>OX387361.1:8127500-9327500 GCA_947563465.1 Archips xylosteana | reverse complement strand
GACTAGCAGTCACCCAATCCTAACGCTTAGTCTGTATAACAGGACACTCGTATTCTGTTAAGCTGCTGATAAACAGCCTGGTGACCCATAATAATTCCAATATAGTGCTACTGTAATGCTGTTAAACAGAAATGTGAACTAAACTACAACTATAGGCTGAATAATTTGTGCCCAAATAAGAGTTATTTCAGTATTAACAGCGCTGTTAACACCATTGTAACACTGTCTTTTACAGCTTCAAGTTTTCGTGTACACCAAAAGTGATTTCTTATAATGCTACTTGTGCTACTTGGGTCCCTAGTTCGGCACCAGTGGAACGATTATTTTCATATGGTGGTATGATAAAGCGTCCACACAGACGCAACATGTCTAATGCTCTTTTTGAAGAACTTGTAATGTTAAAATCTTTAATAAATAAAGAACAGTACCTGGGCGACCGAGCTCTGCTCGGGCAGAAACTCGGTACCAAGCGTTTTCCCAGAGATAAGACCAAGCTAGATCAATTTTTCATCCCCGAAAACCCCCAAATACCAAATTTCATCGAAATCGTTGGAACCGTTTCCGAGATCCTGATTATATACACCGGAGGGGTGGGGGGTGGGGGTGAGAGGGGGGAGGGGATACGGGGGAGGGAGCGCGGGGGTACTAAAGGGGGGATGAAAATTTCATTGATTTTGCCGTAGGATGCACCGTTTTCAAGATATTTGACAAAAACACCGGAGGGGGGGGGGGGGGGGTGAGTCACGTTAAACTATCGTCCGTAAACCGACTTTACAGACAACCGGCTTTTCCTGTTCTGTGCTCCCAATAGGGAACGTGCACATAGACGGTGCTGCCAACTGGTGCCATAAGGGTGCCATCAATTTGAATGTTTTACCTTGATAAGTTTGTTTTACTGTCCGCATAGTGTCTCTTCTATCGCATTAGTGCTGCCGCCTATAGTTACTGCACGTTCCCTGTAATACTTTTTCTAACAAAAAAGTAACTTTTTCTCACAAAAAAGTAACTTTTTCTCACAAAAGAAGAAACTTGACGTTTTCTCATAAAAAATAAACTTAAAAAAAAAACTAAAAATCTTGAAAAAAAACGTGGTATCGAACCGAGGTCGGCTGGATCCGCGACCACCCGATTTCTAATGTGCCATTATGATCTGCTCGAAGTCGGCGAAATTTAGTTTTATATTCTAATGCAAACAAAAATAGCCGGAAAACACGAGTAAAAGCGATTTTCTGAAAATGAAACATAGCTAGATCAGTTTTTCATCCCCGAAAACCCCCACATACCAAATTTCATCGAAATCGTTGGAGCCGTTTCCGAGATCCTGATTATATATATATATATATATATACCGGGTGTAGTCTATAAGTAAAACAATAAATTTAAACGATGATTCCTTAGCATATCCGAAGTTACCTTGACCTGGTCCTAATGCGCCAAAATGCTTTAATCACAGAAAAATTGTAATTTAAAGTTACAATGCATAATCAATGAATTTCATCATTGCGTAATTGTCGTTATCGGTCGTTAGATGTCTTGGTACAGGGCATTTCCTTGGTACAGGGGCAATGTTATTTTTTTTATAAAATATTTACTCATAAACATGAAGATCTCTACAATCTGTGCCTATTTAAACTTTTTATTAACCTTACGTTGTTGAACTCCAAAAAGTTCAATATTATTATCTCGGACCTCCACAGACCATAAACCATACATTGCAAATGCAACCTTGTCTTTTCTTTAGGAATGAGTTGGTTACTCTATTACTAATGTTACATTGACAAATACAAAAGTCAAGTTGGTAAACAAATCAAAATAATTTAAAATGGCATCAACAAAATTAAATTACGATGCACTCGAATTATGACGAAACAAGAACAAATGTAAGCCGAGATTTGAGTTAAATAACGCATACGAGGATCCTCCGATTGATAATTTGCGTGTTGTTGTCACGATCACCGATGAGGCAGGTGTGCAGCCAGCATACGGTCCATGGCCGTTTTCGTTGTAAAAGTACAAGTTATCTAGAGAAGAAGTCACCTGGTAAGATTGGCATAATTTAACTATAGTCAGTGATATTATCATAATGCACTATTTTGTTGATAACGTTAAATAAACGGGATAAAGTTATTTTAGTGTTTTGATCATTTCGCCTACACTTAGGTACTTGATGAGGAAAACTATTACGTAATTTTGAAAGAACTGATCGTTTAATTAAGAACTGCGCATGTTTATTAAGCAAAATATTGGTGTATTTAGTACATTTTCAATTGAAAACGATAGTAAATGTCAACGTCAAGTACTTCGACTAGACATGACGGTCTGCAGTGCAGTACATTGCTGGCCCGATTAATTTTGTTAGAAAATAACAAATTCTTTTTTTTTCATTTTAAAAAATTTAAACCACTTGGACTTAATTACTGATTAGTTAAAGGATGTATAATTTAATTTATTGATCGTGTTAACGGATACACCCTGTATATACATATATACAAGAATTGCTCGTTTAAAGGTATTAGATAGATTAGTAATTCTATCTGAAAGTATTTTATTTGAATAAAGTATTTTGAAAATACCTATTTTGCATTTAGTATTTATGTGGGAATTTAAGGTGAATCTGTGGATGAATGATCGATGCAAGAGAGCGGACCGAATGCCTGAGTGACTTTTGTGGAGTGAACGGTATGAGCGAGTGAGTGGAAGTTGGTTGAGATATGATCGGGTGCGCTTAGCTGCTACATGTTTTTTCTGCCTAAATTGCTTTCCTTAGTTTTCTTTATTTCAAATAAATCTAGCTTTTTTTTATTTTAAAAAAGTTTTTTTCTTTCCACCGATCCCACATTTATATACAAAAAGCAAAAGTATTTTGTACTTTGCATTTGAAATAGTAAATTAGAAAAGTAATTGCATTTTGTATTTAAATACTTTTTTATCTCTGGTCCTCGACTACCACGGAACCAGTAGGTATTTAATGTTCATACCATTTCTCAAAGTTATGAGCATCCATTTCTCCGTGGTAGCCATCGTCCTTATCTTGTTTTTTTGGTTCGAATATCCATTCGTCGCCGTCAACAAAACAGTCTTCATTGCCAATGTGCGTAATAATTAACAGTTTTCCTTTCGAAGGGTTTTTCAAACCGGTTGATAATCCTTTTAAAAACGCATCTCTACTAGACCTAATGTCGTCATCCACCCATACATAGGAAAAAGTGTGTCCCTCATTCAGCCATGTTTCGTCAAAATAATAGATTTTTTTATTTTGCTTTCTATAGTCCGCAATACTTAGTAAATATTGGTGTCTCCATGTTGTAAATCTGGCCTGTCCAGTAAAATACATTTACGTGACCTTTTGACGTAATTAAAGTTAAATTTTTTTCATCAACCGGTACACAGAACGTGAGTTGGATAATGTGTAGCGGCTTTAATATAATTATCACCATCTTTACTCACAACACTACCCATCATAGACAATTGTAAAATTTAAAAGAATCAAAAATTTCATTCCTTCAGGTCCTAATAACCTAACTTATGAAACCATTTTAAACTTTTAATGAAATATCCAAGATACAGTCATATATTTTATGGTTTTGTATTTTACGGTAACGACCGTTTCGATAGTGTATGGTTTCAATGGTGACTGATGAGGTGGTGTGAAAATTCAAGGAGAAACAGTGACAAAACAAAGTCACGTCGTTTGTTTACATAGTTAGCAAGTTCCATTGAATGACAGTTTAGAATGTATTGTGTGTAATGTACTAACTTCAGATTCAGTAAGATAGTCGGGCGGAGAAGTCTGGCACTCCACTAGCCTGTGGTCGTGAGCTCGCAGCATATCATCGACAGCCAACAGCGGCACGAACTCGTCTTTTCCAAAGGCCTAAAAAATAAAGTTACTTAGTAGAAGAAGTGGAGATCACGGACTGGCAAGCGCAGCGTGGGACGTCCACCAACGAGATGAATGGATGTTCTGGTAAAGGCCGCAGATTCACGGTGGATGCAAGCCGCTTCCAAGCGTAATGATTGTATATCAATAAATAAATAAATAAATATTCGGGGACAATCTTATATTTATATTTATTTATTGTATATCAAGGACAGAGACCTATGTCCAGCAGTGGATATCCTACGGCCGAAATGATAATGATGATGATATGATGAAAGAAAAAAGTTAACTCACTTGGCTCATACAAAAGTAGTACCTAATATTCAAAAGATCCATCCGTTTACAATCTTCTAATAAAGTCACATTGAACCTTAACGTAACTAACAACATTAATAAAAGTACAGTACAACTAACCTGCCAGTGCATGACCTCCGTGTATCCAGCATCAACGAGGGTATTCCCAGTATAAGTAAATATTTCAGTGCCGATCTTGAATGTGATAGATGTGGAGAGGTACTTGCAGTCCCGTGAGAGAGTAGCGATGAAGTGGCGCGTCACGTAGTCGTAGATGCGCCACATGTCACCTTCCAGCTCGGACTCCGCTGGGGGCAAAGAGGGCTGGTTAGGAAACCGTTAAGAATTCTCTACCCCTCTCTTATAAAGGATTGTTTCTACGTAGTTTTAATCTTGGTAAATTTTACTACTTTCTTTCAGCTTTTTGACTCAAAGAGCAACACCAAAAAAATAACCGAGATGTGTGACAAAGCTGAAACATAAATAACCGTGCTCGAAAAAAATAAATTTATTTACGAATCTTTCGACCACGCATAAATAAAAGAAGATAAAATGCCGTGGCGACGAGACAAGCTAATCATAAAAGTGCAACTGAACATTGTTGCGGCAATTTCGCTGTCAAATTAGAATTAGATAATTCGAGCAGCATCCGGTAGTTCTGCAGCCATGTATTTATTCATATAGTATTGTATTTGTTTGAACTACTACTATGAGTACTAGACAACGGATAAACATATATAGATAAATACATACTTATATACATATTAAACATCCAAGACTCAAGCACGACCAAATAAACGAACGCAATAGTAATAATAATAAGTGAACGATGCCCATAGGAATATTGGACACAATACCGAACATAAACCGAAATCGAATTTTTTTCAAAACGCTCCTATACTTAGAGATGATGTAACTAAAACAACAGCAGGAAAAAGAGAAAGCAGGGTTCGTGGAAAAAAGCGCCAAATAAAACACGCAGTCGACACATTACAGAATTTATATA
This sequence comes from Archips xylosteana, assembly GCA_947563465.1. Classification (NCBI taxonomy): domain Eukaryota; kingdom Metazoa; phylum Arthropoda; class Insecta; order Lepidoptera; family Tortricidae; genus Archips; species Archips xylosteana. Next base: position 9,322,320 of record OX387361.1, on the reverse strand, counting down.
AAAATATTAAGAGTTGGGTAGCAAATATGGAATACAAGCCATTTTACCTCATACAGGGTGACCTCTAAGACGTAATACAAAACCAATATTTTAAATACTTCTCCCATAAACTAAAATTCTTAGCTAGGTCTCATGTTGTTAAAACGATCATTAGTATTCTTTTTTTTTGTTTCAATTGTTCCTATTTTTTTCGGTTTAATGTGGTCACCTTACCATTATTTTTACAGTAAAAAGTTCTTATGTAAATAACCCCATTTGTCTTTGAACATCTGACAAATAATTTATGAAGAAAACTCATTTTGATTATTTTTGACGTTAGTTGTCTTGTTAGGATCCAACAACAATAAGATTCATCGTAAGTTTATGTAAAATAATAAAATGCCTCGTGGTCATGCCTATCCGTACACGTCTGTCCAGCGGACGAATATGATAGTGTTCTATTTTACCTTTCAGAGTACAGTGCAAACGCAAACACAAAGAGTGTCACGAACGTTATCCGGACTGTCCAACCCCTACTCATTGATAAACAGAACTGTCCAAAATTTAAGAGATTATGGACAGTTCTCAGTCCCAGTGCAAGCCCAAGATAGAAACCGATGGCCGCGGCACTCAGAAGCGTTTCGGACACGAATCTTTCGGTATTTTAGTCGCCACCTTGAAGCAAGCACAAAAGACGCAGCTGCAAGTTTGGTACGAGCCAATTTTTTATTTGGAAGCTATTAAATGCCGCAGGATTACATCCATTTCATTTCCAAAAGGTACAAGTTATTGTGCTAGCCGACTACCCCCGAAGAGTTCAGTTTTGTCGTTGGGTGTTACAAAACCTACATTTAAATATTTTATGGTCTGACGAAGCAACGTTTACAAGAGTAGGCTTGTTTAACGTTCATAATGAACACTTGTGGTGTGAAGCAAACCCTTATGCAACTCGCAGAGACTCCTTCCAGAGTCGGTTTTCGGTTAACGTTTGGGCGGGTATTCTGAATAATCATCTAATAGGACCGCATTTTATTGATGGAAACTTAAATGGACCAAAGTATGAAGACTTCCTAAGAAACATATTACCAACACTACTACAGGAGGTACCACAAGAAAACATAAATAATTTGTACTATCAACAAGATGGGGTTCCCGCACATTTTTCACTACGTGTTCGAAATTACTTGGACGAATGTTTCCCTGAACGATGGATAGGACGCAATGACCCTGTCGCTTGGCCGCCTCGCAGCCCCGATCTTACTCCGCTCGATTTTTTTTTGTGGGGCGAGGTGAAAAGACGTGTCTACACACGAGAAACAAATACCGTTGAGGAACTTCGCCAAAAAATAATAGAGGCTTTTAACTCTGTAAAAGCCAATGAGTTTGTTCTCGGCAGACTTAAGGACAACCTTAGAAGACGGGCAGAGTTATGTGTACATGAAGGCGGTGGTCATATTGAACATAAGCTAATATACGTGTGATTAAGTAATTTCGATGTATAAGATAGGTAACAATAAATTTACTTTTTTTGAATTGATATCTCTTATTATTCGATTTAATGTATCAGAGTAAGTACGGTCAATGCCTTTAATTCATGAGCTGCCATGGAACATTGTCAAAGGAAAAGGCATTACGATTTTCCTTGTTAAGTAATGCGATGTCGCTATGACTTTTACTGTGAAATGGTTCTATGGTGGCTCAATACGTACTCAAGAGTCTAGTTGTGTCTCTTGTAATGATAACAGTCGGTTTAAGATTGATAGCTGATAACAGTGATAACATTCGTAAACTTGACAAGAACTTTATGACATTCGATTATTGAATGTACGGTGACCACACTCCGAGATTTTTATTATTTTTTTTTTGTTTGAAAATAAGGAAAAATTAAAGAAAGCTAATCTTTACAAATGAGTTAGTTTAGTGAATTCTCCATCATTAACTGAGCCCGAAACGTTAATTTTGTATTACGTCTTAGATGTCACCCTGTATATCCGAAACTGAACTCAAGGAATATCCGTTTATGTATCAAGCAAGCTAATATTAATCTAAAATATACAGCCTTGCAACTATATCGACCATTAAAACAAATAACAAAGTACAATATAGCGAAAGTCATGATGACGAGAAACAAAATGTAACCTGGTGGCAGTGGGAACGCGTTAATCATGAATATGTAAACAAAGAAAGGAATGTATCCAAAACAATTAGGACGAAAAAGACAGTGAAATTAAATCTTTAAAACGAACAAATTCCCGATCTTAAACGAGACTTTGATTCTATCTGACATAATTAAATTCAAGAAGCATGCATTCGCTATGAAGCATCAGCCGCCACCGCGTATACCTACAAACATAGTATTTTACAAAAGACAACTTTGGGTTTACAATTTCGGTACACACACTGGCAGTAATGATGAAGCCCATTGCAATATATTATGTGGGTGGAAGGAGAAGCTGGTCGAGGAGCACAAAAGCTGGGCTCTTGCTTAATTAAATATATCACGGAAAGGCTTAATGACAACGAAAAACGGCTCATTTTGTGGAGCGACTCTTGTGGTGGGTGGTTCCCGGATGACAGACACCTACGCTCTATAATCACTATGGTTTTTTGTGCCAAAAAGACTTCACGTTGTTCCAATATTTTCGCAATTAATATTATTTTATCGTGTTTTAAAGTGTAAAACAAAGAGTGAAATATACATTTCTTGCCCATAATGTGTGTGGATAAGAAAATACATGTGATAAATGGATGTACGAGGGGTTCGTTGAGGAAGACAACGGTTTGTTTGTCGGTTTTATTTACTACTCATATTTTCACTTATATGAGTTAGCAGGTACGTCTTATCCGTTCTTAATTATGATGAAATAACACTAAGCAGTTTTGTCTTGACAGATTTTTGTTAGCCGGTCTAACTAGCGCAGTTTGACACTCGCCTATATTTATCTTTCTTTCTTGTCTATGACAATTATACTTTTTAATTAATTACCTCGTTTTTGCGTATGAATCGTATGGATGTTCGTTACTTTTTTCACTTGCCTATGAATCGACCGGTAACTAGTACAAACAACGCTAAAATTCTTCTATATTGTAAGTGTTATTAGTTGTGTTTGAAGTGAAAGTGAATAATCAAAATGGGAAAAGAAAAAAGAAAAGCGGATCAAGACCCTGAAGAAATGGAAGAACAGATTAGGGAACTAGAGGCAAGACTGAACAGAAAAAAGATGAAATTGGCGAAGATAACTAACGAGGCAGGGCCTGAGCAAATACAATCGGGATCATTTACCCCTGAGCTGATAACAATGGAAGAAGCAGGCTCTAGTAATTTAACATCAAAACCAGTTACACTGGAACACGAGCATACAGGGTTGGAGTTGCAATCTGGAGAACATGAGGGCAATAATGAGGATCCAGGTTGGTTACTTGTACATTTTATCTGGATAAATGATATTATTTTGTTATTTAGAGTTGTCACGCGAGGGCAAACATAACAAATATACTCAATTATTTCACCTAGGTGATAAAGGTCTAAATAATTATAGAGCTGTCACGAGAGGGCAGACAAGACCTAGACACTATAGCGCCATGAAATTTTCATAAAATTAAATATTATATATCATAGAGCTAGTTCATTTAGAGGCTAGACTAAACCAGCACGTTAAATCATATGAAGTAGAATTCTACCCATAGCCATTTGAGGCCACTAAGTTATTGGATAGTTGCTGACAACACAAAAAATCGCTAATTATGAAAATGGTGTACAATTTCAGAAGTTCCAGTCCTGGAGGATATTTTGCCTGAAGAATTCCTATTAGCTCTTGGTGAAGAAGGAAAAATCACCGAAGAAAAAGGAGACAATATAAGACAGGAGTTGGTCAACAGATGGACCAATATCCTGAAACTAGGAATTAACAAAGAAAATTGGCCCAAGTTGATCAATAAGTATCAAACACCACGAAACTTTACAATGGCCATAGCGCCTAAGCTCAATCCTGAGTTAGTTTCAGCATTGTCTGAGAATACACTCAAGCGTGACAAAAAATTTGAATACCGACAAAATTTGGTCGGCAAGGTCTTATCATGCATGGGTTCCATGTTGACGGGAATTATGAAGGGCAACTTAAATAGTGTCAAACTTATAGAGGGCATCAATGACTCTGCAAAGATCCTATGCAACATGAATCACTATGACAACTTTGTCAGGCGACACTTCGCTTTAAGCCCTTTACACAATTCTGTGAAGAAAGCAGTTGCTAACGTCACAGTAGACACATACCTCTTCGGTGAGAATTTGGGTGAACGTCTGAAATCAGCAAAAGCCCTGGAACGAAACGGATCACTCTTGCAAGTCAATCCGTTTACAGCCAAAAAGCAACCTCCGAAGGCCAACAATTCATTTAAACCGAATTTAAACTGGAAGGGCCCGTCTCAGAACTCTCAGGAAGGGCCTCAGAAAGAAAACAGAGCAAGAGGCGGGCCACCAAGGAACCACCAGCAGCAGTACCAGCAGCAGTATCACCACCAACGCCCAGCTTCGAAGTATCAACAGTCGAGATTAACACGCCGTCGTTAACGGAGGTACATGCAGGTAGCTTAGCTAGATTTTATGATAACTGGGAGTTGCTTACCAATGATGATACCATTTTAACATGGGTTTTAGGTTATGATATTCCATTTATTAATAATGAGCCTACAAGGACTAAAATAAATAAATAAATAAATAAATAAATATTAGGGGACAATCTTACACAAATCGACCTAGTCCCAAACTAAGCAAAGCTTGTATTATGGGTACTAGACGACGATAAACATACTTATATAGATAAATAAATACTTAAATACATAGAAAACATCCATAACTCAGGAACAAATATTCGTGCTCATCACACAAATAAATGCCCTTACCGGGATTTGAACCCAGGACCTCTTGCTTCGTAGGCAGGGTCACTACCAACTAGGCTAAAGCGGTAGGCTAAATGGACAGTATTCGTCATTGGTCAAATAGGGATATTACTGAGTTGAGATCTGAGATTAATAAGCTAAAATTAATAGGAGCTATTTCTGAATGTGAACCATGCGATGACCAATATGTGTCACCAATATTTATAATACCTAAACCTAATGGAAACAATAGGTTTATATTAAATCTTAAGAGCCTTAACACATATGTTGCCGTTGAACATTTCAAAATAGAAGACATTCGTACAGTGTGCAAACTGATAACAAAAAATTGTTATATGGCCACAATAGACTTGAAAGATGTTTACTTTTCTATAAAAATCGCAGAAAATAGTAAAAAATTCCTCAGATTTGAATTCGAAAATAAATTATATCAGTTTAATGCTCTTCCTTTCGGTCTCTGCACAGCCCCATATGCCTTCACTAAGATTATGAAACCAGTAGTCTCATATTTAAGAGAACAAAATATTATTTTGTCCATATACCTGGATGATATAATATGTTTTAGTAATGATTATACTACCTGTCACAACAATATTCATAAAATTTGTGATGTGTTAAGATCTTTAGGTTTTGTAATTAACACAGAAAAGAGTAATCTTGTACCCACTACATATTGCAAATATTTAGGATTTATGTTAAATTCTGAAAGTATGACCATTTCACTCCCATTGTCAAAAATTGACCTTATCACTGACCTATTGAAGTCTTTTAAAAGGAAAAAACATTGTAAGATAAGAGAGTTCTCACAACTTCTAGGATTACTGAACTCGGCATGTCCCGGTGTAAAATATGGGCTTGTATATACCAAGCTCCTTGAAAGGGAAAAATTTTTAGCACTTAAACTTCACAATGAAAACTATGATGCACACATGGAAATCCCAGAGTACTTACAATCTGAATTAGATTGGTGGCTTACTAATATTAGTAAATCTAGCAATGATATAAGGCAATATAATTTTGTCACAGAACTGTTCACCGATGCTTCCAGGTCGGGGTGGGGTGCAGTACGTGATAACGATAGATCATCCGGTTTATGGACTGTGGATGAACAAAAATGTCACATAAATTTTTTAGAGCTTAAAGCTGCCTTCTTTGGGTTAAAATGTTTAACAAATGAATTAAGTAATTGTGAAATTCTTATAAGAATTGATAACACCCCTGCAGTATCATATATAAATAGAATGGGAGGAATTCAATATCCTCATTTAAACAGTATTACACGTGAAATTTGGCAGTGGTGCGAAACAAAAAACATATTTTTATTTGCTTCTTACATCAACACAAATGAAAATACAGAAGCAGACCATGAGTCAAGGAAACAGACAATAGAATGGGAATTATCACATGAAGCTTATAAGAAAATTGTGACTGTATTTGGAGAACCAGAAATCGACCTTTTTGCATCTCGATATAATAACAAATGCAAGAAATTTATCAGTTGGCAAAAGGATCCTGACGCCATAGCGGTTGACGCATTTACAATTAAATGGACGAATTATTATTTCTACGCCTTCCCACCCTTTAGTATAATACTAAGGGTATTACAAAAGATCAAAAATGACAAAGCTACTGGTATTTTAGTTGTACCATATTGGACAACACAACCCTGGTTTCCATTATTCTCTTCTCTATTACTGTCGCCTCCAATTATGTTTCAACCCAGTAAAACATTGTTATCGTCTTATTTCAGAGATCACCATCCATTACACAAGAATCTTACCCTGGCTGCAGGGCTGCTCTCAGCGAAGCCTTAAAAAGAAGAGGTGTACCTCAGTCATCTATGAACATTATGATATCCTCTTTAGCACTCAGTACAATTAAACAATATAACACAGGTCTAAAACTTTGGTGGGAATTCTGTTTTAAAAATAATATCCAGCCTTACGAAGGGTCAGTGCCATATATACTAACCTTTTTAACAGAACGTTTCAATTGGGATGTACCAAAAAAAATAACCTATAGTTTTTATATTTTTTTTGGAATGAATAGGATATTTTAAGATACCATTTTCATCGATTTTGAATTTGGTTGAGTATTTAATTTTTTATAATTTTTTTAAGGAATACGTTGGATGACGTCACAGTGAGAGAGCCACGTTCCATTGCCTACAAAAATTCAAGCCGTACATAACATAATCTGTGGCACTACTGATTTGTCTTGTCACTTTCAATAATACAAGCACGGCTTAGGGTCCTAAATGAACCATGACAAATAGTTTTATTTATTTATCTTCTTTTATCTTCGATTATTCCTGTTTGTTTAATGGTGTGATAGTAAATAGATATTTTTTACTAAAATCTGATATTTAAATTCTTTCATATCTACTTGTAACGTAGTAATTTAATAATTAAATTTGTAAAAATACATTGCGAGTATTGTATACATTTCGGACTTTATGATAAATGACAACTGTTTAAAGCCAGGTGCGCATCATGTGATTAAAGTTCTGTCTTTGTCACTCTTTGCTATTATAAGCAGGACAGCAACATTTCAAACTGTCAATTTGCTTTAGAGTGTAGACCTGCTTTATATCTGCCTATGTGACGATTCACTGCAGGGGTCAAATGAAGGTCATTACTTAAATTTTCTTTATTTAATTCAGTTAATCATATTTCTGGAATCTGATTTCTGAAAACGATTCACAAAGCCTATTTCTCCAAACGGTTTTCGATTTATTATACGTTGTCAAAAATTGGGACATCCCAATTGTGGGGCTTCATATGGTACCCTTAATAGCTTTAGATCTGCCTTGTCGTTACTCATAGGACCTAACGTAGGTTGTGATGACAGGCTTAAACGTTTCTTTAAAGGAGTATATAAAGCAAGGCCTTTGAAATCCAGATATACCACAACTTGGGATCCATGCAAGGTATTAAACCTGTTATCTACTTGGTTCCCTAATGACTCTTTAAATGCTGAGAAAATTACCAAAAAACTTGTTACTATTTTAGCTCTTACTACAGGTCATAGGGTTCAAACCTTATCATTGATAAAACTAGACAATATAAAATACACAGATAGGGGAATCACTATTAATATTTTAGATATAATCAAAACATCAAGACAAGGCTCGGAGCAACCATTACTAGACTTGCCATACTATAATCAAAAACCAGAAATCTGTCCAGCCAGAACAATTACCTCTTACATCAAATTTACAGGGCCTATTAGACAAAATATTAAAGATCTTATTATCACTTATAAGAAACCATACAAAAAAGTTTCTACTCAAACTATTGGACGGTGGATAAAATGTACTCTACAAGAGGCAGGTATAGACACGGATATCTTCTCTTCTCATAGTACAAGGCATGCATCCACTTCTGCAGCACTGAGAGCAGGAATGACAATAGATGCTATAAGAAAATGTGCAGGGTGGTCACATAGCTCAAGCACTTTTGCAAAATTTTATAATAGACCTTTATTAAAGGATAGTAATAATCTAAGTAATGTTATTTGCAATTCCGTTACATAAAGGCTATTTTTTACGTTATAAGATTTATAATTGATTGTGATGTGAACAATAATTTTACAATAGAACTTAGAAGATAGTAAACTAGTACTTATAAAGCACTGGGTGAGTGTATCGTCAACTATTGTATTAGTGCATGGGGCGGTGCTGCCAAGACGCATATGATTGAGCTAGAAAGGGCCCAACGAGCCCTCTTAAAGGTCATGCTGCGCCTACCTTTTCGCTATCCCACTACCCAACTCTACAGCTTGTCTATGGTGCCCTCGGTTCGCAAGTTATATATAATGCACTGCCTGAGAGGTTATCATAGCAAAGTTGTACCTACATTACCGGTAAAAAATAAACGCACTGATCGATGTCCGCTTCCCAAATTGAAAACTAAATTTGCACGGCGCCATATCAATTATAATGCCCCTTTAGTCTACAATAAAATTAAAAAAGAAGTCATGGCTATTAAGTCATTCTCTAACCATGGTTTCAAAAAGACTGTATGGATATGGTTGAGTAAGTTAAGTTATGATGAGACTGAAAACCTCCTATCTGTTTAGGAGTCTTTCTGCTCACTGAATTTAATTACAAACTCGCACACACACGCACACACACTCACACACGCACGTACGCACGTACGCACATACACACGCACACACACTCACACACACAAAAACACTCATACACATACGCACACACGTGCATACATTCACGCTCACGTACACAATATGATGTAAAGTGGTGGTGATGGTTATTTTAAGCTAATAGTATTTTATATGTAACTTTTCTCTTTTCTAAATTGATAGTCTGTTTGTTCTTAACAACTAATCTATGTTCATGATAAGGGCATCCACTGGAGACTGTAACACAGTGAAAACTAACACAGTCTCCAGGGTTCGTATTGTAATTATACATGTGTTTTGAACAATAAAGATTATTATTATTATGTTGGTACGGATTTCCGATCACGGGCCCATGGGGACCCGGTCATTTGAAAGGCATTCATGGGGCCGAAGCCAACATGAAGAGGCCTTTGGTACCATATAATATAAATGAGATGGGCGCAACTATGGAGGTCTATCCCCTAATACACCATGAGGATGTGCTAGCGGACAGTCCTCCACAGTTGCCAAACTATTGCCAGGTAGGAAGCGACATGGAATTGGCTATGGGGTTGGGATGTTGTGGACTGGATTACCGGGCCATGGAGTGAGATAACGGACACCTACCATACTGTTTTTGTGCTGCTAATGACAAACACGAGGCCAGCACTGCATAACATGTGTAGCTGGCGCGGGGGTTGGAAAGCCAAGGGCTTGCATCATACATTTGTTCATTAGTACCTAGTCTAGCCTTAAGTTCTGTTACTGGCAATTAACAATAACTTACAGAAAAATACGCATTTGAATTTCGAATGTTGTGTTTCGACGCAATTGTTTGGACGTTTCTGGCGCTATTTACGTGTAAATTATCGTAAAAGTAAATAAAATAATAATGGAGTGGGGTGTCAAAGAAAATAGAATTGCTGTGATTGCTCTGCATAAGGTAGGAATGGAGCCATCACACATTTTTGAGACTTTAAAAAAGTTAGAGATTAGTCGAATGTTTGTGTATCATACCATCCAAAGGTACACCAAAACGTCCTCTGTCGACGACAGTAAAAGATCCGGGCGACCACGTTCTGTTAGGACACGGCAAGCTGTTAATGCTGTAAAGGCCAAAATTCGCCGAAACCCCATAAGAAAACAGAAAATCCTTTCCAGAGAAATGAAAATACCACCTAGGACTCTTTCGCGTATTATCAAAGGAGTCTTGGGGCTTGGAGCTTACCGAAGATATACAGGACATACCTTAAATCAATCACTGAAGGAGAAGAGATTTGAAAGATCAAAACGCCTGTTATCTCGATACGCCCATGAAAAATATAAAAATATTCTATTCACGGACGAAAAAATTTTTACTATCGAGCAGCACTACAATAAACAAAACGATAAAGTGTACGCACACAACTATCGAGAAGCCAAAGAGATAGTTGGGAGGGTTCAGCGAGGTCATCGTCCAGCATACGTCATGGTTTGGTGGGGTGTGTCGTATGAAGGGGTCTCTGAAATCTATTTTTGCGAAAAAGGAATAAAAATTTCGGCCAAAGTGTATCAAGATACGGTTTTAGAAACGGTAGTTAAACCACTGAACGACACAATGTTCAAAATATATACACTGGACATTTCAGCAGGATTCGGCCCCAGGTCATAAAGCTCGCACCACCCAGACTTGGCTGGAAAGGAATGTTCCTGACTTCATCAGGTCAGATGATTGGCCCTCTTCCAGTCCAGACTTAAATCCACTGGACTATAAATTGTGGTCAGTGTTAGAAGACATGGCCTGCTCTAAACGCCATACCAATATCGATTCTCTAAAAAAATCTTTGAGGGCAGCAGTAGTGAATTTCCCAATGGAGACAGTACGTAAATCAATAGACGAGTGGCCAGATCGTTTGAAGGCGTGTATTAAAGCCAAAGGTGGTCATTTCGAATAACAAATATATTGTTCAAAAACTATATTAGCTTACCTATAAATAAACGTGTAATTATTGTAAATAAATTACATTATATTCAAAATATGTATATTTTCATTTGTAACAGAACTTATGGCTAGACTAGGTAATTATTAGGTCGTCGATACACGTCCATCACTAGCGCAAGCACTATTAATTAATTGATATAAATAGAAAGCAAGAAAGAAGGCGGAAAACTTATAGAACGATTGCATTATCTATCACAAGGCAATCGTCACAAGTGTACAGACGACAATTATTGATAAATACTAATAGCCTCTTGATTACAATGTGGTCAAGCGGTCAAGCCATTATTCATTCTATAATGGTAAACGCAGGCAACAAAAACTCGCGCTTGTGTTTCTTAGACAGATTTACCTCAAACGTCGAATCTCCGTACAGGGCGCTCGCTAGAGCGGGGTTGATTTGCCCCGCCGCCAAGCCGCTGTCGGCGCACGTGGTGTTTTCCGTTATGAAAACGTAAAGTTTTAAAATGTTGCGCAAACAAACGGGATTCATTCTTTTGACGCGATCTTGCATGGAATCTAGGTACACGGCGTTGGTCAAGTATAACAACAAGTCTTTAATTTTTACCACAGCGATCGGGTCGGCCGCAAAGTGCTGATACAGCATTTTTACCTCGGTCGGCCTCAGATCGAACCATTCAATATGTATCACCCCTGTATCACATCCCGAACTTTAATTTGCTGGGCCTCAAATTTGTCGTATAGCATTAGACAGTTGTCATATAGTTGATCCACATCGACAGCCATCGTGCTTTGCTTACCAGTATCCGTTTAGTACCAGAGACGCCCGAACGCATAAAAAAGGACGATGCAATACCGCGTTGTAGACAACACACGGAGCAACCTAGAGGCTATGGAAGTCGAATTTATTGGGTCGCGAGACATGTATCAAATTTTAAAAAACGTGTGGTTGGACCCAAACTTTAGTAAATTGTTGGGCGAGATTGAAACACCCATCTTTATCGCCCCCGAAAAAGCCTACTTTATCGAGAATAAAAAAAGACGCTAAAACGGTTCCGCGGCAACCTATCCATCCTGGTGAGCGCCCTGACGGCTCAGGAATTTTACGACATGTCCATGATTATATTGCCGCCCTTTTCTCAAATTCCAATGGCGCGCAGGGAGATTCGACACTTGCTACAAGTTTGTTTAAAAGATTTTTCGCTCAACCCGTTGGCCGCAAAAAACACCACGCCTGGCGCGAGCGATGGCGAACAACCAATGTAAATGAAGCGATTGGACCTCGCGGCGTCGATTGGTTCGACGTGCACACACTCACACTGAAAAAGGGAAAATTGAAGCAATATCTACAGGGCGGCAAGTCGGTCATGCGCCAAAAAATTATTATACCAAAAGTGCAGGCATTCCGGGCGCAGATTACTCTCGAGCTTCGTTCTCGATATTAGCATATAAACACATGTAGTTTCACGTTAGGCTCTGCCGTTTGCACTATATTTGGAGAAAAAAACCTACCCGAAATAAGAAAAAAAAGGAATGTAGGGTCGTCGTGACTTGGGACCGACCGGCCGGACGCCATCATTCACAGTTTAGTGCTTCGCTGTTTCGCACGTTGTATAATTTAAATTATTGGTTTTTCGTGTTCTTTTCTCTTATTGGTGTCAATATGCCTAAACGCAAAAGAAATAAGTGTGACGAAAGTGAATACGACTACCTAGCTAAAAAGATAAAACGATTGGAAAGACAAATAAAAAGTAGAAGTGAACGCCATAGGTCGCCGTCACCGCCTAGCGATAGCTCGTCGCCTCGTAAACAGCTGGGTAAGTCACAATACGTTTTTTCCCTATTATATAGTGTTTACCGGTTAATTACATTTTTATTATAAAAATAAGTTGTAAATTAGCTAAACGTACCTAATCATGGAAACTCGGACTGATCATATGGGGCTTTCCAATTCCAAAACAAAAGATAAGCTACCGGGTCTACCGTTGGGTATTTCCACAGCTATCTTATAAACTGGACTTACATAGTCGATAAGTACCTACATATGTACATTTACTTAGTACACTCGTACTCTGGGTTTACGTGTTTCTCATATATAAGGAGTCTCACTCACTACCCCAATATTAAGTAATATTATTTTATCGTAGAGTGTGACACAATCGCAGCGGTTGACGGTAACAGTTCCGCCCCGGACGTCGAAAGCTCGTATTGGAACAACTGGCCGGAACCGAGCGAGCTGGGCGAAGCGGATTCTTACTCGAGCGATACACTTGAGCAGTTACCACTGGTGCGGCCCGCTAGCTCCCCGAATGACATCGGCCCCCCGCCCCCGCCCACTCCAGCTGCAGTCGGCACACGCCCGCAGCCAGCGGCCGCTCCTGCACAGCCGCCTGCCGCTATGGCGCAGACATCTGCTGCCGTCACGCCGCCGCCCGCGGCCGCCGCTATGGCGCAGACATCTGCTGCCGTCACGCCGCCGCCCGCGGCCGCCGCGCCACCTACCGGCGAGACAGTTCCAACTACGTCGACACTACCGAGTCCTGCTTTGGATCCAGATTTAATGGCCATACTAGGCGAAGACCCGACCTCTATTAGAGAATACGGGGACGATATACAAAATGACTTGGCAATTAGATTAAACCACGTGGCTACTTCTGGGTTAAATAAAGAGAATCGCAAGGATCTCAAAGAAAAACATCTGATCCCAGGGAATTGCAAGATGATTAAAGCGCCGACTCTTAATCCGGAAATCCGAGCGTCCTTAGTTGAAAGCCAAGCTAAACGAGACCAAGGAATAGAAAATAAACAGACTTTAAATGCCTGCGCTTTGTCTTCGCTCAGTAAGGCGATCATGCTACTACTTTCATCTGACAATAAAAACCAGGAGCTTCTCAAGCTATTGATGGACACTGCTCGTGTCTTAGCAGACATTCAGCACAGTGACTCAATTTTACGAAGGTATTTTGTTCTTTCTACGGTTAAAAAAGATTTAAGAGACCAACTAGAAAAAACAAAAATTGATGACATGCTTTTTGGCGCCAACCTGGCCGAAACTTTGAAGACAGCAAAGACTATTAACAAATCTGGAGCAGATATCAGATTCGCCGCTGCGCCCAGAGCTAATACGCCAAAGTCTATCACTGTACCAAACAAGACTTTAAACTATCGAGCTCCCCCCGCGAACCGCAAGCGGCCCCCAGCGGGGGGGGCGTGCGCCTCGCGGCCAGCGCCGCCAGCTCCGACGCAGAGGCCGACGACGACGCAGCACCGCAACTTCAAGACATCGTCGCGTCAGCAGCAGCCGCGTCACAGACGCTAGATACGGTAAAACCAGCAGGTCGCCTTTCTTATTTTTACCAACAATGGTCTATGATCACTAACAATCCGATAATATTATCATGGATATCTGGTTATGAAATATCTTTCTCCTGTCCTGTTATCCAAACCGTTTTTCCTACAGAACCTGAATATTCGCGATCAGAATATAATGATTACTGTGAATCAATTGAAAATCTTATTTCTATTGGAGCTATTTCACAGTGTCAACCATGTCAGAATCAGTATATCTCAAGTATATTTTTTATACCTAAGCCAAATGGTCAAAAACGATTTATATTAAATCTTAAACAACTAAATAAATTCATCAATACACAGCATTTCAAATTAGAAGATTTAAGAACAGCTATAAAGTTAATTTCATCAGACTGTTTCATGGGCACAATTGACCTAAAAGATGCTTATTTTCTGATTAATGTACATCCAAATTCAAGAAAATATTTGCGATTTCAATGGAATGGTCGCCTTTATGAATTTAATGTCTTGCCATTCGGGCTGAATACAGCCCCTTATGTTTTTACAAAAATTCTAAAACCAGTGGCAATGTTTCTGAGATCCAAAGGATATTTATCTACTTTTTATTTAGATGATTTATTTTTAGTCGGGCACTCATATGCCGAATGTTTACAGAATATGAACAATACAAAAGTTTTATTAGAGTCGTTAGGATTCATTATCAATACGGAAAAATCTTCAATTTATCCGACCAACAGTTGCAAATTCTTAGGAAATAATAATATTATAGATTCAAAAAAGTTAGAAGTTAGATTACCTGATGATAAAAAAGAAAAAATCAACAAAGAGGTTCTAAAATTTAAAGGATTAAAAAGGTGTAAAGTTCGGGACTTTGCTCGCTTTTTGGGATTGTTAACATCTGCATGCCAAGCCGTTGATTATGGTTGGCTTTATACAAAGGATCTTGAACGCTGTAAATATTTAAATCTTAAAAACGATGAAAATTATGAAAAAATTATGACCATACCAAATACCTTGTCCCCTGTTTTTAACTGGTGGTTAAAGGTAATTGATAAATCTGTAAGCAAAATAAAAAGTGATGATTATTCTTTGGAAATATTTACCGATGCCTCAACTACGGGTTGGGGGGCAGCGTGTGGTGACGACACTGCTAGTGGTCCGTGGGATGACTATGAGCGCTCCAGACATATAAATTATCTAGAAATATTGGCAGCGTTTTTAGGGCTAAAAGTGTTTGCAAAAAATTTTACTAATTGTCAGATATTACTACGTATAGACACACGGCGGACACGACGCACAAAACACGCGTTCCTGAATCCACACAAGCACGACGACGTCTGTACACGCGTCAATGTGTGCGTAAGATGCACAGGGCTGACTATCGCAAAAAGAGATAGAAAGAGATAGCTGCGGAAAGTGAATGCCGCGCCGTTCGTTGAGCGCGAGCAACATTGTAATGTAAAATAAAATGAGTAGGTAATCTAATTATCGTAGTACTTATAATTAAACTTATCGTTTGTCTAAATTAAGTGTTTAAAAATAAGTGAATGAGTGTATAATTCATTTTGTAAAGACAATTAGAGAATGTAATTGTAGATATTGATAGGAAATAATTAACAAATTAATTTTACTAATACCTACCTACTAATATAAGTCTATTTATAAATTATAGGTAACAAACTTTTAAACCTACTTTCCCTAGTTACTAATGTTACATGTTGCTAATTGAAGTTGGTTATCTACCTTCTTTCGTCCTTCGGAAATCGAAAAAAACTCCTTTCCTTGTCTTTGGTTGATGCCAAACACCCATACAATGCACAATATATTCCCATTTCGCAAAAGTTTAGTGCTGCGCGGCCACGGACCAGTTGGTCCGTGCGTGCGGCCGACACGCATCGCGTCGCGCACCCGACTGGTTTCTGGCGGTTTCCGGCTATCTGCGCCTTGAGGGGTGGGGTAATTCGAATCGGTGCGGGGCGGACCGTTTCCATTCTGTACGTCAGTACTATTATATATTCTGTGGTATAGATAACACAACAGCGATATCATACATTAACAGAATGGGAGGAATTCAGTTTCCCCATTTAACTAATATTACACAACAGTTGTGGCAGTGGTGTGAGATGCGTAATATCATGGTTCATGCAGATTATATTCGATCTTGTGAAAATGTAGTCGCTGATGCCGAATCGAGAAGGTCTCACCCAGATATTGAATGGGAACTGTCCCCAAACGCTTATTCAATAATTACCAAACATTTCGGTGTCCCCTTTATTGATTTATTCGCTAGCAGAATTAACCATAAATGCGAAAAATACGTCTCGTGGCACAGAGACCCGGACGCTTTCGCAATAAACGCATTCACCCTCTCGTGGACCAATTTTTTCTTTTACGCATTCCCACCTGTGTCAGTTATCCTGAAAACTTTGCGTAAAATCATCAACGATGACGCGACAGGCATCGTAGTCGTACCACAGTGGCCTACACAGCCGTGGTATCCTCTTTTCAAGAGACTGCTTACTTCAAAACCATTGATTTTGCGCTCAAAAGGTGATTTAATTATTTCTCATTGTAGGGAACGAGCAGTGCACCAACGGATTACACTGGTTGTCGGGAGGTTATCCGGACATCGCTCCTCCAACGAGGAGTTCCTCAGTCAGCCCTTCCAATAATGATAGCATCCCTATCAGATAACACAGTCAAACAATATGACACATGTCTTAAAAAATGGTTTGCGTACTGTCAAATAAAAAATATTAATCCGTATAAAACCACAACATACAATGTTCTCTGTTTTTTGGCTCAAGTTTATGACACTGGAGCAGGTTACGGCACGATTAATAGCTGTCGATCGGCATTATCATTATTAATCGGTCAGGATATTACAAATAATGATTTAGTTAAGAGATATATTAAAGGAGTATTTCGTACACGTCCTACTCTACCGAAATACAACTTCACCTGGAATATTGATCAGGTTTTAGATCATTTATCCGGCTGGTATCCAAACGAGGATTTAACTCTTGAATTAACCAAAAAATTAATTACTCTTTTGGCGAGTGTTACAGCTCATAGAGTTCAGACTCTGTCGGTCATAAACATAAATAATATAACCCTATAATCATTCTGATTCCGGATATTATTAAATCTTCTCGAGTAGGTTCGCTTCAACCGGTACTCACTTTACCCTTCTTTTCACAAAGGCCAGAAATATGTCCGGCAAGAACTCTGCAGACTTACCTTGATAAAACTAAGGACCTTCGTAAGAATATCGACTGACTATTTATTTCATTTAGAAAGCCTAATGGTAAAGTAACTTCTCAAACGTTAAGCAGATGGATAAAGGGTACATTGCAACTTTGTGGTATTGATACTTCTATGTTCACGGCCCACAGCACAAGGCATGCGGCTACATCAAAGGCATTTAGATCTGGGGTCAGTCTAGACGTTATAAGGAAAACTGCAGGTTGGAGCGCAACCTCAACAGTGTTTGCGAAATATTATAATAAAGAACTATCGATGGCTAGTTCTAGTGATAATTATGATTTCGCTAGGTCCATATTAAACACACAAAATAATTAACTTTGTTTACGATTATTCGTCAGCACTATACAAGTATAATCAATTGTACTGCCTAATCCTGATTTATTAAAATTACCTTAATAATGATATCCCTATAAGATTTACTTTTGTTAACACTTGTTAATAAAAACGTACTAATACTTAAAGTACAAAACACTGTTTCATTATATAAACATGAGTTAGTTATGTACATAAAACATGTATTTCATGACCATTGTTTCTCTAAACATCTACATGTGTTTATATGCTAATATCGAGAACGAAGCTCGAGAGTAATTAATGATTAAACGAACTTACCTGTTCGTGAAGTTCAATCATAATTACTCGAAGGGCTTCGTTCGAAGATAATAGCATCCCTCCCTCCCTAGTCTGCTACATTACCCCAGGTCATGAAATACAAACAGCTCAGCAATCCTCCAAACTAAATGATGGCGTCCGGCCGGTCGGTCCCAAGTCACGACGACCCTACATTCTTTTTTTTCTTATTTCGGGTGGGTTTTTTTCTCCAAATATAGTGCAAACGGCAGAGCCTAACGTGAAACTACATGTGTTTATATGCTAATATCTTCGAACGAAGCCCTTCGAGTAATTATGATTGAACTTCACGAACAGGTAATTTCGTTTAATCATTAATTATGTTTTGCTGCTCAATTCTCGCGATTAATATTTACTTGTAGTACTGCCTCGTGTCGACGGCTATGATCACGAATTTTTAAAGAATTAATATTAAACTGAAACAAAAAATAATAATAATAAGTTGTTCATTTGACTTCCGCCCACTCTATGAGCCCGGATTCCGCCATCTTTGATTCATTGTCTGTTTTTCGTGACGCGGCTTGGTCACGTCCCTCCCGTTAAAATTAGTTAAAAATAGTTCAATTAGTGAAAAGTGTTATTATTTCATAATGGGAAAACGAAAACGAGAACGAGATGAGGATTATCTCCTAAACAAGATAAAAAAGCTAGAAGATCGTTTGCGGAAGCGACGGGAAGAAACGGATTCCGAGTCGGCGTGGGGTGAGTCGTGTGTTATTTACTAAATAGGTACTTATCGTTGTTTGTATTTTTTTTTACGAAAAGCCATATAAAGTTAATATAAAAACTATATGTGCTTTGTCGAATATCTACTTATACAAATTGCAAAACAAAAATGCGCATTTGTTAGGTTACCAAGGTCAATCTCGCAGTGCTTGTTTAATAATAAAAATCGCCCATGCCATGCCATGGATGGAGCAACGTTGACATCACGATGGCCGTGTTATATAAAAATACAGAGTTGGTTGATACCTATACTGATATGATACATGGTATTAGACACTAAATTGGTTTTCTGTTGGTATTCCTAGTGCCAATCATTACAACATAGTACCGGCATAAGTGATGCGAACAGTACAATGGGACTGTTACCTTCACATGTTTCAACAATACAGAAGTACGAAATGCCACATGGTACTGGTGATGCGAATGCTTTACGGGAGCATTACCTTCACGTGTTATCCTTATGGATTGTAATGGGTACTAATGTTACTTCGTGATTCTTTCAGATCATGAAGAAAATCCTATAATGGATACAGCATCTGTTGTAGACAGTGCAAGTGCTATATTGTGGAAAACATACCAGTTGATGAAAATACATCCAACTCCTTACTAATCAGTACAGCAGAAGCTGGAGATGACGAAATAACTCTTGACGAAGATTTTTTGACATTATTAGGTGACGCACCCAAAGATGAATCACCAATGGGTCCGGACTCCGGACGTCCAAAAGGATATAGCGGCCAGGCTGAGAGACGTTATAAAAAATGGTCTTAAAAAAGAACAAAAAGAAAAAATTATAGAGGACTATCCTTTTCCTGCGAATTGCGAAATATTTAAGGCACCAATACTAATGCAGAAATAAAAGCAGCGGTATCTGATCTGCTACAAAAAAAAGATGCATCTATTGAAGCCAGACAAAACCAGATTGGGGTAGCACTGACTGCTTTGTGTAGAGCTTTAAATTTATTGGTTGTAGAAAAGTCAACAAAAAACCAGCTATTAGTGAAGCATATAAGTAACGCTAGCAGGCTTTTATGTGATTCACACTGTATTGACACAAGGCTGAGACGAAATTTTCTTGTGTCCACTCTAAATAACAAACTAAAAGAAACTCTTAAGGACACAAAGAGAGATAAATGTGGCGTTATCAGCGTGGAGGGACCTTACTGTCGGTATTGAGTTATTAGTGTCTTCATAATCTACATACATTAAGCTATCGAACCATGTAAAAAACATGCGTATATGTCTAATAGATATTTTTTTTTAAATTGTTAAAACCCAAAAGTCATAAAAGGTGATTATGAGAAAATTGAATTCAAACTTCTACACCCAAAAAAAGTATGTTATTGTAGGAGGTTACATAGATAGCATGTTATTTGATGAATAGATTATATGGTCTTTTATAATTGATGTACAATTCTATAATTGTATACCTGTATTCCTGTTGTTTACCACGCCAAAGTGAACAAAGTAATGAAAGTACGGTTGATAGGTTTTTGCTAAATATTACATTTATAGTATGTTTTCTATTGGATTTTATAGGAGAAGGATATAATTCGAATAATTCGTAACTAAATAAAAATAACACCGATATAAATCAACATTGTTTATCATAAAAAAAAAACAATTAAAACAAAAATAACTTTTTAGTTTTCTAATTACTTAATCAGTCAAAATCAACAAAGATATATATTTACTACGCTAAAGCATAGCCAAATGAGGTCAAACATACAAACTTCTATTTCAAAAGTACCTTTTTTCAGTCTCAAAATTCAAGTTAAAGTTTAGTAAAAAGCTGGTACAATCACTACACGTTTTTTAAAAGGGACCTTATCGTCGGTAATAAAATATTTAGTGATATCATATGAAAACAACTATAAAACTTTTGATGAAGTTAGATAATATTAATTTTAGATCACTTTAGAAACTAAACTTATACTAAAAACCTGTAAATTGTCTCCGTTAACATTAAAGTATGCACGTATTTAAAAAGGGACCTTATTGTCGGATGTAAAATTTTTAGTAACAAAGTTAAAACAAGGATTCAAAAATACGATAAATTTTGTAGTTCTAACTATTAATTATAATTTGTCACTCTGTTTAAAGAATCTTACTAATAATATAATTATAAATCAACGAGTTGTAAACCTCTAAAGACACAAATTGGGGTAATTGTCTTCATAACTGAAGTCATCATACAATGCGTCAATTTATGGATGGCCAGTTTTTGAAAATGTACCTATCTTACTGCCAGGGATCGGAAAACCCATTTATGAGGACAACCGATATAAACGGTTACAGATTCAATCGGTAACCTTTTCAAACGGTTACGTGTTGATACTGTTAACAGTTTGAAAAGGTTAACTTAAAAGGGTAACTTAAAGGTCAAAGGTCAACGTTGGTCCTCTTCATCGTTGGAAGCTTTTGCAGAAAATGCATCAAGATTTTTGGCGTAAATGGCATCTCGAGTACCTGCACACGCTTCATCAGCGAAAGAAATGGACCAACCAAGAGAACAATCTCGTTGTAGGAACCATGGTTCTCATTATAAATGAACAATGTAGTCCTTTGAAGTGGAGTTTAGGAAGAATAGTTCAACTGCATCCGGGTGCCGATGGCATTTGTCGCGTAGTAACCGTCCGCACTGCAACCGGAGAATACAAGCGACCAGTGGTAAAGCTCTGTTGCCTACCACTGGTAAATTAGTTGTATATCGTGTCGTTATCGTATCTCGTTAGTTCCTTAGTTCGAACTTAACACATTGTCGTTTTCGGTTGAGTTCGAACCATCAAACTATTTTCATTAAGTTTAGTTAGTTGTAATTTCGAAAATACCCTGTATTTTGGTGGGCGGAATGTTCCGTTTTCTCTAAAGTTACAAGTTTATTGATATAGCAACATTCAAAAACTGTCAAGTAACTGTAATTTTTTCGTATCTAACAGTCTAGTTCAAAAAGAGTATTGTCTAGTGTCGCCTCTCGCTCGTAAAAGTCTAGTTTTCGCCTCTCGTACAAGTTTTTTCGCTGTCGTTACTTTGTATAATATACATTCGTGTAGTGCCTTGTGGATTCAGGAAAATACATCTGCTTCGATTGCTTCGCGTGTGGTTTAGCCTAGGTAGCAGGTAACCCAAGGACCGTAAGGTAAGCCTGGCCAGCGCGAGAAAGTCCAATGGCCCTGTACCTGGCTGATACCAAGCTCCGACACAGCAGTTAGAAGGTGAGTGTTTTCTTGGACCTCACAGGGCTAAATTCTCGAAAATATTAGTATAGATACAGTCCATTTTTCAAAACTCCCACAAAAACGTGAGCTAAGCGATCTTAATAGTTTCAAACCCCAGATCTGCTTCAAACATAAAGGCATTTAGTTTCAGTCTAATCTTCAAACATCTACAAGTAAATATTAATCGCGAGAATTGAGCAGCAAAACATAATTAATGATAAAACGAACTTACCTGGGCGTGAAGTTCTATCATAATTATGTGAGCTGCTCAATTCGAAGCGATTAATATAACAATTCCCACCCTAAACACCCGGCCCAAGACTGAAACTACAGATTATATCTTCAGGAGAGCTTTATACATAATGAATCAAAGATGGCGGAATCCGGGCTCATAGAGTGGGCGGAAGTCAAATGAACAACTTATTATTATTATTTTTTGTTTCAGTTTAATATTTATTCTTTAAAAATTCGTGATCATAGCCGTCGACACGAGGCAGTACTACAAGTAAATATTAATCGCTTCGAATTGAGCAGCTCACATAATTATGATAGAACTTCACGTCCAGGTAAGTTCGTTTTATCATTAATAAAACCCCAAAACCTCTACTTTCCTGCACCATAAGTCGGAACCCAGCCATTTGCTCAATGCGGTTGAACCTTTGATCTCGGCGCTTGAGATTATATCCCACTTGGTTTCTATTCAGAAGTTTGATGATCAGATTTAAAATGCGCAAAACTGTTTTTGAGGAACTCGCCCACCAGGAAAATTTCTTCAAGAAGAACAGAAAAAAAAGGGTTTGATCCTAGACTGTAAATACAGTTTGGCTTACGACCAGAAGAGTTTTAAAGGCACTTTAAAAGTGCATCAGGTCGCAGGTGTTTACTCTGGCTCCATCCTCGGCCTCCCAACTAAATGTAAAACACAATGAAAAGTCTCAGCTGCTTTTGCAACAGTGGATCTTGTAATCACTACATATAAGATTCCTAACAGCAGAGGCTGTTTTTCACGCGATATTTGGGACCTATCTCGACGACCTAAGTATCTTGCAGATCACCACTAATAGATCAGCTCAATGGGCACAAAGAAAAGCGATGAATTCCGTTTTTTTGTAGAGGTCAACCCAGTCACGGTTAAGTGCTAAGTATAATTTTGAAAATACTGTGTTAAAAGGTTGCTATTTTCACTTGGGCCAAATTATCTACAGACAAGTGCAAAATCAAGGATTTCAAAAATTATATGGAACAGACGAGTTCTTTTCATCAGAAATCAAATGCCTTCTGGCACTTGCATATCTGCCAGCTGGCGAAATCCAAAGAAATTAAGTCTCAGCTGCTTTTGCAACAGTGGAGCAGCAGAGCAGAGGCTGTTTTTCACGTGATGTTTGGGACCTATCTCGACGACCTAAGTATCTTGCAGATCATAACATAACCAATAGATCAGCTCAATGGGCACAAAGAAGAGCGATGAATTCCGTTTTTTTGAAGAGGTCACAAGTTAAGTTTACTCCGATTACATTTAAATTGGTTTCCAAAATGGCACAAGCACTTTTGACCAAAATTTTAGGAAACGTAGATCCATCTTACACTAGCCGACCAGCATTTTCAGGATTTCGAAAGCGTGTCTTCACACAAGAGTTTCTCTCGTACTTAACGACAGGCAAAAGCACAATTAATTACTCGAGTGTTCAATTGCATGCAATACGCTTTGAAAAAAATCAAGGTCGGTTCGTTGGAAGATAAAAATAGTGCAAAGCTCTTAGTCTCAGGTACATCTAAGTGGTGGTCTGGAGGAAACAATGGCATTTGGGCTGAAGTAGACAACATGGTTCAAGAGGGTCAAATAAAGTTTTATGGTACAAGTAATTAATCAAACCCTGCACTGAGCACATTAGTTTTTAACCTTTTATATAATACTAGCTTTTGCCCGCGACTTCGTACGCGAAGACAATAACGTAAGAGTTGTTTGCATGAAATTTGGCACACTGGTAGTTTATTACGTGGATTAACACATAGGGTAATGCCAGGAAAATGTAAAGTTCCCGCGGAATTTGAATAAGTGAATTCTAAAGCCGGTAAGCCGCGGTGGCCTAGTGGGTTGACCTATGGTCTCTTAAGCAAAAGGTCATGGGTTTGAGCCCGGGCTTGGACCTCTTGAGTTATTCCGAATTCGTGTGCTAAATTACGTTTGAAGTTTACCATGAGCTTTACAGTGAAGGAAAACATCGCGAGAAAAGCTGCACACATCTGAGAAGAAATTCAATGGTATACACCCGCGCTGTACAAATCGCACTGGGCTCAAGTGTGAACTAAGGCCCAAGTGTTCTCGTTCTGGGAGGAGGCCTGATTGAAACAACAACATTCTATCCCGGGAAAGTGTACCTACAGCATACCGCGGGATAGAAATAACTGTCAAAACATTTTGACAATCAGAGACAGTGTAGCTTTTTATTAGTGAAATAATTTTAAAAATCAGCCCCTACGCTATTCACTTATTTCTATCCCGTGGGAATTTTGGATTTTCCCGTAGAAAGTAGCCTATGCCAATCAGGGAAATTGTAGCTTTCAAATTGTAAAATATTTTTTAAAATCAGCCCCAAAGTTGAATTTACTTATTTTGATCCCGCGGGATATTTGCGTTTTCCCGTAGAAAAGTGGCCTAAGTCAATCAGGGATATTGTAGCTTTCGAATTGTAAAATATTTTTAAAAATCAGCCCCTAAGTTGAATTTACTTATTTCTATCCAGCGGGAATTTTGCATTTTCCCGGAAAAAGTACTTTATGTCAATGAGGGATACTGTAGCCTACTATTGGTGAAAAAATGTTCAAAATCAGCCCCGAAGTTGAATTCAGTTTTTTCTATCCCGCGGGAATTTTGTATTTTCCCTAAGAAAAAGTAGCCTATGTCAATTGGGGATAGTCATATTAAATCACATGAAATAATTTTTAAAATCAGTGCCGAAGATGAATTTACTTATTTCTATCCCGTGGGAATTTTGCTTTTTCCCGGAGAAAAGTACCCTATGTCAAACAGGGATACTGTAACTTACTATTGGTGAAAGAATTTTTAATATCAGCCCCAAAGTTGAATTCAAATTTTTCTATCGCGTGGGAATTTTGTATTTTCCCGAAGAAAATGTAGCCTATGTCAATTGGGGATAGTCATATCATATTATATGAAAGAATTTTTTTAAATCAGTGCCAAAGCTGAATTTACTTATTTCTATCCCGTGGGAATTTTGCATTTTCCCGGAAAAAAAGTACCCTGTGTCAATCAAGGATACTGTAGCTTACTATTGGTGAATGAATTTTTAAAATCAGCCCCAAAGTTGATTTCAAATTTTTCTATCCCGTGGGAATTTTGAATTTTCCCAAATAAAAAGTAGCCTGTGTCAATCGGGGATAGTCATAATCACATAGTGTGTAAGAATTTTTAAAATCAACCCCGAAATTGAGTTAATTTATTTCTATCCCGTGGGAATTTTGCATTTTCCCGGATAAAAAGTATCCTTTGTCAATCAAGGATAGTGTAGCTTTCTAATTCTGAATGAATTTTTAAAATCGGCTTAATAGTTTCAGAGATTTCTGCTACAAACAAATAAACAAAGAAAGTTGAGATATTTCCCTATCCCGTGGGAATTTCGAAAAATCCTTCCTTAGTGCACCTCTACAATACTCAAGGTACATGTGTGCCAAATTTCAAGTCTCTAGCCCCAGTGGTTTAGGCTGTGCGTTGTCTGTCAGTCAGTCAGTCAGTCAGTCAGCCAGTCACGGTACTGTTTTATAGGTATAGATTTTATTGCATGAGATTTTTTTGTAATATATTTTTTTTTTAATTGGCTGTATGAACTTTGCTCTTAAACCTAGATTGTCAGTAGAGGGAGTATTTACATTGTCCGAACCGGAAGATCTTGAATCTGCTGAACGTGAATTGATTATTTTTGAAGTGTTACTTTTCTCAAGATTTGTGGTAAAAAAGTGCAGACTTTTAGAATAGATTATAAGGTCATTTCAGACGTGCCATTTGATCAAGTTATCCAAAATTTGGATAATCCTGACTTGATTGTAAAGGGGAAGAGAATATTTTATAAGTTTTCTACTGAAGTAGACGTTTTCGAGGGCTAATTTTTTTAACGTTAAGTTCATTGTGATTAAGCTTTATTATGTACCTTATTTGATTAAGAAAATTCCATAGGATTTGATTACAGATCTCAGTTGAATCATATATTTAAGAGATAAGACTTTTTTCTAGTTATTATATTAATAATGCTGCCGTCATACTGAAGAAGGTGGCAAAGTGACTTTAGCGGCTTTTTAACTTTTTATTACATGCATACTCAGGAAAAAATTCTGCGTCGAACGGTATTGACTTTTTTTTCTAGGACAGTTAGTTCTCCGTATTTTGATTTTTGTTAGGGTTTTATAATCTAAAAAGTTTGATTGGTATTAAATAAGCTAAAAAGACGTTATGTATAGCTGCTTTATATCATGCTTAAAATATAATACTTTACTAAGCTAAAAAGCGCTTATCGACTATTCATACTTTAAAAAGCGGTTAAGTTCGTTTAACGAGTTTTTAACGAATTGTCATCAGCATCATTATCCCAGCCTTTATAGGTCCCACTGCAGGGCAGGCCTCCTCTTCGAATGAGAGGGCATAGTTCCCAAGCGGGCTCAGTGCGGATTGGGAACTTAACGAATTAACATAGCTGAAGTTAATTATTTTTTTCATCACACTTGCTCGTCAATGGTGTTATTCCATGCTTGTATACTAAATGACAATGGCCTAAATTGTTCTTAAGGGAGTTATAGATTTACGTACAGTTTTTCTACCCAAGGGAGTTCTAACTTTAGTTTTAAAATTTGCAAACAAGTCATTTCAGTCAGCCAACGTTATATTTATTATCTTTAAAACTTAGCTATAACCCAAATTTTACAGCACAAAACTTATCTAAGCTTCGTGAAAATTCGTTATTTTTATATTTTAAATTTATATCAAATAGTTTTGCAATAATTTTAGTAAAAATATTTTTTTAAACATGTTGGCAGAATCTGGACGTATGACCTTTTGAATTCTAAACTAAACACAGTTTACATTATCTATGGTAGGTGACTAAAAAAAGTGACAATCTGTATTGGCGGGTAGCCATTATTTTATTCAATTTAAGTGTTTAGAAACAAATTAATTTTATTTTTGTTTTTTTTTCTCGCAATGTGATGAAAATCATTGTGTGTATCACGGGCAGTAAGGGGATTACAAACTCGAGTCATTAAAAGCCCTCCGCCTTCGGCGTCGGGCTTCTAATAGACTCTCATTAGTAATCCCCTACTTACGGCCCTAGATGCACAATGTACTATTATAGTCTTAAAAGCAGTATTCTTTAAATTATACTCTATAATTACGTTATGGGAGCTTAGCCGCCTTTTTCCCTATAACACTTAAATGTATTACGTAATACATTTAAGTGTCAATAAAGCGGTGATCCCCTTTTTACTTCAGTGACATAGGGTTGATTTTTGTTCAATAATATTTTTAAAGCGCGCGGGAGCTTGCGCGAAACACCTCGGTAAGTACAGATACAATAGTAATCGGTCATTTTGTGTAAGATTGTCCCTAAATATTTATTTATTTGTTTTAGCTAGACAAAATGCAACAACGCCGTAGTAAAAAAAATATTACAGATGTGTTGTAATAATGACCCAGGAGGACCGACGACTTCGAATATTAGATGATCAGGTGCCATTTTCAGTGCGAGACCCAGATATATGGACCATATTCATTAAATTTGCCTGTACTTGAACACCGTAAAACGTTGGATGTTTCCGATAAAGCAAATTTAGATAAAGTAGTCAAATAATTCGCATTACCTTTAAGAGACACATGACACATCCCAAAAACTGGTTACGCGACCATCGCTCTTTTGCTATGAAAACGCATTGTCGTCATCCGAGTCTGATTGTGACTTCTCTCCCGATGATGAGGTAAATGATAAAGATTATAGCCCACCCAAAAAGAAGGCGTTATCTCGCCTATCTCTTTTAGACGAAAAATATCGAATTGATATTAATATCGAAGCCGAAGTAAATTCATCTATGTTTGGTCTGGATGTTACTCCAAATGACAAAGAATTAGCATCTCCGCTTTTAGAACAGGCTTGCGGTTCCTACCACACATCCAAACAACAACCACCATACCACCACCACCAGCACTACAAGTCCCGCAACACAATTCTACCCTTGCGACGCCAACTGCCACAGAGCCAACACGAAAAAGAAAGAAGTACACAACTAAACTGTCAGAAAGAATAAAAAATAAACAAAAAGAGATGAGACTAAAATATTCAGTAAATCCTTGCGACATTACCTGCACGAAAAAGTGTTACACATTAATATTACAGGTAGAAAGAGAAGAAGTAAATGATCTATATTGGCAACTAGAGTGGCGTGAAAGATGTATATTTATACAAAAAAGCACGCACGTTATGACACCTAACGCAAAGTAGGTACTACTCCAGTAAGAAACGCAAGAGGATTTTTTTTTCAAAACAAGTGATGGCAAGTTTACACAGGTGCAGTTTACAGTTTACAGGTATGCAAACTGGCTGATGACGAAGCAGATACCTACCAGAGAATTTAATATAAGTAGTATCCGTGATTTCGATAGTTTCTGCAGTACACTGCCTCAATTGACTGAATTTAGTGAGCAGATTATAACATATATCGCTGGATACGTGGTAAGAGCGCTTGGAAAAATTATCAAATGCGAAGAATGCACCAGTGCGTTATCATTACCAAAACCTGGCATAGATCATTTTATTCCGGGGGCAATAATTACTATTGAACGTAATGAAACATCTTCTTTTCATTTTAATTGTTTGTTGAACACATCAGACTTATTTGTTTAAGTAAGTAATAGTCATTATATATACTGATCTCAATGAATGTTCTAATAAAATTATATTGTTTTAATATTTTTCTCATTGAAAATTTAACCCTAAACTTGGCAGTGTGCATGCTTATGCACGTTACAATTTTTAAAAATCTACGCAACAAGCTAACAGCCGAACACTATTCTTTGACGCGTATTTTTCGAATCGATACTTTACTCGATTTGTAGAAAATTTTTTTACGTTACTGGCATCACTGACTTTGACAGTAGCACGCAAAATGGCGTACAGCGAAGCTGCGTCTACGCACCGCAAGGTAAAATAGTCACTTTTTAATGGGTTTTATTTAGATTAGGTTCTATTTCTGATTGCTACCTAACAATTGAATATATATTTCTATACGATAACGTATTTTTTCTTAGTCAATATCTCGTTTTTATGGATAACATAAACTCGGTTTGTTGTAAGAAAGAATCTACAAATGCACACCGCCAGCTTCTCTACTAACAACGTGATTTTTTATATGTATCTTTAAAGACACACCGCCAGCTTCTCTACTAACAACGTGGTTTTTGAAATGTTTCTTTAAAAACACACTGCCAGGTCCACTGTAAAGTAAAATGTGGCTTGCTACGTATCTTCAAAGATTCATTGCCAGGTTGAGGGTCCAAAATATTCACTGTCTTACTAAGAAATTAAAACGATTTTACTACAAATTACGATGTTCTATTTGTTAAGAGTATTTTACTATAAAAGATGGGCTGTTCGAGACCTGATATTTTTTTTACTATTCAGGTGCCACAGATAAGGCTACAACAACGTAATAGAGCTCGCAGACTGGTTGCTCTTGTTCCTCAACACGGGGCCAGATCAGAAATAGACAGCAGCAGTGATTCATCCGCAGATGAATTGCATAATTATATACCGGCACCCCACTCTGACAATTAAGCTGGGAAAAGTTAACAAGTGTCACTACCGATGGAGGCAAGAACATGAGCGGTCAAAACAAAGGTGTTGTTGGGAGAATCATCAGCAAAGTGAAAGATTCTGGATCTACTGTGCCATTGATTTTTCACTGTATTGTCCATCAAGAGGCATTGTGCTCCAAGGTTATATCCCGCCTGGAATGAAATAATGGGTACTGTAACATCCACTGTTAATTTTATAAGAAGAAATGGGCTCACACACCGTCAGTTCCAAAAGTTTTTGGAAGATCTGGAAGCTGATCATGGTTACGTGGTTTACTACCGTGAAGTGAGGTGGCTCAGTCGTGGTGCCGTTTTGGAACGGTTTTTTGATTTGAGGAAAGAAATTGGCAACTTCATGGGGATGAAAGGAAAGCCAGTGGAACAGCTTACTAACAAGCAGTGGATTATCAATCTTGGTTTTTTGACTGATTTGACTATGGAACTGAATCAGCTCAACAAACGCTTACAGGGAAAAAATAAACTGATTTGCGATATGTATATGTATTCAGATGTAAAGTCATTTGAGATGAAACTGAAACTGTTTATCAAGCATATTGATGAAAAAAAGCTTGACCATTTTCCTAATTGCAAGAAAGCCGTGTAAGAAGCTGGAGATAATTTTGAGTGGCAAAATATTACAATGAGAAACGTGTTAACACAACTGCAAACTGAGTTTGTAAATCGATTCACCGACTTTAAAAAGATCTCCCTTAACATGGAAATATTGCAAAACCCTTTTGCAATTGATATTAATGATGTACCAAGCAAATTTGCAAATTAACATAGTAGATTTGCAAAGTAATAGCACACTTAAAACGGCATTTAAGGAAAGCACTGACTTGGTACAGTTCTACGGAGGTTAAAGTTCTGAAAACTTCAAATAATTGAAAAAGTTTGCTCAGCAGATAATCACTATGTTTGGTAGTACATATTTGTGTGAGCAGACATTTTCAATTCTCAACTACGGCAAAAATAAGAATTCTTCGCGGTTAACGGATGAACATTTAGACGCGATACTGCGCGTGTCTACGACTAAAATGAAAGCAGACGTTACAATAAAATCATACGCAAAAACCTAATACATTTGTAAGCCGTCTTGAGATGAAGAGAATGAAAAACGTTTGAAATTGAAATTCAGACTCAAACAAGTTAACTTACTGTTTAAAGCAGAATCACAATAACTTGGATAAGGATTACGGTGATTCTTGCCAAAAACCAGATTTAAATGAGATTGATTTTAAATTTGCCAAAATCTAACACTTTTTTAAAGCTTAATTTAACAGAAGAAGAACGTAAATCTCTTGAAAGAAGAACGATTTTGCAGTCAGACTCCATGGAATGGATTTTAGAAAGAAGGCAGCGCTTGACTGCTTCTGGTTTTGGAAAAAATTGCAAAAGAAGCCTTATTAAATGCGGACCTTTGGTAAAAAGTTTGCTTCGTGGCACAAATTTAGTCAATGTAAAATCGTTGCAATATGGCAAAGAACATGAACATATTGCGCTGGAACAATTGGTAATTTCTAGAAGTGTTGATGGATCCTCCCTGTGCTATAAAAAAATGCGGCTTGTTTGTTGACCCAGAAATAGCTTATTTGGGAGCAAGTCCAGACGGATTATTGGACGACGACAAAATTGTGGAGATCAAGTGTCCTTATTACTGTACAAAAATGACTATAGACGACGGTGTTAATGTGACAAAAAATTACTTTCTGGAAACGCAATCAAACAGGAACCCTGACAATAAATAAGAACCATGACTGGTTTTACTAGGTCCAATGGCAGCTACTTATCACCTAAAAATATGAATGCATTTTTATGGTTTGGACAAGCGTAGACAACGTTTGAAACAATAAAAAAAGATGACAAATTCTGGAAAGAAAAACCTACTCCCTTTTAATAAAATAGTTCAGCAAACAATCTCCAGTTTTGCCTTCGTATCATAAGGTTTTAGAAGCCAAGAAACAGTGTTACTCGGAAAAATACCATTGAATAAAAGTCAGCTACAAAACGAAATCGAACACAAGTTTCCTTACTAATTTACTATGATTCGCTTTTACACCGACCGTATATATGGTATACAGCCTTGGCCAAAAGTATTGAGCACCCTATAAAAAATATAAATTCGTAAAATAAGTGCATCGAAACTGTATACAATTATTAATAAATGATTAGTAAATTAGAAAACAGTTTTATACGCAATAAATGACATGCTGATTCGCAATAAAACAAGAGC
Source organism: Archips xylosteana (assembly GCA_947563465.1). Taxonomy (NCBI): domain Eukaryota; kingdom Metazoa; phylum Arthropoda; class Insecta; order Lepidoptera; family Tortricidae; genus Archips; species Archips xylosteana. The sequence goes on along the minus strand of OX387361.1, from coordinate 9,290,143 downwards.
TGTAACAAAAAAAAATTTGCGTTTTCGAAATCGGTTCTTGTTCGCTAATATCGTTTTGTCATGAATCATTCATGAACACGTACGTTAGTGAAAAAAAATTGTTTTTACTTCGTGGAAGAAAACATATGTTTTCCTTTTAATATGCCCGAAAAAAAGCAACTTACGTTAGCACAACGTGTACAAATCAGACTTTTGTGGGATCAAGGCCAGTCGCAGGTGGAAATTTCAAAAACTGTCAAATGCTCACGGCGTGCTGTGCAATATGCACTCCAAAGATTTGCATGTACTGGCTCAGACAACAACAGACATAAATCCGGCCGAAATCTATGCACTACAAAACGCGAAGACAGAAAATTGGTGAGGCTGTCTTTAAAAAATCGTAAGAAAACTTCTGAGCTAGCTACTTTTTTGTAGCCACTAGTAAGAAAATTTCTGGACGGACGACCAGAAGAAGACTGCAAGAAGCTGGTCTGCGAGGCTGCAAAGCCAGAAAGAAGCCCTAGCTCTCCGACAAAAATATAAAATCTCGCTTCAAGTGGGCTACTCAACACCAAAAGTGGACTGAAGAAGATTGGTCTAACATTGTATGGTCAGACGAATCTAACTTTGAGGTATGTAAGACTCCTTATTTTCCCATATAATAAATATTGTTTGACCCCATTAACTATCTAAACAACCATTATAATATTAGGGTTACAACTATCATGTTGTTTTTATTAATTCGCAGGTGTTCGGAACGCCAGGTGGAACCTATGTCTCGACGTCGGCCTGGCGAAGAATATTATACCAGAGTGTCTTGTACAAACTGTAAAACATGGTGGGGGTAGTATAATGGTTTGGGGTTGCATGTCAATGTCTGGCGTGGGGCAAATATATGTGTGTGAAGGCCGCATGAATTCAGAAAAGTACATAAATGTACTTGAAACTGCATTAATTCCATCGTTGTCTCAACTTTTTGGTGACACAATCTTTGATGGCGTTAAGTTCCAGCAAGACATCGCCCCGTGTCATAAATCTCGTCGAACAATGACGTGGTTTGAAGAAAATCAGGTGGATGTTCTTGATTGGCCAGCACGTCTCCAGACTTGAACCCCATTGAACATTTATGGGAGCATCTTAAGCGTAAGATTCAAGGGCACGTAATTTCTTCAAAGCAACTTAAAAAAAGTGTCTTCTTGCAGAATGGCAGATGATTAGCGGCGATGTGTGTAGTAAACTTGTCAGCTCTATGCCTGAAAGGGTTGCTGCTTGTAAAAGGGCACATGGAGGGCCAACTAAATATTAATTTTTACATTAATAAATGTAACCTAAACCTAACTAACCCTAAACCTAACCTTACTAAAATGGTTTTTATTTAAATTTTGTATAGGTACACTAGTGAAATCGCATAAACTCATGGGTGCTTAATACTTTTGGCCAAGGCTGTATATGTGACCCATGATTATGTGTATAAATATATCTGACTACATAACTGCCAGCCCATTATTAAAGAGACTGAAATGCCCTGTTTTACACGGCTTTCAGTTTTAAAGTTTTCATCGGAAATATGAAAATAAATGGAATAAAAAAAAGCCAAAAATGTGTTGGTTTTGTTCGTTAATAACTAAAAAGCTATAAATGACAAACAATTGATTTATTGGGTACTTTTGAAGTAAATTTCAAGCATTACTATTATTAAACGAATAATTTTAAAACCAACTCTATTGGCATAGATTTTTTTGCATTTTACTTAGTTACTTTTATTGGGACACTTTTGCACCTTACTGTATGTGCCCTTGCGTTTCGTGTCCATAGGTGCAACAGAAGAACCTGTATTATGGAAGAATCCTCGCCCATCATCAACTAGGTACTGTCGCCCTATTACAACAATTATCTAAAAACGAAGAAGTTTATTTTAAAGAGAAAATTAATAATTTGGTGGCAACGACGTCGATGTTGCCGGGCTGCGATGAATTAAATAAAAAATAAATTAATTGATTCGGCAGGAAACGTAAAGGCCACTGTTTTTTGGAATAGACAAGGTGCTATTTATATCGATTATTTACAGAAAAATAAAACAATAAAAGGTCTTTATTATACTACTTTGCTAGATAAGTTTAACGCAGAAGTTATGAAAAAACGATCAGAATGAGGCCACAGTGTTTTATGTCAGGTCTCATTATCTTAATCTATCAATTGTATAATTGAATATTGAAACTCAATTGAAAAAAATATATTTAATTCCTTGAAACTCCAAGATGAAGGGCCTATCAGAAGAACAACGACTTTCTATTGTGACCAAATACTGCAAAGGAGAATATGACTATGAGAAAAATAGCTAGACAGGAGAGAGTTAGCTTGAAGGCAGTTTACAATAAAATCAAGCGGTTTGGTATGAACCATAGTTTAAAAGATCTGCCTGGTTGCGGTAGAAAACGCGGTCCATCACGTCCCAATTTGGATAAGAAGATTTGCGAACAGTTTGCTCGAAAAAAGGAGATGTCGATACGTGATTGTGCGAAAAAATACCGTACTTCGATAGGAATGGTTCAGCGTGCCAAGGAGCCTAACTCACTGGTAACTTACAAAAAGCAATAGCAACCGAAACGCACTAAAACCCAGGTATCTGTCGTCAAAACTCGAGCTCGAAAATTGTACAACCAAATTTTGAGTAAAAATTACCAATGAATTATTATGGGTGACGAAACGTATGTCAAACTTGACTAAAAAAACCATTCCTATGCCGCAATTTTACACCACAATGAAAGGTCGAAGGTCACTTAACAGGATAAATCAATTTTTTGTGAAAAATTTGGACGAAAAGTAATGGTTTGGCAAGCTGTTTGTCAATGCGGCATGACAAAATCTCCGTTTTTCGTAAAAGGCACTTTAAATTCCGATATTTACAAGAAAGAAAGCCTTCAAGAAGAGCGTGTGCTACCACTCATTAAAAAGCATAGAGATCGTATTTTATTCTGGCCCGATTTGGCTTCGTGTCATTACGCTCGCCATGTGCTGGATTGGTATCGCGAAAATGATGTAGAATTTGTTGAAAAAACATTGAACCCTCCGAATTGCCCTGAGATTAGGCCAATAGAGATTTTGGGCTCTGATGAAAGAAAAGCTAAGATAACAAGTTCAACCAACAGATGACATCGTACAATTTAAGAAGGATTAGAACCGCACATTAAAAACATTGGGAAAAACCACTGTCCAGAAACTAATGAAGAACATCAAAAGTAAAGCGAGAAAACTGGCAAAAGAAAAACAAAATTAGAAAGAAATAACATAAGTTATTACTTGAAAGAGTCAAGGATCACGTAACTGTAGTTTTTTTTTTTTTTTTCAGTAACAAACTGGTAATACAAAATACTCAATTTTTACTTGTTTCCATAAATAACGATAAGGTCTTTATTTTTAAGTTAGTGTGGAAAGGTTCATGTATAACTATAAATTAAAAATTTTAAAAACACCCAACGCAATTGGGATGTCCCAATTTTTGACAACGTATAATAAATCGAAAACCGTTTGGAGAAATAGGCTTTGTGAATCGTTTTCAGTACCTCTACCATGAGTTACACTAGTTTACAGTGACCGTACTCGCTAGCGACGGCGTAAATGATTTGTATAGAGAATTGTGTACAGCGCCTCTAGCGGTCACTTACAGAAGTACAATTCTCCATACAAATCATTTACGCCGTCGCTAGCGAGTACGGTCACTGCAAACTAGTGTAACTCATGGTAGAGGTACAGAAATCAGATTCCAAAAATATGATAAACTGAATTGAATAAAGAAAATTTAAGTAATGACCTTCATTTGACGCCTGCAGTGAATCGTCACATAGGCAGATATAAAGCAGGTCTACACTCTAAAGCAAATTGACAGTTTGAAATGTTGCTGTCCTGCTTATAATAGCAAAGAGTGACAAAGACAGAACTTCAATCACATGATGCGCACCTGGCTTTAAACAGTTGTCATTTATCATAAAGTCCGAAATGTATACAATACTCGCAATGTATTTTTACAAATTTAATTATTAAATTACTACATTACAAGTAAATATGAAAGAATTTAAATATCAGATTTTAGTAAAAAATATCTATTTATTATCACACCATTAAACAAACAGGAATAATCGAAGCTAAAAGAAGATAAATAAATAAAACTATTTGTCATGGTTCATTTAGGACCCTAAGCCGTGCTTGTATTATTGACAGTGACAAGACAAATCAGTAGTGCCACAGATTATGTTATGTACGGCTTGAATTTTTCTAGGCAATGGAACGTGGCTCTCTCAATGTGACGTCATCCAACGTATTTCTTAAAAAAATTATAAAAAATTAAATACTCAACCAAATTTAAAATCGATGAAAATGGTATCTTAAAATATCCTATTCTTTCCAAAAAAAATATAAAAACTATAGGTTATTTTTTTTGGTACATCCCAATTATGCCACTCGTATGTTTGACATTAAGTCAAAGCCAAAGTCAAAGCTAACAAAAGAGCTGATAACTTTGAAACGGCTGAACCGATTTTGATGAAACATATCTAAGAACCATCGCTAAGAAACCTGCTTTCTATTAAAAACAACCGCATCCAAATCGGATCACCCGTTTAAGAGCTATGATGCCACAGACAGACAGACACACACACATAGCGGTCAAACTTATAACACCCCTCTTTATGTGTCGGGGGTTAAAAAGTAATAATAATTATTATTTTTAATTCCTAATAGCTAAGGTCTATGAAGACTGATCTCGTAAATTAGCTGTGATTAAATTGATAATTATAATAAGCCATAATTAGCCGTTTTATGTTCGATTAAGTGGAAAGATTTACGCAAAACTTTTGCAAGTCTAAAGCAAGATTGGGATATCCCATATGATAGAACTGATCAGTTCCTTTAGCAATATGTTTATTCAAATGACAATTTTGTGTTAAGAGATTTTTAATTTTCAGGGTTTTCATACTTTAAGTAAGCCATTTATTTACTTACTATGTAAGTGTGGGTATGTATGTGTGTATGTTACTTACTTTATTTACTATGTAAGTTTCGTACATAATTGCCCATTTGTGATTTAAAATGCAAACCATTTCCATTTGTGATTGTAAAAACAGTTTTGTTAGAAGATTTATATTGATATTATAAAAAGAATGTTGTTAAGAAATTTCTTCACACGTTAGAAAATGTGATTTATATGCCCAGTGGGCTCAATAAATATTTTTCTTAAAGAGTCAGTCGTTTAATTTCACCATTAAACCACGTGTATTAAATTAAGTTAATACATGCCCCTCCTGTTAAAACTACCCAGTGCTGTTAATATTAGCCCCAAAACCGGGGTTAAAACTGTTAAAAGTAACACTGGAGTTTTTTTTTTATTTATTTTTTTCTCATTATTCTTTTATGATCACTATTTTTAATGTAATTAACTGTAGCCAGATAAATTTTCGAGGATATGAATTAATAACCACTTCCATACAAACACTCGTTTCAGAGATATGACTCCTTAACCAAAGTTTGTTACGTTTGACCCCTGTCTCCCCTACATATATTGTGTACAGAGCGTGAGCGGTGTATTATACCTATATTAAATCATATATTAACTAAACACTAAACACACAATACCCTTTCAATTAATGGTCGCGTAGATCTGATAGGAAGAGGCAAGAATACGTTGTCACCAGCCTAGCTATCTACGAAACACATTCAGAGAAAACATCTCGTCGTTAATTTGGTGGCACGGGAAGGAACAGACAGAAACCTACGCGAAGCAAGTACTTAAACCTCAAAATTCCAAAATGCAAAATTATATCTTGTATAATTACACATAAGGTTCAGATTGTGCTTATACGTGAAATAAAATACTTTCAAAGTATTTTATCAGTGGGTAGATGCCTGGCATTCGCTTAAGTCAGACATATGATGGCTCATTACTAGTATTTATATTTTTAAATTATTCTGTGACTTTTAGGTGTTTAATATTATCTCATTTTGTGGACTAAGTGATAGTTAACTTTTAAACTGCATTTTAATGTGGTGATACTGTGTTTTTCTGGTGTAATTAGCTTTTTAATTTGAGTACTCATAAAACTACCCTACAAAAAGTGAAAAATAAAAATAAAAAGAAGTTGGTGTGAAATAAATAAATAAATAGCGATGGAGTCGAACGATGACGACGAAAATCCGAATATTTCAATTGCTGATATGACTCCGGAGGAGATAAATCGTGTTATTTATGGACTGGAGCTAGAGTGGGATGATAGCGACATCCAAACAAATGCGCAGAGAGAAAAGAGAGGACGAGAAAGTTCCTCTCCAGAGATTGAAGATCAGAACCAGGATCCATTTATTTTGGTAGTGGGCGGAAGGAAGAAAAGAGATCGTAGAGAATCTCCACCCAAGGAATTTTTGGATGCAGACCAGACAGACCAAACTCAAGGTGATTATGTAGAAGTGTCCTTAAGCAGCATAGAAAAACTGCCTAAGCAGATTGGAATGGCAAAATTTCTTAAAACTGAGAATATAAAAGGCGTTTTAAAAGTGACATATAAGAGTCCTTTCAAATTACTTATACGGTTCCAAGATAGCGAATCTGCAAACCTGCTTACCAGGTGTCCTAATGTAACATCAAAAGGCTGGACCTGCCGCAAAACTAATGAAGTGTCTTATACATATGGTGTGGTGAAAGATGTAGATTTGGAGATTGAAGATAACACTCTGAAGGATTTATTTCATAGCGAGTTTAATATTATAGCTGCAAAAAGATTAAACAGGAGAGATAAAGATGGTAAATGGATAAAAAGCGAGAAAGTGCGTTTGTGTATACAAGGCTCCAACTTGACCCCATATGTATATGCATATGGTCTGAGGATGGAAGTTGAGCCTTATGTTTTCCCTGTCACACAATGCAGTAAATGTTGGAGGTTTGGACACATCAAGAACTTTTGCCCTTCAAAGAAATTTATATGCCCTAAATGTGGAGGAGAGCATGAAAATTGTGAAGCCTTAACATTCAAATGTGTCAATTGTAAAGGTGAGCATATGTCTATCCTAAAAAGCTCATGTCCAGCTTATCAAAGGGAGAAAAACATAAGAGATGTGATGGCCCAACAAAATTGTACATATAAGGTGGCTCTTTTAAAAATTAGGAATGAGAGGCCTCAACCAGAGAATAATAGAGAATCAGAGGTAACTCATCAGAGTGAAAGTCTATCAGACAATGTGAATACTCTTACAGGAGCTCGCACTTATAAGGAGGCCCTCCAAGGGAAACAACAGAACAACAAAAGTAATAAGAAGACTCATGTTGAACAACCTTTGAAGGAACAGGCAGAACAAAAACGCAAGAGAAAGATTTTGTTTTCTCAAGACGAGATCATTTCTGATATGGATACAGGAGAACCCGAACGTCAGGCTTCACAGAAGAACTCAAATAATGAAAAAAGTGACCAAGACAATGACAGCGAGCAAAACAAAGACAGTAAGCAAGACAGTTGGTCTGAAAGATTTTGGAAAAGAATGAAAGAAATCATATTTTTGAAACAGGAGTGGACGGAAAAAATTAATATGGCAATTAACTACATTTTAGAAGAGGCAAAAGTTTTTATTCAGGAGTACATAACCATTGACAGTTTATTTAAACTATTTAACTTACAAAATAATGGACAGTCAGCATAAAATTTCTTATATAAATATTATACAATGGAATGCTCGTAGTATAAAGCCAAAGCTTAAGGATTTTGAGAACATTCTAATTCAAGACAAAGTGCACATAGGTGTCATTAGTGAAACATGGTTATCTCAAGAGGATTGCATTAACATGAGCAATTATAATGTGCTCCGAATGGATAGGGAAGATGCCTATGGTGGTGTTTGTGTTTTTACCCACAAGTCAATAAAGATACTTCCTTATACTTATGTCACGCCCAACCCAGACATAGAAGTGCTTATAATGAGCGTTGAAAATGTCAGCGGCCTTAAAAATATTATAGCAGTTTACTGTTCTAACCCTCAGAGCATAAGACAGAGTGATTGGGATAACATATTCAGCATTTTCGATAAAGGAACCCTTATTTTAGGTGACATGAACACACATCATCTGTTATGGTCCTACAAAACTGATGCTAAAGGTGAAAAACTGCACAAAGCCATGTTTGAATATGATTTCGTATGCCTTAATAGTGGAGCTCATACTAGAATTAGAGTGGTTGATGGAGATGTGCAAAAATCATCTCCTGATGTTTCTTTTGCCACTACTGACATAGCCCTAAATTGTACATGGTCTGTTTCTAATGAGTGCTTGAGAAGTGATCACATCATGATTAAATTGAAATTTGGATACGAAAGATGTAAATTTTCAAATAAGAAAAGAAATTTTAAAATGGCTAAGTGGGAAAAATATAAGGAAAAATCTAGATTATTTTTTGACAATAAACAATTATTTTTAGATGTACAAAAAAGCTATGATATATTTGTTTCTGGTGTTACGTCATCCGCCGAAGAAACAATTCCATGGATCAAAATGTGTCAAGATCCAGCAATAAAATTTGCTCCAAAACCATATTGGACTCCAGAGATGTCTAAGGCGGTGGCAGAAAGGCACCTAGCTCTAAAAAACTTCAGGAAGAATCCAACCCCTGACAATTTCACGGTATTGAAAATTAAAATATCACAAGCTCAGAACCTTATTAGAAAAGGAAGCTCAAAAGGATGGAAAGAATTCTGCACTAGCGTAAACAATGAGACTTCACCTTCAGAAATGTGGAGGAAGATGAGATGGATGAAAGGGAAGAAAGCGGGAAATACTACTGTTGACCCAGTCAAAGCTGCACAGTTACTCCGTTCATTAACACCAGACTCAGTACAGGAACCACAACCAGTATTAGATAATAGTATTAATAATCTTTTGGAAAAACGGATTACTATGACCGAACTCAATATGGCAATCAAACGGAAGGATACTGCACCGGGTGCTCAGACTCAAGCAACTAGGAACAAAAAACTTTTGTATGGACTTAACATGGCAAACCATTACCACAATACTGAAACAAAACGTCAGTACAGTTTATCTGTCAAGTCAACTGTCAGCCACATGCCACATTGCTTATTTAGCTTGTCATTGCGGCTCGCATAATACTTTATTAGTTAATTTCTCTAGATTTATTTCAAGTTAGTCTTAATTGTTTTATAATGTAGTGAAAAGTAATTGTCGTGAACATGTGTTGTGAAAATTGAATCGAAGAGATGGTTTATAACGTGTCAAATTTGTGGAAATCGGGCTAGTCGAAAAAATCGCGAAAAAAGGATGTTTATGGCAAAATTTCCCTCGGATGAAGACCGGTAAGTATCTCCTTAGATAATTCGAGCCATATTTTGGAGCAGAAAGCTATATAAACAAAGGAAAATAGATATTTTATATTCCTTATCATTGTCTCTTAGGGATGTACTAAAACAATCGATTACGACACGGTTACTTCTTTATCATTGCAAATTCATAATTACTTTACATAAAAGAAGCTGAACTTTGTGACAACTTGCATGCAATATGAACATAATTATTGACAGAATTTCATTCAAAATCTGTCTGCCATCCATGCAGTCGTAATTAACTTTTTATTTGATAATAGTTTAAAAACATTTACGGCTAAATAACAAAATATATTTATAATTACTACGGGATATAGATTGTGATTACGTTTTCTGATTTTCAAGCTTCCGATATTTCGACCCAGTTGTATGACTTGCATGCATCATGATCATGGGTAGACACACACGTTTTAATGATAAAATATTTTCAGATGCAGACAGTGGGTCAAACTAGTTGGAAAAGAAGATTTAGTTTATGTTCCAATAGAAAAAATACATTTGTGAAGATCACTTTGAAGGCAGAGCTTTTAGTAAAAAAAAATTGTATAAATCTTTCTTTCACAAAATCATAAAAAATAAATAAATGAAATCAGCAGCAAAAATTTATTTTATTTTGGGTCTACATTTAAGTCCAAACATATATTAAAATATAAATATAAAATATCACACGACACGACTTAAATGTGGACTTGATTCTAACCTAATTGTGACTAAGAAAATTGTTACTGTGAACCCATATTTCAACCCTCACCATTTTATCGATATCGATAATAAACGCAAGCGTTCATCATGCAACACTATTTTAGTCTGTTATGTTGGTATTACTGTTCTTTGACGGATCTTTGGCGTTAATGTTGGTAATGATTTGCCATGCAAACTGAATCTATTCGCTAGTATGGGAGTCCCGTCTCTTAAAACGTAGTGGTTATATTCTCTTTGCGGGTGCTGATAATATATCATACTCAATGATTTTTAATTTGTCAGGATCTGGTAAGGCAATGCTTTTATATATTTTTAACTTGATTCTGATGACTGGAGAGGTTCCTGTACAGTGGAAAATAATAAGGATGGTGCCTATACCAAAACTTAGTCAACCGGATTCACTGAGACCTATTTCATTAATTTCTTGTCCTTGTAAAATATTTCATAATATCATTATGAAAAGGCTTGAGTGGTTTGTTGAAAGTAACAGTCTTTTATCATTGTCAACAATTGGGTTTAGGAGATCCAGGTCTTGTCTGGACAATTTAGCAGTGGCGAAGGGTGCTAACAACCCGATTCCTTCCGGGTTGCCTAAAATTTTGAAGTAATCAAACGCTTCTATTAATAACCCGTTGTGTGTAATACAGGCATACTCTTCCCTAATAAACTTAACTTTTTTTCAACACGATGCAGAATCAAAACGCAACGTAATACTCTCACAAAAACGATTCATTCACGATCTCTAATAGTAAATGCCGGTCGGAAATATCAGAAATTGTACACTCAGACATTTAAATAATTCATTGACAAACACCCACACCACTCCAGGAAACATCGCGTATTTATGCTACTTAGATAACCCGGGATTAAGCGGCTTATTACATTTAAAAAAAGACTTTGTGTGTTGTGCGTAAGGCTCACTTTCACTTTGCCTGCCGAAGCCGCGAGCCGCGAGCCGTGAGCGGCTTCTTGGAACATTTTTGGCGCTACGATCGCCTACTTATACAAAATTACTGCAGCGAAATGGAACGTAAAATATCGATGATTTAGTGTAAAACAAAAACAATTATATTTTATCTGCTTTTATTATTAAGGTTTATAAACTGGCGAAATTAATATTAGATTAGAATTTTATAAAATAACACCGTCACTTATTGGAAATAATTGTAATGGCAACATTACGATTGATTTGTCATTGATTACAAACTTCATATTTCGTTTCTTGTTGTGAAGTATTATTATTGTTTATTAGTAGTACATATATCGTTTTAATTTAATAAAAAAATACATAGCCAGATTAGTGTTGATGCTCGAAACCAGTGAAATTTCGTAATATCGGATTGTGCAAACTTATAGTGTCAAGTGGTCAGTTTAATTTATATTTTATCTTCGGTCGGACTCGCTAGATAAATTATTTTGTATTTACTAGGCTTAATAAAAGTAGAAAAGGCTCCTTAAATTAAAACTGATTGTGGATGCGAATTTGTTGAGTGACGATTTTAGAAGTTATGTCCTAATTTTCAAGAAGAGAATAAATAAAAAGGGCAAGATAAAGGTTAGTAGTTTTCGCCAGAGGCGGCGCTGGGTAAGGGCGACGTGGGCCACCGTCTGTCTGAGGGTCCTCGCGCCTCGAAAGTTTCCCGTTTTTTGCTCATTACATCCGTAATCTAATGTGTGGCGCGCCATCACAGGGCCTCGCAAATTGTGTCTTGTCTTGCCCACACCAAATTTAGGTTCTGCGCCGCCACTGGTTTTCGCTACGGCTTTACCTGAAAAAATTTTCACGCTTCGCCACTGCAATTTAGTATGGTTGGTCTCATCTGTGCAAGTAGGATTTTCTAGAAAAACACCAGTGATAGCCTGTTTTCTTGACATTGAAAATGCCTATAACAATGTAAATCTTAATTTTCTGGTGAAAAAGTTAGAAGCTATTGGATCAGGCAAAAAGATATGCACTTATATATGGAATTTTTTATCAGACCGTACGCTTCAACTCCTTGCTATTAATGGTGATATTACAGAAAGACATGCAAACTTAGGGTTGGCGCAGGGTGATCCCCTATCTCCTCTTCTTTTCAACATGGTAACAATGGATATCTGTAAAAGCTTAAATACTGTCTCAATATCGCAATACGCCGATGATTTTGTTTTATATAAGGTAGTAGATAGAAATCTAAGTTCCGCAATAGATGACATTAACGTCTATTTGGAAATTGTGATAGAGCTGCTAAAGGAGATGGGGCTATCACTATCAGAAAAGAAATCAAATGTTTGTGTTTTCAGCAGAGCCAGGAAAAATTTTGATAACATAGAAATAGGATTTGACCACAATATTTTAAATGTAGTTAAAAAGTCAAATATCTTGGGATGTGGTTGGATTCCGCCCTGCGATGGGGTTTGTATATTAAAGTAACCTGTGCTAAAGCCTACAAATACCTCAACATATTAAAAATTCTTGCCAGTGGCGCCTGGGGGGTTCATCCATCCCATCTAAGACGGTTGTACATATCCTTAATTAGGAGCAGATCGGATTATGGCTGTATCTTATTTGGTTCAAGCGCTAGCACTCATTTACGAAGGTTGGATGTTTTGCAGAACCTCGCTATGAGAGTCTGTGGAGGTTTTATTCGCAGCACTCCAATCCATGTGATGCAGAATGAACTGTGTTTGCCGCCACTGTCTATTCGCAGACAGTGGCTCGCATCAAGATACTGGCTGAGAGTTGGTTCTGCATCACACGACTTAGTTTTGGAGGTTTTGCAGGAGTTGTCTGATCAGTGTGAGATGAGTTACTGGCGCAACAAAACCAAGCCTATACTAGTCACTGTGCACAATTTGCTTAAGGACTTGGATATTCACAAAAGCAATATGTTGGATATGTATTTAGTGGGCACATGGGTCTCATACATTGATGTTGAATTTTGTATAAAATGTGATATTGACAATGTCGTCAGACCAAAGAGACACATGCCAGCAGACTACCTTAAGCGAACTGTGCTCGAAATGATAGCAAAAGTGTATGCGGAATTCTATAAATTGTTTACGGACGGATCCAAAACCATTAATGGCGTTGGAGCCGCCTTATTAGATGTGCAATTGAATATATGTAAGCGGTTTAAATTACATCCAGATATTTGCATTATGAGAGCAGAACTGGTAGCCTTATATGAAGCACTAATCTATGTGAAATCCATTGGAAAAAACCAAGTTTTGATACTATCGGATTCAAAAAGTGCGCTTCAACATCTGGCTCGGTGTACCTCGGGGTACCGAGGAATGCCGACAGCCTACAACATCTTAAAACTGATGCACGGATTGCGCTCTGATGGTGTTCGATTGGTTTTCCAATGGATACCATCTCATGTTGGTATAGCGGGTAATGAGGAAGTAGATAGAATGGCTAAAATGGCAGTGATGGATGGTATGGAACTCCTATGTAAGCCATATGGTACGGAGCTGATGATATTTGCAAAGAATAAGTGCTTGGATATGTGGCAAGAGACATTCAATTTTGTATCAAAAACAAAAGGTATCTGGTACAACACAATTCAGAACAAAATTTCCCGGGTGCCCTGGTTTGATAATGCCAGCCTCTCCAGGGATTTACTTGTGTGGGCGTTTCGAGTGCGGTCAGGTCATGTACCATTAAACAAATTTTTAAATATGATGAAAGTTGTCCAATCCCCAATGTGCATGGATTGTAATAGGATTGAGGACTTGATACATTTTTTGGTGGAATGTATACACACCAAGGATAACCGTGAGACATATTTGACTGATTTGGACCTTTTTAATGGGGCAGTAAATATTGTTTTGAGTTGTCCTGTGTCGGAGGATGCAGTACGGGTATACAGGTTCATCAAACATTCCTTTGCAGCCAGAGAATCTGGACATAGCGGGAGAAGTGTTTGATGAATTTGGCCATTGAGTCTCCCAATGAGGCTGGCATAGTCACACAGGTGCACTTAAGCCTCGAAAAAAAAAGAGAAAAAAAAAAAAAAAAGTATTTTATGTCTTGATTGGAATATTTTGAATCTTATCTGTATAGCAACAAGGTCTAAACTTGCAAGGAAGCAAGTATTCGACTCGTTGGACAGAAAATACTTTAAAAGTATGTATTTTGACATTAGGTTTCTGCACCTGGTATGAGAAGGTGGACGTACAGTCAGCTTCAAAAGTAGCTGGTCACTTTTGTACCTTGTCGCTTTACAGTCAGGTGCAAATGTCATGACAGCAGCATGTGTGCAGGTGTAACATGATTGACAATTGTGTTATTAAGACAAAGTACAAAAGTGACCAGCTACTTTTCATGCTGACAGTACTTTTAAGCCCTGGTACGTGATTTAGCAAGTATAACTCATCCCTTCCTTCCCTCCCTTCCGGGCACCTTTGTGCCGATCTCGGATGTGGACAAAACTCTCAAGATAATAATGTAAATGTACTCACAGGCTGCACGCATAGGAGTGATGGGTGGATGATCTCCGGCGTCGTGGCCTTTCTTAGGCTTGTTGATACCGTTGGCTACGAGGGCACGTACTTCGGCGCCCCATTTCGACGAGCTCTGTTGCTGGCGGAGAGTGCCACTGAACAGAATAATTTAGTATGTTCACAGTCATGTTACCAGCTATCGAAACTGACTAAAATTGAGCAAAATATATTTATCCTTTGAATGCCACTGTAGCATACACAAGTCATCATCTACACGCAATTTCATTATAACAGTGAATTATTTAACACATTCTTAACACATACATATATACATAGGTTACTATTGCATAAAGTAGTTGAAATTACTAAAAAAACTTTTAAAAACTTTAGGCATTGCTGGTGTTCAAAAAGGATTAAGATTTGAATATTTAAACGTTTTGTCTAACTTATTTGTAGAATTGTATAAAATTACAAAGTTTTAGCAAGAGTATTCTTAAATAGATCCCAACTTACATTAAGTCAAAGTTTTCCGAATAGCTTGTGGTTTCTGTACGCGGATACGAAATGTAACCTTGTGTATATAGACGCTCAGCCACCTGCAATCAAAATAATAACAATCATTTAGTATCGTTTAGGTTCATTTCGCCCACATTTCCACTTCGTCCACATTCCCACTTCGTCAGCAATCCCATTTCGTCTGCAATCAATTCCCGTTTCGTCCACTTCCCATTTCATCCACATTCCCATTTCGTCCACATTCCCATTTCGTTCACATTCCCACTTCGTCAACATTCCCATTTCGTCCACATTCCCATTTCGTCCACATTCCCATTTCGTCCGCAATCCCATTTCGTAACAAAATAGTAACGAAATTGGTAGTGTATCTGAATAGTATTAACCCGCACCGTGCTTAGCAAGTACAGTCAAGGGCAAAAATATGTATACACTTTAGTACCTTGTCTATTTTCGTCATATTTGAACTGCCATATATGAACTGTCACTGTGGTTAAAGTGACAAGGTACTAAAGTGTATACATATTTTTGCCCTTGATTGTACCTATTTTTCTTAACATGAGTACCTTAATCACAAAAATAATTAAAATCTTCCCTGAGAATTACGCTGAGTGATAGCGAAAACCGCATTAAATTAGGCTAGGAATGTTGACTAAGTGAGAATGTAGACGAAACGGGAATGTTGACGAAATGGGAATGTTGACTAAGTGGGAATGTGGACAAAGTGGGACAAGGACGAAATGGGAATGTGTACGTAATAAAAATGTGGACGAAGTGGGAATGTGGACGAAATGAACCTAAACGTACTACAATATCATTGTTATACGGTATAACTTATACCTGTAAAGCTCCAAAGGCACAGACAGCGGAGGCGTGGCGGTGCGGTGGCGGTGACGGTTGTAATATTGTAGTTTGTATGTACGAGTTCGCGGTAGGGTACCGCACAACTGTTCATACAAGTTAGAATATTACAACCGACACCAACACCGCACCGCCACGCCTCTGCTGTCTTTGCGTTTGGAGCTTAAATTAAGACAATTGGGTAAATAAATACATAAATTCCCGTTTTGTGCAACAGGTCACTCAAAATCAGAGCTTGAACCAGATATCAAAAATACCTGAATACCTATTAGTTTTTGGTCTGGTTTCAAGTAGAGATGCGCCGAGTACAACTTTTACCGAGTAACCGAGTACCGAGTATACTCGGTTCAAAGTTTCTCAAACAGAGTATTCGGCCGAGTTACTCGGTTCTGTTTTGAGGCGCGAAAACGGGTTTAGACAGGTTCGCGCGGCGCTACCAGCCACCGCGAGCGAACGTCGCGGGGATCCCCGCCTTCTCCCCGCAAATTAGTCAGTTTTTGTTTAACGAGAAATTCGCATTCGGTCCGCACATTAATTGCTTAAATATTTTAAAAACATTGGAAATAGATGATTGTGTACAGTGACTGTTGACACGATGAGTATACGCAAAAGATCGCGAATCTGGATGTTTTACAAGCCTGTTTTATTTTAATACACATGATTAATAATAGTTTTATTTAGACCGAGTATACTCGGCATTTGAACAGAGTTATTCGGCCGAGTACGAGTATCAAAAAAACTGCCGAGTACACCGAGTAGTAAACGAGTACTCGGCTCATCTTTAGTTTCAAGCATTAGTACTGAAAATACTGTTACTAACAATAGTATACACTATTCTTTTTCGTAGCAGTTTAAAGACTTGCTCTGAACTAAACAGGCAGCAATTGACAACATTTCATATTTCTAAGACTATAATTTGATTTGTTCTGTGTATTCTGTTTGGAAAGAGAAAGACGCTGATAGTTTTAAATTTTCACTAGGATTATTAATTAATTTGTTACAATTTTTTAAAGATGTGCTTATTCTAAAAGAGCGCAACGATAGAATAGATCCATTACTTTTGTTTAGTCTCTATTAAAAAAAAGTGATGACGTAAATTTGACGTTAAGGTTGTTATCTAATTTAAAATTATGACAGCTCTTTTTTCTAGTGAAAAGGGTAAAGGAAACATATCTATTCTGTGGATGTATTTGTAAGTACATATATGTTTTAAAATTTGTTGTATTTTTTTAAATATGGAGAAATAAATTATAATAAATATTTTTCTGTGTTCAGGAGGCGAAACTCTTTCGATTCCTGCAGTAATTTTCAGGTGTTAAAAAAATGAAAGGTTGTCAATTACACAGATAAAAACATCTAATATCTTACATAGTCATACACTAAAACTAACCTGCATAGCTTGATGCGGTGACATGCCCAAGCCAGCACTAGCTACTCTCATTAGCTCGACAGTGTTGAGAGCAGTTGGCCGTGCCTTAACTTTCTCCTTAGCCTGGACAGCTATGACTCTGTTGACAGAAGTAACATTGCATAATTAATTATAGTTATTGTTAATGACTTTTCTTGTTTATCATAGCAAATCTTACCCTCTCAAATGCCATAACGCAGATCTGCGCTGATTTAAGGCTATCTTTTGTATTTTTATTTTAATATGTAATATTGGTATTATTTGTGATAAATGGCACAGCATACAAGTGGTTAAGCTAATGTTAAAAATAAAGTAAAGGAAAGTTGTGTATATGGGCCATATTTTCCAATATCATCAATATGACAATCAGACAATGACCATAGTTGTGCAGAAAGAGACCAATAATAAAAATCCAGAGGCCCTACCACAAAGTGCATAATTCGAACTTCGTTTCGTGCCATCCCGCTCACGCTAATATGATTTGACACGAGAGTGAGAGGGATAATACGATACGAAATTCGATTTTCGAATTTCGTAGTAGCGCCTCAGTTTCGAGATATAGCCGTTTTAAGTTTAAAAAAAATTTTTTACACTCCCTATTATGTTTTATTCAAAATAACTAACCCAATTTGGTAGAATATAGTATAATGCACTGTATTAAGCACCTTTTATGCAAATTAAATGGATTTTTCTGGTTTTTTTTTAAGTCAAAAAAGATGGTTGTTTTCTGCAAAATTAAATGTTTGTTAATCTGTTTTCAACCGTAAATCAATGAAAGCGACCATGATTTAGTCGACTTATGCAAATTACGATACAACATTACTTAATTTTTATGAAAAAAGCCATTTTGATGATCGTTATCAGCAAATTACCTTGATCGCCATAAGGCGTATTTTGTGTAAACAAAATCTTTTATTCAGGAAAAAATTTTATAAATATACGCACATTGTAGTAACTGCCTTATTTTTTATTTTTATATGAAAAAAATATGCTTGATACGTTTAGTATATTATAGTAACAAAAAGTAAGTTAACACTCCTGCAGTCAAACATTCTTATTAATAAGAAACAACCACGGCACGGTAAGTTCAGGTACTGCAATGGTGACCACACTTGGAATACACCGTAAAAACAAAATTGCTGAAAGCGACCATATGTCTGGTTGTTTTTTTTTTTTTTTTTCTGATTTTTGTCGAGGCTTTGAACACTCCAGGTGATCATGTCAGCCTCAAGGGTGCTTACACAATTCCTTATTCAAGGGACATATCAATAAAATGGTAAATGCCGATTGCTTTGTCTGACAACGGCTCAGATAGCCAACAATTCACCTGGCCATTGTGCATGGAACCCAAATCCCCAAGAACTTTTCTCCTCAAGTCTGAATTCCGGACACACTCCAACAACACATGGATCAAGTCATCACACTTCTGACAATCATCACATAGTGGTGATGATTTAATTTTCATCATATATAGAAACTTATTTGTAGGGATGTGTCCGGAACAAACTCTAAAAGCAGACACCAATACTCTTCTAGCAAGGCTGGCTGAGTCAAACCAAGGCGTCCACCGGGGGCTACCATGGATAGTTCTGTACCAGATTCCTACACCCCTAGATATACCCTGCTCACCAAAATGGTATTCCCATTTCTGTAGGCTCCTTCTTTTAATTCTGGGAACCAATTCACTAGAAAGGGGTTCAGAATCCGTTACAGAACCATCCACTATAGCCGCCTTGGCAAGCTTGTCCACTACTTCATTCCCAGCCAACCCTACATGGGAAGGAATCCACTGTAATTGGACGACCCTGCCTCTAGAATTCATCTCGTGCATCACCTGAAGAGCCTCATAGGCAACAGGCATCCCTCTTTGTCCAGACACACACCGACCAAGGTGCTGGAGTGCGCTCTTTGAGTCCGATAATATTACAACTGCTAAATTATCAGCTAGGTTATTTGCGTAAGTTAAAGCTTCTTTAATAGCAACAAGTTCAGTTCGCATAACACACACGTCATTATGCAGCTTCCACATAAGAGAAACTACAGTCTGAGGATCAAACAAGGCCGCTCCAGCACCCTGTACAGACTTAGAACCATCCGTAAATATTTGGTATGAATTGTGATATTGCTCACTAAGCATATTTAATGTATAATTTTTTAATGCTTCGTTCAGTAGATGCCTCTTGGGGACATCAATGTGATCAATATTGTCAATTATTCATGCCCTGACGTCAACAGATGATACCCAAGTATCCAAAGAATACATTTCTAGTTTGTCACTGCGATACACAGCTAAATCAAGCAGCTAAAGCAGATTAAATAAATGTACTAACTCGTACTTCGTTTTTTGTTAAATCCGACCAGGGGGACCGAGGGTAAATTGGCTGTTTTCTGCAGATTAAAACTGTAGTCTTTTTATGGTAGAAAAAGACCAAATACAGTACTTGGCTGTTTTTGACAAATAAAAACGCACAATTTTGCAGATAGTCATTTTAAACTTAATTGAAATTCTCAGTAAAATGAAGTCTTAAAAATTACTGACTTTCACCAGAATATGCAGAAAAAAATCTAGTTTTTGATGACATATCTTAAGTCATTTCTCGAAAAAATGGGGTTGGTCGCTTTCTGCACAACTATGGTATAGCCGGTAAACAAAAGGTCAGTTAACATAAAATGTCATGGCTCCATGACAGAAAAGAGCCAATAGAGAAACTATTTAAGTTAGCTATGGACAGGATGAATTTAAGGACCTGACTGCCAACCTTCAATAATGAAGTGGGACTATAAGAAGAAGCTAAATTTTAGGATTCCAGTAGGCTTATTGTCTAACGTTTTTGATGCTTGCCTTCGCAATCGCTATCTCTTTCTGTCAAACGGTATAAAACGTTGACAGAAAGAGATAGTGAAAGCGAAGGCAAGCGCCAAAAGCGTTAGACAATACGGCCTCAGGGCCCAATTTCATAACAAAGTACAACTAATATTACAAGCGGAACTCTTGCTTCAATTATATAATATATTAACTAGAAAGGGAGTTCTGCTTGTAATATAAGTTGTACTTTGTTATGCAATTGGGCCCAGGTCTCAGACTTTGAGCAGGCTTTGGTCTGTCAGTCAGTCGAGCAGTAACTATTTTGTTTACAATAAATTTATAACTTACTGAGCTTCTTTAATCTCCTTAATGCCTGACAAAAACATGTTAGCAATGTCCTTGTCAAAGCTCCTTACTCTCTTCCACTCTAATGGCAATTCGCGCCCTTCAGAAGTAGAGGCAGTCACTCTTAGTACCCAATAGGTCTCTGGTTTGAAAGTCTGGATCTCATCATGACGTTGAACACAGAATCCAAGAGTGGGTGTCTGGCATGGACCATAGGAAATGAGGGTTGCATCTAAGTCACCATATCTACCTGTGAAAACAGTAATTTCGTATAAGTAGGTGTTTCATAATAAACCTATACTATTTTTAAGAACTTGACATGGTTTGGTTTGTTACAATTAATATTAATAATTAGTTGTTGCCAGCAACTCTGTCTGCAATGAATTAATTTATCTTTATCCTGCAGGAAGGAACTATGCAATTTTCTGGGTTAAAATTAACACAGGTCTTTTCCAGAGTCTCAAACTATCTCCACACCAAATTCCATCTAAATTGATTCAGCGACTTGCATATGAAAAGGTAACAGAGACATTTACTTTCATATTTATAATATTAGTAAGGATAAACAAAAATTTAATGCTTATTTAAGGCCGGCACAGGCTAGATGTGTTACGTGTCACACAACCAGTTGTAATAAATGAAACTGTAAGAAAGATAGAGACCATGTTCATGCATCTAGTGCACCATCTTTCTAACAGTTTTATTTATTACAACTGGTGTGAGTGTGTGACATGACATGCACACACATCTGGTCTGCTGCGGCCTTTATTATTTTTCACGCTTGTGAGTAAACTCTGCTATAGTATGAATGACATTGCATGAATAAATAAAGTTCACAGCTAACTTGGCTAGATAGACCTTTAGGGAAGCTATACCAGTATTGCTGTTACTAAATATTAGTAATATATTATGCTCCAAAGGTTTTTATCTTAGTGACAAGAAAATATTTCCCATGTTTGAACTGTTAACTCACCTTGAAAATATTTTGTTTGAAACCTAGTAAATGCACATCCAATACGTAGATCTAGCTCCTGCCGTGCATCAACACTGCGGGACTCATTCTCGTTGGGCCGAACAAGACTCAACATGGCTGCTTTGATGTCCTTTTCAGTAATGGCAGAGAATCGAGCTCTGTATGTGACTTGTGGAGAACACACATCACCTTTCATGTATGGTTGAACACAAGACATCACCTACAATAAAGAAACTTCATGAAACAAAAATTATGAATATAGTAATAACAGTCATCTTTCTAAAAATATAAGCAGCTAAAATTACTAATACATGTATGCAAAACACACCTCAAAACAAATATTCTCTCCCTCTTTGTCGCAATCCAACCATAACACCAAATAGTCACAGTCACGTGACTCCTGAGCCAGAAAAGCCGGTATCCGAAGCCGTGGCATGGCTTCCTTCTTCTCTGTTGTACAACTGAACAACTCTACCGGGTCAACCTTATCCCAGTTATTGTACTTCCCAGTAAAATCTAAACTCATGACATGACCACACACTGAGGTCATTTTATAATGAACTGGCTCATTTTTAAATGTACCATTCCATTCGTGCACAGCACACGCAGAATTTGATCCTGAAAAATAGTAACATAAAAATAGATAAATAATAATATATTACAAAACTATACCGGATAAACATAAAGGCCAACAATGTGGGAATTACCTTTATTTGTATTACATTTTCCATTGCTCAATATATTGGCTAAGTTCTGAGCCAAAGATGGCTTTTCAGCCACCATTAATACAGTCTTCATAGCGTATTATCAAAACTTTAGCGCCATATGGAAATTAATTATTACCAAAAGCTATTTCGCCGACGATAAGATACGTAGATATATACATGGTACCCAATCCGCCATATTTGTTTGATCTTGACATTTAATTTAAGTGTTGCATTTACAATCTGTGGTTATGATTTGTGATTTTGAAATAATTTCTATAGAAATGATGTGCTTAGTATGTACTAGTTATTTTCACTTTAAAAAATGACAAAATAAGAGGACGAGAAATCTGAAATAAAAAATAAAAACTTATAATAATAAATCTTTATTGTTCAATAAAAATTATTAAAATGTTTTTTTTGCATGACAACACTAGCATAATATTGACGTTTTAAATGACACGTTCAGAATATATGTTTCGTGTTCAAAATTATTATCGTGTTTATTATTACAATTTTAACGATCGAAAAATAAGTTGACCTCCCAGACACTTAAATTTATTTAAATTTGAAGCTTTTATCGTTTATCAATATCTCAGTTTATAACACAGAGTACTTTACTTTATAAGCCACTGTGAGTAGATCTACATATCAAACTAAACAAAACAAATGTTACAATTTGAACGACACTACACTGAGGTGTTTAGCTTATCAGATTGTACGTACGTCGTTTGTGATTAATAAAAAAATATAATTTTCATTATTTTCGATCAATGCTCCAAGGTTTATTTAAAATTCATTAAGTGCATTTTAACGTTTCGAGTGTAACAGTAACGAATAAATAACTGCATGTTCGACGAAAGTAAAATGGTACGTCGTCATAAGCAAAGTGTGATTGTGTACTAGTTTATTTATGTAACTTATTTGCGTTGATTAAGCGACGTGAAATGGTTAATATTTCACAGAATCATCCTCGAGGGGACAACATATGCCCGCCGGCCCATCTGAGAGTGATATTGCCAACGTCAATAGACTCCAATATGCCTCCGCCTTTTATTGATATGAGTAAGTTTATTTTATTTCTTATCAATATTTTTATTGCCAACATGATAACGTTAATTTGAGATTTAACACCGATAGGTATTATTTGCATACGCATATGAGTCACTGGGTTTGGTAAACATTGTGAATTCATGTTAGATAACATTATTAGGTGTGTATAAACCTTGTGATAATCAATTACAGGTAATAGTTTTCGTACAAAACTGAAATTTTCCACCAAGGCTATTGAAATATCTTACTAATATTACAAACGCGAAAATTTCTTTGTATGGATGGATGGATGTATGGATGTTTGTTACTCTTTCACGCTAAAACAGTTAGACAGATTCTGATGAAATTTGGCACTTATATAGTTTTTAACCTAGATTAACACATAGGATACTTTTTATCCCCGAAAATTGCATAGATCCCGAGGGATAGCAATAAATAAATTCTTTTTAGACGGAGTTGCGGGCAACAGCTAGTATACTATATATTTATTTATCTATGATATCAAAATATATAATCAATAGTCATTTCAAAGTGAAATGTTTATTATTTTGCAATTTAATTAGGATATCAGATACTTTTCTTTGAGATGTGTGTGTGATGTGTAATCATCATCCCAGCCTACATACATCCCACTGCAAGGCACAGGCCTCCTCTCAGAATGAGAGGGCTTGGACCATAGTTTCCATGCGGGCCCAGTGCGGATTGGGAACTTCACACACACTATTGATTTTCTTCGCAGGTGTATACAGGTTTCCTCACAATGTTTTCTTTCATTGTATGTGTAATATTTAAACCATGGAATTTATTTTACTACATCTAGATGCAGTAGTAGTAGTAGATACTTTTCTAGTAGTATATGTTAACTGTTTAATTCCTCTGCTTAACATAGTCAAAGTATAATCATGTCATATGAAACCACACATACAACTTACATGTCTTTATGTTGTGTGATGGTCATACTGAAAATACCATTGTTCTGCTATCTCACATATTTCCGATCACAGATTGATAATACAATGTTTTGATGATTCATGCACTGTTGTCATGCATGTGACTACTGTCATGTGAGGTTAATTACCTCCTTAATAGCCAATTACTGAGACAATAATATAAATTGTAATGAATTGAACTGGACTATACATATCCACTCCATTGTTCATCTATACAAGTAGCCCGGTGCCATGATAGCTTGATTCCCGGCAGATTGCCTATTTTTTTACATGCTATAGAATTAAATAAATGATACAGCAGGCAGTGGGCTTAAATTACGACTGCTGTCTGTTTCTACTTGAGTTTATTAGATTAGTAAATGTATTGTACAAAAGTATTAAAGTGAAAAATTTTTTTTCTTTGCACAAGATACATCTTATTAAATTACGTACTCTATCCAGTATATCCGGTATTTCCGGCTATCTGGCCATAGGTTCCGCTGGATATCTGGTATTTGACCTAACAACTATCCGTTGCATCTCTTGACACTAGAAAAGTCTTGACTAAGAAATCCATGAGGGCAGTGAAATAAAGTAAAGTTCATATGGCTTAGACTTCTAAGTAGTCAAAGTCAGCTACCATGCCTTTGGACAATATTTACACAATTTTTTATACTTCCAGACAACTTACAAGACATACCACCACCGCAAGCTGATTTTTCGGCGCCTCCTCCCTACGATGTCGCTGCTAACTCCAAGCTGCCCACCTATGAGGAGGTACAGCGTGAGAAACAAATGGAGGGCGAGGGAATGCCACAGGTAATTGGTTGTCATGAATAAGTCTTTAAACTTTAAACGTCACTGATCTACCAAAATGATTTCCTTGAAACAGTCTAGTACTGTTGTATCCGTGGGAAATGGACAACCAGGAATAAACCACCACCACACCACACCACTTTTGTGTTGGATTAAAAGTCAAAAAAAGTCATTATTAAAAACAATTTAGGTTGTCATTTAAATAATCAAGAACAGAATAATAGCACTTATTCGTAAGCAGGGATAATAATTTACGTCTTAAAATTAGTACTGGTAACAGTTTAAATTCTATTGGCAATTTGTTATAAATCCTATATGATAGGAATAGGTAGGACACAACTTGAAAAAGAGTTTGTAATAGTAGCCTCTTTTTGCACTCAACCAGTACAACAATTTCCTACTTCAAATGAGGAGAGGCGTACTTGAGTTACATAAATTATCTCAGTAGATTCAAAAATTGGATGACGGTTGAAATGAATTTAGCAGGTTTACACCCTTAGGCGGGCTTACGCGGACCTGGGTTAACTACTTAACTCTGAGTTGATGGCTAACCCAGGCTTCAGAAGTGTGAAAAAGTATGGAACTGTCATCCTTAAACCAGGGTTAACGATTTAATTTTTTAACCCCAGACCGTGCAAGTGGTTATAAGCAGACAATTTATGCTTTTTCTTACAGATGCAAGGTCCACCGCCCCACCACCCCACATTTGCGGCGTTCGTGACGGTGGAACCGACGGAGGGCGGCGAGCCGCTAGACCCCGAAAACAGTCTGCTTGGGACAGATATCATGTTCCTCACTTCATTCTTTGGTAAATGGATACAGACGCATAGATCCCAGGCACCTCAAGTCATGACCAAAGCCCGAATGATGGGAGAATGTGTTGACGTCTCAATAGTGCGAGGACACACATTTTATAAGTCGATAAAATGTCGATAAAAAGTACGATGTACTGGACCACCATTACGAAATTCAGAAAAATTGTAGGTAGTTGTAAACAAAATTAAAATGAGCTGTTTGTATTTTTTTTTTTGTTTTATATAATTTTCGTAATAAACAATTACTATTTTTTCTACATTTAAAAACCATTTCAGCCAACCAAAGGATCGTTCTAAATCTACTGTAGTAATCGGGGCAAATTTAAATAATTCATAGTGGTTATGTATCAATTACATCTTCTGTACTACACAGTCCCACTTCTTTTCCAGATATCAAATTATTTAAGATTTATAAAGTTGAAACGCCAACGTCAATAATGGATGTTGATGGAATAGTTGATATTTAATTAAGCACTAGTGAAAATTGCATTTTTGCTCCCGTTATTCGAGCTTTGGTCATGACCCACTTACATTATCATCATCATCATCTCTGCCTATGAATGTCCCAATGCAGGGCCCCCCGCCCAGCGTCCTCTCAGAATTGAAGGGCTTGCGCCGTAGTGTCTTCGCAGGCTCAGCGCGGATTGGGAACTTCTGGCACACCACTGAATTTCTTTGTAGGTGTGTGCAGATATTTTCAGAAAGCTTGTGGTAAATTTAAAATGTAATTTAAACAGGCTCGAACTCATAACCCTCTGCTTTAGAGGCCAATAGGTCAAATCACTCTAGGATACCATGGCTTTTTTTGTTACTTAAGGCCCTACCGAGCTTCTTGCGCTAATCGATTTTAGGTATTCATTGTGTGCGTGAGAGCGTAGCAGTGCCTAAGAGCAAGCGACACAAGTTCCCAGTCCGATAGCCGAAGGAGAACTAACGCAACTACCTGTACGGACAAGGGGGAAGCACGACGGCTCAAGATAGGTTGGTTAGGTCGGCATTTTCATCTATTAATAAAACAAATATAGATTTTAAAAATGTAGCATCACTAGGCCCTAGAAAACATCTCGTTTTATTAACATTCAAAAAGTCATGACCTGCCGTGCCGTGCAGTATTTATATACGCCGTACTATGAATTTATTTTATTTTTTAGAGACTACTTTGGATTTTTTTTAACCCCCGACACAAAAAGAGGGGTGTTATAAGTTTGACCGCTATGTGTGTGTGTCTGTATGTCTGTGGCATCATAGCTCTTAACCGGGTGCACCGATTTGGATGCGGTTTTTTTTTAATAGAAAGCAGGTTTTTTTGGTGATGGTTCTTAGATATGTTTCATCAAAATCAGTTCAGCCGTTTCAAAGTTATCAGCTCTTTTGTTAGCTGCGGAAGGGATCTTAGACGCATAACGGGCATTGACTTAATGTCAAACATACGAGTGACATAATTGCGTTGGGGGTTATTAAAATTTTCAATTTATAGTTATCTATCGAGCAAACTACAAGTAATCTTGTTTCGAAAAACATTGGTCACTAGAGTGAATCCTCAAATCTACACTTCTACACTAATATTATAAAGAGGAAAGATTTGTACCTATTTTTGTATGTTTGTAATGAATAGGCTCAAAAAGTACTGGGCCGATTTAAAAAATTCTTTCACCAATAGAATGCTACATTCTTCCAATTTGACATAGGCTACATTTCATTTTGAAAAAAATTAGGGATCCTTGGTAAAATTTGAACAATGTAACCGAAGGTGTAGAAAAATGAGTCTTAAAATGTCTTTCGTCGAATGCGCTGCCGAAACTATTAGCGATAGAACAAAATAATGTACCACAATATTGAAGAACATCATAATGTCTACAAAAAACTCCGCGGTAGCATATGTCCAACTATTGTAGTTATGTCACTACAACAACTTTTTTCATTTTAAACATTAATGAAAATGCTAACCAAATTCAAACCATGCTATTTATGTGTTTATATTAATCCTTATCCAAATAAATTATTTTATGGTCAAGACCATTTAACTACCTATAAAAAAGTTTTTAAATTATTTAAATTGGACTTTCCATTCAAAAGATATTACGAATTAAAAAATTCAAACAGTAAACAAAACCGCCATAGCGCCGTGGCCGTTGTTTGCGATGCAGTCTGAAAAGCGCGCCTGGCATCGCGGCGGGCGGGGTGGAGGGGGCACTGAAATACAGGAGTGGGGCGTGCACGTCTGTAAGATAGGTAGCCGCTAAGATATAACTGTGGGATTTTTTTTAATATATAATTAATAAATAAATAATAAATAATAATTTTTTAATAAATAAAAATATTTGTGAAAAAAGTGTTTTATATCCAAATTTCCAAAAATAAATAATTGTCTACCCCGTGCGAAGCCGGGACGGGCTGCTAGTATCTTATATACGTAAATTTCAGAACCAAAGCTTTGCTAGTCATGATATAGCAAGTGATTAAATGAATGCAATAAATGCGCCAAAAGCTTGATAGAGCCTTAACACGGACTTGAATGCTCTACGGGTTAAGTCTTACTTGTACAATATCCCTATCTATTTAACAGAGTTAGCAAGGCGAATTCTCTCTGTTGCACTTTTGTATGCAAATGAAAGGGACAAGAAACTGTCAGTGGGCGTCAACAATCGCACGTCGATGGCGGGCTCGGCTTACATGCCGTTTGTTGGAATATTCGTAATATTTCTCGTGATTTTTTATTTTTCTCGTGGTAGGTACGTCAAATAATTACATGTCATGTTTATTCATCTATTAATCATAATTAATTATGTAATTTAAAGTAGTAGATAATAATATTTAAATATGTGCCCTGCAGTGGGACGTATCGCTGACCAATTATACCTAGTGAGTGGGGGTAAGATGAAAAGCAGTGTAAAGGTTCGGCCATACCGCTGCTT
This sequence comes from Archips xylosteana, assembly GCA_947563465.1. Classification (NCBI taxonomy): domain Eukaryota; kingdom Metazoa; phylum Arthropoda; class Insecta; order Lepidoptera; family Tortricidae; genus Archips; species Archips xylosteana. The sequence goes on along the minus strand of OX387361.1, from coordinate 9,261,527 downwards.
AAAATACGGAAACGTTACGGAATCGCAGTGACGTGCCGTAAACGTCAGAATTTACCGCATGCTCTCCATAGTAAAGTTGTGGCGTTTACGGTGCGTCACTGTGATTCCGTAACGTCACCGTTTTTTAAGCGGCGGTTTGGTCGCACCTTAAGATGAAAAACTCTTTATGTATTCTTTCAAAGAATACATAAAGAGTGCACTCCTGAAGAAAGCATACTATAAAGTTGAGGAGTACTTGTGTGATAATGCGATATGGCCAAGACTGAAAGCCGAAGATAATTAGGATGTCGATATGTGATGTGATGTACTCGTGTTTGTGTGTGCGTGTGTGTGTTTATGTGAATGTGCTTTGCAATGTGAAGTGTCGTGAAGTGTGACTTGTAGTGTCCCGGCGCAATCCGCGGCTAGTTTCTGGTTCTGTTGCCGTTGTCCACTTAATTATAATAAGTAGGTACCTATTTGTTTGATATTCGGAGACCTTATACATCTCCAGCTCTTTTTATTAATATTATTATTAATTTTGACCTTGGAGGCTTCTTACACCTCTAATGTATGTAACTAGTTTACGTTGACATTTAGAGACATATAGTCTAAATTTAGATGAAGTATTTTCTATTTATTATTAACTCAGAGACTTTATATATCCCTTTGCTATATTTAAGGCTGTATATTGTTAAGCTTATGGATTTAAACTCTTATTTTTTAATTAATACTTTATTAACTAGTCATTGGCCCGCGACGTCGAAGTTCCTAAGACGGTCCCATAAGGCTTATGGGAACGGAAGCGATACATGCCCTCGGTACCGCTCTGCTTTCAGAGCATGACATGAGTGCGTGTGAGCCAACTTTGGGGGCGGCAGGCGTAAGCGTTTGCCTTTGGAATCCAAAAGTTTAATGGTTACTTGACCTGAAATGTGTTTTTAACACAATCATTTTTAATTATTGTGACATTGGAAGACATCTCCAATATTTTTATTTCTTATTTTTTTTCTATTTAAATTTTTTTTTTTTTTTAACGGTGGAAGCATTCTACACTTCTACTTAACGTAGATATAGTTAAGATGTAGGTATTGTTTTAGTTTTTTAACTAAGGGACCCAATACATCCCTGTATTGTTTTTTTATATAATTATTTTTTTTATTTACTTAATTCTATATTTGTATGATTTTTTTAATTTGTAATTTATTATATTTTAATTTGAAAAGATGACTTTCTGCCAAGTTTCTTGCGGCGCATTCTTCTTGGCAATGATGGTCCTTACGAAAGCGCTGGTAGTTTAAAAAAAATGACATGTAAAAGAGCCCTTTGCGGCCTACTTGCAGAATAAAAGTTTTGATTTTTTTTTTTTTGAAAAACTACTCGTAGCACCCAAGTGTTTTTCATCTTACACTGCTTTTCATCTTACCCCCACTCACCCTACGTGCATTCTCTGTTTTCTAGTACTAACTCTGTTAAATAGACATATAGTCTAGCAGATTTTTATAAACTTATTTCATCATCCCCAGTGGCATTCCTGTTCAACTGGATCGGCTTTCTCCTGCTGATGTGTTTCTGTCACACGGTGGCTTCTCGCTACGGCGCCCTGGCGGGCTTCGGGCTGTCTCTGGCAAAGTGGACGCTCATCGTCAAACATTCCACCGAGCTCGCCAGCCATGAGAACTCTTGGCTCTGGTGGCTCATCATGGCTTTTGGTGAGTAAATCATCAGCTGGAAGACGTCCGCTGTTGTTGACTGTATGTCAGTTTCGACTACGTACTCTCAGAATATAATGCTATCGATTGTTTGTTGGCTCGACTGTTATTGGATCGAATATTCGCTTGGTCGAAATACTTGTGGCCGATATATGTTAAATCGACAAAACGTAATCTAGAATTGTATGGTTTCGATGAGTGGTGTATCGAAAGTTCATTGGCTCGACTGTTATTGGATCGAATATTCGCTAGATCGAAATACTTGTGGCCGAAATACTCTTATGTACAATCGACAAAACGTAATCTATTATATTGTTTCGATCAAAGATATATCGAACTTTCAGTGGCCTTATCTTATGTACTTAAATAGTTTCATGTCGTATGACGTATAAGTAAAATAATAATTATTTATGTATAATAAATAAGTCTAAAATGAATGAGTAATAAAGAGTTTTATTTAGTCGCCCTTTTTTACTTGTAATGATTTTTAGTGAATCTTCAGCAGTGGCGAAGGGTACTAACAACCCGATTCCTCCCGGGTTGACTAAACTTTCGAAGTAACCAAACGCTTCTCTTCCATTACTGCACTGCTTTTCAAGAAGAGTATCCTCATCTATATCTATGTTTTTCAAGTATTTTTTCTCCGGCTTTACTTGCAAAATTTTTCACGCCCCGCCACTGATCTTCAGTGAGATGTCAATTGAAACCTCAATTTCAATCTGACGATTTATTGTTTCTACGCTTTTCGACCCAGCAAACATTCGATCCAGTAACAGTCGAGCCAATGAACATTCGATAGTATGATATTCCGGCAGTACGTAGTCGAAACTATGATAATACAGTCCTGTTGCACAGTGTGTTATAAACCCTCATTTTGTGTCACCTTCATTTTATTAAAAAATACTATAACTAATACCATTACGAACATCAGACTACAACTCCGAAATCAATACAGCTTCTAGATTTTCCAGAAATAAATTAAAGTTTGCTCAAATCCAGGTAGAGAAATTTACAAAAATATAAATAGAATAATAACTGACTAGTTACGTTAATTTTGATTCATCATCATCATCCCAGGCTATATACGTCCCACTGCAGGGCACAGGCCTCCTCTCAGAATGAGAGGGCTTGGGCCGTAGTTCCCACGCGGGCCCAGTGCGGATTGGGTACTTCACACACACCATTGAATTTCTTCGCTTTCTTCTTTCTTCAGGGTTATGCAGGTTTCCTCACGATATCCATTGAAAACTATACCTTGCCACAAGTTTTTTTGCATTTATAAAAGATGGTAAAAATGGTCGAAATGTCAAAAATATTATAAATTGCAACATTTTATGCAGTAAAATTATATAAGAACCATAGTATTATTGACCCATTAATATCTGTGTTTTTTCTTTCAGGTATTTTAATCTGTGTTCGCGCAATCATCCAGTACCTGAATATCAAACGCGGCTGGCGTCTCCTCTCGGGCACGGCTCAGGAACGCTTGCTATTCTTTTACTAGCCTTCTCGCACCCGCAACAATACGCCTAGCGCGACAAGGACGGATGTATTGTTCTCGGGCGGTGCCCCGCACGGTCAGTTTGATGGAAGATTCAGATATGAAGTGTAATTGAATAGTTTAATTTGACACTACTTATTACACTGCTTTTGTGAGCTGTCACTTGTCAGTGTAAAACTAGTCCAATTTGTGTATTAAATTGCTCTAAATGACAGCTGTCAAAATGTGGTGTGAAAGAACACACATGTTATGTCATTGTGTAACATTCGAATAATCAATTTTAAAAGTGATTGTATCACCTGTGTTCAATTATTATTATTACGTATTATGTACTGAAAATTAACCAAAAATTTTGATGATCAGTAAATGTTTCTGACGTGTTCAGTTTTATAGGCGGGAATAATTGAAACGAGTGATGCAGCCAGATTTTTTATTCAAATGTTTGAAAATAGGAAGATAATGAAGAATCACGATTGTATGTTTTGATTTGTAATGAAATAAGACTTTTTTTGTAGGTAAGGATTAATGAAATACGTCAAACGTTTAAAATTTCAACTCTGCTTTCTACTTTACGAGTTGGCTATACACTACTTAGGTATACTTGAGTGAATTAGAAGTCATAAAAAACTTGAAGATTTACAGTTAATATAGGTTTTTCAGATACTGGAGGCTTAGAATCGTTAAACACGTTTTTGTAATGTGCAAAATGGTTACTAGAAATGAGCACTATTTCATAAAGAGCACTTGCCAAAATGCAGTGTATTTCTGGAAAATACACGTGTTGGAAAGGATCGCGTTGGAAAAGTGTACAATTTAAAAACTGTGCATTGGGCAAGTGTATGTAATAAAGTGAATGTATGTATGCAAATTTTGAGGAACGTGCTCCTTTTGATAAAGTGTGTTTTGTGATCTTTACTCAATTGTCATTTTACATCAATCAATTCCGTTAGTTAAAGATCAAGATAATTGATAATTTTTACTAAATTAAGCAGGGCTTTGTCGTACAACTGAACGTACCCACGATGTATGTACAAATTGTGCGTCTTTGTGTGACGCCAAACAATCGCTACAAAGTTAGAAAATCACACGTAAAAATGTACCATCTATTCTTAAACTCATTTGCGACTTCTGAAGATCAGATTTAGACTTAACAATCCAATGAGATTGATAGTCTTACCCCCTGTTTCACCATCCACTGATCAAATTTATTTGACGGATAAATGTGATGCCGTCTCTGTTTGTTTTGTTCGAATAGACGGAGACGGCAAATCCATCAGTTAAAATTAATCAATGGGTGGTGAAACAGCCCCTAAAACTAATAACCTAAACTGTTGATTTAATATTAATCTAAAATTGAAAGTTGAATATGTTCATAGTGAAATTTTTAAGTCCGTAACCATGGCCAAGAACCTTGATACAAGATTAAAGCTTTTTATTCACTGAATATTAACAAACAATAAATATACTCGTATGAGACATTTTCAGTAAATAGCAACCTTATGGCATCGAGCAGTAAAGCCACTTCTTTTATTCCGGTGGACAAGTTTAAAAGCCGCAACACCGCCATGCACTAAAAAGGTCAAAAGTTAGTTTTTTAACGGGCAAAAAACTGAATGTTTGAATTTTTCCACACATTGCAAAAACAGCATCTATAAGCTAGTAATACCTAAAAAATACACTTTTTACACTCTGTGTAAAACCCACTGCGTGTTTTTTACATTTCTTCGTCATATTGTAATTTTACTTGCACAATGATTATTTTTAGACCACAAACAAGTTTTTGCTGTAATTGTTTTGCTGGTTTTTTTTTATACATATAATGGAATAACCCTAAACAATGTGCGGAAAATGTCGTACCGTAAAGTCGGGTTACTTTGGCCATTGGGACTAATTCGGTCCAGACTTTAATCCATTGAATTATTTTAAATTCAAATTCAAATAATTTATTGTTAATTATAGGTACATGTGAATTTGGAACATTTGGACATGAGTCAGAATTTAACATGCATGCCGCAAGGTCGCTCGTTCCCTAAATATCAGAATTGCAAGATACTAACTACCCCACCAGATATTGCCCACTTACCCTATTTCAATATCATCAGGAAATTCTGGGAATTTGGTATTTTAGAAATAGGGTAAGTCGGCAATCTAGTATTTTGTAATTCTGATGTTTAGGGAACAAGCGCGCATGGTAGGCAACAAACAAAGAATACTGCTAAATTTGAACTAAAACTAAGCTTTTTTTTTTAAATTTGGCTGTGACAGATAGACGGACGAATAAAATATGTATTATGTAAACAGGAAAATGTATAGTGGAAGGGCTGTTAAGGCCCCCACCGAGCTTTTGGCGCATTTATTGCATTCATTTAATCCGTTGCTGTATCGTTCATTGACCAATGATTTTCGAAACACGATTACTTGTAGTTTACTTCATAGAAAAAAAATTCTAAGTCTTCTCTAAAAAATAAAATCCTTAGTACGGCGTAAATACTGCACGGCAGGTCATGACTTTTTGAATGTTAATAAAACAAGATGTTTTTCAGGGTATGTGATGCTACATTTTTAAAATATGTATTTGTTTTAGTAATAGATGAAAATACCTAAATACACGCCTGGTCTGACCAACCTATCTTGAGCCGTCGTGCTTCCCCGTTGTTCGTATAGTTAGTTGCGTTAGTTCTCCTTTCGGCCATCGGACGGGAAACTTGTCGCTTGCGCTTACGCACGGCCTTGATTCTAGTCGCTCTCTCAAGCACACATACACGAGAATACCTAAAAACGATTAGCGCAAGAAGCTCGGTGCAGGCCTTAAGAATTATTTTCAATACAATCTAAAATTTGTGAAAACAATAAGGTTGACTGACACTAATACCTATAATTTGCTGTCTCTATTGAATGTGAAATCCTCTAATTTATTTTTTTCATATTTTAGACACAATTTGGTGTCAGTGTCACACGATTGTTAGATTGTAGGTACTCAAGCCGACATGGAGCCAATTTTTTGTGAGAATTGCCATTTTTCTACAAATTCAAATTCTTCAAATTCTTGTTGTTCTTGTGCTGTTTTATTACAATAAAGTACTAAACAGTAATTGATTTCAAATGTTCAAGAATTTTATGAATTAATTTTAGTGCAATAATGTCTAGATCACTGTAGGGTAAAATGTAGGTAAGTTATATTATTATCATTTATTTTTATTTTAAAATCTGCGAGTTCGAATAAAAATCCATAATTATGAGGTCCATAAAATTTATACATATTATTTGGAATTTATTATTATATTTGATTTGTTTTACCTTACTTTCGAAGGACAAAATATAATGAAATTTAAAAAGTTTTCCTCAATATCAATAGTTTATTTCTTTTGAACTTTATTTTTAAGTTACCAATTATGTAACTTCATAATTCCTGAAATCCTATGGGAAATTATTTACGCCTGCCAAGTTGCTAAGTGAGCAATAGATAATTTTGTCTTAGTCTAAATCAAAAGAGTCTGCCAGACACGACATTTGTGCACTTTCGTATTCCTTTAGCATTGGCTAGCGTATGCGACGAAGAGTTCAGATACTTTATAATACTACCACTTGTCACCAATTAATTAAGAGCTTTCAAAACGCGATCCTCCCATATTTGCATGGCAATGGAGATCTGTGATGTCATGTCACTATTCTATTTGCCAACTCTATCGATTTAACTATTTAATTTTGTTTGTTTTAAAGCATCTAAAAATCTATGTTTGTAGTTAATTGAAAATTAATCTAATTTTTAGGGTTAAAATAAAGAATTATTCATTAGTTAGTCGCGTCGAATTATTGTTTTGTAGTGTCGACTACAAACAGAGACGTGCAGAATTTGACCAATGTGACCCTTCACGCTTCCCCTTAGAAGCTCTCCCAGAAGTATAGGTATCTCTGTTTGCATCGCTAAGTCAGTGCGGAATTTCAAGACTCAAATTTAGATTTTAAGTCTCGAATGAGTGAGTATAGGAACACATGAACGCTCATATTTTGATCACGTCTTAGAAATTTTGTGCGCTTTACCAGAAGTCTAATTATATCTTTGTCTTATACACGTCAATTCGTTTAGGTATCTGTGTAAGTATAGCGTAGTTCGACAGCCTATGTAAATAATTTGCGGTACCGCTTCATTTTGTATTGTTAAAATGTTGGTCGTATCCACTTTGTAAGGAATAAAATGTTTTATTTGGCGATTTGCGTTTTTCTATTTCGCTTTTCAGAAGGAGTACAGTCAAGGATTTTAATTGTTAGGCCGTAACCGTGTAGTGTAATGCAAATCAGCATATACGAGTATTAGGCTGCGTATCCTCCGGAGCTGTGCGAGGATGCATTGCGAGGGATGTGTTTGTCACGTTTGTCATGAACCAATAGAAAAACTTCATTTAAAAGGTCCTAAGTGAATGAAGTGTTTCTATTGGTTCATGACAAACATCCCTCGCATCGTATCCTCGCACATCTCTCGTAGAAACGCAGCCTAAGTGGCTTCACCCGATTTGCATTACTCGGCTAAAATACAAACAGTGGCAAGTGGCCTAACAATTAAAATCCTTGACTGTACCTTCAAAAGGGTTAAGGGTTAACCTTGGACCATAACTAATAGCGTAACAATTATATTGATCCTTTCCCAGGAAAAACAAAAATAAACCTAGTCAAGAATTAGTTATTTTTAAAGTAACAATAAATCCTAATATTTTTAATTCGAAAGTTTCGACTACTATCAGGCTAATACAATAATGAAATAGGTACGGTCAGCATCAAAAGTAGCTGGTCACTTTTGTACTTTGTCGTAATAGTCAATCAAGTATGACGTTTTGCACCTAACTGTAGAGCGTCAAGGTACAAAAGTGACCAGCTACTTTTGATGCTGACTGTACACCAGATTATTCACACATAAATACTTACGTAAAATGGTCCCATAGTTTTTGGGACCGATAGACCCTTGTGCATGGTCCATCCGGATCGTTACCACCATCTTGCTCGATAATTCCGCCGGTAGTGCTTGCGCTGCTGTGTTCCGGCGTTATGAGTCCTAAGACAGCTGGTGAAATTATTGCAGATGAGGTATTCTATCTCAGCACTCTACGCAATCTTCTACTGTTGCCAGTGTTCTTGGGTGATACTACTTTTCTACCCTATTAAATTAAAAATTCTATCCGAAATTTAATCATGAAGTGCGTCACGGGTGACAGCGCGGCGAACGAGATATAGAACGGGGGATGGTGACACAAAATACTAGGTCATTTGTACTGGTATGGCGGTTCTTCAGGGGCCTAATTACGTAATGGCAAAAAGGAAAATGATGGTCATAGCGCTGGTACCGGCGGCCCAATCGCGTGGGCGTTAATCGAACGTGTCGGTTAAATAACGAGAATCGAACGATTTGTTCCACAAAAATTCTTGTATTTTCCGATAGTCGATAAAAAAACAGAAGGCGGTAGCGTAATGCCATACTTCTCCGGTGTGACTTACAGCCCGCCATACCGACGCGAACACATTAATTTAAAAACAACAATTCAACCATTTGTACCAAGCTAATTTTTGCACAGCTAATAATCGTCGAGTAGCCATTCACGAAAATCACCATGCCATAAATACTTTTCTGACGGTTCCAAATGGGCGCCATACCGCAAAGGAGTAATTTTTTTTTTTGCAAAACGATTTGTACCACCCTAATATAGTACATTGTGTATTAAGGGCGGTAAGTAAGGAATTACGATCGAGGCTCTAGTAGAAGCCCGAAGTCGAAGACTGAGGGCTTTCTGAGCCGAGGTTCGTAATTCCCGTACCGCCCGTGAAATATACAATGTTTTTCTTCACATTTGCGAGTAAATAAGTAAAATTATAGGGCAAAAAAACTTATTTAATAAAATTTATAGTCAATGTACAATTATTAAAATTAAGACAAACTTTTTTTTCGGGGAGTCTTATTGTTTGAGACAAATTATTAGTAATACACACATATCCATCTTGTCTTTTTAAAAATGTCGTCAATTTTGCATATTCCTTAATGTTGATACAATCCTTAGATTGGAGAGTAGTTTTCAGCATAGAGTAATGGACGACATTGAAAACGGTTTGTATTTATTCGCCAATCCAAAATACGCCAGCAAAACATTTTCAGAACACGAACTTGTTTTCTTTTCGTTTTTCGATAATATCTGGTGGTGTTGCATTTAAGAGCGCTTGCAGACAGAGCGCGGTCTGGCGTTCCGCGTTCCGCGTTCAGAGTTCTGCGTTCTTTCGAATGTACTGAGTCCCTTACGATAACGCACACAGCGGTCAATACACAGAACTCTGAACGCGGAACTCGGAACTCCAGACCGCTCTCTGTCTGCGCGCGCTCTAAATCACACTCTTCGGACGACGACGACATTTTTTAACTTTTACTTGTCTTCAAATACAACATATAAATAATTAAGAATTATAGCTTTAATACACAAGTTTAACTATTATTTAATTTACGAAATACGTGAACTTTTTTTTAAGCGGATGGCGGGCTTTTTACCCACACCACAGATTATACAAATGTTTCGTTCAGAAACGTTAAGGACAAATGCTTATACAGCCAAGACAGAGTGTAAAAAAATAAAATAATTTCGACGTTTTGATACAAAAAACTATTAAAATCGAGGACATTAGTTGAGTATTTAAGTAACATGTAGCGAGATTGCAATGAAATTCCTGTTTAGATAACATTTTAAGACAATTTTTCAATTGCGAACATGTGAACTCCTTGCTTGAACTTGGAACCTGCATGACCTGTGTGCAGTTCTATAAATTAAATAGTAGATTGTTCAACAAGGGACTAAAACAAGCCATAATGACACGAGATATTTAGCCACCCGAGCGACAGCGAGGGAGGCTATAATTCGAGTTGTCATTATGGTAGTTTAGTCTCGCGTTAAACACTCTACTTTTCACTTTGAATGCGAGGAAAAAAACGACGTACAAATTTACTTTTTTACAACGTATGCTCAATACGAGCAATGGACATCTGTTCAAAATTCAAATATCAAAAAAAAATCCGCTGTCTTTTCTTTTCTTTTATATTTTCTTGTAAATTGACGCTTCAAATGCTTGCATAATTAGCCAACAGATTCTAACTTAAAGACTATGTTAAAACTAATTGGACTATGCATGTAAGAATGATAATTGTTCATTCATTAAAATCGGCAAATAAATTAACCTAATTGATCTAACTAAGTTCACACACAAAATATATTGTTAACTGAAACACTTACCCGTGAATAAAGAAAAACGACATTTTAAGTTTATTTTCTATATGCCAATTCTTTGTTAATTATACTTTCTATTTACTATTAAATGCAACTGACATCGCATTATTTTGAAGTCACGCCATATTAACTTTCAAACGTAACTGCTCTATCTACCGTACACTCCAGCACTGCTTTCAGGGCTGCCAGCAAACAAATCGCGGCTATACGGTTTAGTATCTGCGATTATACGAAATTTGATCGCATTATACAGAAAAATTCTATAAATCGATTTTTCTTCATAATTTCTTAAAACTAAACTAACACATCATATCGAATTATACGAAATGATCGATCATGGATACAATACACCGTCCGATTATACAAATTTTGTATCCAAATATACGATCTGGCAGCCCTGACTGCTTTGCCGACAGTGCGGATTGCTATTTTATCGACAGAGCAGGGAACTGCTTTGCCGACAGCGCTTTTAAAAAAAAACAAATTAAAAAACACCTAAGCTACAGGAAATCTTTCTTTACATGCAGAATAAAATGAATTCATCTTTAATATTTTATAATTAAATAGATTAATATTCGTAATTATTCATCGTGTTTCACGTAATTATTATTTTTTAAATATTTTTTTTACAGTTGTCATTTTAAGGTTATTTCCACGCCCTAAAGGCTTCCACAGACCGAAGCGCAGGGCGCTACGGAGCGTCCGCAGCGCGCTTCGGTCTGTGGAAAGCTTTAAAATTGTATATACCCAGTCACTGAAAATGGCGATAATCCTCCATTCACAAACACCGTGATTGGCAGTTTAGGGGTTTCCATAGTCAATTAAAAAAAAAATTTACTTTAATCCCTAGAGATCAAAAACGAGCTTTAGTCCCGATATGCAGAGACTAAAGTAACATTACAAGAGCATGAGAAGTGAAAAAAATTACTTACCGACCTTGGGTTTCATGACAAGAAAAAAGCTCGAGGGTTTTTTAAGGGGCATTACGGCCAAGTTAACCTGTAGGTTTTGATACTGTTTACGTGCAAGTGTGATTGATGAAAAACTTTTTTCAACAGTTCTCAGTTATAAATAGATGTCTGATAATGCCATACCTGTGGGAGGTGGCGAATGTGTACAATATTTTTTTCAAAATTCTAAGTTTTTATTCGTAATTCAAACGATTTGTACCAGTATGGCACTAATGTTTCCTGTAAGTTACCCTTTGCTGAGAAGGAGGAGTGTAGGTGATTGTATATTATGTACTTATGTGTAAGATGACAATCGCAAAAAAAATAATTATATTATGGTTATGTTAAAAAGCCGTGGTGGCTTAGTGGTTTGACCTATGGCCTCTCAAGCAGAGGGTCGTGGGTTCAAATCCCGGCTCGCAACTCGTGAGTTTTTCGGGATTTATGTGCGAAATTACATTTGTAATTTACCATGAGCTTTACGGTGAAGGAAAACATCGTGAGGAAACCTGCATACACCTGCGAACACCTGCATACACCGATTTCACTGAACCCAATGAAACTCTGTCCATGATATCCGCATGGTTTGCTGCCAATAACTTGTTACTAAACCCTAAGAAAACAAAATGTATTAAATTTTCATTGTTAAATCCGCCTCATTCAAATTTGGTCTCAAATATTAAACTTAACGGTCAAAGTATTGAATTTGTAAAATCTACGGTATTCTTAGGAATAACACTGGACTCTAAATTGCAGTGGGGATCGCACACCACAGCAATTGCGAATAGGTTGAGCTCTGCTGCGTTTGCAGTCAGAAAGATACGGCAGCTAACCGATGTGGCGACGGCACGGTTGGTGTATTTTTCCTACTTCAATAGCATCATTTCATACGGCCTTATTTTATGGGGATCTGCTGCAGACTTGGAATCAATTTTTATTTTGCAAAAGAGGGCTATCAGAGCGATATATAACTTAAGGACACGCGATTCTTTAAGATCTTTTTTTAAAGAAATAGGTATCCTAACCCTGCCGTCGTTATATATATTTGAAATAATCATGTATGTAAGAAAAAACATATGTGATTTTCCCACTAACGTCGATAAGCCAAAGGTTACTAGAAACACAGGGAAGCTTAAAGTTCCATCTTACAGACTGGCTAAAACTAAAAAGTCGTTTCTGGGAAGATGCATACGTTTTTATAATAAAATTCCGAAAACAATAACCGAACAAACTGATACAAAATTCAAATCCATTGTGAAGAAGACATTAATATCTAAGGCGTATTATAAAATTAATGACTATATCATGGACAGGGATGTTTGGAAATGATTCCGATCCGCATTGGCGATCCCTAGTCTCAAATAGCGTATCCACTGTGTTAAAAAATTTAATTGTATTAAATACTTTAGATGTATGTCATTTAATAACAATGTAGATCTGATTGAAAAAAATATACCTTGTTGAGTTTCTTGCCGGTTTCTTCTCAACAGGGTTTTTTCCGAACCGGTGGTAGATTTTTCGACGTTCATAGGAGCATCAATTTGATGCCTAAATTGAATAAAGAATTTTGACTTTGACTTTGACTTTGACTTTGAAGAAATTCAATGGTGTGTGTGAAGTTCACAATCCGCACTGGGCCCGCGTGGGAACTACGGCTCAAGTCCTCTCACTCTGAGACGAGGGCTGTTCCCTGCAGTGGGACGTATATAGGCTGGGATGATGGTTAATATGTTATGATCGAAGATCAATTTTTCTATTTTCGTTTTTTTTTATTTATTTGTACCATGAAACGTTGCTTCTTGCGAAATTTCATGATCGGAATTAATTAGTAAACTAACCTTAGTTACAAGATTTGTTAGGTAGGTACGGCCAAGTGCAAAAATATGTACTTATCGATTTCATCCTCCCATAATTATGTACCGTACCTTAATTCGACGGCATAAGAGCTATGGGACATATTTATAAGCAATTTGTGTAATATAATAAATTCCTTTGCATACGCCTTATGGAGACTAACAAAGATCTGCAGTAAAATGGCCGCCATTCGGGCATATCACGGATATGTTTGCTCGTTACTAAGATATGCCGTCCTTTTATGGGGAAACTCGCAGCACGCAAATCGAGCTCTTATAGCTCAAAAGCAATGCATCAGAGCAATCTGTGACGTTGATATAATGACATCTTGTAGACCGTTGTTTAAGGATCTGCAGTTGATGACGGTACCATGCATTCACATATATGAAATCTGTCTATTTGTCAAAACGAACCCAGATCTCTTCAAATCTAATCGAGATGTATGCAACTTCAATACGAGGTACCCTGAAAGGTTGTTTGTACCCCGCAAAAAAACAGCTTTGTATGGTAAGAACACGTTTTGGATGTCTATTCATATTTATAATAAGCTAAATGATGACATCAAACAGTTGCCTTTGATAATGTTCAAACGTAAACTTAAAGCTTGGCTTGTGCAAAATGCTTTCTACTCTGTAGCCGAATATTTTTCCTTTTTTGACAAATAATGAATGCATACTTGCTTAGATTAGAATACTTAAAATTGACATTAGTTATGATTTACCAGCGGATTATTGTTAAAATTGGCTTAGTTATAGTTGTTAAAATCATTGTTAAAATTTACATGTCACTTTAATAAACCGTAGTTTAATTGTAATGTAAATGTTTAGTTATATTTATTGTAAAATTTTGCATGCCAGATTCTGGCGAAATATGTGAGCCATTATATATGATTGTTGAGCCATCTTCTGTACCATATTTCAAGCGAAATAAAGTTATTTGTATTTGTTGTATTTGCAAGTTGTATGCACCCATATTCTTACAATTTACTGCAGGTACTTTAACTTGAGAGAAAGACAAGAAGACCGACCGAAAAAACACTCAAAAAAGTCAGATACTAAAACACCTTAAAAACATTAAGTACAAAATGCAAAAGGCTTTACGAATTATAGAGCAGGTTTACCAGTTCCGAAAATTGAAAAAACAGAATGGATTAAAACGTTACGGCACTTCGGCATTGACCAAATATATTTTTAGCTTAGCTTTAAGCTGGAATCAGTCACAGCACATGATTCCAGGTCTAAAACCCTATTTAGCCCTTACAATAAAATGCACAATCTGCACACTGCAGTCCGACCGTACGCAGTGCCAAAATTCCCTCAGTCCGTTGCCAACAGCTGATCAAACCACGCGCGCTGTCGGCCATATTGGAACTTTCCCGCGCTTTTCAGCGCGAGTTTGCGAACACAAAATCCTTATGACGGAAATTAAATTTGAAAGTGTAAATATAAACAGTTTTAAGTGTTGTTGTGATAATAATTTCTACAGGATATTAGGTAAGCGTAAAGTTACAGTCAATTTTCAAAGCTGGCACGCTGCCAATTCTCGGTAGGCATTATTACGTGTGGAATGCGAACCCCCCCTTTTAGGTTTTCCCAGTGATTGCACTGCATGGGGTGGAGGGTAAACCTTGGCTAAGAACTATGCTTGATAATGATTCGTTCAAAATCGTTAACTAAACAAACCGAACTTAAGTAAGTATCAAGTTTATAGTTTGAAATAACCCTTTACGTAAGTTTAATTAAGTGAAATAGCGGAAAGTAAGCACTTAAGTAGTTAATTGTAGTCTGCTGATAATGATAAATCTTAGGAGCGATGAATGAAAAGTGTGACACAAACGATAACTGAGAAAAATGGTAAGTAAACCAAGAAAGTGTAACTACATGGAACCCATTGGCGAAGGTGTACCTACTAACAACCCGATTCCTCCCGGGTTGATTAAACTTAAGTTACCAAACGATTTTCTTCCATTACTGCACTTCCAAGAAGACGTTTTTAGGTTTTTTGCTCCGGCTTTACTTGCAAAAAATTTCACGCCCCGCCACTGATTGGAACCTTAATATTTTTAGCGAACTTTCATGGCATTTTTTCTCAGTTTCATGTGTTACCGTACTTAAATATTACTCATTTAGCTTAACAGTTTTGAGAACTGGTATTAGTCCCATTTTAGCTAGTTAGTCACTAATTTTGCGAAATCCGGTCACAATGATTGACTTAACGTAGGTACACTTTTTTTTCTCATCAGCTGCAAAAACTGTAAGCCGACAACTCGTTTATTTTTCGTTTATGTATTCCTTATTCCAAAGTATAGTACATTACTGCAGAGGCCGTGAAGTAAGGGATTGATGGACGAGATTTGGGGTATACGGCCGAGTCGTAGACGAGGCCGGATAAAACGAGTCCAGCAATCCCTCTTCCGGCCGAGGATTGTATAGAGCTTTTCTCAAACATGCATCATCATCATCATAATCATCATCATCATCATCATCATCATCATCATCCATCCATCCATCCATCCATCCATCCATCCATCCATCCATCAATACATCCATACATCCATCCATCCATCCATCAATACATCCATACATCCATCCATACATCCACCCATACATCCATCCATACATCCATCCATACATCCATCCATACATCCATCCATACATCCATCCATCCATCCATACATCCATCCATCCATCCATCCATACATCCATCCATACATCCATCCATCCATCCATCCATCCATCTATCCATCCATCCATCCATCCATCCATCCATCCATACATCCATCCATACATCCATCCATACATCCATCCATACATCCATCCATACATCCATCTATCCATCCATCCATCCATCCATCCATCCATCCATCCATCCATCCATACATCCATCCATACATCCATCCATACATCCATCCATACATCCATCCATACATTCACCCATACATCCATCCATACATCCATCCATACATCCTTCCATACATCCAACCATCCATCCATCCATCCATCCATACATCCATCCATCCATACATCCATCCATCCATACATCCATCCATCCATACATCCATCCATACATCCATCCATACATCCATCCATCCATACATCCATCCATACATCCATCCATCCATCCTTACATCCATCCATCCATCCATCCATCCATCCATACAGCCATCCATACATCTATACATCCATCCATACAACCATCCATCCATCCATACATCCATCCATCCATACATCCATCCATACATCCATCCATCCATACATCCATCATACATCCATCCATATATCCATACATCCATACATCTATCCATACATCCATCCATACATTCACCCATACATCCATCCATACATCCATCCATCCATCCATACATCCATCCATCCATACATCCATCCATCCATACATCCATCCATACATCCATCCATCCATCCTTACATCCATCCATCAATCCATCCATCCATACATCCATCCATACATCTATACATCCATCCATACATCCATCCATCCATCCATCCATCCATCCATCCATACATCCATCCATACATCCATACATCCATCCATACATCCATACATCCATCATACATCCATCCATATATCCATACATCCATACATCTATCCATACATCCATACATCCATCCATCCATCACCAGTAGTATAGGCGGTTTTATGGAAATAAAAGAAGACAGATTTTTTTTTAATGTCGTAAGTTGGCTGTATGTAATTTTTCCTTTGTTAGTTTAATGTTAGTAAGCCAATTTAAAAAGTTACAGCAGCGGACAATAATGGTTTTTCATACTTACTTTTATGGCCTAGGCCAAGAAGTAATGTAGGGAGCCATAAACAACAAACTTCATGGCTTCATTTTGTGACATTAACGCATACATTTAATAGCATGTTTGAGAAAAGATTCTTTGAGTACAAAACGTAGTAACGTTGGCATTACGTACCTATTGGTTAGTAGGTATAGTCGACCAAGAAATTCCTTTACCACCCTAAGGTTCAATTTCATTTTTATGGAAAAACATTAAAGGCAATTTTCCTTCGATCATCAATACAATTTTCACAAACAAGTCAATGTGACAATCTGCCTTAATGTTTTTATGTTCTGATGTAGATGTCACAAAAATGGTAAAGCATTTACTTGGTCGACTATATCTACTTAGTCACAAGACCTATTGAAATAAGTTTTTGTTAAAAATTTAATTTTCAATGCAAGCTTTTTCGCTGACTGTACTTTTTGTTGACTGTACTTGCATTGTCATCCAACCTACGTAATCCGATAAATTTATAAATTATAAATTTCAAGTGAATCCGACCACTGGAATTGCGTCAAATTCAACTTCCAAGATTTGACCCGTACATGCATCAAGCAGACTAAACATTTTAATTAAATCTGTGTCACCAAAACTAAGCAACAAAACAATAAGGATGACGACTGGGTTATAAATAAATATGTCATTCTATTTAGTCCGTCAGTTAGATAATGGAAAAATATGGGACACGTATTTTTTGGTTTATCAAATAATTAAAAACCAACAAAGGCATAGATCATCAAACTTTCGGAGTGGGGGCTTGTGACGTCACTCTTAGGTAAAAATTGTACCATATAGTGACGTCACTCGAAACTTCTAAGCACTGTATCCTCGTCGTTTTTGTTTGTCAAACAAAAGAAAAAATACGTGTAAGTACAATATTTTTTAATAATCTAACTTACGGACGAAACAGTTTTTTTAGTCGCCTATTTACTCACACATGCAGAAAAACCATGTCGGATTTAGGTTTCACATCACAGTATTTATAAAGGTCTACCGTAAAATTGTAAACTCATGTCATGTTTTATTTAACACTGCTCTCTACCACATCTATACTTACTGTTTCGCAACCGATTTAGAGTTGAAAAGAGAAGAAAAGAAATCTGAAAAATTACGAATAATTTCTAGTGGCTAAACAATCGCTGTTAGTGATCGAATATGCAGTAGGTCTATAATATTTCCATTAAGTATTTTCTCGTTGATAGATTCCTTAATATATTAGCTCAAATTGATTATGTACTCTTTAAGGAAGTTGTCAAATGGAAAATAAAAATGGAAAGAGTATAATAAAATACCATGTTTTTACTGCTACGCCGCGTCGTAGGCGCCGCGTAGCGGTCTACAGTTCTAGCGTAGCATTCTTCCACGTAGCATGTAGGCATAGAAATCTATCCGTTGCTCTATCAGGGGTCACCAATTTAAGTTTCGCTCGGGGTCCGTTTTATGAAATGAAATGACCATCGCGGTCCGCACAACATTTTATAGAAGAAACTAGCTGTTGCCCGCGACTCCGTCCGCGAAGAATGGGGGGGGGGATGAAAAATAGATGTTGGCCGATTCTCAGACCTACTCAATATGCTCACAAAATTTCATGAGAATCGGTCAAGCCGTTTCGGAGGAGTACGGGAACGAACATTGTGACACGAGAATTTTATATACAGTTGTGGCCATATAATTAAGAACGATTATTTATTGAGATGATTTTTTCAAAGTAACAAGTATAACTAATTGCCCGTATTTTTTTTATTTCTCTCGGTATTGCGAAACTTTTCCGTACTACCGGTACATTCATTTATGCAACATAGTTGGTTAAAAAATTAATAGAGAAACTTAATACATTCGATCTGAACCTAGTATTAGTACTTACTGGCTGGTCACGTAATTAAGAACGCTGAATAGTTTATTATTTTTTCAAATTTAAATAGAGAACACTGTGTGGCTCTGTGGTTGTAGATTATTATTCGTATAATTTTGGCGCCATTTCGTGCTGTTAAAGTCTTAAAAGTGATTACTTCGTATAAAAACAACGGGGAAAAATAAAAGTTGTGATAAATCTACAAGAGAAGTAATAATAAAACTTCGCGAGAAGAATTGGTCGTATAAAAAGATAGCCGACTATCTGCAATGTTCAAAAACAATGGTTTTCCATGCCGTAAAGCATTTTTCCACGTATCAAACTACTTCAAACGTTCCACGTGGACCTAGACAGAGAAAGTCATCTCGTCGAGATGATCGAAATATCGTTCGTTTGGCAAAACAAAATCCTTTTAAAGGGTCTAATGAGTTGAGAAAAGAATATTTTGGCGAAAAAAACCCTTCAGCAATCTCTGCACGCACTATTCGAAGGCGTTTGGTAGAAAATAAGTTGAACGGAAGGATAGCAAGGAAGGTGCCTATGTTGAAACGATGTCATAGGCAAGCCCGACTTGCATTTGCAAGAAGGTATGAAAACTGGACAGTCAGACAGTGGAAAAACGTCCTTTTTTTTCTGACGAGACAAAAATAAATAGGGTATGTTCTGATGGAAAACGATATGTACGACGCCCTCCGAATAAAGCATTCGACCCAAAGTACACAAAAGTGACATTAAAGCATGGCGGGGGAAATGTGAAAATTTGGGGGTGCTTTTCTGGACATGGCGCTGGACCTGTTAGGCTGATAGAAGGAAACATGGATCAATTCCAATACAAAAATATACTGCAAGAAACAATGTTACCATATGCCGAAGACGTGCTTCCGGTTATTTGGACATTCCAGCACGACAATGATCCAAAGCATACTGCACGCACCGTTAAGGAATTCCTCACATCACAATCAGTTTCTGTCTTAGATTGGCCAGCCAACAGCCCAGATCTTAACCCAATAGAGCATCTTTGGTGCGAAGTCAAGAAAAAGGTTTCATATCGACAGTGTGGCAATTTGAGAGAGCTGTACGACGTTTTCTTAGAAGAATGGAACTCTATTTCTCTTGCGAAATGTCAAAAATTGATAGATTCAATGCCTCGCCGGTGTAAAGCCGTAATTAAAAGCCGTGGACATGCTACTAACTATTAATTTTAATTCAAATGTATTAAATTGCTTTTTTTTTCTATACCAACTTCACATTAATATGATTTATTTAATCTAAGTTTCATATAAAACAACTCTCGAGCAGTTTAATAAATCGTTCTTAATTATTTGTCCAGCTTCATTACTATTTGAATTTATTAGTATAGAGAACAAATAAAAATTGTAAAAAAAAATGTTAGCAATTATACACTATTATTCTTAATCCCGTTTGCTCTATCCATGTGGCTATTTTATAACATAACTTGTTACTTCTAAGAAGGAACACAACTAGACATATGACATGATTTAGATAAAAAAAAATCGGAAACTTCAAATCGTTCTTAATTGTATGACCACCACTGTATAAGATAATTAAACAAATGTAGTTAAGTACGGAAACAACAAAGGTATTTTTTTATTGAGAAAAATTACATTTTTTTTTGCGGACTATCTGTCTGAAGATGTAAGTTTAAAGTCTTTCTCGCTTGTCAGCTAGTTACTTCGCCCGGCCGTTTTCGAATTGACGTTAACAAAGATAATGCGGGGGATACATTTTTATTAAGTTACGTACTCTGTCTGTATTGCATGCTGAGTTCTCGCAGTCCGCACAAAAAGGTTCGGTGCCATTTGGCGACCCCTGCTCTAAATTATATTTATTTATTTATTGTAATATTAGTACTTCGTAACCATGAGTGAATCGAAACATAATTAATTTAAAATATGAGTAAATTTTTGTCGCGTGGCTTTATAGTAGGCAGTTATTTAGGTAACGATCAAGGACTTTGTAGAAGATATTATAGACTGAATATGATATGTAATAGAGCCAGAGGAGATGAAAATTGAGAAAGGCTTGTCTTTATAACTATACATATAGATATGTTAATACTACTCTTATGTACTGGCGTCGTCTAGTCGCGGTACTAAAGATTTATGAGCGAATTAAGTGTCAGACTCAACAAGTTAAGGAATAAATAAATTCAAACCCTGTTACTAGGCTCAGATCTAGAGAATAACTTACTTACATGAAGAATTAAATCTAGTTTTAGTTTCGAATAATGTATAAGTAAACGCTTTATTGTACAGTAATAAAGTACCTAACACAAACGACAAACATTGAGATACTGGTACGGTCGGCCAAGAAAGTGGTCTACAAGTTTTAACAAAAGTTTCTGTGAGATCAAAATATCGCTAAGGTTGACTTTTCTAACTGAGTGAAGTCTTTAGTCACTGTCATAATATTATTGCAAGGGAAAATCGACCTCGTTGACGTGCAAATGAACTTCAATCGTAGGGTGGTAGACCATATTTTTGGCCGATGGTACATAGACGAACTTATACTTTTAAGGGATCCTTACCAGTCACCGTTTGAGTGGATGAGAGGATCCTCTAGTCATCATCGTCTGCTGGACAAAGTCCCTCTGCAAGGAGTTCCACAATGATCAGTCCTCTGCGCTGCTCGCATCCAATAGTGTTTCGTGCGGCCTTTAGTAGATCGTCACTCCATCTTGTTGGGGACTTTACTACGCCAAGTCTCCCGATTTTATATATACTTACTGTTAAATTATTCTACGCTTCACGGAGCTCCTATTCTTCGTAGTTACGACGCTTCCATCCTTGACGCAACTCCAACCTAACTATACCCAAAAAACTAGTAAGTACTTTTTTATTTTCTACTTGAGTGATATAATTAAACGAATGGCGAACCTCGGGTAAGTGAAAAATGCATTTCATTCGTGGCATTTCATTCATGCTAATAGTATTAAACAGAAGAGTAAAAGGGACGGCACGACACAAACTTCAAATTTTATAGTAGCCGCCTAGTAGTGACGTCAAATAGATGAAACGAAAATTACGATACGAAAAGTTTTGAGACAAATGAAATCCGGATTACTTAACGTT
The DNA here is from genome assembly GCA_947563465.1 of Archips xylosteana. Classification (NCBI taxonomy): domain Eukaryota; kingdom Metazoa; phylum Arthropoda; class Insecta; order Lepidoptera; family Tortricidae; genus Archips; species Archips xylosteana. The sequence continues at coordinate 9,239,528 of OX387361.1, read as the reverse complement.
TTTTTCACTTCTCATGCTCTTAAAATGTTACTTTAGTCTCTGCATATCGGGACTAAAGCTCTTTTTTGATCTCAAGGGATTAAAGTAAATTTTTTTTAATTGACTATGGAAACCCCTAAACTGCCAATCACGGTGTTTGTGAATGGATGATTATCGCCATTTTCAGTAACTGGGTATAGACAATTTTAAAGCTTTCCACAGACCGAAGCGCGCTGCGGACGCACTGTAGCGCCCTGCGCTTCGGTCTGTGGAAGCCTTTAGGGCGTGGAAATAACCTCAAAATGACAACTGTATAAAAAATATTTAAAAAATAATAATTTCGTAACACATTGAATAATCACGAATATTAATCTATTTAATTATAAAATATTAAAGATGAATTCATTTTATTTTGCACGTAAAGAAAGATTTCCTTTAGCTTAGGTGTTTTTAATTTGTTTTTTTTTTAAAAACGCTGTATGCAAAGCAGTTCCCTGCTCTGTCGATAAAATAGCAATCCGCACTGTCGGCAAAGCAGTGCTGGAGTGTACGGTAGATAGAGCAGTTACGTTTGAATGTTAATATGGCGTGACTTCAAAATAATGCGATGTCAGTTGCATTTAATAGTAAATAGAAAGTATAATTAGATATAATTTAACAAAGAATTGGCATATAGAAAATAAACTTAAAAAGTCGTTTCTTTATTCACGGGTAAGTGTTTCAGTTAACAATATATTTTGTGTGTGAATTTAGATCAGTTAGGTTAATTTATTTGCCGGTTCTAATGAATGAACAATTATCATTCTTACATGCATAGTCCAATTAGTGTTAACATAGTCTTTAAGTTAGAATCTGTTGGCTAATTATGCAAGCATTTAAAGCGTCACTTTACAAAAAAATATAAAAGAAAAGAAAAGACAGCGGTGTTTTTTTTGCTATTTGAATTTTGAACAGATGTCCATTGCTCGTATTGAGCATACGTTGTAAAAAAGTAATTTTGTACGTCGTTTTTTTCCTCGCATTCAAAGTGAAAAGTAGAGTGTTTAACGCGGGACTAAACTACCATAATGACAACTCGAATTATAGCCTCCCTCGCTATCGCTCGGGTGGCTAAATATCTCGTGTCATTATGGCTTGTTTTAGTCCCTTGTTGAACAATCTACTATTATGGCAGCGATTGTTTTTTGCCAAGTTAACAGGTTGGAATAGCCCAGCTCACTCAATTAGCGCCCACCGAAGCCGTAAGTATTCCACAAAATGGCATCGTTTTTTCCCAATCATGTTCTAATAACAACAATAGAGAGTTTATAGGGGTTGAAGGCCCCGGACTGCCGACGCGCCGCTTGTGACGTCATCAGATTACGACTTTCGTCCGAAGTAACACAATAATGTAAGCTGTTGCCCGCGACTCCGTGTGCAAAGAATTCATTTATTGCTATGCCGTGGCAACTAAGTATGCAATTTTAATCCAGGTTATAAACTACTGTGTGCCAAATTTCATCACAATCTGTCAAAACGTTTTAGCGTGAAAGAGTAACAAATATATCCACAAATCCATCCATCCATTGAAACTTTCACGTTTATAATATTAGTGGGATTAGTAAGATAGTTAAGAAATAGAAGAAGAAATGCGCCACGAAATGAAAACAATCTGTAAACTAGAAAATATTGCGTAATTTACACGCATGCTAAATTTCAGCTCAATCGGTAATCGGGAAGTGAGTCAAATTTAACTTGCAAGATTTGATTACAGACAGACAGACAAACATCGGGACAGGTGAAAATATATAAATAAATGCTTGTAAAAAAAGATCGTCGTAGTTTGACTTCCTGCTTCATGTGCAAATTATAAAAGAATCATTTTAAAATATCAAAAAATCATCGATACAAACTTTCTTCTATTTCACAACAACTATTGTCAATAGAATTTCAGCACTACGAAAGCGATAGTCTTGTTTTGCTGTAAAAATTCCGATCTCTATAGGGGGAGTTGGGGCACCTTGATACGGTTTTTTTGTTTCACCGCTAAAAAGGACAGGCATAGAGTAACTGCAACAAAACTATTCTTCTAATGTGGAGCATGTATCTGGGTACATACGTACGTATAAATTTCTCTGCAAAAAGGCACGTAATTTTTTTTATGACTATTTTTCTGAAAAATGGGTTTCGTATCAAACTACCCCGTATACGGGGTGCATTCATACATACCAGGGGCACTTAGATTCACATATACATCTCCATACACAATATACATAATTTTTTTCAGAAATAAAACAAAATGCATGTATTCATTCATTATAAACTTTATTTATGAATAAACACATCCTCATTCTCACCTATTACAAATTAACTATCAATTCTTACATTTATTTAGTAACAATTATTTTTATATTTGGAATATATTTATATTATTTATATATCCTAGAATATGTATTAGTCTAAATGAGACCTGATTTAATCAGCCTTTTTATAACATGAATATTTAGATAGGAATATTATAAGCTGATAAATAAATTTTTAAATTAAATAAAGCAGCTGTTCTATTTGTTCCTTTTTTCACCACTGGAATTGGCAATTTTAGAATGTTTTTTTTTTATTAATATACATATTCTTCTTACCCACAACTTTTAAGTTCGTTCGCCATCCATCTTTTGTATGTGCGAACCATCTTCTGAAAAATAGAAAACAAATTACTTAGGAACTCTTATGGTCAACAACGCTACGGGGTACATTGATACAGTATCAATCTGCCCCATTGACCGCCGTATCAATGTGCCCCGAAGTACTTTTTCAAATTCAAATTAATATTAAATAAATACTGGAAGTAACTAAGAAAAAAAAACTATTTTATAGAGTAATTCACAGTATATACTTACTGCATAACGTGGACTCCTTTAAATAACAATAATAACACTGCCAAATGATACACTTCTAAAAATTTTCGAAATTTTTGTCACGATCTATAAAAACGTGTTCGTACTTGCCATCTGCGGCAAACCGACTGAGCGGCGGCGATACTCGGGCAGCTTATTGGGCGCGTCGGTGGCTTCTATGTGTGTGTGAATGAAAAGTACACGGCCGTTCGTTTAGTTTAAATGTCTGCCGTATCTATGTGCCCCGTGTATCAATGTACCCTCATTCCCCCTAACTAACTTTTTTTTAACTTAATTAAATGTAAGTAAATTAGACTTTAATTAAATTCGATCTATTTAACGCTTCTACTTGGCTTCTACACAGAGAAACCGGCCAAGAGCGAGTTGGATCCACACACCGCCGGTTGGTCTACTTTAAAAATCCTAATAGTAACCTAACTACATTTCTATGGATAAGTGTAAAATTTTGCGTCTACAAAATAAAATATAACATGACCATTTTATCCTCACTAGAAATTGAAATCAGTCATTTTCGGTTTTCTCCTTTACTCACAGTAATAGCAAAATACCAAAGCAAAGGTTGTTTATTTCATTGATTTTTCCAATCCGTAATGGTGGCAAAAAAAAGTAAAGCTTCAAGACTTCACCGCCTTTCAATAACCCCGTAAGGCATCGCGGTGCTTTTATTATCTTGTAAACTCCCAACAACACTGGACAGCCTTGTTTTAAGCAAACGGGTAATTCAACTAAAACCTGACCGACTGCACTGACCAACATATAGCACAAAGAATGCCGCCACCCGCGTCAATAAGTTATGCAATTGCACCTGACCAACGCTAAAATACGCCACCGTCTATCAATGGAAACCGTCTAGACACCTCATAGATTCACCAAACCTAATCTTAATGCCTAATATATAAGAACGTGGTCTAACGCAGTGGATCGAAAGACTAGTACGTTTGTCTGTCCCGCATTTAATTACAAGAATAGCCGTCTGGCAATTGCACTTGGCTAGTGACAATGTCCCATTATAAACTGGCTAATTCACGTCGGTCTGGCCCTTGAACCAAATCGATGCGTAACGTACGTACTAGTACTGTCTGGATAAATCAATCAATAATAAAGTTATGTAACTTTTTTAAATGCTCGGAACTACCCCTAGAACGGAAAGGGTATTTGGAAAGTTTTTTCCAAAACACTTTCGTGGTCACATTTTTGTAGAAAGAGCAGAAGATCCTGATACAGTTGAATGCATGGCATTATATGTAAGTGATCACTTTTCTACCTTGTCGCTTTCAGTCGTTACATAATTTCGTATGGCTTTTCAAACATGATGTTAAGGTGGCAAGGTACAAAGGTGATCACTTATTTATGACTATATGGGTTGCTTAGTTCCCTTCGCCACTGATCGTTAGGCACAGCTAGCTATTACCTTTGGTGCCTAGCTTATTTTATGTACATAATGTAAAATTCTTTATTATACATGAAAACATGAAAATATATATTGTTACACTGAACTCTAGTAAACAATCTCTCAAGAAGCAACGCGCTATATCTTTTTGAAGGTATAGTCGACCAAGTAAGTGCTTTAACATTTTTCATCACATTTCCTACATCACATACGGCTGATTGTCACATTGACTTGTAAGCTTAAAACATCTAGTGTAGTTATAGGTAGACAAAAAAGTATATGTTTGTCGTTATCTTTGTATGTGTCTACGCCAAGTTAAATAATAAATAATAATAAATATCACGGGACAATTCACACCAATCGACCTAGTCCCAAACTAAGCAAAGCTTGTACTATGGGTACTAGACAACGGATAAACATACTTATATAGATAAATACATACTTAAATACATATTAAACATCCAAGACTCGAGCACAAACATTCGTATTTTTCACACAAATATTTGCCCCGACGGGAATCGAACCCAGGACCTCAAGCTTCGTAGTCAGGTTCTCTAACAACTAGGCTATCCGGCCATCTACAGTAATAAAATCCGTTCAGCAGATATTGTGGTATTGAATAACAAACAAATATCAATTAAAACTTTCTCATTTATAAATTTTATAATATATACTGAACTAGCTGTTGCCCGCGATTCCGTCTGCAAAGAATTCGTTTACCGCTATCCCGCGGGAACTATGCAATTATCCGGAGTAAAAACTATCCTATGTCCTTCCCAGGGTCTCAATCTATCTCCATACCAAATTTCATCTAAATCGGTTCAGCGGTTTGAGCGTGAAGAGGTAACAGACAGACAAACCCACTTTCGCGTTTACAATATTATAGTATGGATTTATAGGTAGTGACTGCGTGTGAAAAGCACAGTCTCATATGTGTGCAGATTCGAGCGTTGTTCGTCGATTGTACTTATACTGGATATTTACTGTGCTATTGTTCTTGACCTACGGGTCAAGGTTGCAGAGCTTTCGGAATAAAAGCTTAAGCTTTCTGTGTTTTACGCGAGCAACTTCACCGTAGGAAAAAAGTTCATGTTTGAAGTTCATGTCGATATGAGCTTCAAGATAAAGGCCGTGCCAGGACAAGCTAAGTGATTCTGCCAATCTGCCCCCTCGTGTTTAGGCTTGTAATTTTTATGGATGGTGTGGCTCTACATTAGTAATTAATTTGCCAAATTTCAGCCCCCTTAACTTTATACAGGGTAATCCTACTAATATTATAAACGCGAAAGTTTGTAAGTATGTATGGATGGATGGATGGATGTTTGTTACTCTTTCACGCTAAAACGGTTTGACGGATTCTGATGAAATTTGCCACACAGATAGTTTATAATCCGGATTAACATATAGGATACTTTTTATCCCGAAAAATTGCATAGTTCCCGCGGGATAGCGATAAACGAATTCTTCGCAGACGGAGTCGCGGGCAGCAGCTCGTAAATTATATTTTCATTATGTCATAGAAAAAAAATAAAAAAACGCTGACTAAACTTTTAAGTTTTTTTTTTATTTACTTCTAGGTTAGAGACTGCTCTAATTTTTTATTACACGACTACGGCAAAGCCAAAAGGAAGTGTAATGATTTTAACAGTCTATGTTTGTGTGTACGGATGTTCCACCGTAGCGTCGAAACTACTCATCCGATTTTAATAAATAGGGTATCAATCGATTCGTTATTATGCTCCGGGTGACATAGGATACCTTTTTATTTAAAAAAAATATTGGTTGGATTTTACAGTAAAAAACTGAGCGATAATAAAAAAAAAATTACCGCACGGCGGCGTGTGAGGCATTATTAGATAGGTCTTAAAAAATGATGTAGAGGTTTCTTAGTAGGTTTTTGGTTTAAGATAAGTTTTAAGGAGCTATTAGCTCCGAAAGTCGTCAAAATTCACAAAGTTATCTGACATCAATTTCAATTGAGCGGCAACACTACATTCGTTTTGTAGCAATACTAAGGTAAACGTACTAATGCTCGACACCTCAATACCCAATAGATGACACCCATCTGACACCTCTCTTAGTATGACTTAAGATTGAAGGTGCCATGTATTGGGTCAGTGTCGAGTACAGGGACGTTTACCTTATACAGTTAATAAATCGTCCCTCAGCTCCCTCGCAAATGTGTCGACTAGGATAGCGTACCTTGTACTGTAAGATTGACCAAACGATTGGGGACTTCAACTGAAAACTGGGTAAACGGGATGGGGAAGAGCTACGAATGGGGCAATTTGGAGTAGGGCGTAGGAATCACCGGGGCCACCTACCGGCCGGCTTCATGGAGAAGGAGGTACTCTATATTGTAACAGGTCAATTTGAAAAAAAAAATAGGTTTAGGTTAGGTTGGAGTTGTGTCAAGGCGCGAAGCGCCAAACTACGCGGAATAGGGGCTCCGCGAAGCGGAGGCCCGTTGACACTGCCCCAGGAAGCGGGACATAAGGTGACTGTCCTCGCTTAGGTCATTATTAGGTTATGTTAATACTCAATTTATTAATTCGGCGAAATAAACTTCTGCGAAAACTAACTTTCTGCGAAACTAGGTTACGCGTAAGTCATTTTCTGCCAAATTACTATACGGAATTCAGAAAATATGCATAAAATCAATTCGGCTAAAATTGGATATGCGTGATAGAATTCAGCGACATCAAATTATATGAGAACAGTTTCTGCACAAATACAATTCGGCTTAAACACATTATGCAATATTAAAATATGACTAAAAAAAATTGCGTAAACAGAGGAAACCGACCCGACGGTGCACGCGTGCGTTGCGGCAGGTTATACAGAAAACCGAGGAGTATAACCGTCCCCTTTGCCTAGCATTTGTGGACTACGAGAAAGCCTTCGAGTCTCTCTAACGGTGGAAAGTAAACTACCGGAACATCGAAGTGTTGAAGGTCTGTGTAGTAACGCCACATTCTCCGTTCAACTTCAGGTGATTATTCCGAACCTGTTCAACCGCTGCACTGGAGTATGCGTTCAAGACTCTGGACTGGGAAGGGCATGGCAATAATGTAAATGGCGAATAAATCACTCACATTTGATTTGCCGACGAAATAATGGTCATGGCTGAGACTTTGAAAGACCTCAGTGCTATGCTCGCTTCGCTTACCTCGGAAGAGTCTCCGAATGAGCTGGTATTACAATAAACACGAACTAGACAAAACTCATGGCGAATATCCATGTTGTACCAAATCCCGATACAATCGGAGACTCTTCGCTCGAAGTTGTTGACGACTGAATCTACCTGGGACATACAGTCTAAGTAGGAAGGTCCAACTTCGAGAAAGAGGTCAATCGACGAATTCGACTTGGTTGGGTAGCGTTCGGGAAGCTCCACAATATCTGGTCATCCAATATACCGCAGTAACTCAAGTCAAAAGTCTTTGACCAGTGTGTTTGTTGCCTGTCAGTGATGACATATGGCAGTGAGCGTGGCCGCTAACGATGGGCTTTATAAGAAAGCTCAAGGTTACTCAGAGGGCGATGGAGAGGGCTATGCTCAGAGTTTTTCTGTGGGATCACACCAGAAATGATGAAATCCACGCAAGAATTAAAGTCACTCTAAGAATCGCCAGACTCAAGTGGCAGTGGGCCGGGCAGGGCACATTGCTCATAGAGATGGCCGGTGGGGCCAAAAGATTTTCGAATGGCGTCCACGGACCGGAAGACCCAGTGTAGGTAGGCCTCCAACAAGATGGAGCGACCAACTGGTTAAGGTTGCGTTGGATGCGGATGGCGCAGGACCGAGCGGTTTGGCGAACCTTGGGAGGCCTATGTTCAGCAGCATCGGCCGAAATGATGAATGATGAATAAACCGCCACACAGTTCCAAATCGTATAAAAGATTTTAGTACTAATTCCTTTGATTATGCATATAAATTTTAGTTCACCAGTTCGTCATCAGATGTCGCTATCATGGCGAAATTAAAACCCCAAAATAATTTAAATAAAAAAAATAGTTTAAAAAACTGATACCCGACTACGGAAAAAAACGCGCTCTGAAAAGTATGAAATAAGAAAAATTTGAAGTACTATCCACAATTAATATGGTCCTCCTGGACCACATATATGAACCTCCGCAAATTAACGCCTGATTCAATCAAGCAAGAAAATATTCTTGTCCGAAATTCTTATACAGACTTCAGAGGAGAGCCGTGGTCGCATGCCACCATAAATAATGATTTGTTCAGTACCTAAGCAACCCTTAAGGCAAGGTGGCATGCGACCACGGCTCTCCTCTGAAGTCTGTATAAGAATTTCGGACAAGAATATTTTCTTGCTTGATTGAATCAGGCGTTAATTTGCGGAGGTTCATATTTGTGGTCCAGGAGGACCATATTAATTGTGGATAGTACTTAAAATTTTTCTTATTTCATACTTTTCAGAGCGCGTGTTTTTCCGTAGTCGGGTATCAGTTTTTTAAACTATTTTTTTTTCACCAGTAATACACCCACCAATGAGCATATTTATGTATTTTTTTCAAAATTATAATTCAGGGAGAACATGGAGGTATTTTCATAAAATCTTTACGTACATTTTTCTACAACCAAAAACATGCACAGCTAAAACATGTGTCAGCTATTCTTCGCTGGTTAGGAACCATTTATCAGGTGTAGGTCAAAACCGTATCAAACAAAACGCCTAGAACTGAAGTTTAATCGGTTAATACTTCATCAAGAAATCGCATGAGCATAACGGTTGCCATCAAAGGTAATTAAAGCATATCAAATGCATTCGACTTCGCAGTGGAAATGCAATCCTTCTTTATCAGTTATCGAGATTAGACTGGTTTATTCGTTTTTGGAGTCGAGTTCATGGCTGTCAACAATGAAGAGTGAAAACTTGTGGTGAACACGATCGCCGCTCAGCCCCCAACCCCACTGCCGCTGGCGTCTTAAAGCTTAGTGTGACTTTTTTTTTCTTGGCTTTCACCCTTGCTATTTTAGCAAGGCGTATTTTGCCAATGTCGACGTAGAGACATAACATAACACACATGAGGAGATTTTGGGGAAGGAATAGACAGGAGACCTAAAACAAATAACACACGTTATGGACGGTAGGTACCTACACAGACAACATAAGACGTTTTTACATTACCTACAAGTTTTTTTTTAATTGGAGGGAAATTACTGGTAGTAAAGTATGCTAACACGAAAGGAATAAAAATTTTGAAGCATAATGTATATAAGAGAGGCATGTAACAGTTACTACAACTTAATGTTGTGGCACTGTATGAATTTAATTAAAACTTTTAGCAAGGGAGTATCTCTGTTGGAAGCATATGCATTAGCATATTAATAAACTGTGGTCACAAACCAGGCTATAAACTTCGTCGTTCTTGGTTTTGCTTAACCGCCATATCAAGAAGAAACGACTAATAATACCTAGGTACTTCCTCCATAAACATGACCGATCAAGAATCTATCAAATCAGCTTAGTCATCTTTATTTTATTTGTCGACATGAGATAATAGAAGCAATGACAGATAAGAATACGGTAACAGTTTAAAGCTAATATTAGCCAAAGCACATTCAACCGTTAGTGGGTACTTCAAAACAACTATTTGTCGTACAATTGTAGAGTCAAGTGATCGCGGTCCATGGCATCACGTCATTAAGGTAAAAAGCGGGGGAACATAAGACGAACTCTTTGAATTAAAACCAACGACGAGACACAGACATAGAAGTTACTAAAATTAGAAATTACGTATTAGTGTATTCCCGAATGTTTCGGACCAATCCATGGTTCTGTTTCAGGGTTCCGTACCCAAAGGGTAAAAACGGCACCCTAATACTGAGGCTCCGCTGTCTGTCCGTCTGTCCGTCTGTCCATCTGTCACCAGGCTGTATCTCACGAACCGTGATAGCTAGACAGTTGAAATTTTCACAGATGATATATTTCGGTTGCCGCAATAACAACAAATATTACTAAAATCCAGGATAAAATAAATATTTAAGGGGGATCCCATACAACAATAGTACATTGTTGTAGAGGCTACAAAGTAAGCAATAGATGGACGAGTTAGTACGAAGTCGAAAGTACGAGTCCATCTATTGCACTTTTGGCCGAGACTAAACATTGTGCTTTTCACGACTAATGCGAGGAAATAACAATTGAACAATCGAAACACTGCGATGCTGCCGCCGATTTTAATTTTTCTTTTGTGACATAATTACTTTTTAAACCAGCGAGGCCATTCTTAGTGCCCAGTACCCAAAACCACATAATTAAAAAATAAAAACCTCATCCTCGTCATGTCCGACCTGCGGCAGCAAGTCGAGCATGACGAGGATGTATACTCGCGCACTGAACAGTCTGGCTGCAGCAGCACGATGAACATAACGAGCCTGGCTGTTCAGCCAGTGCAGTGCAGTGTGCAGCAGGCTTAAAAAGTTAATGCTATCGCGTTTATTCAAACTTAAAAAAAATTAAAGCATTTTGGGAAATAAAACGAATTAAAAACACGTCGATGGCAGTCTTTCAAAATTTAACGCCACGATAAAATGCAGTCGGAGGCATGCATGAAGTGACATTAAATCCCATACAGCCACTGACTCCCATGCCTCCGTCTGCATTTTATCGTTGCATTAAATTTTGAATGACTGCCATCGACGTGTTTTAAATTCATTTTATTGTTATTGAACATTTTATCTTGTTTCCACCTTTTCAGTATTTCTGCAGGCGGGTTTTTGATTTTCTAATTTATTATTTTATTTACACCGCAGGCGGGTTTTTAGTTTTTTTAATTACTTTTTTATTTCTTGCTTTTTAGTGTAACCTCCTGAGACCTACGATGGAACACGCTTGCCTAGTAAATCCTCATTCACACTAGACTTGAATTTAGGGGAATAAGCAGGAAGACATAAGGCAAGGCTCTGTGGCAAGGCAGTTGAGAACAAATACGGGGCACTGTAATCTGCGCGCGCTGCACAACTGCTCAGACCCTTCCTCCAGAATTTGAATAAAATCTAAAATAAAAGAGCTTGCAAATGAAACTTTATATGTTTATTTAGCGTTTGCCCGCGACTTCGTCCGCGCTGAGATACAATTTACGGACAACTCCCGTTCTCTATCTCGCGGAAAATTCCAAAAATCCCTCCTCACTTAAAATATAATACCTGCTAAGTATCAAGTGTTTGTAGCGGCTTTAGATACACAGAGTTAAGATTATTTTCAATCGAATATATATCCCGATTATTCCTTATCCCGTAAGATTATTTTTTTCGCGTAAGAACCTTTTACAAAATATTAGAAATCTTTAAAAAACGATGAATGAAATCGGTAGTTTTTGTCAAGTTATGGCGTGACCAAAGAAAATTGGGATTAGTTTTTATGAATATGGTATGTATGCATGTGTGTATAAGTATGTTTTATTATTTATAATAAATAATAAATACAAATCAATAACGAGGTAAACTAAAGTATTAATACCATTTAGAAATGAAACGTATGGTTGAGTTTGTTTGTTTTAATAATGACTTTGCAAGCAGTGACTACGAAAGCAAATTCGCAAGTAACTTAGGGACTTTACCTAAACCTAACCTTACCTAATCCGCAATGTCTTTGTTTATGTTTTTCATCAAGTTTAATGAATAGAGGTTAGCCAGTTCAGTACGCGTTAGTTAAACACAAGCATTAAGCAGGAAGAAGAAAAAATAGGTTAGTCATCTCCGCATCATTAGCTGTGTGTTGGGAACCTTCAACTTACGTATATTTTACCTAATCTTATTGGCATCATTTAAGCCAAAGACTAATAGACCACCGGATAGCCTAGTTGTTAGAGAACCTGACTACGAAGTTTGAGGTCCCCGGGTTTGATTCCCGGTCGGGGCAGACATTTGTGTGAATAATACGAATGTTTGTGTTCGAGTCTTGGATGTTTAATATGTATTTAAGAATATATCTATCTAAGTATACATATACATAGTATGTGTGTTTATCCGTTGTCTAGGTCCCATAATACCTACATGCTTTGCTTAGTTTGGGCCTAGGTCAATTCGTGTGAATTGTCCCGTGTTTTTAGGGTTCCGTAGTCAACTAGGAACCCTTATAGTTTCGCCATGTCTGTCCGTCTGTCTGTCTGTCTGTCTGTCCACGGCTAAGCTCAGAGACTGTTAGTACTAGAAAACTGTAATTTGGCATGAATATATATATTAGTCACGCCGACAAAGTGGTTAAATAAAAAAAACTAAAAAAATTTTTTTTAGGGTACCTCCCATAGACGTAAAGTGGGAGTGATTTTTTTTTTCTCGGATAACCCTATAGTGTGGGGTATCGTTGGATAGGTCTTTTAAAACCATTGTGGGGTTGCTTACATGATTTTTGTATTTAGTGATATGTTTGCGAAATATTCAACTTTAAAGTGAAAAATTTCATTAAAATCGACCGTCCCCCCCTCTAAAATCTAAACTGTTGGGTGGAAAAATTTGAAAAAATTCAAAATGGTAGTACATATATTAAATTTACAAGGAAAATTATAGCGGCTAAGATTGCTTGGGAATTATTTGTAGTTTAAGAGTAAATAGTAGCCTAAGGTATTAAACATACCGTCACTTCTTTGAAAAACTCGTATCTCAAATCAGCATGTAAACAAAACTGAACCTTGATATGCGCGTAATAAAGTTCACTTTGCCAGATTAACGATTTTGAGATACGAGCTTTTTTCAAAGTATTGACGATACCTAACTTGGAAGATTCCGTACACATACGAAATCCTTAGAAAAATATTACTTGATTTTTTCGTAATGGCTACGGAACCCTATCTTGGGCGTGTCCGACACGCTTTTGGCCGGTTTTTTTTTTAATGGCAAATATACCTATTTAATTAGAGCTTTCTAGCACTAACAATATTCAAGCTAAGCCATGGACGGACGAATAAACGAACAGGGCGAAACAAAGACAGGGATCACTAATTGAGTTAGTAATAAATAAATATATATTATTATATTAGGTCCCGGGTTCGGTCCCGTGTCGGGGCAGATATTTGTATCAAAAATACGAATGTTTGTTCTCGGGTCTTGGGTGTTTAATATGTATTTAAGTATATATCTATCTATGTAAGTATGTTTATCCGTTGCCTAGTACCCATAACACAAGCTTTGCTTAGCTTACTTTGGGACTGGGTCAATTGGTGTGAATTGTCCCGTGATATTTATTTATTTATGTCAAACTCCAATATGTCCACAATAAATCACATGGAGATATGATCCTTATTTTCATCATTATACGGATCATATCTCCATGTAATTTATTAATAAATAAATAAAATAAATATCACGGGACAATTCACACCAATTGACCTAGTCCCAAAGTAAGCTAAGAAAGCTTATGTTATGGGTACTAAGCAACGGATAAACATACTTATATAGATAGATACATACTTAAATACATATTAAAACACCCAAGACCCGAGAACAAACATTCGTATTTTTCATACAAATATCTGCCCCGACACGGGAATCGAACCCGGGACATCAAGCTTCGTAGTCAGGTTCTCTAAACCACAGGCCATCTGGTGGTCTATTGCGGACATATTGGAGTTTAATATTTATCAACTCAATTAGTTTCTTCTGGGGTCCGGTTTTTAAAATAAAATTACCATCGCTGTCCGATTCTAGTTGAGCTTATTAAGAAGTACCTAACAAGATTTTTATTTACATATCAATGTGAAAGATTTCTCTTTTGAACTACTTGTCTGAAGTTTAGAGTAAAGTTGGTGCAAGCTATTGTCATTAAATCCTGGAGATGTTCATCAGTAAGTCGAAATGATGGCAACACAGACAAAGCACAAGATACATTTTATTAGTTTACGTACCTACTCAGTAATACCAAGCTCCGTACAAAAATAGGATTCGGACCGCAGTCCCTCATTTGGTGACCCCTGCTGTAAGGGTTCCTTGTAGCACCACGGAACCCTAAAAAATACTGAAAAGAAAATTAACACCTTCCTAATGCCTTATCAAAATATTCATCAAATATGACTTTAGAACCCGCACGCATTTCCGCGCCAGCCATGCCGCGGCGACCGCAATGCGTAAGAACTCCACTAATCGATGTATTAGTACATTATAACTCTCTTTTACAATTTTAATACCAGCTGTTGCCCGCGACTCCATCTGCGAAGAATTTGTTCCGCGGGAGCTATGCAATTAACGGGATAAAAAAGTATCCTATGGGACAAGTCAAGTCTACATCGGCGTTTGGGACGCCTAGCCAACTTTCAGCTAAATAAATCTTAAGTTTGCTGACTCGGAGTCGCTAATTTTCAACCAGAATCAACTTTTGTTTTTTATGGTGTGTATGACCCCTATATGTTAATCCAGGTTATAAACTAAAGCCTTCCGTCCGCAGCTTCGCCCGCGATAAAATTAATTTTCCCGCGGTAAAAAGTAGCCTGTGCCACTCTGTGGTAATGTAGCTTTCTAACGGCAATAGTAGATTGTTCAACAAGGGACTAAAACAAGCCATAATGATACAAGATATTTAGCCACCCGAGCAGAGCGAGGGTGGCTATAATTCGCGTGTCATTATGGCAGTTTAGTCTCGCGTTAAACACTCTACTTTTCACTTTGAATGCGAGGAAAAAAACGATGTTTTAGGTATACTAATCTACAATATTACTTTTATACAACGTACGCTCAATACGAGCAATGGACGTCTGTTCAGAATTCAAATAGCAATTTAAATTTGTTTCGCGGTTTTTTTTTGTTGAGTGACGCTTTAAATGTTTGCATATTTAGCCAACAGATTCAAACTTGAAAATTATTTCTAAGCTAATTGGATTAAGTATGCATAATAAAATGAATTCATCTTTAATATAATTAAATAGATTAATATTCGTAATTATTAATGGTGTTTCACGAATTTTTTTTTTTTTTAAATAATTTTAATACAGTTGTCATTTTGAGGTTATTTCCACGCACTAAAGGCTTCCACAGACCGAAGCGCAGGACGCTACGGAGCGCTACGGAGCGGGCGCTACGGAGCGCTTCGGAGCGTCCGCAGCGCGCTGCGGTCTGTGGAAAGCTTTAAAATTGTCTATGCCCAGTCACTGAAAATGGCAATAATCCTCCATCCACAAACACCGTGATTGGCAGTTTAGGGGTTTCCAAAGTAAATTTAAAAAAAATTACTTTAATCCCTAGAGATCAATAAAGATCTTTAGTCCCGATATGCAGAGACTAAAGTAACATTTTAAGAGCATGAGAAGTGAAAAAGAATTTTTGAAATCGGTCCGGTAGTTTCGGAGCTTATTCAATGCAAACAAACAATCAAATCTTTCCTCTTTATAATATTAGTATAGATATATACATGTATGTGTGCCAAAGGACAAGGCAGATTTGTATGGACTCTGGCCTATTTAGGCACCAATAACGAGAAACTATATATCATTGGAAAGGTTTTTTTTCATATTCTATAACTTTTTGTATGGCGGGAAATCTCGAGTCGCTATTTTAAAAAAAGATACGAGTGTAGTAAAATAAAAAAAATTAAAAAAACAAAGAAAAAACAAAATTAGGTATGACACAAAATCATTGACAGTTACAAAACCTTTATAATCTGTAAAGCGATAGGTGCAGGAACATATTGGTATCGAAAAAACCTACATAATAAATGAAACACTGAACCCTTATACTTAAGATCACTTTGTTATCCGTCTGTCTGACAAGACCCTTTTTCTCAGGTGCAAGTGGCGGTTTGAAGTTGAAATTAACATCAAAAAATTATGTCTGCGGTCCCTTGGAGCTGTAAAAAAATCAAGCTTCTGAGTCATACCAATCCAAAGATTAGGGCAATTTAGCCTTATTTTCTAACATTTCGCAGAGGAAGCAAATTGTACAGGAAACTTCCCCCCATATACTAGAATCTAGAATCATGAAATTTGGCATGAAGGAAGGTCTTACAGTATGTACAAGTAAAGGAAAAATCCAAAAAATCGTTAGTTTGTTGTTCGCCATCACAAAGAAAATATTGTTTTACGATTAATCGCGACTTATAAGTCAAGTAAGTTGAAACGCCAACGTCAACAATGGATGTCGATAGAATAGTCGATATTTAATTAAGCACTAGTGAAAAGTGCATTTAACGCGCGTCTGGTTAGTCAACCTAACGTTTGCATATTCTATAGGCTTTATAATAATAATAATAATTTTATTCATTTTTCAGACATTGTTTACATCCATTTTTTGTTAGTAAAAAGCTTACAAATAAAAATTTATCATCTATTGTTAGTAAAATTATAATTAAAATGTCACAATTTAAAATGAAAATAAAAATAAAAATACATATTAAATCAAAGGACATGTCACAGCACAGATTACAATTAAAACAAAAAAATAAAATAAAAATAAAAATAAAAATCCAATACAAAAAATTACAAACTTAAATCATATAAGCCGTTGAAATGGAGGCATAGGTGCATGCAGAGATAGCCAGTGCCTCATAAAAGGGCCGGACAGTGCATCGGCCACTGCCTTCAGGAGGCTGTTCCCGCTGGCCCGCGCCCGCCGCGCCATGGACGCGCACCTCTTGCGCATTATGGCGAAGAAACAGTCTACGCGCGCGTCCGCGAACATGCCAGAAGCGCTGCAGCAGCGGGGCAGCCGCAACAGCGACCTGAAGGCATTGTTATATTGAACACGGAGCGCGCTATACGACTTCCCAGTATACCCAACCCACAGGCTGCTCGTGTAAAAAGATGTGCAGTATGCTCGAAACAAAGTTATCTTCGCTGCAACCGAGCAACGAGCAAACCTGCGGGCTATCATATTCGCTCTGACTGATAACGCTCTCCGCTCTCGTTCAATATCCTGGTCATCTCTCAAATCCTCTGTCAACACATGTCCAAGGTATTTAAAACACTGCACCCATCCCAACGGTGCCCCATACAGCCTGACGGAAGGCACATCCGACGAACGCTTCAAGCCCGCTTTGAACATCATAAGTACGCTTTTATTTATATTATACTTTAAGCCGTGACTGGTAGCGAAATTTTCACATATACTTATGAGCTCGTGGAGGCCGCCGATTGACGCACTCAGCAGCGCCATGTCATCTGCATAACTAATGTTGTTAAAGCAGACGTTATCGACATGACAGCCAACATGGCGACTGCTCAGCGCGACAATCAACTCATTGATGTACAAGTTAAACAGTGTAGGCGAGCTCAGTCCCCCCTGCCTCACCCCACACTCCAACTTGAAATCATCAGACAGTGTATCAGCCCATCTTACATTGTTGACCTGGTTTCCATACCAATACTGAAAGATACGAATAAGTTCAGGAGGTAGATTAATTTGTGAAAGTTTCCTCCACAAGATATTGTAGGAAACCAGGTCAAAGGCCTTAGTAAGGTCGAGGAAACAGGCGTAAACAGGCGTACTGCGACTAGTGTAGTACTTCACGGCATGTTTTAGACATACAATTGCACTTTCTGTCGAGAGTCCGGGTCTGAATCCAAATTGATTCTCATGCAGACCCACGTGACTATTCAGGTGCACATTTAACATGCCGTCAAACACCCTCGCTATCGCTGTAGCCAGTGAGATCGGCCTGTAGTTGGCCTTATCAGCGATATCGCCTTTATACTTTTGATTGGTACGTCATTTGCAAAGGCCGGACGACGGGAGCAAAAATGCACTTTTCACTAGTGCTTCATTAAATATCGACTATTCTATCGACATCCATTGTTGACGTTGGCGTTTCAACTTACTTGACTTATAAGCGCAGACCAGTGCAAATATCGATTAACCTGTTTTTACGTGTTAAAGTTCAAAAGTTCCGTTCCGTTCCGGTCAAAAGTTATGACCGGAAAAAATAGTCAACCTACCGTATGCATATTCTACAGGCTTCATACTTTTGATTGGTAGGTAATAGGTATTGCATTTGTCTATTAACCGAAACGTTGAACTGTAAAAAAAAAGTTACTAGACTGAAATTTTTTAGTCAACCCACTTGTAATATATTTATCAACATATTTAATTTCATATAAAATACTTTTCATCCATTAACCAGCTCGGTGAAGGTCGTTGTTTAGCGGATCCTAGGCTATTACAGGTGTTGATAAAATAGAGATCAATGAGCCACTTTAAAACTAAAGAAGTTAATCCAACCTGCATGTACTTATCTTTTTGATACTTGTCATATAGTAATAGTAGTCACTAAGACATTCTTCTAGTGTCAAGTCTATCAGATGTTGAAGCGAGGATATATTTTGCAATTTATATTAATACAATAAATAATATAAAACTTATGTAATAAGGTGTAATAACAATGTATGGAATAAGTAAAGTTAAGCTATGGATAAAATTGCTTGAATGTATTAACTTGAATTTATAAAAAAGAACATAATTAAGGTAAGTATGTATGAGTCTGCTCAACCATAATTTATACATCAGAAATAATTTTCTTAATTAGTCTCGTCTTGGTCTGTTCATTTATTAGAACGATTCTCAGTAATAGGGTCCCGTTTTTACCCTTTGGGTACGGAACCCTAAAAACTTGGAACCCAGGAGGCAGAGGCTGCGGCTTTACCTATGGTGCAGGGTGTGCGTTGCACAGGGCGCAGCGGTATTAGGGGCGCCGGCCACGGCATTTTCAATGAACCTACACCCGTGTTATGGACGCTGGGCATTAGAAGTAATGATTGCATACGGGCGCTACATGGGCTACAGATACCTCTGCTGCTGGGTATAATTCGTTAGGTTGGCTAACAGTACATTATATTTAAGTTCGTACATACCTACTTCAAATGGGAAGCTTTACACTCCGAGAAAAAAATTACGAGCTACAATTCTTAGGAGCCGTGACGATATTTTTTTACTAAAAAATAAATGATCTAGCAAGGGATAGCCCCTGCCCCAGGCCACTCCAATGAGATGAATATGCATTGCCAACCTCTCTAGGTTGGCAATGCATCTACATCTCTTTGGAGTTGCCCAGGGCATAATCATCAACAGCCCTCTGGCTATACTTATTGGTTGGATTTCCCTGGGCGTTTCATCTTTCAACTGTCTACGCCGGAACACAACAATAACAGTAAAGCTTGAACACGCTAAAACGTGGACACATAAAATAACAAATTAAAAACAATGTAAACTATAATTCAAGGAAATTTTTATTGCATTTATTATATGGGTCATTCTCTGGTCTCACGTTTTTTCGTGTTCTCAACTTCAAGTAGTTGTAAAAATTTAATTTTAACAGATAACCTTATAATTAAAATGCCTCATAAAGTTAATACTTTGTTCTGCTTAAAAAACTTCTAACAGTTTTATGTAATCTATATCTAATGGGAGAAAAAAAAATCTAAAGTCGCTGGAATCCCCATTTTGGCCTTGTCCCACCTCCAATTTTTACTATGTGTTACCGTTTATTTCAAAAACCAAGCAAGAAAAGTAATAAATGTTACTGTTCACAGCAAGCCAACTACTTTATAAATTAGATTAAATTATGTAAATATTCCTTTTTACTTTATCTTTTTTTTTAAACCATATTACATAAATGTCCCGAGAAAAGCGAAAATCCAATTTCGTTCATAAAACTCGTCATACTGTTCTTACGCACACTTCAAGAACATTTGTCGATGGCTCCGTCAAAGTTTCCGTCACATACCTACTACTTAACATACGTATGAAGCTAATAAAAGCGTGTTAAAAATACGAATGTTTGTGCTCAAATCTTGGCAATATGTATGATTTTGACCCCCTTGAAAACGTCGGATTAACTCAAAATTTGGCATACTTATCAAGGACTGATGACAATGCGTGTTTTTTAGTTTTTTTAACTACTTTCATACAAATATCTGCCTCGACCGGGGATCGAACCCGGGACCTCAAGCTTTGTAGTCAGGTTCTCTAACCGGTCTTCAAAAGTACTAGTAGGTATGTGAAAAGCTTGAACACGCCAAAACGTGGGCACACATAAGTACTTATATTTTTTTATTTACATAGTATATAAACTATTAAGTGCTATAACTTTAAACTGCTTGGTATGATAAACAAAAAATATTATGACAGCTTACCACTTCATTCATTTGTTTTCACCATGGCGAACTCTGAATATCAGCAGCGTGAATCTATTATATCCTATTACTAGCTTTTGCCCGCGACTCCGTCCGCGTGGAATTAGTAATTTGGGCAGCTTATTTTTTTTATCCAATTCGCTTTTTCATCAAATTATGGCTCTCCATAGTTCCTCGATAAAAAAAAATTACCCGCCCCCCCGTAACCCCACCGCACCCTCCAATCCGCTCCCCCCCGCACAGCAACCCCGCACCCCCCACACCCCAAGAACCCGCACCCTCCACCTCCCCGCACCGCTCCACACCCCCCGCACACCCCTCCCCCTACACAGCACCCCCCACACACCCGCGTTCGTCACAAGTCAAGCGTGCCTATAGGTGTTTTACTTCAAAAACCCCCGCACCTCCTCCCCCTCAACCCCCCCGCCCCCCCGGTGTTTTTGTCAAATATCTTGAAAACGGTGCATCCTACGGCAAAATCAATGAAATTTTCATCCCCCCTTTGTAACCCCACACCCCCTCCCTCGCACTCTCGCCCCCCAAAGCCCCCCCACCCCCACCCACCGGTGTTTTTGTCAAATATCTTGAAAACGGTGCATCCTACGGCAAAATCAATGAAATTTTCATCCCCCTTTAATACCCCCCTCCCCTGCACTTCTACCCCCTCACCCCCCCCCCCCCCCTCCTCCCTCAATAACCCCACCCCCCCGGTGTTTTGTCAAATATCTTGAAAACGGTGCATCCTACGGCAAAATCGATGTAATTGTCATCCCCCTTTGAAGCCCCCGCACCCCTCTCACCCCCCTTAACCCTCATCCCCCTGGTGTTTTACTCAAATATCTTGAAAACGGTGCATCCTACGGCAAAATCGATAAAATTTTCACCCCCCTTAGAAGGCCCCGCACCCCCTCCCCCGCACCCTCACCCCCGTGTGTAGCGTGATGATACATAGACTATAGCCTTCCTCGATAAATGGGCTATCTAACACTGAAAGAATTTTTCAAATCGGAGCAGTAGTTCCTGAGATAGCGCCTACAGAATAGATGTTTTACTTCAAAAACCCCCGATTTCGAAACATTCTTCCGCTTCGCTCCGCTCCTATTGGTGTTAGCGTGATGATACATAGCCTATAGCTATGCTCGATAAATAGGCTATCTAACATTGAAAGAATTTTTCAAATCGGAGCATTAGTTCCTGAGATTAGCGCGTTCAAACAAACAAACAAACAAACTCACTTCAGCTTATAATATTAGTATAGATTTATTATTTATTTTCCTTTTTTTTCAGATCGGTTGACCCGAGAATGAAACGCGATGAGTCGTTAAAAAGCGTCACTAAGTTCACGCCGACGCGGCGCCTGAGTGGGCAGGGCGCCGGCCTCGCTCTCGGCTTCCGTCAGAATTCACTTACTATCAGCGCACTAGCTCAGCAGTCTGCTTACTTAGCCGAGAAAGCGCTCAAAGAAGGGTAAGTTCTAAGAAGTAGCCAGGAAGACACAGTAAGCTTGGTTTCATTCAGAACTTGCTTACTATCAGCGTGCTGGCTCAGCAGTCTGCTTACTTAGCCGAGAAAGCGCTCAAAGAAGGGTAAGTTCTAAGAAGTAGCCAGGAAGACACAGTAAGCTTGGTTTCATTCAGAACTTGCTTACTATCAGCGTGCTAGCTCAGCAGTCTGCTTACTTAGCCGAGAAAGCGCTCAAAGAAGGGTAAGTTCTAAGAAGTAGCCAGGAAGACACAGTAAGCTTGGTTTCATTCAGAACTTGCTTACTATCAGCGTGTTAGCTCAGCAGTCTGCTTACTTAGCCGAGAAAGCGCTCAAAGAAGGGTAAGTTCTAAGAAGTAGCCAGGAAGACACAGTAAGCTTGGTTTCATTCAGAACTTGCTTACTATCAGCGTGCTGGCTCAGCAGTCTGCTTACTTAGCCGAGAAAGCGCTCAAAGAAGGGTAAGTTCTAAGAAGTAGCCAGGAAGACACAGTAAGCTTGGTTTCATTCAGAACTTGCTTACTATCAGCGTGCTAGCTCAGCAGTCTGCTTACTTAGCCGAGAAAGCGCTCAAAGAAGGGTAAGTTCTAAGAAGTAGCCAGGAAGACACAGTAAGCTTGGTTTCATTCAGAACTTGCTTACTATCAGCGTGTTAGCTCAGCAGTCTGCTTACTTAGCCGAGAAAGCGCTCAAAGAAGGGTAAGTTCTAAGAAGTAGCCAGGAAGACACAGTAAGCTTGGTTTCATTCAGAACTTGCTTACTATCAGCGTGCTAGCTCAGCAGTCTGCTTACTTAGCCGAGAAAGCGCTAAAAGAAGGGTAATTTCCAAGATAACTAGACAGGAAGACACAGTTAGCTTGGTTTCAGTCAGAACTTGCTTACTATCAGCACGCTAGCTCTGCAGCAAACATACTTAACCGATAAAGAAGAGACTTAAGAAGGACAATTTCTAATAAGATAATAAATAATACAGGAGGACTTAGAATTTGCTGACTATCAGCGTGCTGGCTTAGCAGTTCAGCGCGCAACTTCAATAAATCGTATAATTTTAACTAAAAAGGGATTGGAGGGCTAGGAAAATGAAAATCTTAAGTACCACTGAAAGTAAAATTTTTCTTCAAACACCAGATAAGTAGTTATGGTGGATGCACGCGCATTGTTCTGAAATGAGAAAGAGCTTTAAGAGACAAGTTCCTTTACCGCCTTAGAAGGAACTAAAGGCTAAACAAATTTAAATAGGTAGTGGCAAACTTTGCAGTCTGTTATTGAGAAAATCATCATCATCATTTCAGCCGAAAGACGTCCACTGCTGAACATAGGCCTCCCCCAAGGCTCGCCAAACAGATCAGTCCCGTGCCATCCGAATCCAACGCGATCTCGCAACCTTAACCAAGTCGTCGCTCCATCTTGTTGGAGGCCTGCCTACACTGCGTCTTCCGGTCCGTGGACGCCACTCGAGAACATAGCTACGTCAAACGAGTATTCGCTCAATGAATTGTGCCGCGTCGCATTTAGTGTAAACTGACCCTAAGAATGCTTATGGTTGACACCTTGGATGACCAGACATCTTGTAAATACCATGGTTGCAATGAATAAATGAGTATGAGTATGAAGTGCTTATGGCTGAGACCTTGGACAACCTAAGTGCGATGCTCGCTGACGCTGATCTCGGGACTGTCTCTGAGCGAGTTGGTCTTAAATTGAACATGGACAAGACGAAGGTCATGTCGAACGCCTATGTTGTACCGTCTCCCGTTATAATTGGAGACTCTCCGCTCGAAGTTGTTGACGACTATATCTACCTGGGTCACACAATCCAATTAGGTAGGTTCAAATTCGAGAAAGAGGTCAATCGACGTATCCGGGTCGGCTGTGCAGCGTTCGGGAAGCTCCACAATATATTTTCATCCAATATACCGTATTTTCTCAAGTCTAAAGTCTTTGACCAGTGTGTGTTACCAGTGATGACCTATTATGGCATTAAGACGTGGCCGCTAACGATGGGCCTCATAAGGAAGCTCAAAGTCACTCAGACGGCAATGGCTATGCTCGGAGTTTCTCTGCGGGATCGCATTAGAAATGATGGAATCCGCGCAAAAACTAAAATCACCGACATAGCTCGTAGAATCGCCAGACTCAAGTGGCAGTGGGCAGGGCACATCGCTCGTAGAACTGATGACCGATGGGGCAAAAAGGTTCTCGAGTGGCGTCCACGGACCAGAAGACGCAGTGTAGGTAGGCCTCCCCTCCAACAAGATGGAGCGATGACCTCGTTAAGGTTGCAGGATCGCGTTGGGTGCGGAAGGCACGGGACCGATCTGTTTGGCGAGGCTTGGGGGAGGCCTATGTTCTGGCAGTACACGTCTTTCGGCTGAAATGATGATGACCCTAAGAAAGCTTAAATAAAAAAATTAAAATGTTTCTTTCATTCCTTTCAGAGATCAAGAAAATCTAGGAACTGCTGTTTCCGTGCGAAAACTTGTAAGTATTTAGTCTATGTCGAACGCCCATGTTGTACCAACTCCCGTCGTAATCGGAGATACTTTGCTCGAAGTTGTTGACGACTATATCTATCTGGGACATACAATCCAATTGGGTAGGTGCAACTTCGAGAAAGAGGTCAATCGACGAATTAGACTCGGCTGGGCAGCGTTCGGGAAGCTCCGCAATATCTTGTCATCCGATATACCGCAGTGTCTCAAGTCAAAAGTCTTTGACCAGTGTGTGTTGCCAGTGATGACTTATGGCACTGAGACGTGGCCGCTAACGATGGGTCTTATAAGGAAGCTCAAGGTCACTCAGAGGGCGATGGAGAGGGCTATGCTTGGAGTTTCTCTACGGGATCGCATTAGAAATGATGAAATCCGCGCGAGAACTAAAGTCACGGACATAGCTCGAAGAATCGCTAGACTTAAGTGGCAGTGGGCAGGGCACATCGCCCGTAGAACTGACGGCCGATGGGGCCGAAAGGTTCTCGAGTGGCGTCCGCGGACCGGAAGACGCAGTGTAGGTAGGCCTCCAACAAGATGGAGCGACGACCTGGTGAAGGTAGCGGGAACGCATTGGATGCGGATGGCGCAGGGCCGATCTGTTTGGCGAGCCTTGGGGGAGGCCTATGTTCAGCAGTGGACGTCTTTCGGCTGAAATGATGATGATGATGATGATTTAGTCTATGATCAGTTTACGCGGTAAATCACGTTTACCTTAGTCTCACTAAGTTACAGACTAATAAATGAACTAGAACGGGCACTTCTGCTACTGATTGTTCGCAGAATAAATCAGCTTACAGTAGTAGCTGACGGTTGAATCGAAATTTCGATATTTTACTAAAATGAGAATGGTCAAAAATTACATGTTGGTCTTCATTTACATTAAGTATGAAGAACAAGCATGAAAATTTTCATGTCTCCAGATTTTACGTGCGTAGCTAGACATCTTGATCCCGTGAGAATATAAGAATAAAAAAACTAGCACTGGATAATTCCGCGTATCTGACGAATTTTGTCATTTTCCAATCCTTACTCCAAACTCGAAAATAAAACTATATGAAGTTAGAACCATCCCCTGTAAAATCACATGTAGTGCAGATATGTACGCGGATTTACGTATGGTTGACAAGCGGATTTGCACTATCCCAGACTATACAGTACCTACTCAAAACAAAACAAGTACAAAAGAAGAAGAAGAAGTAGCTACAAAAATACTTATATCTACATACCTGTTGACGGCTGCGGTTCACCATGCATCGCGGTGACGTCAAGACGAACGTCACGGATCATCCCCAGAGAGCGGCCGTTTAGACTGATCTGTACAGCCAAGGGCAAAGATAATATACACCACAAAATCTCAAAAAATGGCGTCATCATTAAGATCATAAATTATGGAACATCCAAAGGTGCATTAATATGTATTATTAGTATGTACAGGGTGACATTTTGAACGTGATACAAAATTAGTGTTTCTAGCTTAGTTAATGCTGGACAACATAATGCATTTACCCAGTTGTTAGAATTAGTATTGTTAAATTTGAGGTGTCCATACATTTAGTTCATAATAATTTAACTACAACAAAGTAAGAAAATCCAAAATTTTATCAGACCAATTTCAACAATTGAGTAATGCATTATGTTATCCAGCATTAACTAAGCTTGAAACACTAATTTTGTATCACGTTCAAAATTTCACCCTTTATGTCCTCATCAATCAACGCATAAATTTAGACACACCATATAATATTCATAAATACAGGTACATACATAGGGCAAAATATGTAGCCGTACATAGTTTCAAAAAAATGTAATACACTACTTTATTAACTTAACATTTAGGTCGTGTATACATATTTTCGAAACTTTGAACGGCTAGGTACATGTTTTTGCCCTTGACTGTACGGCAATCCTTCATTTCTAAGTGGCCGGCAACTTAATTGTGAAGAATCTTCTTTTACGTAGGTAAGACAATCAATATAATATCGAGTCATATTGATTACTGGCCTTTTAAATACTGTTCCTAAACACTAAAAATATTATGAAAATAGAATTTTCACGATTGACGGATTCTGTTGTGGGAAGTCTTTGCGGCCAGTATTTTTTTAAGAAAAAGGTGTACAAGGCTTTGTTAAAAAGTTTACAACCCAAATCTCATAGTTTTAAAAATTGCAGACTAATAGTTTTAATTTTTTTTTTCAATTAATCATTTTTGAATTTTTATTAAATGGGCATGTTTTTAAGCTAGTAGGCTAAACAGTGGTCATGTATTTTTTTTTCACTGTGATAGATCAAATCTTGACCAAAGTTTAGGAGAAGAGGCAAAATTGAAATTGAAATTAAAATAAATAAAAAAGTCCAATACTTCGTTTTTTAAAAAGGATTTTTTGCATCTGATAACTTTTTTTGATATTTGGTTTGATAGATGACCTGCCCACCTATCTCCCATTACCGTTTGTCGTACTACTTACGGGACACCCTGTATATAGATACCTAGTTTAAGTTGGCAGTTTCAAAATTATTTTATTACAAAATCTGTACAGTCAAGGTCAAAAATATGTATCCGCTTAAAGTTGCAAAATATGTATGCACCAACCTTATTGCAGCGGTTATACATACACGCAGTCACGCAACAGTGACAGATCCAAACGTGAGACAGACATACCTACGCAATGACATTTATGGTACTGTTTTCGTGAATTGTCAAAACATTCCATTCAAATTTGTTTCGTGTAACAAGAACATAAACTTTCTTTTCGCGGATTTATATTTTGTATACCTACTTATTTTGTAGCAGATACTGAATCTATATTTAGTGTTATAAATATGACTACAATATTTTGCGTCTTTTGCAGAATACAAATTATGTCATTTTGATCGTATACAAGTTTTGAACTTGAACTTGCCACTTTATGGGTTCATTGACGTTTGCATATTTTTGAGCATTTGGATGAGTATAATATCTTTTTAACTTTATATGATTACTTATTTTCTTTCACATTACTTGCATATAACACTAGGTATATCTTTGCCATTGACTGTACAGCTAAGGCGGCAACACGTGTTAAAGTTATTTCATTGACAACTGACTGTATTTATATTATTAAAAGTAATTGTGCATCATCCTGAGTTCTTCATCTACGATCCTGATATCCTGGCCTGGAAAGAACTACTACATACAGTAAAGAGGAGTGCCCTAACATTTTGGCGACCGTAAATCTGTTAACTACGTGTGGATTCGTAGTGATACCTGCGCACACGGCAAACACTGCAGGCATCGCAGAAAATCAAGCGGACCGGCAACAAGCAGTTTTCTTCTAAAAGAGAGGTTTGCCCGTTCCTTATCCTACTAATTTCATTTTGCCCTGTAAAGCTTTGTTTGTGCGAGCAGATCTCATTTTTTTCGGCAATTTAAATTTAAATTTAAATTACTTATTTATTTATGGTCATTTAAAAAACATGCCTAATTAAATTAACTTAC
Organism: Archips xylosteana; assembly: GCA_947563465.1. Classification (NCBI taxonomy): domain Eukaryota; kingdom Metazoa; phylum Arthropoda; class Insecta; order Lepidoptera; family Tortricidae; genus Archips; species Archips xylosteana. Next base: position 9,211,736 of record OX387361.1, on the reverse strand, counting down.
TAGTTCAATTCACATTTCACTGCACTGTAAAAATTCTATAGATCTATCATTCACTTAAAGTTAAACACCGTCAGTATAAATATTCGCCAAGCTATAGTGACGGATTAATTGCCTACATTGTTATTTATTGTTTATCGTCAGCGCGTTAATGCAAGTGACCGGTCGTAATAGTTATTCATTTCTGAGATTTAAAACTAATAAGTTATATCGCGGCGGCTCGGTTACATAACGTCGCAGTTAAAATACCATTCACTACTTGCCTTACACTAATAGCAGTTCCATTAAAACTAAAATCATAGTGCATCTGTGTTTTTTGCAATCGGCTAATAATTAAGTTAATAAGTTCCGCCCGGCCGAACATTCTAGTGCATTTGTTTGTGTACCGGCGCACGCGCATCGACCACTGTTGATTGACCTCCGCTGTGCCGCACTTAAGCCGGACGCCGGGATCTATCGAGTGTGGGTACTTGGCCGGCCTGACAACAAGTTGTTTATACGTTTACGTATAACGAGGTATTTATATCATCTTAATTTAATTACTGTTTTACCTAAATTAATTATAATTTAATTATAGTTGTTTGTTTACATTATGACGAACACAGAGTTAAGAGCGAAAAGAGGATCCATTAAGGGCGATTAATGCCTTTAAGAATTACTTAACGGAGTTTAAAAATTATAAGGTTGTTACTAAAGCAAATGTTAATGAGTTGAAAGTAAGACTTAGTTAAATAGATTGTTGTTTGAGGAGTACGATAAGATTCAAATTAACCTAGAAATTTTGGAATCGAAAATAAAATCGGAAGATTTGGTGGAATGGATAGAAAGGGAAAATACTGAAAAAATATTTTTTAATGCTATAAGTGTTGCACAAGAATTAATTTCTTTTCACGAAACTATAAGTGAAAAAAATCCACGCGCGGCCGGTAACTGGTCATTTTCGTACAAATGAAAAAATGCATAAAATGTTGAGTATAAAAAAGTAGGTACAAAATGTTGGTGCCACCAGGTCATTTTCTATGCATATTTTAGGAGCAAAATACGCTTTTGCCAACATGTTCTTTTAGTCAAAATGTTTCCAAAGCAGCATTCACTATGGTCTAGATGTCCTTGTGTCAAGAAGTTTTCAGGACAGAATACTCCGGGGCCTTTGATCAATTATAACTGTAGATCCACAGTCGCGCGCCCGAAAATGTCCGAGCCAAATGAGCGCCACTTTAATAAAAGTGGCCTTCTTTTTTCTCAGTACGTTGCGTGAAATTGTCAAGTTTAGCTGTCAAGTGTCAACCGAAATTCGACTGTAATGAAGTAAAGACTAAGTTCAAATTTCTGTGTAGGTGATGATTTTAATTGTTATGCAAACAAATAAAAAAGTTCGGACATTCTTTGAAAGGGATTTTGTTCGGCAATGTGTATCTTCAGTTATAATTGATCAAAGTCCGGGGCCAAAATGTACAAAATGCGATGGCATTATTATACTTTTTGACTTTTAATAATAATTTATTCATTTACTCAGACAATTACATCCATTTTGCTAGTAAAAAGCATACAAATAAGTTAACTAAACATCTGTTGTTAGTAAAATTGTACAATTTGACAAAGGAATTTTTGAACCCACTGCGTATTTTGGGACTTGGATCTTGGGACTCGCAAGCTCGTCCGTTTAACGCATTCACTGCCACTTGACTTCCGCAGGTGCCACCGACGCACATGTGCGTTCAAAATGTATGAATAATTATGACAGCAGCACTGGGCGAAGTCCCGAAAACGCATATATGCGTCGGTGGGAGTGAATGCGTTAATACTCATACTCAGCCAGGAATTGCCTACCTTCTTCTATCGGTTAAATATTCGCGAACATAATGACTGCACACGATGCAAAAGGATGAAAGGAGAAGTTGCGCGCCAGATTATGGGGAATTGCCTTCACAACGTTGCCTTTGAGGTGGTAAGCACTGACTTTGCGGGACTGTTTCTAGTGAGCAACAAGAAGGGTCGCGGTGCCAGGTTGTTAAAGAGTTATTTGTGTATTTTTATTGACTTTAAAATTAAGGCTGTGCACTTAGAATTGGTGAGCTCTCATAGCACCGATGACTTCATTTTGGCTTTACGTCGTTTCATATAGCGCGTCGTGGCAAACCACGACAGATATTTTGCGACAACGGAAGAAACTTCTTAGGGGCTAGCCGCACACTAGGCGAGTTTCTGATTGCTAACTCTAACTCTGTGTCAGAGTCTTGTAGACGAAAATATTGAATTCAATTTCTCTCCGGCATACGCGCCAAATTTCGGAAGACTGCATGATCATGAGTCAGCTGTGAAGTCGGCCAAGTACCATATGAAGCGCGTGTTAGGCAATACTCATTTAGTATTTGGAGAGCTTACAACTTTGTTCGCACAAATTGAAGCGATACTTAATTCTAGGCCCTTGTATCCCCTGTCCTCGTCTCCACATGACCTTTCTCCACTCACCCCGGGGCACTTCTTAATTGGAAGGCAACTGATGTCTCTACCGGCACCTGATCTGCAAGAGAGCAACCCGAGCCGACTTCATCGATATCTAATACCTTTAAACGAGCAATTCTTGTATATATGTATATATATATATAATCAGGATCTCGGAAACGGCTCCAACGATTTCGATGAAATTTGGTATGTGGGGGTTTTCGGGGATGAAAAACTGATCTAGCTATGTTTCATTTTCAGAAAATCGCTTTTACTCGTGTTTTCCGGCTATTTTTGTTTGTATTAGAATATAAAGCTAAATTTCGCCGACTTCGAGCAGATCATAATGGCACATTAGAAATCGGGTGGTCGCGGATCCAGCCGACCTCGGTTCGATACCACGTTTTTTTTCAAGATTTTTAGTTTTTTTTTTAAGTTTATTTTTTATGAGAAAACGTCAAGTTTCTTCTTTTGTGAGAAAAAGTTACTTTTTTGTGAGAAAAAGTTTTTTTTTGTTAGAAAAAGTATTATAGGGAACGTGCAGTAACTATAGGCGGCAGCACTAATGCGACAGAAGAGACACTATGCGGACAGTAAAACAAACTTATCAAGGTAAAACATTCAAATTGATGGCACCCTTATGGCACCAGTTGGCAGCACCGTCTATGTGCACGTTCCCGATTGGGAGCACAGAACAGGAAAAGCCGGTTGTCTGTAAAGTCGGTTTACGAACGATAGTTTAACGTGACTCACCCCCCCCCTCCGGTGTTTTTGTCAAATATCTTGAAAACGGTGCATCCTACGGCAAAATCAATGAAATTTTCATCCCCCCTTTAATACCCCCGCGCTCCCTCCCCCGCATCCTCTCCCCCCTCTCACCCCCCCCCCCCCCTCCGGTGTATATAATCAGTATCTCGGAAACGGTTCCAACGATTTCGATGAAATTTGGTATTTGGGGGTTTTCGGGGATGAAAAATTAATCTAGCTTGGTCTTATCTCTGGGAAAACGCTTGGTAACGAGTTTCTGCCCGAGCAGAGCTCGGTCGCCCAGGTACTATACGTAAGAATCGAGCAAGCCCGGCCACATTTTTTCAAGATGGAGCCGTGAGTATATCTGTGAGCTACAGCAGCGTACCAAATGGCGGCAGCGGCAACCAGACATCAAACTTGGACAGCTAGTTTTAATTAGTGAAGACATGACGTCACCACTTAAATGGCCTTTGGGACGTATTCAAGCTGTGCGTCCCGGATCTGATGGAGCCTGCAGAGTAGCTGATATTTTGACAAGCAAAGGCTCCGTTCGTAGAGCCATTAATAGAATTTGCCCCTTTCTCGAAGAGGACGCAGCTTAAAGGACGAGCCTTTAAGAAGGGGGAGGATGTTGACGCCACAACAACATTTACGGCTGCGGTTCAGCATGCATCGCGGTGACGTCACGACGACGGCACGAATCATCCCCAGAGAGCGGCCGTTTAGACTGATCAGTACAGCCAAGGCGGCAATACGTGTTAAAGTTATTTCTTTACCTGTTAAATTGACTGTATTTATATTATTAAAAGTAATTGTGCATCATCCTGAGTTCTTCTTCTACGATCCTGATACCCTGGCCTGGAGAGAACTATGAACTACATACAGTAAAGAGGGAGTGCCCTAACAATACCTCTATACCTCTGCCAAACTTATATCCATTTAGCCGTTTCATCGTCAAAGACTAACAAACACACAAACTTTTGTATTTTTAATAGTACTTAGTAGAAAATTCCGTATATTTGATGGCTATTGTTACCCTTTACCCGCAGTTCAGGTTCGCGAAGCCATGGGAGTTTTTATTGCTGTTTATCGGCGTGATCATGGCCAGCATAAACGGCCTGTTCGTGCCTCTCGGGGTGATCATCTACGGCGAGTTCACGTCGCTGCTGATCGACCGGACTGTGATGACCGGCACCTCGAGCAAGACTTGGTCAGTCGAGTTGTTCGGCGGCGGTAAGATACTGTGAGTGTACTTTGATATTTTTATTAGAGAACTAGCGAATAGCGAGCCTAGGTCTTATGCGGGCTCCACATGGCAAACAAAGGCATAGGAATGGATAAGTGTTTGCAGGTGTTTGCCTGTTTTTGTTTGTGTTTGCCAGTGATCGGCGTTGGTGTCGGTTTTTTGCACAAATCAAAGTGTGTTCGACAAACGTGTTTGTGATGTATCAGAATGTATCAGTCGTGGTCATCCCCAGGCTTGGCGAAGCCGAAGATGCAAGAATAGTGTGTTTGCCAAGCGTCGAAAATCTTCGAAAATCGAATTTCGTAATAGCTCCGACAGCTTTGCGCTGACTGTCAAAGTCGAGAACTGTCTAACCATAAGAAAAGTTGGATACACTTAGTCGTTAAGAGCCTGTCCAGATGAGGCGTTTTACGCGCGAGTCGACTCGGCGCAGAGACTCGCGCGTTCCTGAGATACTCTGCTCTAGAGCTACATATATTCCGTCCAGATGAAGCCGCGCGTTTCCTCACTCGCGCGTAAAACGCTGGTAATGAGCGAGACTCTCGACTTGCGCGTTTAACGCCGAGCGCCGCGCGAGTCGAGATACTCGGCGGCCATTGCTGCGTCCAGTACGCTTAGTATAAGTTTTACTTCACCAAAATACTTCTCGATCGCGTTTACGTAAAAAAATCAATTACTAGGGACCCATGGACAGCGCCTCCGCGCGCGCGCGTCCATGTTTCCATAGAATTGAAATTTTTACGTAAACGCGATCGAGAAGTATTTTGGTGAAGTAAAACTTATACTAAGCGTACAGTATTACGCGCGAATCCGTAGCGAGTCCATCGAAGGAACCCCAGCGAAGGAACGCGCGTAATACGCGATATCTGGACGCAATATAAATTGAAACGCGCGAGTCCGCTCGCGCGTATAACGCCATTAACGCCTCATCTGGACAGGCTCTAATATATCTGAAAATTTCCAGTTTTCTGCCCGATTGTCTTATTTATTTATTTAAAATGCTGCTTTAAATAATGTTGAATTTCCAACGCAGAACGAACGCGAGCGCAGAAGAAAACCGTCTGGCGTTACTCCGTGACTCGCAGGCGTTCGGCGTTGGCTGTGCCACATTTTCACTGATGCAGTTCATTGTGGGTGCCATTAGCGTGGATCTGTTCAATTATGTGGCCCTCAAACAGGTACCTACAGCAAATATGCCAAGCCAAATATTAGTCTTAAGACTATACCTTAAGATTCTTCCAACCAAAGTCTAATTTATTAATAAACTACGACCTTTTACTTTGCTACTCCTACAAATTTTATGCTAGCTCGCTTAGCCTGCGACACAGAGTTCTCTAGTAATCCTAGTGCAGGCCCACGTGTGTTCATAGCCTTTTTGTAAGAAATTGTATTTATTGGTGTTAACTTTGTACTACAAATTATTGAATAAATTATCTCTCTCTCTCTCTCTCTCTCTCTCTCTGTCTTAAATTCAGACAAATTTAAGATCAAAAGGGTAAACAATAAAAAAAAACCATGTCACTTATTTCAGCGATAATAGTCTCACATAACATAACATACCACTTAGTGTTAGGGTGCGTCCACATCTGGTGGCTCGCGAGCTGCGCGCTTAGTAAAAAAATTTCTTCCGATACAAATGGAACTGTAAGCACCTGCGTAAGCACGCAGATCCCCTCGCGCGCGTTTACTATGCAACCATTTCATGAGTTCCTTAAGAGGCGCCCCAAGCAATTGCAGTAACGGCACGCGGGCAGCGCGTGTGCAGCTCGTGAGCTGCGCATTCACCGCACATTTTCCAGTTTTGTGGACGCACCCTTAGATATTTTCGAAAAAAATTATGGATAACCAAGCAACCATTTACGCCATTGGCAGTGTTGACGTACCAGTACTTTGTGCGTAGTACGATTGAATGAAATCATCTAGGAAGATATTCAATCGTTAATTTGTAATCTTTGTTGTTATTTCAACAGATTGAAAGAGTGAAGGAAAAGTTCTTGCGAGCCGTGCTTCGCCAAGATATCGGCTGGTACGATCTGAACACAACCATGAATTTTGCCACCAAAGTTTCCGAGTAAGTTCATCTTTACTGTCCTTTTATTATGTATCTTCTCATGTTGTCGCCTCTACCACGAAGAATGCCGGCTAAGGCAACCAACAGAACGGTGTCAGGTATACTGCTAAAAGGTGTACAAGGAAAAACCACCAATTTCTCTAGCTTTGCTCAGCATCGGTCTTCCACTGGTGAATTTTTTCCTTGCACACTGAGTAGGTATACTTTGCACAATTCTGGATCATGTTGACACGTAGCCTGATGTTCCATTTACACGATGCTAGTAAAGTCCTGCCAATAGTAACGTGTAATTACTTAGTTACAAACGATCGACCGAGCGCAACTTTACAGGCACCGTTTGAATGATTCGAGCGAGAGTTAACTGAACTGTATCAAATACTTTCTCTTTTTCAGTGACGTAGAGAAGTTGCGTGAAGGCATAGGTGAGAAGGTCCCTATGCTTGTCTACCTGATCATGTCTTTCGTCACGGCTATCGTCATATCACTGTACTACGGTTGGGAGTTAACGCTGGTCATTTTATCTTGTACCCCTGTCATTATAGCAACAACTGCTGTAGTCGCTAAGGTATAATTTTTTTTTCTTTTAACATTATCAAGTAAAGGTAGAGACCAGAAAATGATGTTAATTAACTTGCAGGTCCAATCGTCGTTGACAACGCAAGAGCTGAAAGCATACAGCGTTGCTGGTGTGGTAGCCGAAGAGGTGCTATCTTCGATTCGGACTGTAGTGGCATTTGGAGGGGAAGAGAAAGAAATACAAAGGTATGGAGACGCTTAAATAAAAGCCAAAAATGATGCACTACTTGCATTCTCATAAGACATGAATTTTGGATTTGACCCTGCTGTTTTTCCAGATATGCAGTCCGCCTTAGTCCCGCTAAAAAGACTGGTAGTAGAAAAGGAATGTATTCCGGGATAGGAAGCGGCGTGATGTGGCTCATCATTTACGCGACGTATGCTTTGGCTTTCTGGTATGGTGTTGGTCTCATCTTGGAGAGCAGACACGAAATTACGCCTGTATATACGCCTGCTGTTCTCATGATAGTAAGTGACAAGTTTCACGCCTCTATGGACATAGCGCAACACAAAAGATACCTTATAATGAATTATAACGTTCACAACTGTGCTTTCCTCGTGGTTTTTCGAAATTGAACTTATTTGCTTACTGAGTATTTTATTTATAAGAAAACTTTAAAGAAGTCCATTAAAATTTTTAGATATTCTTCAGTGTACTACAAGGGGCACAGAATGTAGGCCTGACGTCTCCTCATCTTGAAGCTATATCAAACGCTCGAGCATCAGCTGGTGCCATTTTTGAAGTTCTTGACAGGAAGCCTACCATTGACAGCCTTTCGACTGAAGGCTCTAAACCGGAATTGGACGGAGATTTGGAGCTTAAAGACGTTTGTTTTAGGTATCCAGCCAGAAATGATGTTATGGTGAGTCAGGTTTAAATTGGACAGCTTTTAAGTACATCGCAGCATATAATGGTTTTGAGAAGAACATCTGTCATCTAGCATGCTCCAGCATATTTTTAAAAAGAAGCAGATTCTGTTCTATTTTTAATCGATGTTCAATTTTAATGTATCTTCGATAAAATCACGTTTGATAGACTGATACATTGGCAAGTTGTCACTGTATTAGTTGCCCAATACGTAGAAAGGCGCCTAACGGGACCAACGGTCAACTGTTGGAACTGAATTTATTTATAAGACCAATATTGTATACAGTTTAAGCAATAACTGGCTATCTTATCTTATTAGATAATGATCTAGTAAGTAAACTTAAAATAAATCTACAAACAATATTAACTAAAATATATGTGCGACGATAAAATGAAGCATTGCATTATATTAAGTAGTCTAGATTTTTGATACTTATTTACTCCTCTCGATTAGGTCCTCAACAGCATATGCTTGAAGATAAACCGTAACGAGACCGTAGCGCTGGTTGGGCCCAGTGGATGTGGCAAGTCCACCGTACTTCAGCTCTTGCAGCGGATGTATGACCCTGACGCGGGGACAGTGCTTGCTTCAGGCAAAGACCTGAGAGACATCAATGTCAGGCATCTCAGGAATCATATTGCTGTGGTGGGACAGGAGCCTGTGCTATTTGCTGGAACCATTATGGAGAATATCAGGTGATGCGGAGTAATATCGAACCAGTTGATTCTAAGAATCCGTAGAATATTCTCACAGTAACTTTCATAATGAAATCCCTTGTCAATCAATAAGATATCGCATTTTTTTGTAAAAAGGTTTCACAGTGGTTCACGATTCAGTCAGTTGGTTCAATATTTAGTATAAATATTGAAAAAAATACATTTTTTAAGTCATAGCAAAAGTTACGTGAACATTTGAAGATTTCATGTTCTTTTTCTTATAGAATGAGTAATCCATCATGTACTGATGAAGAAATCATTGTAGCGGCGAAACAAGCGTATTGTCATAACTTTATCAAGAAGCTGCCCGAAGTGAGTACCATTATTTTCTGATTAATGTACTTAGTGAGAATCTGTCATAGACAAATTCTTCTCCCTTCTAGCCACAGCACACGATATCAATCAATTTTAAAAATTCTTTCACTTACTGAAAGCTAATCTATCCCTAATTAAAATACACTAGGTTTTATCAAATGCCGGGAAGGTTCCAAATTCTTGCGGGGTGCAAACGTAGTTGTAGGTGAAATAGTCAGCAAAAAAATATCCATAGCACAATCCTGTTCCTTTATAGGGCTACAACACTTTAATAGGCGAAAGAGGCGCTCAGTTATCAGGAGGTCAGAAACAGAGGATAGCTATCGCACGAGCGCTGGTGAGAAGACCCAAGATCCTGCTTCTTGACGAGGCTACATCAGCTCTGGACTCCCACAGCGAGGCGAAGGTGCAAAGGGCCCTGGACGCAGCCGCGCATGGAAGGACCACCATCATGGTGAGCCACAGGTAGATACCTAGTAAGATAAGTTGGTTCGTAAACTGCATGATGCGGCATGCTAATTGAAATTCAAAGGTTTCTGTCTTATTAAAACTCGTTGCTATCTGCCCTGCCTGGTAATTTTTATTAACCGCTACATCACTATCGGAATGAATCCGAAAACCTTATACAGTATATTTTTTACTTTAGTATACTTTTATGTATGATTTACATCGTTAAGTATCTTGATTTCAGTGGCTTTTAAGCTCCTTCCTAAAACCAGCTCTCTCGCCTAAAGATACTCATACTTTTTGGGTTCAATAGTCTCAGTGAGCTTTTATATTTGCTACGCTTCTTCTCTTCAATAATTTTCCCCTGAATTTTCAGATTAGCTACGGTTCTCAATGCAAACCGAATAGTTTTCATCGACAGAGGCGAAGTGATTGAAGAGGGCACTCATGAGGAACTCCTCAAAATGAAGGGCAGATACTACCAGCTCGTATTGGAAAACGAGCCTAGCATTGCACCCCCCTCGTCTAATGTAGATATGGTCAAACGTAAGTATTATACTTGCTGAACACCGAATATTTTGCTTTAGCCCAGCCCAGGGACCTTTATTTAGTTGTCCAACTATACTTTGCCACTGGCAGTTGGCAGTCAGGTTTCTTACACTTCTGCTGAAAAACTCAAGAAACTTAAAGCTCACATATATACTTATAAGAAATTCTTAAAATTAGATTTCGCGTTCTTAATAAAAAATATTTATTGCAGATGCGAAGATGCATCGGCCAAAGCTCAAGAAACTTGTGTCAGTAGAATCAATTCAAAGTACGTCCTCTATAGAGTCGTCGGCTTCTGAAGAAAGCATGGTTGAGGAAGGTAAAGAACCAAAGGAGTTCAAACCATCCACATGGCAGATCCTGAAGCTGTGTGAACCAGAGAAGTATTTGATGGTGGTTGGAATCTTAGCGGCTATTGCTGTGGGCTCGTCTTTTCCAATGTTCGCTATACTTTTCGGTGAAACTTACGGTGTAAGTACTTAGTTATATGTAGTTTCAAGCATTAAAGCCATTCGTCCCAAATGATATAATAACGTAGATGGAGTTGGTACTGCACTCTTATTGTCGCTTGTTACTGTTCAGGGTTAAAAATCTATTTACTAAACCTGGACTAGAAATGGCAGTCTCTTTCTTGATTTTATACAGTAAATACAGACTTGCAAGGCCCGCCGATTTGAGACCAATTTGAGACTCCCATTTAAGTATTTGGTGAAAGTTGAAAACTACGCGTTCAGCATGGTGTTTCTTATCTAAATAGGTAATAGAATATCTTCTTTATGCCCTAGTTGTTAGAAAGCAAGGACGAAGACTGGGTCCGCGGCGAGACGAACTTCATCGCGGTGCTGTTTCTTGCCGTAGGTTTGTTGACGGGATTCGGAATCTTCTTCCAAATCTTCATTTTCAACTTGACCGGCGTGCGGCTGACTGCTCGATTAAGGTAATTGAAAAAAGAATATTCAGATTGAGAACTTCATTCTTTTTTGTAAATGTTGAAACTTTAGATGAAGTAAGACATATGTATGCATTTATGAGATTGCTCTTCTCGCCAATGATGATGATGATGATTCTTCATTTAATACTAACTCCGCAAAAACAAAGGCTTCAAAAAGTTCTGGCTGCCGGGAGCCTCGCACAGAGACCAAATGCCCCTCTCCCAAAATATGACCAATTAGGAATATGACGAATCAGGAACAAATCTTTCGCGGTTGATCTTGCGTTGGTCTCTCCTGTCTTCTCAAATTTGTCTGAAAAAAAGCATCAATCCATTCTTTATCGCAAGTCCAATCCCTTCAAATTTTTCTCCAACAATACCTAGATGTTCAACATTGTGTCTTACATTTCCTTGTTTCTAATCTGCGTTATATTTTATCGAAAGGGTGGCAGCTTTTCGAGCTATGCTACGCCAGGAGATTGGATGGTTCGACGATCCTGTGAATGGTGTCGGGGCGCTTTGCTCAAGGCTGGCTGCCGACGCGGCAGCAGTGCAAGGGGTGAGAATAAACCAGTTTAGTTTACCCTTAAATGATTTGCTGTCAAGTACAAAAGGAAAATTGTCTACTCAAAACTATGGCTGCCTGCCGTATCGCATAATATCGAATGGCATACTACTCGTACATTTAAATGTCCTAAAGCATGTTCGTCCTAATAATATTGATACTCTAACATCGAATTACCTAAAATATTAATTAATTAATTGTCCTAACAAACATTATTCTGCCTATCATTAAAATGGCTACAATTACAATAAACTCTGCTACGACAGCAACAAAAAGGAGGTCGGGGGGGTGAAGCTTACGGTGAAGGAAAATATCGTGAGGAAACCTGAGTGAGTGTAAAATTCAGTGGCGTGTTTGAAGTTCCCAATCCACACTGGGCCCGCGTGGGAACTACGGCCTAAGCCCTCTCATTCTGAGGGGAGGCCTGTAGCCTGCAGTGGGACGTATATAGGCTGGGGTGATCATCTGATCATGAACGTACCTTCTTAGTTTAGGTTTGCCAAAGTTCACTCAAGATATAGAACGGGAATAACATAAGGATTTTCACTGACCTTCAGGCTACTGGCACTCGAATTGGCGCTCTAATGCAAGCGACTGCCACCATCGCGATCGGTATTGCCCTCTCCCTCTACTTCACTTGGCAAATGACCCTGGTCTCCCTGGTCTCCGTGCCTATGGTCATCGGTGCCGTGGTGCTAGAAGGGCGGGTGCTCACTGAAGGCGCCAACAAGGTGTTGAAGGCATCGCATAGAGCCACGACGATAGCCACTGAGGCCATCACGAATATCAGGACTGTGTCGGCTTTCTGTAAGTATTTGGTAGAAGATTTCTAAGTTAAAACTTTTAAGATGCCTGTCCATTGCAACAGATGCAAACAGCGTAGCGATGAGCGAAATAAAAATAGCAGCATAATGTCTAAACTACATATTGTCAAAAACGCTATCACCCAAAAAAGCAAATCGTCAAATCTTATTGAAAGCAGTTAGCCAAAGTAGCAGAATAACCAAAAAATGTGTTCGTGTTTCAAGTGGCCGGTTATATTATCAATTTAGATCTACCTATTCAACGCAAATATCTTTTATATCGTGAAATACGCGACATCATATTTTTTGGACGTTCTGTGATTTTGGCGTTCAGCTTTAAGGGCGTGTTGCTATCAGGCCGTGTCCCTTCATAGACATTATGCGAATTGGGTATTTTATGATTAAGACATCTTCACACAATGGACAATTTACATAATTGGACATATGCTTTTTAGACCATCTGAATTGTGGTCATTTTACTTCATAGACGATTCGGTACTGAGCGTTCAGTGGTCGGGGAGTTGGAAAAGTAGTTTAAAAATTCCTACAAAACCTGGAAGCGGAACGAGAAACAGGAGCGAAGAAATACAGTCTACAGACTCCGCTTCGCATTATTCCTTCGCTCCGCTCCGCCACCTTGCTCCACACCAGTGGATAGACAGCCATAAGGTCTGTTCCACCACTCTCGGACCTCTAGAATTGCTATTTACTGATTTAGTCAATACCTTACACTTGCAGGTGGTGAGGAAGGCATAATCAACCGGTACGTCAAAGCTGGTGCCGCGGCGCAAAAGACCGCGCGCGAGAGCCTGCGCTGGCGCGGATGCGTCTTCTCTTTCGGACAGACAGCGCCTGTGGCCGGGTAAATTCAGGGGAACACTCCGAAAATCGAAAATCGAAGTTCGTATCGTGCCGTCCCTTTTATTCTTCGTTCTAAGTTCGTGTCGTACCATCTCGCTCACTCTCATATTAAATACAGTTAACGTTAGCGGTACGGCATGATACGAAGTTCGAATTTTGAACTTGCCCCAGTTGCCCCCACTACACCGCATAATTGCCCTGCGTAGACGGTCGAGTTACCTCACTGCTTGTTATTATTACACTATAATAAGTGGAAAAGCAGAGATTCTATACTTATTTGGTATAGAGGATGGTAAACGGATCCTATAAGGTATTGAAAAATCGTTATTTACCAATGGGTTATTATGTATACCTAATGCTTGTTTGTAACAGGTACGCGCTGTCTTTGTGGTATGGAGGCACCCTTGTCGCTAACAAGGAGGTGGAGTACAAGAATGTAATCAAGTGAGTGATAATTTTTTTTGTCTACTTACCAAGTACTTATTTGGTATTTGGGCTTAGAGTCTTAACCTCGTAAGGCCCAAACTATTTTTAGGACATTAGTAATTATGAAATGACCCAGTGTCCTATTTATAGGCACTTGTACTAGTAGCCCATGACTTCAATTATTACAAATGTTAATTTTCTCAAAAGGTGGGTTTCTTTAAAAAAATCACTATCGATAGTAGGTATCGATTGTTTTCGGTAATTATTGCCTAATTTTGCAATACTATCGATACCATCGATTGTATTGGATATAAAACTATCGATAGTATTGCCATTATTGATAGTGTTGCTTATAAATCACTATCTATAGTATCGATATTATTGACATGTAGTGATACTATCGATAGACTATCGATATTGGGCTATCGATAGGCAACACTAGTCGCATTCTTAATTGTTACTTCGATGTCAGGGTCTCTGAAGCGCTGGTATTCGGCTCGTGGATGATGGGCCAGGCGTTGGCGTTCGCGCCCAACTTCGGGGCGGCCGTGTCGGCGGCCGGCCGCGTGTTCATGCAACTCGAACGCAAACCGCTCATCGAGAGCACCCATGCGCCCGCCGTGTCTGAAGGCTATGTAAGTCAATCAAACTTGGAAAATTTGTTTTCCAATTTTTATGTTTTTATAGAAACTACTTATTTATACTATAAACTATTTAGATGATGCCCGCCGCTTCGCCCCTGTTGTATTTTTCTAAAATTTCTTTCATAAGAACCTTTGACAATAACAATAACAAACGCAACAAAAAAGGAATTATCTAATTTGGTTATGCGTACCTACATATACATTTCGGTGGTTCATTTTAATTTATATAGATTGTATGCATCATGGAATGGTGAGAAAATGGGTTTGATTCCCAGCCAGTCAGATTCGATACTTATATTACTGTAGAACAGAAAATATTTACATTTACACCAGATGAACAAAGAGCAAGATCTAGAACTAGAGCATTATTTTTTGATCTTTTGGTGTAAAAGCTGAAGATGAGCTTTCGTTTACACTAAAAGATCATAGCTCAAAATTCTAGCTCTTCCTCTTTGTTGGTCTGGTGTAAATCAGTCTTTACAGGCTTTAATTCAGTATTTCGTACTGTATTTATAACTTAAATCCTTGCTCCAATTCAAACCAGATCGCGAAAGGCAAGCTCCAATACAAAAACGTGAAGTTCCGCTACCCGACGCGTCTGGAAGTGGAAGTTCTCCGGGGCTTGTCTCTGGAGATCCCGAGCGGGAAGCGGATCGCGCTGGTCGGCCCGAGCGGCTGCGGGAAGTCTACCCTCATACAACTGCTGCAGCGGCTGTACGATCCTGAGGACGGGATGGTGGTAAGTGGAAGTTCTCCGGGGCTTGTATCTGGAGATCCCGAGCGGGAAGTGGATTGCACTGGTCGGCCCGAGTGGCTGCGGGAAGTCTACCCTCATACAACTGCTGCAGCGGCTGTACGATCCTGAGGACGGGATGGTGGTAAGTGAAAGTCATCCGGAGCTTGTCTCTGAGGATCCCTAGCGGGAAGCAGATTGCGCTGGTCGGCCCGAGCGGCTGCGGGAAGTCTACCCTCATACAACTGCTGCAGCGGCTGTACGATCCTGAGGACTGGATGGTGGTAAGTGGAAGTTCTCCGGGGTTTATCGCTGGAGATCCCCTGTGGGAAGTGAATCGCGCTGGTCGGCCCCAGCGGTTGCGCGAAGTTCACCCTCATAAGTGTGGTGGTAAGTGGAAGTCCTTTTGCGGTACTGCAGCGCACACAGACAACAAAAAATGTTTACTTTTGAGTTTGGAGTGATTTTTTGTATTTCGGTAATTTTGATTGCGTGTTAGCAGTGCCAAATAAACGTTTTATCTATGTTTCGACTGAGATTGTGATGATTCACCTCTGGTTTCTCTTGCAGTACATGGACGACTACAGTATAACGGGTGACATGCGGCTCTCCACGCTCAGGCGCAACCTCGGCATCGTGTCCCAGGAGCCAGTTCTCTTCGACCGGACCATAGAGGAGAACATCGCGTACGGCGACAACACGCGGACGGTGCCCATCGAGGAAATCGTGATGGCGGCCAAAGAGGCTAATGTGCATTCGTTCATCGCTGCCTTGCCGAAGGTCAGTCTGCTATTATATTTTACAAGCTTTTATTTAAGCAATTTTTCTCAACCTGTGGTCCGTGGTCCTGTCTCAAGGGGTCCGCAGACAAGGCCAAAATTAAAAATTGAAATTGATTTTTATAAGTAGTAGAATTAATAGTTTTTTTGGGGTCTGCGGATCATGGTAAGGAAGCGCTAGGGGGTCCGCCCTTGAAAAAGGTCAGGAAACGCTGATTTAACGCATTCGCTGCCCGTTGTCAGACTCGAGACTTCAGGTGCCACTAACGCACATGTGCGTTGAAATGACTGCTAGACTATGACAGCGGCACTAGGCAAAAGTCACGAAAACGCATATCCGTTTGCCGGGAACGGATATCCGTTTGTAATGTATAGTAATGTTTGTTTGTAATAAATACTTAATATTTGTTCGATTGAGCTGAAATTTTGCATACCCACACGTTTAGTTTAGAAGACAGCGCTGATTGTTTTATTGGCGTTCCACCACCACTCATCCACTTTTTATACTTACGTTTCTAAGGAGGACGTATGTTTATAGCATAGGTAATGTAAGGAGGATCTAAGCACGTAAAATTCCAAAATCGGGAGTGGTGGGGTCTACTAGGAAATTCAATGTTCGTATCGTGGCGTTCCTTTTATTCTTCTGATTAATACTATTAGCGTGAACGGAACGGCACGATACGAAGTTCGAAAACAACAACCAACAACAACAACCTACCTACCAAATTGCCTGTATGCTTATTGTCGAACGCGCTGACACTTGCTGTCGCATTCACTGTTTCTTTGTGCCAAACGCTATGAGACGGTGACAGAAATCCGCCCGCGCGTAAGACAACATTTTTACGCAGGGTTACGAGACGCGTATAGGCGCACGCGCCTCTCAGTTATCGGGCGGGCAGAAGCAGCGCATAGCTATCGCACGTGCGCTGGTACGGAACCCGCGCGTGCTTTTGCTGGACGAAGCCACTTCCGCACTCGACACGCACAGCGAAAAGGTCGGTACCACTCACAGAATGAATAATAACAGGTCTAGTTACGCGGCAGCTTGTCCAGCCAAGTTCAAGTAGAAGGAAGTGAACCAGCGCCGTGTGTAACATTACACGAAACTTTTGGAGCCATTTTGACTCTTGGTTAGTTTTTGCCAGCAAATCAAATATAGAACATAAGGTAAACGCTCGACGCCTCAACGCCAGTAGATGACACCAATCTGTCACCTCTCTTACTATGACATAAGATTGAAGGTGTCATGTATAGGGTCAGTGTCGAGCACAGGAACGTTTACCTTAAGTTGATTAACCAAATGTAAGTTGACTTGTATCTGAAAAGTAGCCAAGTCGAATCTTAAGCTTCAGTTTAACTTTAAGTTATGTATCTACTATTGTAGATTATTCGACAGTTTAATTTCAAATATCTGCAAAACTCGCACCCATTTTACATCTCAATCCTTTTGTTGGCTAAGCGCACACCACAGTCAAACATATATAATTTTTTAGTATTGAACTTGGCTAATATTTTTCACATTTACCTATGTTTTTGATGGGATTAGAAATAACACGCGAGCTAAAAGCTCGAGACGGCCATGTGTCTACAGACAGACCCTAGGTATATTTCAGCTTTGTGTGTAACGAAATTAATTGCAGATATAACCAACAAAAACACAAAAAACGGGTGTGGAAGGAAGTTCTGGAAGGTTTATAACTAGACAGGAATCCGCGCGACAAATTTTGTTAACAGGTAGGGACTTCCTATACCTATCGACAAATTAAATTATCGGTGCTCGTTCTATATACTAGTGATCGCCCCCAACATTGTGTGTTTTTTGTTCTATTGTTCAACATAACATTATTTTATATAATCGCTAGGTTATATAAAGGTAGGGCGTAATACCTATTGCACTACAAAATAGTTCTTTAATATTATCTCAACCTCTTTAGATAATTAATTAACGCCCGAAAATATGGAACAAATTCTGGTAGTTTACTTTAACAATAGAAAATGGGACATTCACGAAGAAATAAATTGGGACGAGTAAAATTATAAAATTGTTTTTAAAAACGAAGAAGAGTATTGAGTTATTTATTTAATTATTATTTTTTTACTCTTAATAAAAACATATTTTACAAGCAAACCCTTGAGTGATCACTAGTATATAGAACTAGCATCGATAGTTGAGTTTATCGATATAGGAACTCTCTACTTGTCCAACAATTTTGCCCCGCGGTTTATATGTCTGTTTATAACGGTTTGACTGAACATGATAACCCCCTCTCTCTAGGTGGTGCAAGAAGCTCTCGACCGCGCCAGCGAGGGCCGTACCTGCCTCATCATCGCGCACCGGCTCGCGACCATCCAAAACGCGGATATGATCGTGGTCATTGACAAAGGTCAGCTTTCGCCAATCTACCATACTTTCACTATCACATCTCCGGTCTATGTATATATTATGTCTCACTTCTGGACACAAGCCTCCTCTCAAAATGACGCCATGGACTGTAGTCCCACACGGTGTCAGTGCGAATTAGGAACTTCACACACACCATCGAACTGCTCGTTACTTTGCCTCCGCCGAACTTACACTGAAAATGTTATTTCACAAATACATTCACAAAATCTTAGAGGCACGAACCTGGATTGGAAACCAGAACACTCTCCTTGAGATGCTATTCCTAGGTCAAACTACTAGACTACCACAGATTTTCGCTAAAACATTTTTTTGTTTTCACGCCCCTATTATACTTACTTCAATATAAAGATCTGTAAGAGCAACAAATAAGACCCCATATTACCCATACCCTAGGAACCCCCGCACCACAGCCCGCACGGAGACTTCGAAAGTCAGATATAATCGCTTTCACAAAAATGGTCCCGCCTGATCTACACACCACAAAACTGAACGATTCTAACTTCACAGACTTAAAGTACAGTCACATACATATCGAACTGCGTGTAAAACTGTATTTACCTATTACTAAAAACGGGACTTATCACGCATTTATGGTAGGAATTCTATTATCTCGCCTTATTCGTTTTTCGTTTAATTAACACGTTGAATGCGGGACGTCTTCACTACAACTCACGCTCTGTGCTATACATACCATTTTTGACATGTAACATTTTTTCTACTAGTGCGTTACAAGACGATAGTGACTTGTAAACAGAAGATTAAGTTTTTCCCAATATTTCTTTGTTTTTTTATAAAAAAATATAATTTTATGATTGCAATAGGAAGTTGACATGTTTAATTAGATAAGTTTGTTGTCGCCACAGAATACAGACTTTAATTTGGAAGTTATAAGACATTTAAATAACAAGACGAATTCGACTTGTACCGCATCACGGGGGCAGGGCAAGGTTTGTTATGTCGATAATTTTATAGAGAAGGGAAATTTAATGAAACAAAATATCGCTATCGATGTTCACAATTATTAAAAAAAAAATGACAAAACTAAATGTTCAAATACGTTTTGTTCTAGCATTATTGTTTTTCTTAGTTTTTTATAACAGTCAACGCACATTTTACTTCTTGTACATTTTTGAAACTTGTTGACTTCTTTTTTTGCGGCAATAATTCCATCATATCGTGTTGTAGTTTTCGCAAAGCTACTTTGGTCACTTTTTTCTGTGAGTTCAAACACTTGTAATAATGTTTTCTACGGCCTATTTCTCGGTGCATTCATTGATAACGTAAGTATTAGCGAAACTATGTACAAAAAAGTCAATATTAATCACAGCACTAGCCTGCACTGGCCAGTTCCCATGGTGCGATACAAGGCGGTACTTTACAAGACAGTTTTGGCTGGTACCGCACCAATTTCAATTTTTTATCGTCTGGTGCGGTACAAGTCGAATTTGTCTGTATACTTTAAACCTACCTATTGGATATAATTTGAAGTAACAAACCTAAATGTATACTTGTCTCTTTCTGAATCAAAGGATTTCAATGTCAAATCACGCCCGCACCAGACAGAGATCGACTATTTTCAACGCCGCACCAAACGAAAGTCTAATACAAGTCAAAAATGACTTGTACCGCACTCAACGTGTTAATTTCGTCTCATTCTGTAATCGTCTTCGTCTTGTTCGCTATCCGTCACTATCTTTTTTGGTCAAATTCTGCAACTTGTCTATCTCTTAATACGTCTTATTCGTTTTTCGTCACGACCTTCTTTGGACTCATTCGTCGTTCTGTCCTTTCATTTTTTGTCTCATTTACTTTTTCGCCAAAATTATTTCGATACGTTTGGTGCTGGTAAATAAGTAAATGAGACAAAAAAAAATGAATGGGAAGAACTACGAATGAGCCCAGAAGACCATAACGAAAAACGAATAAGACTTATTAAGAAAGAGACAAGTTACAGAATTTTACCAAATAAGATAATGACGTATAGCGAAAAAGACGAAAACAGAATGAGACGAAATAAGAATTAAACGAAAAACTGTTGACTGCAATGTGACTAAAAATTCAATACAATACAAATGCGTGGTAAATCCCCGTTTATAGTTATGAGTGAAAATCACGAAAGTTTAAAACATTATAAAACTTTGTTTTAATTCCATAGGCGTCGTGGCCGAAACAGGAACACACAAGGAGCTCATCAAACTGAAAGGCATCTACGCCAGGCTGTACGAATTACAATGTGGCTTCGTTGAAGAGAGCGATGAGAACTTACAGGCTGAAGAACAAGAGTCGTAGAGGCAGTACAAAAAGAGATAAAAATAGATAGACCAATGAATAGCGATTAAAAATTATCTACCCATTCACGAATGCATGAAAGTTTGGTCGGTTAAATTGATCGAGATTATTTTTTCATTCGAGTAATTAGTTAATTAAAAAAATATACAAATAACGCCCATCTCTGGATATAATAATGTTTATACCATGGAATAGAAGAAATAGTTTGGAAAGGCCCAGTGGGCGTGGCGTGATACACGCGCCGCAACTACGAGCAAACGCTCATACGAAACCTAAAACAAAGATAGCTGCGCTTCTGCCTAATTAATATAGGTGTACCTAATTTACGGCTCGTTCCCAGATCTCAACACAGACGAAGAATCTGAATCATGTATAGTCGACCAATTAAGTACTTTATCATTTTCTATGACAGTTCTACATTATATTAGAATGAAAATAAGCCATACAACTGACATTGAAACTTAGGGTGGTATAGTAGATTGTTCAACAAGGGAGGAAAATAACCAATATCACACGAGGTTACTTGACACCCGAGCACAGCGAGGCTGGCAATATTTCGAGGGTGATATTGGTGTTTTTCCCGAGTTAAACACTCTGCTTTTCATTTCGACTACAAGGAAAGTAAGAAAATATAAGTATAAATAAATAAAAATGTCTAAACCGGTCAATATGATCGTTGTAAAATATTTCAATAGAGTTTATTGTTAAGCAATAATTAATTTAACAAAGTAGGTATTTTAGTAAATTTATTTGTAAAATAAGTAAAAAACCAATTCGAATCAAGGAGTTATATAGAGATAGGCTGTGTGGACATATAACATTGTCGTTTACAGTGTTTTTTTTTCTTAACATTTTTTAACTTTTCTGGTTTAAGTCACTAAATAAGAAACTAATGTAAATTTATAATTTAATTTAATAATATTTCACTGGCATTATAAAATTTGTAATATGATTAATTAAAAAAAAAACTCAATACTTAATTATTCCATGTATATACCGTAATGCTTGGCTGAATGCGCATGTGTTCTATTGACAGCCAATGCCTTTATTTTTTTTAATTCATTTCTACCCTAGGGAAGAAAATAATAGTTATCCTCCCGTATGTCAGATATGATTTGCCTCACTTTCCGAGTATGAGAGATGAAATAGTAGATTGATAACCAAGGGTGGAAAGTGAACCATTTCACCTGAGATATTTCTGGCGCTCGAACGAAGTGAGATCGCCAATAGCTCGAGGGTGAAATGGGTAATTTCACCCGAGTTAAACATTATAATTTTCATTTCGACTGTGAGGAAAGTAAAATACTACATGCACATTTTATATAACAGGTATATTAGAATCAGTTAAAATTAAAAATAAAATTAGAACAATTTGAAAAAGAAAAATTAAATGTTTTAGAGAATTATAATGTATTATGAATATGATATAAATTAATAATTACTTAGTTACTTAAATATAAATAAATTAAATTTACCCATATCCAACCTCCAACATTTTCGCACTGGCCACTTGCCGCGGCCGACTAGACTGGGGGGCTACCACGAAATTCCTTAATCGAACTTCGTATCGGACCGTCCCGCTCACTCTCGTATTAAATCCTATTACCGTGTGCTGGACGGCATGAAACGGAGTTCGAATTTTGCACTTCGTGGTAGGGCCTGTAATCTAGTTGGTCTGCATCTAGATGGCCATGCCGAAACGTGGAAAAAAAGTGTTGCTATAATGGCATTATGGCGGGCATTATCTTCAACTCCGTGGCTATTCGTTAAAAAAAATTACTTTCCACCCTAGAGATGAATACGCAATTTTCCACCCGGCTATCTTCCCATGAAAATTAAACTTTCCAAACAGGAGAGATGAAATAGTACATTACTGCAGAGACCAGTAAGTAAGCCATCCTAGACGAGCAGAAGTTTGATGGCCGAACCGCCAGGTGAGGCCAGCAATGATACGAGGCCAGGATGGCGATTACTGGGCGAAGCTTGTATAGTGATTTACTCAAAAATGAAACAAGTTGATAAAAATAAAATAAAAGTTTTTATTGAAAAAATAAAGAAAATCTACGACCCGCCATTAGCTACTCACTCGCGAACCTATGTCTGGCTATGGTATGATTGTTTTTTTTAAAGGTACCGGGCGGCGATGTTTAGATATCTTAGTATTGCCGAATAATCGATTATCAATTAATCGATTATTTTCCCCCTAAATAATCTAGATAACGATTATCCAATCGATGTATCGATTATCCAATCGATGTATCGATTATCCAATCGATGTATCGATTATCCAATCGATGTATCGATTATCCACTCGATGTATCGATTAAATCGATTATATAGATATAATCGAGACTAAGATTCATACAATTATATCGATTATAATCGGTCAAGTACACGATATAATCGATTAAATCGATTATATCTGCATAATCGATTTAATCGATTAAATTGTAAAATATTAACAATCGATATATTCGATTATAATCGATATAATTGTATGAATCTTAATATCGATTATATCAATATAATCGATACATCGATTGAATAATCGATATTTAGATTATTCGTGCGCCGCAATTATAATCGACGATTAATCGATTCACCAACAATTGTCCGGCAACACTAAGATATCTGCCAACTTTAAATTACAAACGTCATAATTTTAATAAGAATTTTCTTAATTTTGAAATATTTGAAACACGAAAATTGTAATTAGGTACAACAACATAAATTAGTGAAAAATGTTCCAGTTATTTAATCAGAGAACTCACATTTGCTTGCATACATCCTTACGTGTGAACTTTTTTAATAGTTTAAGTTTTTCACAGACGTAGAGCACGGGTTCCAAATTTAAACACTTGATATGTAATGGAATTTCATACTTACTTCCTGGCAGCCCGAGATTACTTCCTGGCAGCTAGCAGCTAGTCTCCAGGATGCGTTACTTTCTACGACGTTTTTGACGACGTAATGGCAACATTTCATACCATTTTTGAGAAAAAGAAATATCTTGGTCGACTATAACATGGGTGGAACTTTGGAAATATCATGTTGATATTCCAAACAAAGAAACCACCGTGAAATGATTCTTTTGCAAACCTTTTATGAGGGCGCTTCCAAACTCTTCTTCTAGTCCGTGAAAAGACCACTACAAGCGTAAAGATAAAATACGCAAGGCTACCTATAATTTGGTAATCAATATTTCGTTATTTTACACTTTGATCAATTATAACAGTAGATCCACAGTCGCGCGCCCGAAAATGTCCGAGCCAAATGAGCGCCACTTTGATAAAAGTGGCCTTCTTTTTTCTCAGTACGTTGCGTGAAATTGTCAAGTTTAGCTGTCAAGTGTCAACCGAAATTCGACTGTAATGAAGTAAAGACTACGTTCAAATTTCTGTGTAGGTGACGATTTTAATTGTTATGCAAACAAATAAAAAAGGTCGGACATTTTTTGAAGGGGATTTTGTTCGGCAATGTGTATCTTCAGTTATAATTGATCAAAGATTTTACATGCTTAAATCGCAGATGACCTTTTTAATCGGCAGCCATTTTCCTTTATACTTTTACCTCGTACTCGCTTTGTATTTAAAAAGCTTTATTTCAGTGCCATGTTCGAAAATTGGTGTATACATTTTGCCTTAAGGTAGTGACACATTAAGGGCAATATGTGTAATCACTAATTTACTGGTTATTTGGCCTTGGTCGAAAATTGGAAGTGCCGATAAAACAAAAGTTTCGGTAACCGGTTTTAAATTTTGATTACAAGTACGTTCTTGTAAGTACGTGTAAGTAGGTACAGTCAGCACCAAATGTAAGTGGAACAGCGGAAAAGTTTGAGATTATTTTAACATGGTTTTACTTTTGACAGAAATTAGTGTAACTAAGAATTTGATTTTTTAAACATTTCCACTATTTACCCACTTTTACTGTTGACAATACATAATGTGAGCTATGCCAACGAAATGCTTCTTCGCTTGTGATTCTTGTACATTAATGTCAGCGGTTCTTAGGTAGGTAATTGATTACCATTAGAACTGATCCGCTAGCTAATTCTTCGCCGCGTTATTTCTGTATAACATACCTACAGAAAAAATATTGAATAAAGACAGTTTGTTGTATTATAATCAAGTACAATTAGCAACATGTATATCTACGCGTCGGAAGCACTCGCAGAGAGATTGCGTGCTCATAAATATTTTTAAGCCGTTCATGAGAGTGATCATTTCTGCTATTTTCATCCATTTTCCTTAATTAGGTATTTAGAAGTATTTTGTTCCTATTCCAACCTACCCGACATTCCCGGTGCCATTCCCTTTACGTACCTTTTATGGAGTATTCTGTAGTAGAAGTTCTAACCAATTGCACTCAGGCATCGTTTTAATTGGTGCAAAACTATTCGGCAATATGTCATATGCTTATTTTTATTGTTTTTGCATCACATTGAGCGATGTCTGATCTTATGATAGCGATAGATTTGGATTTCAATTTACCAGTGAATATAAATAGTTGATTCGATCGAACAGTTACTTAAATCACTTATTGCTCTCGCTGTCATAAAAAAAAATAGTCTGAAATCTATAGAATCACCTACTAGTTCTTGCCTACTTAACCAGTGACCAACCTACTCTTACGTGTATACTTAGATATTAATTTATAGATAGGTCTCATAAATTGTAAATAACGTCTCCATGTGTATTTTTTGTACGAATCCGGAATTCCTGTCACTAATTTAGCAAGGCTGATATATAGAGTTAGTAATAAAAAGCCAGCTGGACAAATGTATTTGTGCCATTTGGCTTATGCTTTGGATTTGAAAAAGTAAAATCGAGAAAGAAAAATAAATACTAAAAATGAAATCGTATATGTATGCATTTTTCTAGACGTACCAGTAAGAGAACAACCTCTGTTGTTAATCGAATAACATAGTTCCGTAGATGTTGTGCTTAAATACCGATTTGTGATGTCGAAGTATTTTTATAATTGTGCGTTTTGTAGTACTATTCTGTTAAATAGGTATATCTACTAATAAATAACTTATAAACATTCAGCGAGTTTTATTTATAGTCCTGGTATTCATAATGCAGTTAAATTAGATTCTCTTCATGAGCAAATAACTTCAAAGTATTTGAAAATTTTTCAAAACCTACATTACACACATACATGTGGTTCGTGGTGGGTAACAAGGAAGGAAGTTGGGGAGGCTGTGTAGTTAGACTCAATTGGATGCATACAACGTAGTAATAAATAAATATGTCCCATAGCTCTTATATGTCGTTGAATTAAGGCATGGTCTGGGTACTTAAATATGAGAGGATTAAATCGAAACATATTTTTGCAGTTAAGTGTACAAAGTTTTTGAGAAATGCACAGTTCCACACCACTGTCAGTATCAGCGATTGTAAGTTAATGGTTAATATTCGTGAGCCAAACAGGAAGTATAAAGATATTCGCAGCTGGCTATACAGTAAAATTACATAAAGTTTACCACTGACAGATGGTTTGCCTTCATTTCATATTCAACTTTAACGACCTACAAACAAAGCCAATTTTAGAATACTGTTACCCACGTTAGCAGATTTTGAATAGCTACTTTATTTGTATGGTGTTAAAGTTGGTAATGAAATGAAGGCAAGCCATTTGTCGGTGGTAAACTAAAAGTAAAAGTATTAGTACGAATGTACGAAAGATATGAATGTTAAACTGTCAATTGACTAAAAGAAAGTTTTCAAAGGCGCAGACTTATGGTATTCGAATTAAAGCAATGTCCCGTGGCATGCCCTGAAGTAATAAAAAAACTTGCGTCCTAGTCTCGTTTGTTCAAGTAATATCAATAATTTAGATTAAAATAAAAATACAAAAAATAGCCTTAAATCCGTCGCAGAATTGCGTTACGGCTTCCGAAAGGATATTCATGATCATTCGAAGCGAACTGGAAAAGAACTAAAGAAAAAGGACGATGAAAAGGGAAAGAAACATAAAATTCAGTCTTTTTTATTTTCAAACAATAGTTTCCAATGTAAATATGTAACAAGATAAAAAACGAGTATGTAAAAATAAACAAAACGACGTAAGTACAAACATTCAATGATTTTTTTTTAGTTTCTTTGCATTTTATAAACCAAATTATATCCTTTCTTACCTTAGGCACTACTGCTTGGCACTACCAGTAGTGTCATGGGAAATTTTACTTTTCCATGACACTACCGGTAGTGCCACGGGTAAAAAAGAATTTCCTGTGACACTACAGTGGCCTTAGTAGTGTCACGGTAAAATTAATTTCCCTTAATTATTGTCTTTATACACATATCGCAACAGTCGTAACTGCAATCCTAACTACTTAGAGCTTGTTCTAATTCGTATCTTCTATTCGTATCAACGGAGAATTATCGGTTGGTAACACGTTGGAAAAATTGAGATAGAGATTTTCAGCGTGTAAATACGCATCAGTATGAAAAAAAAGTAAGCTTAACACTTAATAGAAGATAACTCACTTTCGTTTCCATTAAATTTCACAGTTCACAAACGAATATTTAAATCCAAATCCACTGGATGGTAGTGCCACGGGTAATTAAGTAGATCACGGGTAATTTTGTTGTATTCGTCCAATGAGCCAATCAGAGAAGTAGCGTCATGGGAAAACAAAATTTTCCATGACACTACTAGTAGTGCCAAGCAGTAGTGCCTAAGGTAAGAAAGGAATTATATCAATCACTCAAAGTAGGTTCAAAAATCACGCTACAAAACAAAACAAAACCAAAAAAACAATAACGTTGTCTTTCCTTAATTACTGACCGAGTCGTGTCGTCAGTCATCATGAGATGAAAAACATGAACATTGTACAGTCAGCATCAAAAGTAGCTGGTCACTTTTGTACTTTGTCGCTTTACAGTTAGGTGCAAAACGTCATACTTGATTGACCATTGTGTTATTACGACAAAGTACAAAAGTGACCAGCTACTTTTGATGCTGACCGTACTACGACGGCCTTTAAGGGTGAGGCCACACGAGCGTAATTTTGTGAGTTGTGAGTGGCAGAATTTCGGTTGCGCCATACATTGTGTCACGTGAGTGTCACGTGATGGCGCGCATATTGTATGGCGCGGACCGAAATTCTGCCGCTCACGACTCACAAAATTACGCTCGTGTGGCCTCACCCTAAGAAAAAGAAAATTAAAAGTCGTTCTACGTGAAGATTTGTGTTGTATTAATTATGTGTTCAAACAACAAAGCTTTTCGACGTTTAATTACTCATAAAAACCAGACAAAATAATTTATAATAATACTGTGACTAGAAGTACCTACTACAACACATTGAAAAAACCACAACCCTTAGATGCAGGCGTCAGTGATCTAACAGGGTCTTTATCGATGTTGGACGCATGCTGAACCGTTAAACCGACACCCCAGCTTAAATAAATTTAGACCATTTTATTCATAAAATAAAATCTTGCAATACGGCTATCCAATGCAGGTGCGTTTCCTTGGTTGCTCGAGGTACTTCACGTAGAGATGTGTGTAGAGTTCCTTCGCGTCGGGCACGGAACCCGCTTCGGCGGCCTTCTTCGCTTCAGCGCATGCAGTCTTTGCTGTCTTGTTTATTTCCTATAAAATGGGCCAAATATTACTCAGCTATTCCGAGAGAGAAATGTTCTAGAGAACCCTCCCGCACCACGCACGAAATACTTGTTGACAGAAATATAAAAAAAGTAAATACAAACTGAAATATAGATGCACAGAAAAAACCCCAGAAAAAAGACCAATGCTGGGAATCGAACCTTGAATTTCGAATGTTTAAAGTTGCACAGTAGCGCCATCTCTTGGTCCAGGTGGGCGGTTAGCTCCGAAGGAGTGTTAAAGTCTCTCGGTAGAGGGCATAAACATAGATGAGTGCTTTATCACTGCATAAGGTGATTATAACAGACTGAAATGTACGATGTATGGGAAAGATTCGTCGCTAACCTCTAGACCAGTGATGGTGTAGGGGTAAGCACGCAGCACGGAACGCTGAGGACCTGGGTTCGATTCCCAGCATTGGTCTTTTTTCTGGGGTTTTTTCTGTGCATCTATATTTCAGTTTGTATTTAGTTTGAAATATATGGTTTTCATAGGATGACCGTAAAAGTAATAAAAAAATGAAGTTGAAAAAATAAATAAAAAAGATACTTCATATCTGACTTGTATAAAAAAAGTGTTTAAAAGCATTTTAGTAAAGTAAAAGTAAAGTAAAATAGTTTATTGCTGAATTTTATTTTAATTTATTAATGATGCTGCGTGCGTTCAGCCTGCTCTGATCTCGTACATACCTACTCGCTTGCAACACAGTAATTATTACAATTACCCAACGCTTTTAATTAACCTTTTAGTGGGTAATGGCAAGATTTTTGCCGTCATACAGAAATCAATGTCGATTCAAATTGGCAACATTGACGGTCCAAAATCGAATGTCTTGACAGAGTTGTCAAATGGTTTAAGGGTTAAGTACAAATTTAATTTCCTAATTATTATTATTTTATTATGAGAGGGAGAAAAACGTGCAAGCGGGTTATCTGATGGAAAATGATCACCACCGCCCATGAATATCAACAACTCGAGGAGAGTCATTAATCTGTTGCCCGCTTGTAGCCGGCCTTTAAAGGAAGTATATAAACCCTTTTCTGGAAAGCCCCAATATCATAATTGGCTAAGTAAAGTTTTTTGAAGAGGTGCTAATTACATTTTTTTTCGACAGTGGTCGACTTCAACACCAAGAAACTAGAGCTGTTTTATTTTTACCTCCTTTTATTTATTGGAAATATTTTTTTAAGTGTTCGAGATGACATTTGTGAGATTTTACGGCTGACAAGCGGTTCGTGCTAAGAAGAAATAGAAAAAAAAACGAAGTCAACTGTCGCTTCTGTCAATGTCAAATGAAATCTAACAGTTTGCGTTACGTTTGCTTTGCGTTGCCCAAGAAGCAGTTCCAAAATAGTGATCGAAATATTCAATCGTAATCCAGATATCTTGCATAGGTTGTGGAGAAATACGGTAAAATTGAAAGTCCGGATTTTACGCGGAGGTCGATAAAAATAGTTCAAAAATCACACTGAGCACACCAAAACGCAAAGCAAACGAAACGCAAACGATTTGACATTGACAGAAGTGACAGTTCACTTCGGTTTTTTTTTCTGCTTCTACTAAGTTCTGAGCACGTACGGCTTGTCAGCCATAAAATCTCACAAATGCCATCTCGAACACTTAAAAAAATATTTCCAGTAAACAATAGGAGTTAAATAAAACAGCTGCAGTTTCTCGATCTCCAGACCGCCGACTGTCGGTAAATAATAAAATTAGCACCTCTTCAAATAATTTTTTCTCAAACATGCTATGTAATGTTTACGTTGTGTTCCTTAAAACAGGCTTCAAAATACACCGTTGCAGGCCTAGGCCGGCAATGCGATCGTCTATTGTTTCATGTCAACAGCACCATGATGTTTATAGGTCTATGGCATCATAGCATTCAGCCATTTAAAAAAAAACTATAAGCAATATTTGCGTTTTGGTTCATTATGACATTCTGCCACTACGCTTAATTTAATAATGGTGATCTGCCTAGAGAAATATTTCACCATAACATCATCATCACCATCATCATCATCATCATCGTTATCGTCATAATCATCATCATCATCACCATCATCATCACCATCATCATCATCGCCATCATCCATCACCATCACCATCACCATCATCATCATCATCACCACCACCATCATCATCATCATTCATCACCATCATCATCATCATCATCATTCATGGCCATCATCATCATCACAATCATCATCATCATCATCATTCATCACCATCATCATCATCATCACCACCACCATCATCATCATCAACATTCATGATCATCACCATCATCATCATCACCACCATCATCATCATCATCATCATCATCATTCATCACCATCGTCATCATCATCACCATCATCATCAATCACCACCATCATCATCAACATCATCATCATCACCATCACCATCATGATGACGACGACGATGATGATGATGATGATGATAATGATGGTGCATGTTTGAGAAAAGCACTATACAAGCCTCGGCCGGAACAGGGGTTGCTCGCCTCGTATCATGCCGGCCTCTGCAGTAATGTACTATACTTAGCCAATTGTCTGGAAACACTTCTGCCGGAACTTGATACCACAATTTCACTGTACAAGACAGGAAATCTCTCTCTCACTCTGTTAAACTTCTACAACTAACAATCTATTCATTCAAAATCTATAGCAGCTAACCTTAATGGGCCAAAGCTATATTTACCTCGATCTCCTCATCCGTTGCCAATTTCTTTTCCACGATGAATTTCTTCAGCTTGTTGATGGGGTCCTTGTTCTTCCTGACCTCCTGGACCTCCTCCCGAGTTCTGTAGCTCACTCCAGGGTCCGACATGGAATGCCCATAGTACCGGTAAGTCTGCATCTCTAGTATTATTGGGCCCTGTCCGGAACGGCTGTAGTCTGATGCTACCTTTGCTATTTCCTGCAATTGAAATGCAACAAGTAAACTTCCACAGGTGACCATAGGGCTGGCTCTTTCCTCGGTCAACGTATTAGATTAGCATTACCTTACCTACCATACAAAGAGGAAACGCAGCCAGCTTTATGGGCACCCTGCCCATTATTAGCAGCGTTCTGGTTTTTTTTTAGTTAGTTTAGTTTTTAGTTTTAGTTCTGTGTTAAATACTTAATTGAAATATTTTGTGTAAATAAAACCTCACAATAATACGGTTCTTGAGATACAGCCTTGTGATAGACATTCAGACGAAACCGAAGTTAGGGCATTTTCATTTTAAAAAGCGCAATTTACTTTTTTTTTATTATTTAATTTTGGTGTTAGCGCTCTTGATTCTGAGTAAGAAAAGACCAAAATTTCCACATAAAAATTCGCCTTCTAAAATGACAGACATGGCGAAACTATAAGGGTTCCGTTTTTGCCATTTTGGTTTTTTCCTAAAAATAGAGATGTTTCCATTACTTATACGTCGGAAGCTACCTAATATTAAACTCACCCTAACACTAATGACGTCCATGCCGTCAGCCCGAATGCCAGGAATGACTCGGCCAGCCTGGAAATACTTGGTGCTGGATGAGGAGCGCTCGGACGCAGTTCCCATGCCGTAGTAGTTGTTCTCGCAGACAAACACCACGGGAATTTTGAGCAACGACGCTATGTTGAAGGACTCCTGCACCTGAAATTAATTTGACAAGGTATCTTCATATAAGTATAGAAGTATATTATGTTGGGTCTTTGAGTAGTTCCACAGAATAAGCAATATCGTGGTTCGTGATCAGAGCACTTTAATGTCCCGTACATCCATTCAATTCAATCCAATCAATTACAGTGACAATACTATAGAGGTATCATCGAAAAAATCGAAATTCGCAGTTCGTGTCGCACCGTCCTCTTCACTCTTCTGTTTAATACTAATTAGCGTGAACGGAACAGCACGATACGAAGTTCGAAAATCGAATTCCATAGTATAGGGCCAGAGGCCGTATTGTCTCACGCTTCTGACGCTTGTCTTCGCTTTCACCATCTCTTGCTGTCATCATCTTATACCGTTTGACAGAAAGAAATAGTGATTGCGAAGGCAAGCGTCAGAAGCGTTAGACCATTGATTCCCAAAGTGGTCCACGTGGACCCGCAGGGGTCCACGGGAGACTCGATGGGATTTAGATTTAGATCCATCTTCACATTTTTGTCGAGTTTTGGGAATATGGTACAAATGTAGCTGCAAGGGGTCCACCGGAACCAGCTAAATTTTGAAAGTGGCCTATGAAAAAAAAAAGTTTGGGAACTAATGCGTTAGACAATAAGCCTACAGGTCAAGTCTTGTATACCCACCTGGCCCTGGTTGGCCGCTCCGTCGCCATACAGCGCGAAGCACACGCCGCAGTCATCGGTGTACATGTGGCCAAAGCCCAAACCGACGCCAAGAGGCACCTAAAACCAATAAACGGCAAAAACAAAATTATTTATTTATACAGGGTGTTTGGTAGCCAGCAGTAGTCGCGTGTAGGGGTTTTAAGGGGAGATAGTTAGGGTCATTCTGATCATTTTTGACCACAATTACTAGTTTGCCAAGTTGCTTGGTTTTTGAGATATATAGCAATTTTATTTTATTTTTCGAAAAATCACCCTTTTTGTCAGATTTTTTTTTATGTAACATCCTGTACTTATAGCCTGTATTGAATTAATTTTTAGTGTTTTGCCTTCGCAATATCCTGGTTCTACAAAATAAATTCAAATTATTGCCTATTAGGTACTGCTAGATTCATTAAAAAAACCTCTTTTGACATGACGACAAATTACTTAATAAACTTCTTTGTTTTACGGGTTTTCTAAACATGTGCTTTCGTAATCAAGTCCATTAAACGCCATATACTTATTGTTAGTTAATTTTCCAACCTTGTGAAGAGAGACCGCAAAAGAGAATATTTGAGGACCGAGTTCCGAAGGAAGAGACTTGGAAGTTGTATGCATCCGAGTTGAGAAACTTCGATAGAGCGATGTAGATTATGAATGACGTCACCAGCGCTCGCTACTCTACTCATGCATTATAGCAGTTCATCTATTCGATAACTAGTACTTAGGCGGGGCTACATAAAACAATTCAATTCTGTCCATTACCTGCCCACCAACGATCCCCTGGCCACCGTAGAAGTACGGCGGCACGAAGAGATGCATAGAGCCCGCTTTGCCACCCATGAGACCATGCGCCTTGCCCGTCAGCTCGGACAGCACCAAACGCGGCCCGTCCTTGCCTTTCTTCCTTTGGAACATCATCGCGAAACCTGCGAGACGTTAATGGATAGGATAGGTCAATAATTATGATGGATGGGTGCTCTGTAAGCGTGCCGTGGATGCGGGCTATGGATGGTCCCTACTGTCGATACATCGCATAGCTCGAACTGCGCATCTTCCTCGCACAGCTACTTCACGGCTGCACATCTTCATAGGGCATTTTCTTCGAACGGCTACATAGCTTAGCATTAGTGGAAACGGTCACATAGTTTCGTAGCGCAGCTTTCACATCGTCGCTGCACAGCTGCAGAGCACATACACACACAGCGGCAGTCGCGTTACTCACTCTCCGTACGACCGAAAACAACATCAAATGTCATACTTGCACTTTTAACTTCAAGCTTCAAACGTATCGTCGAGCTTCAGTACGCCTCGCCTCATTTGAAGTAGGAAATTGTACTGGTTGAGTGCAGAAAAGAGGCTACCTACTCTTACAAACTCTTTTTGTAATCGAGTCGAGCCCAAGACTAGATTGAATACTTAAGTATTCCTAGGTTGCATCTTTCTCTGCTCTACGATCAGTAGACCCCTACCGTGGCATCTATAAGATGTGATCAAATTGTCCGGCGGGTTCATGGCAGCGACGATGCCGGTACCGACTGCTTCCGTCCCGGCATAGAGGTGGCAGAACCCGTAGATCTTCTTAGCTTTGTACAGATTTGCAGCTTCTGTCTCCATTCGTCTTATCAGGACCATATTTTCATACAGTTCTAGGGCCTCCTTCCTGGTTACCTTGACTTCTGTTGGGATCTTGGATTTGTCGAAGTTGTGGACTTCTGGGGGCTGGAAGTTTGCCAGTGAATTACTATGACTATTACTGTCACGTTATGCACACGCTCCGGTTGTGGTGAGTCGAGCTGTGGGAGGGATGGCACACTAGATGCGTGCACATAGTGTGCCATCTTTCTTACAGTTTCACTCATTACAACTGGTGCGTGACACGCACACGCATCTGGTCTGCGCCGGCCTTTAGTGTTACCAGCAAACGAACTACCTACAACCTTTTGCCAGGCGTGAATCAATCAATACCCTACCAGCTTATAATTCAAGTACCTACGTATTATAGCCATAGTAAAAGTACAGTACCCATTGCGTACCTATGTAGGTAGCTGCAGTCAGCACCAGAAGTGGATGAGCAGTTGTGGTGCACAAAATGGTCTCTACACACCCCTTATTATTTTAGCAATAGAGTCGTAGGTATGCAGATCATTTTGAGTGCCACAATCGTTGATCACTTCTGCCATTGACTGTAACTAACTTGCTGCCTGGATCTGCTGAGTAGGTATATATAGTTTCGCGAAATTGCTGAAATCACCTCGACGTCCATTGCAGCGACTGCGGTAGTATCTAATGGTATTAGTTGTCTAAATACTCGTAAACCACACCCGCTGCAATGTGGCCGACACGTCGAGGTTACTTCAGCAATAGGTAGGTATATCATCGTCGTCATCCCTCACGTCACGTGGTACCTGGGTGACATTCGACCTTAATTTTTGGGGATGGGCTACAATAGTAAAATAAGTCCAATGGATGGAAGTTGTATTTTATTTACAAAGTTGCAAGTTGTATTTATGCAGCCGAGTTGAGAAACTTCGATAGTGCGATGCAGGATGTAGTAGTTAGTTTCTCGTGTGATGACTAGATGGCGCTAGTTTACATTTATTGACCTAAAGTAATTGAAAAGAGAAATAAGCCGAAAATGACATACAGAAATAGGCACTGTGGCTTCCTCAGCATATTGTCGTATGGGATTCTGCAACAAGGAGTTAGGAGGTTGTTATACATATATTATAGGTATGAGAACTACTTATTAATTATCCTCATATTCAATACTAGCAGTTGCCTTCGGCTTCAGCTTCATTTATCTCTATCCCACGGGAACTTCCCAATTTTCCGGGATAAAAAGTATCCTATCTTAATCCAGGTTATAAACTAGCTGTGTGCCAAATTTTAACCATATCTGTTCAGCCGTTTTTTCGTGAGGGAGTAACAAGCATCACTGCATATAAACATCCGAACATCCAAACTTTCGCATTTATAATATCAGTAGGAAGTGGGTTAAATGAGCTGGTTAAAATAGGTATTATAAAAATAATAAAGAAAGAAAATTACAAAAACATGCTAACCAACCATCAGGCTGTCATTATCCAAATTGCATTAGTTTTTACTCTTAGCCAAACGACCAAGAGGCTCAACGATTCTTGGATCATTAAGAATCGATTTATAGTTTCCAGGAGGCCCTTTGTTCTTTATTGGGCCGATGTGGGACGAAATCAGTTTGAACAGTCGTTGGAAGCTCGGGCAGCTTTTTAGCGGCAAAGTCTTCTGGACACCATCGAGAACAATAAAACAAAAAAGGCTTATACCTACTACCTAATTCGATTTTCAAACTTCGTATCGTGCTGTTCCGTTCACGATATAGTATTAAACAGTAGAGTGAAAGAGAGGGACGACGCGCTACGAACTATGTAGTAGTCTCTTGTCTCTTACTCTTTGGAATTTCTTATAAATCTATTGCCTGCAAGTTCGTCTGGGTAGAAACTGAAAGAGTGGAGTTTTACCCATTCTAGTCCACTTCCAAAGGGAAGTAAAAAACACTAGGTTGTAGATTTTATGATTCGGCACGACCAGCTAGATAAGGACTAGTCAGTTTATAATCGAATAAAAACCTAAAATATTTGTAGATTATGATACTTACCATAACATATTTTATTAAATTATTAAACTTGATATTTAAATTTCTACTGAATTTAGTCAACATTTTTCCTGTAATTTAGAATAGTTTAGCATCAAAGTTTTGCAAATTTCGACATGTACCTACACGTCAAAATACATTTGTCAATTTATCAACCACGTGCTGTCACACAGCATTTTTTTTAATAACTACTTTGACAAACTCCTTAGGTTAGAAATAACACCATGCCAATATGCGAATAGGTGGATCCTTTAAAAAAATCAAACAAATTTTTATTTCAACACATTTTATTAATAATTTAATTTCCCTTACAGTAGTTATCAACGAAATGTGCAATTTATGAATTAAATAATAATGTGTGCGTTCAGGATACAATATTGATGGTACGTGCTGCCAGTTTACACTTAATCCTATGTGATACGTTCGCAAATGCTACACACTCTCATAAATCACGAGGGCATCTTGCCTTTGTTGGTATTGAAGATTACATTTGTGTGTAAACAATGATGTTTGTTCCGATAGATAGGTACTCACACTAAAACACCGTGCATGGTTACATCGTACCCACAACCAAAGGTGAAGCGCTTTCGTGAGTTGCAAGTTGTCAAACAATTAGGCAATTAGGCTAAAAATTCGTTGATTTTTCAGTTCTAAGTACAGTAATACAGAGTGCAATATGCCATGTTTTTTGCATAAAAGTGAACACTGCGGACGAAAAAGATCTATGCCCAACTGAATATACATATTTATATACATTTAAAAACGTAATATTCTACTACAGTAGTTAAATCACTTCATGATCACTATCAGTTTTCAATCCCACTGATTTGTACAAATTCAGAAATATACTCATTATAAAAGCAGTTTTTGTGATATAGTAGTTTTGGATTCGGCCTTTTTCCAAAATTACTATGACAATTTCACTAAGCGAAGCCAGGCGTTTTTTGAGAAAAATGCCACGTATAAGGGCCAATTGTTATTTTGTTGTCTGTTTTGTCAATTTTTTTAATTTGGAAAATTTTATGTTTTTTTCTGCTCAGAATCACGAGCTTTTTCGATCCTACTAGGAGAAAAAAAGTATCCCAAGTTTTTTTTCTGTTGAGTTACAATTTTTCATAGACTTTATATGACCGTAACTGAAAATTATATGGAAATCATGGGACACTTTTTTTCTCCTAGTACAATCGAAAAAGCTCGTGATTCTGAGCCGTAGAGACTGACACTTGCTTGATTTACATCAGTTTACAACAATTATAGGCTGTTACAAAAGTATGCCCAAAGCTGAAAGACGATTAAAAAATTCCTTATCAGTCTTGGACATTTAAAAAAAACACTGAAGTGCAATCCTAAGACGATGCTATATGACTACCCTTCTGTTAAGATGGTGTATGCCAATTTAAGGTTCGGCCATACCGCTGCTTAAAATACGGAAACGTTACGGAATCGCAGTGACGTGCCTTAAACGTCAGAATTTACCGCATGCTCTCCATAGTAAAGTTGTGACTTTTACGGTGCGTCACTGCGATTCCGTAAAGTCACCGTTTTTTAAGCGGCGGTTTGGCCACACCTTTAAGTTGACCCTATTTTTAGCCTTTAAGATATTTTTTTTGGCTATATGGCCTGGATGTATCCACGGCACGCCAAATGCACGTAGCTGTACTATTCGTGGGATTTTACTTCCTCTTAGAGCCCAATGGCCACGCCAATCAAAACACTCGTAGTTTTCTTGTCTAGAGGCACGATGACATCCAGTTAAGACGTTTCATGGCTTTTGATAATAAAGTACGGTACAGTTAAAGACATACTTAACTATCATTAAAGATGGAATTAATAAATATCGATGTTTAAAAGAGAATGCCAAAAATACTAGCATCGATTAAAACAAGTCATGCCTAAGTCAGGCATAATTGTCATGTCTCAAATTATATGACTTTTCTACACTAAGCTAT
Organism: Archips xylosteana; assembly: GCA_947563465.1. NCBI lineage: Eukaryota > Metazoa > Arthropoda > Insecta > Lepidoptera > Tortricidae > Archips > Archips xylosteana. Next base: position 9,173,815 of record OX387361.1, on the reverse strand, counting down.
ACGCAGCAGTTCAGTATCATGGCGATCACATGTTACCTTGTCAAACTATGTCTCTGTTAAACAAACCTACAATACTTGGAGATTGTTTTCTCGAAAACATGTGACATATCATTTTATGACCTGTTAGATATGCTTTACCTAACTTTCTTGTTTCATTTTGAATTATGGTCTTTCGGTACATTTGGCATTATCTTTTCATAATGTTCACTTCATATACATATTGCCTGTCAACTGTCAAATAATTAATAGCAAATAATTTACGTCAAAAATGAGACAGACGAAGAAGTGACACCCTCACCCTCATTTACCTTCTACTCTTCACGGTCGTAGTCTGAACGAATAATATTCTCAGCTCCATCTTTAAAAAGTTAAGTAAGCCTTTGACTATAGTAGTGGCCATAATTCGAGAGACAAGCTTGACAATTAAAGGGTTACCAGGGTTAGACGAAATTAAATAGTGATGTGGTCAATATCGATAATCAGTGTCGACTGGACTATATGATTTGATATAACACGGGTTTTTTTACTTCCTTTAATGATATCTTACATTGAAATGTAAATTGTTAAATTAATTTAATCATATCACCGTAAGTAATGAATAAATACCACAGGTAGCCAAAGCCGTAATGTTTTTTTTTATTATCGGCACGAACAGCACTACCCTGTCTGTGTCAACATTTGAGCAAAATGAATTTTCAAAGTTGTCTCTCGAATTATGGCCACTACTATACACTTATTTTTAAATTTTGACGTTTGGCTTTTTTTTAATAGCGTGTCCTCGGCATGACCTCGAGATGCTGCAACGGCGCTTCCGGGTGCATTCCCCTGATGATTTTCTCCGCGTTATTGTAATAGATGTCGCCGGACAACTCTTCGATGCCGATCTCTGGCTCAGATTTCGCTTGCTTCGTGGCTTCGTCTACTTCTGTTCGGACCTTGGCGTCGATTTCCTGAAAATTATAGGTTGTCAAGAACAGTTTCAAAGTATTGCATTCTATTTCAAATTTCCTATGGTTGCGGTTCAATTGAGGCGGAGCAGAGGGGGTATAGATTCTGATCTATCTAGGTTAAATCGCCAATAATTGGCCACCCTTCAATAACTGGCCCCCTCATACTGAAAATGAACTCTGTTCCCCTATAAACAAAATTCAATTTAGTATAACGTGGCCAGTTATTGAAGGGTGGCCAGTAATTAACACCTCAGGCTAAAAATTAATTCTAATATGGGTGGATAGAGTTCATTTTTAGTATGAGGTGGCCAGTTATTGAACGTTGGTCATATTGGCGACTTACCCTAATCCCATTATAATGATATTATTAGATATGACATTTATTTCAACTATAATGTGATTGAAGGTCGGTTTTTCACGTCTTTGAGCCGCATCAACCAGCGCAATGTAAGACTTTGGGATACAATAAACACATCGAGTATATATCCAAAAAAAACAATACTATGAAAAATTGCCAATGCGATATTAAAACACGACGTGTGAGTGGGTGCTGTAAATAACGATTTTTTTCATATTGTCCACAGACTTAATAATCGGTTAAGGAAAAAAATCAATCAAGATATTTTTTTTGTAAGGCCGACTCGCACTTGGCCGGTTTTATTTATTTAAATACTAGTGTTTAGATTCACTTTTTTTCGATTTTTTTTTCGAAAGAAAATTGACCTTTCGTAACATTGTATCATTTCAAAATACTTACAATATCAGTTTAAAAGTTAAATTTTCTAATCAGAACTTTAATCCAATGCACTTTACATACAATACATAATCAAATCGATCAAATACTCATGCAAACTTGAATCGATTTAACGTGAGTATCGAGTACCGAGTCGTATGGTTACATCACTAGCAGTGATCGGAATAGGTAGAGCTAATTTACCTAAAGTTCGTGGAACAGAGACGAAAAGTGGAGACTTCCTTAGACCTATAATTTTTTCGGGACAATTTGTCCCGGTTTTTGGGACATCGTTTAGAAGTATTAAAATGCATGTCGTAAAGGTATTAAATATATAAATTATGTTATTAATTGACATGATTTTTTTAACTCCATTCCGGGGTTTTTTCTTTCAAAATTGATAAATTTTAGTAGAAATGACTTTTTTGGCTATACCGTTTAAGAAATACCATTTTCAAAGATATCATTCATTATTGTTACAGCAAGAAACGTTACATAATCATAATCTTTCAAAATTCTAATAATTCGGAAGAAAGGGCTTTTTGGGTTTTATCGGCTAATAAAAAACAAATAGAATTTTTTAAAACTTATCTTCATTGTGAAAGCAAATCAAGAAATCTATTACATTGTTTATTTATAAAAAAACAATCCTATTACCTTTACGTCATTTATTTTATTTAATAAATTTTATGATGTCCCGCCGAAACCGGGACAAATTGTCCCAAAAAATTATAGTTCTAAGGAAGTCTCCACTTTCGTCTCTGTTCCACGAACTTTAGGTAAATTAGCTCTACCTATTCCGATCACTGTGATCACTAATTACGTCGCGAAGACAAATGTCAAAACGAGCCTTTTATTTTGTGACGAGTTTAGCAACCTTACTCAAGACTTTTTTCATTCTGAGAGGAGGCCTGTGCCCTGCAGTGGGACGTATACAGGCTGGGATGATGATGAGATGAACCTTACTTAAGACCCCGCATAGGACTGACCTTCAGTTGATCGGGCGTGACGAGTTCATGCGACAAAACCTTCTCCTTGAACGAGGTGATGGGATCCCTCGTCTGCCGCACTTCTTGGATCTCGTCACGAGTACGGTACGAGGTGCCGGGGTCTGACATCGAGTGGCCGGAGTAACGGTATGTTTCCATCTCCATTACCAATGGACCTGGGGAAGGCAAGTTAGTAAGAAAAATACACAAAAAAGTCGATCGCGGCTCTTTTCTCGGCGTCTTTTTCGCTCTTATTACGTAGACATAAAGCTTATTCTGATCAGGTTAAACTGTAATTTTTGGTTTCATGTACGGAAAACGGGAAAACGGATGTGTTGCACGGCCGAATTTTTAATAATTTTTTTTTATTTTTTTTTATTAGCCTGTTTTGGTGTCCCACTGCTGGGCAAAGGCCTCTCCTCTCTTGCTCCACTCTTGCCTATTCAACGCGAGCTCCTGCCATCCCACGTGATAAACATCTAGGTCGTCCCTCCATCTCCGCTTTGGTCTGCCTCTATTACGATATCCATCGCTAGGGATCCATTCCGTGATAAGTTTGGCCCAACGTTCCGAGTTCATAAAAAAAAGAGAAAAAAAGAAAGAAAGAAAGAGGAGAGTTTTTAAAAATATAAATCTGCCAAACTAAGCCAAATCAACCTACTACATTTTTGGCTTATCCTGAGGAATCTATGCATTAAATCTGATGGGCCGTAGGACACGGTATATAGGGTAATCGCCAATATTCAACAACTCTATTCACCCATAATAGAATTCATTTTTAGTATAAGTGTTAATTACTGGCCATCCTTCAATAACTGGCCGCGTTATACTAAAATGAATTTGTTTGTAGGGGAACAGAGTTCATTTTCAGTATGAGGGGGCCAGTTATTGAAGGGTGGCCAGTTATTGGCGATTTATACATACGTGTTTTAACCAAGCTAAGGAAAAAAGAAACGACGGGTCTCAAAAGAAAGCACAAGGTCACTCAAAGGGCGATGGACATGGCTATGCTCGGAGTTTCTCTGCGGGATCGCATTAGAATTGATGGAATCCGCGCAAGAACTAAAGTCACCTTGCTCGAAGGCCAGACTCAACAGTAGGCAGGGTAGAATTGATGGCCGATGGGGCCCAAAGGTTCTAGAGTAGCGTCCACGAAGGCTTTCGACCTAGTTGACCATAATATACTAATGCAAAAACTGTATAAATACGAAATACGTGGCAACATCTACGACCTGTTAATGTCATACTTGACCGGTAGAAAACAATTATTTCAAATAGATAATTTAAGTTTAATAGCTAAATGTGAAGTTGCTTCCTCATCAGAGTTGAGACAAGTTTTTCTTGGTCTTGGGGTACCGCAAGGAAGTGTACTTGGCCCACTATTATTCCTCATTTATATTAATGATCTACCACAGGCAGTTGACCACCCTATGAGTCTTTTTGCAGACGACAGTAGGTACGGTAGGCGTCCACGGATCGGAAGACGCAGTGAAGGTAGGCTTCCAAAAAGACAGAGCGACGAACTGATTAAGGTTGCGGGAACGCGTTGGGTGTGGATGGCACAGGACCGATCTGTTTGGCGGGGTATGTATTACAATACCGAAGTACGAAAGACCGAATGTATTAAAACATCGAATGGGTCAAAAGACCGACACGATTTTTTTCTGAAACCGTAAACTTCTCAGAATTTATTAAAACGGCATCATACAGAACCCATTAGGTTAGGTTAGGTTAGTTTTATAACAATCTTAAAAAGTTAACGGTTTCAGAAAAAAATCGTGTCGGTCTTTTGACCCATTCGATGTTTTAATACATTCGGTCTTTCGTACTTCGGTATTGTAATACATACCCGTTTGGCGAGCCTTGAATGTCTATGTTCAGCAGCGGACGTCTTTCGGTTGAAATGCTGATGGTGTGTTTTAAACTGATCGTTCACCTTTCCCGCTGGTGCAGTAGTCGATGGCATAGCGGGTGGCCTCGCGGGTGGCGAGCACGTCCATGCCGTCCACCCAGATGCCGGGCACGTAGTCGCCACGCGAGTAGTAGTCCGTGCTGGCAGACGAGCGGTCCACGCTCGTGCCCATGCCTGCGCACAAGTCATACACAACTTTAATTCCAGTACTAGATGAAAATAAGTTTTGTTAAAAATTTAATTTTTAAAGCGAGCTTTTTAGCTGACTGTACTTTTTGTTGACTGTACTTGCATTGTCATCCAACCTACATAAGTATACCAAATTTCAGGTGAATTCAACCACTGGAAGTGGGTCAAATTCGACTTCTAAGATTTGACCCAAGAATAAAACAAACGGGGTGAGGTGAAACCCGACTGCGTAAAATATTGTCTTACTAGCTGACCCCGCAAACATTGTTTTGCCGTATATCACCTAGGGGTATAAAAAATAGCCTACGACCTATTCTCAGAGCTACCAAATATAGCGAAAAAAGTTTCATAAAAATCGGTCAAGCCGTTTCGGAGGAGTTCGATAACAAACACCGTGACACGAGATTTATATATATTAGAAGAAGATAGAAGATTTACCACTAAAAGTCGCCCCCATGTTTGAATATCATTTATTTACGTAAGGCCAGACAGAAGAAACGTGGCACTGGGGCGCGTCACAGTCCGCGTCGTTTGTTCGCAGGCCGCGTCTCCGCCCCGTGTCTTCTGTCTGTTTTGGATCGCGGCGCTTCTATACATTTAGTATGAAAACTGATTCAAGGGGCGCCGCGACTGCGACGCCGACGCACGCGCCCTCGCCCCACGTCTCTTCTATGTGGCCTGCGCCTTACACGGACTTTGGGCCACCGACTTATATATGAGTACCAAATTTCAACTCAAATTCAATATAGTTTTGATATCGTATATGAGCAGTATCGGAAATCCGTATTTCCTGTGTAATTCCCGTTCCCAGGGGAATTCCGGGAAAATTATACCCAAATAATTATTATTAGTTATTTTAATTATACTCTCGCTACTGAGACGAATCTAATGAGGCCTCACACTTTAAAATCCATCTAGCAGTTTAGGCTGCAGAGCGTGCCAAAAAAATTATACATACATACCCACATACATAAATAGGCTCGAAAGACATAGCCCTCCTTCTGCAGTGGGGTGAAAAACAGAAAACTGCTCCTTACTGCTGCTAACGGATTACGATTCCGAAAAGTCGAACTTTCCATTGATATTAGACCTCCGATTATAACTTCGGTTCCAACACTTTTAAATCGGAGGTAAGGTAAGTTAGGTTAGAAAAAGAAAGAAGGTCGAAGTACTGCGCCGGCGACGATCGTGATGACATAACTAAGATGTCGGCTAATTATTATGCGAAGTGATTTGCGTAAATTTACTTACCGTAACCATTGTTCTCGCAGACGAACACGCACGGCAGGTCCCACAGCTTAGCTATGTTGTACACTTCGTACAGTTGGCCTTGGTTGGCGGCTCCATCACCGTACAGGGCGAAGCAGACGCCGCCGTCGCCGGAGTACTTGTGGGCGAACGCTATGCCCGCGCCCAGGGGGCCCTGGCGGTAAAAAACATAAGATATACTTAGGCTCAGTTCAGAATGAGACGCGAGCGACGGGGCAATTTTGAGAGATGAGTTCATCACTTCAGCCGAATGACGTCCACTGCTGAACATAGCCCCGCCACGGTTCAGCAAACAGAGCGTAATTTGTAGAAAGTTGTTTTAAAAACTTTACTAAATGTAAACAAACTCCATATTATGATATGAGACTAAACAAAAGAGTACGTCGAAAATGTGACGCGTGAACTTTGATCAATTATAACTGTAGATACACATTGCCGAACAAAATCCCCTTCAAAGAATGCACGAACTTTTTTATTTGGTTGCGTAACAAATAAAATCATCACCTACACAGAAATTTGTACCTAGTCTTTACTTCATTACAGTCGAATTTCGGTAGCGGCAAAACTCCACTTGACAGCTAAACTTGACAATTTCACGCAACGTTCTGAGAAAAAAGAAGGCCACTTTTATCAAAGTGGCACTCATTTGGCTCGGACATTTTCGGGCGCGCGACTGTGGATCTACAGTTATAATTGATCAAAGCGCGTGAAAGTCAATTACAAATATTGAATTTGGCTGGTTAACCCGACGCCATAACTATTGGTCGTGTTGGTAACTGATGATTGTTTACATTTAGTAAAGTACCTTAACCTTTATAGTATAGTCGTTTGTTGCTAACATCGTAAATTAAGGCTGCGTATCCACCGGAGACGCGGGACTGCGTATACATTTATAAATTAAGTGTTTCTATTGGTTCATGACAAACACATCCCTCGCAACGCCTCCTCGCTCAGCTCCGGTGTATACGCAGCCTAAGTATTCTATTTTTTGGTAATCCGAAGATATGTAACAACAAAAAGAATTGTTTTAAATACAAAACGCACCTGAGCTCCTACAATGCCATTGCCACCGTAGAAGTTTTTTCCGTACAGATGCATGGAACCGCCCTTGCCGCGGGAGCAGCCGGTTCTTCGGCCGGTTAGCTCCGACAGCACCCCGAGCATGCTGACACCCATGAGGTAAGTCCACCCGTGGCACCGGTAAGCCGTGATCACAGAGTCCACGTCGCGCATCGCTTGACGCATGCCCACGGCTACTGCTTCTTGCCCTGAAGATGTTATAAAGATTGGCTGAGTTGAATTTTGTATGGAGCAAGTACAGTCAAGGGCAAAAATATGTATACACTTTAGTACCTTGTCTATTTTCGTCATATTTGAACTGCCATATATGAACTGTCACAGTGGTTAAAGTGACAAGGTACTAAAGTGTATACATATTTTTGCCCTTGACTGTATCCAAATCGCCACACAGTACTTTGCCACAAAGATTTCTTCTTTGATTTTATTAGCAAAACAATTACTCAATGAAAATCTAAGATTTTTTTAAATTAAATTTGTTATGTGCACTTGGCGGGATTTAAGTCTGTAATTCGCACCCCCAGCCGAAAAAAGCGGTAATATGAAATGCCTTAGTTTACAAACTAAGCCATAAAGCGACCGGATAAAGCTTAGTTTACAAACTAAGGCATTTCATTATTACCGCTTTATTCGGTTGGGGGTGTGAATTATAGTGCAGTACTTCATTTATGACCAATTGCCACAGAAATAATAATAAAGAGGATCTCTCCTCTCCTCTTTATTATTATTTCTGTGCCAATTCCAATATAGGGTAAATCGTAAATAACTGGCCAACGTTCAATAACTGGCCACCTCATAAAAATGAACTCTATTCACCCATAATAAAATTAATTTTTACTATTTTTAGTATAAGGTGTTAATTACTGGCCACCCTTCAATAACTGGCCGCGTTATACTAAAATGAATTCTGTTTGTAGGGAAACAGAGTTCAATTTCAGTACGAGGGGGCCAGTTATTGATGGGTGGCCAGTTATTGGCGATTTACTACAATGTAGAAATTTGTGACGTATGATATTTTCGATCATCAATTAACGCCCGACTGAAGTTCGGTTGTAAACCAAAACTTGAAGTAATTTCGGCAGTTGTGTTATTTTATTAGTACCTAATTGGAACAACATTGCAGCCATAATAACGCCGAAATTTCGGCAGTGACAGTAATGCAGGCAAGATAATAATTATGACTGAGCATTATAATACGGGTGTTTTACAAACCTGAATACAAATGGCAGAATCCACGGATGATCTTTTCCTTGTACAAGTTTCCAGCAGCAGTCTCAAGCCGACGGAGAACTGCCAGCCTCTCATAGATTTTCAGGGCATCTTCGGATGTGAGAGTTGCTGATGAGGCTGGCCCACTATCCAATTTGTGGAGTTTGTAAGGCTATAACGATGAAAATGTAGATTGTTAAAGAATTTCGTCCATTATATATAACTAGTGGTTGTTGTTTTCTACACTACCAATTAGCCTGGTTAGAGAATCTGACTACGAAGCTTGAAGTTCTAGGTTTGATCCACATTCAGAGCAGATATTATGTATAAAAAATATGTTTGTTCTCGAGTCTTGTTTTATGCAGAATTCTAGCCTTCTAGGGCCAAGGGTTTGGTCTGAGCGTTGATTATTCAGTCAGTTAATCAGTCACAACTTTTCTTTTAATATGTATAGATTTTTGATTAGGTACCTCATGATCATGATAGAATACTACATGTGTCAGTAATATTACCGGCTATCTTACTCTCCAGCACTGCTGCTTGGTGGTAGGATTAGCGAGTATAATGATGGCAGCGATCCAGATGGACGTTGCATGAGGTCTTATACCGCCTTTTGTCATAATTTACCCCTGTATTTTTTCATTAAAGTAATACATTTTCCTACTTTTATTATAAATGGAATAGTTTATTTGTAGGCATGCTTATATTACATTTGTATTACATGGATTAACACATAGGATAATTGTCCGGGAAAATACAAAGTTCCCGCGGGATAGGAACAAGGGACTTCTATAGAAAACTATGCTGTCTCTGATTGGAACAAGCTTCTTTTATCCCGGGAAAGCGCACAGTTCCCGCGAGATAGAAATTCTACTAACAAAAAACTTTCACTAATAGAAAGCTACACTGGTAGCTTTCTATGAGTGAAAGAATTTTTAAAATAAATAAATAAAATAAATAGTTGTGTTCACTTATTTCTATCCCTATAAAAAGTATATACCCTATGTTAATTAGGGATAGTGTAGCTTTCTATTGGTGAAAGAATTTTTAAATTCATTTCCTAGGGGACAAATAAAGAAACAAACAAAATTCAGATTCCCTATTCCATAAGAATTTCGAAAAATCCTTCCTTAGTGCACTCTCTAGCACCAGTAGTTTAAGCTGTGGGTTGGCTGTCAGTCAGTCATTCATGGTAATGTTTTATAGGTATAGATTAGTAATGTAATGATATAAAAACGCAATTTTTACCATATGTTAACAGATTAACGATTAATGTGAACTTGCATTTAATCTTCCGAAATGTAACACTTTGACGTTTAACAAAGTTAACTTTGGATTGGCGATTAACAAAGTTAAGTTTTTGATTAACGGTGCCCAGCTATGGTTTCAAGTGTACCATAATTTTTTTTTGTGTAAGGAACTCTAAAAAAAATTAATAACAATTAGTAGTTGAAAATAAAATAAGACTTGAAAAGGTTCGATTGGAAAACTTTTGTGACTTTTACATAATTATAAAATATCTTATTTCATGTTTATGTTTTCTTATCAGAAATATTTGAACTTGATCTTTGAAAAAAATTTATGAGACCAGCGGCAGACATGGCTATCACGCCTTTGCGTCATGCATACTCTCAGACATAATGACGTCATATCTGGTGCATAGAATATCTGATGGAAGAAGATAACGTCAAGTTCAAAATAAATACAATTTGAAGGTTAGGTTACATAAGTAAAGAATATCGAGAGAAAGTAACTTCAACTATATAATTCCTGCATTAGCATATTAACCTTGTACGCAAAGAATACAAATAATTACTTTTTTATTCAGGATGACTAATTAATGTGTTTTTTTCGCTTACCTTAATTTCGAACGTAGCTTCATTCTTCGTGCTGTATTTAGCCTTCGTCGTTGTCGCAACTGGGGCGGCCGCTTTCTACAAAACAATTCGAAGATCAAGATTATCTTGAAAAGACTTAAACCGGTCACGAGTAATACAACATTAAGTAAAATAAAACGTAAACTACTGTACTTACCGTAATCGTGTTTCCAGTCAAAAGCTTGGCGGCTGAGGGGATTAACTTGCTCATTTTGGAGACTAGGTTTTTGATAAAGCCCAGTATAAATCAGTGGTCCACAAGTGGGACCACTTTTGATAAGTTTAATTGAAAATTTTAATAGAAACACGGGCCGACTCCCGACGTATTCAATCGTGAAGAGATGACAGATGTCACAGATGTCATTCAGGACGAAAGGTCACATATTTGTGACACGTGTATCACCGCCCTAATTAACGAGATTTGAAATAAAATGCGAAACTAATGATTAAATTGCGTAATTTATTTAAATTTTCTACTGAACTAATATTTATAAAATTGTTATTATTGGCACAGAAAACATATTTTTAAACGTGTCTTGAACAATTTAATAAATAAAACGTCTCCTTGACACTGACGTAGAAGCCTAATTTACAAAGCAAGTTGCTGCAAATTATGAACTGACTGATTCTAAATTATTCGTAAAAAATATATTTATAAAATAGTCCAGGAATTATGATACAAAATCAAACTTAAACTACATACTAAAATTAAACATGTATTATCCGGAACCCTCAAAAGTGAAGCTTGATTATTTTTACAATTTAGAAATAATCTGAAGTTTCTAATGTTTCTATGCTAGAAGCTATCTTTATAAACTTAAATTCACAGAAAATGTCGTTTCATTGAGAAACGGATGACGAATTTGTTCGCAATATCAAACGAATTAATGATATATAAACCCGAAAGCGAACTTGTGTCGTCATTATAATTTCAACATCGCGTTATAAGACATTGCTTACGAAGTGTGTGTTAAGTTTGAACCTGAAAAATAGTTTAAATAATGGAGTTTCCGCACATTGGCAAGAACTGTTCATACAAATCATGCAATAAGTTGGGTAAGTTATGCTACGATACCAAAGATTTACTTTGAGCTCCTCTTAGGTTTGAGTTTTTGAGAATATTATGGTTCGTTCTAGAAGTTTACTGTAGTAAATGACTTGGTATTTTTAATAATTTTGAAATTCAGAAGTTTATTTATTTGGCATATTTCAGATTTTCTCCCCATGAAATGTGGAGCGTGTCGTGACGTTTTCTGGTAAGTTCATACTATGAATTAATTTAAAGCTAGTTTTGTATAAACTTTTGATAAAGTTTAAACTTCTGCTGTATTCTCCTCATCCCCATATAGTTTGGCAAGGCCTTTCATGGCCACTTCCTCTTTTAACTATGGCATTGACAGCGAATATTGGCATATTCTAATAGACACAAAGAGTAAGATGGTTTGTTTTCAAAAAAATTGAACATGGTTAAGGGCTTAATGAAAACAAAATCACGATTGCTTCATTTGTGTAATGAAAGTTAGTCATACAAACTGTAACTGTATACTTTCGTAACACAAAGGAATCAATTAAGCTTTGTTTTACTTAAATCCCTTAATTATGTACAATTTTTTTGAATTCTACTCAGATATTTTTTTTGCATCATGATTTATAAAGAATTGAAAGACAGAAGGATTATTAGGACTTAACTTACAAAACAAAGTATGATAGTTAAAAACTAAATTTAGAAAATATCTGTGAAGAAATAATAAATCTTATGTAGCTTTAGTATTTCTTCACTGATATTTAAAATTGATATTTCACATTATTTCATTTTAATGTGACAGATATCACCAAGGGTTTGAAAAATACTTGATATTTCAGTATGAGCACAAAGATAATAATTTACTACAATTTATTAGGCAAAAAAAATTGTTTACAGTACTGATTAGAGCATATTTTGACATGATAAGGATGTCTCTACTATATGAAACAAGGCTAAGTTTTTGAAATGAACCAATCTTTGAGTATCATACACTATGAAGGTTACAACAGTACAATGAGTCATCACATTATAAAGTGAATGTGAAGTTATTGATAATATGTGCTGCTTTTATGCCTACTTGTTTGTTTGATATTTCATACAAACAAAAGATGCAATTGTTTAGTTTAATTTTCTGAACTATTCTTATACAAAATATATGTCATATTTACTATATTACTAGCTGTTGCCCGCGACTCCGTCCGCGAAGGTATAGGGGTATTAAATATAGCCTACAACCTATTCTCAGACCTACCAAATACAGACAAAAAGGTTTCATAAATTTTGGTCAAGCCGTCTCGCAGAAGTTTCATAACAAACACCATGACACAAGATTTTTATATATTAGACTAGCTGTTGCCCGCGACTCCGTCCGCGAAGAATATGGGATGGGTATAAAAAATAACTTACAACCTATTCTCAGACCTACCAATAAAGACAAAAAGGTTTCATAAAAATCAGTTGAGCCGTTTCGGAGGAGTTCAATAACAAACACCGTGACACAAGATTTTTATATATTAGATGATGTGGTCCTTAAAACCATGAAATACTCCTTATGGGTAAGAATATAGTTGAGATCTAATTATTTGAACAACATACAAACAAGCATTTAAATTTTTCAACATTTTATTGCTACATAACTTTAAAAACAGATCATAAAACCTAATTGTGTTGTGTGGCTTACTTTAAGCCAGGTTAAATTTATTTTATGACAGTTCCAAAAAACTAATGTATTGTACATTAAGGGGCTGTTTCACCACCTTATTGTCAAACTACTGGTTACATAACCAATGAATAAACTAAGTACTGCACAAATCTGTCGGCCAGTTTTTTTTCAGTTCCACCACTCCAGTCCTGTGCAAACTAAGTACCACTTAACTAATCGTCGGTTTAACAAAAAGTCGGAATAGCAACGTCCCATTTCACGACCGCGGGTTCCTGTTCGCATATTTTCGTTCAAAGAGTCGCTCATTATTAAAGCAAAATAAATCGTAAACTATGTAATTTTTAAACACATCTATTTTTTTGCATAAACAAATGTGTAACATTATAATTAATCCAAAAATGGTATTTATTTACGATACTTTGGTTAACTATAACAAAGAAAAATAAAATCACGTAAAACGAATCGAAAAGTGGCGCCAAACCCTTTGACAGATTAACTTTTTTTTTAATGGCGATGTACAAGTTCAGGTAGAACCATAGACATATACCAATGGACCTGTGATACCTACAAATCATGCGTGTATACCTAAAGTTGTCACAAACAATGGCGCTCAAGGGTTGTGACATCGAAACCAAAATAGTTGATATCGATACTTGAACGGTTAGCGGACATTTCAAGCAGCAATGGTAATATTCGAGTTTCTTAGTGGAAAAGTTAGTTTGAAATTAGCTTTGTTCATAATTACTTCGGTTATGGCATATTCGTTACACAGGAAAATTTATAATGTTATATTCCTTTGGAAATTATAAGGGGTAAAGGTATCTCAAAATTAATAGTTCAAAAGGTATGTAAAAAATAATTAAAAACCAACATACAAGTTTGCAATGTCTATTCACAAAGTCTTTTAGGTATGGTCAAAATACCAAATCATAAAAAAAATTGTGAAAATCAACTGCAAAATGTACAATAAAACCGAACGCGCTTATTTCAAAAACTTGCAGGAATTAAGTAGTGTGTGATAACTTTGTGCTGACTAAATAAAATAACAAGTATAACAAAGTATGAAATGCCCTTTATTTGTAAAACAACAAAAATAATACAAGAATTTTTCACAATTGCAGTTTGGATTGTAAGTAATGTAAGTGTGTCATTTACTTTTTTTAACAGGCGAAAAAGTTGGGGTCTATTTATTCAAAATCACAAGTACATACTATTCATTTTCATAAAGAAAATCCGGCCAAGTGCGAGTTGGACTCGCGCACGAAGGATTCCGTACCATTATCTATAAAAACGGAAAAAAATCATGTCTGTTGTACGGAGCTCCCTTAAATATTTGTTTTATTTTAATTTTATTTTTAAAGCGAATATATAACTAAATATTCTGTAAATATTTCAAGCGTCTACCTGTTGCCGTTATCAATATCGAGCATTAAAAAAACACGTTTTTTGTATGGGAGCTCCCTACCTTTTGACCGCCACGCATCGTTTTTGTTTGGAACAAAATTGATTCTTATGCGGATGCGGGTAGGTTTAATTTTGTATTACCGTACTGTCGTCTATAGCCGACGCTGGCGGTCAAAAGGTTAAATTTTTATTTTATTCTGTTTTTTAGTATTTGTTGTTATAGCGGCAACTGAAATACATCATCTGTGAAAATTTCAACCGTCTAGCTATCACGGTTTATGAGATACAGCCTGGTGACAGACGGACAGATGGACGGACAGCGAAGTCTCAGTAATAGGGTCCCGTTTTTAGCCTTTGGGTACGGAACCCTAAAAAAGTGTACCGTACAGTTATTTTTGTGTATTTTTTTTGTACAGTTTATAAGGCTCGACACAAATATGAAACCAAAAAAAAAGGAATGGAAAATTGGGAACATTTATTTTAGTCATCAACGTCAATAGCGCTCTTGATTCTGAGCAAGAAAATTCTAGGGAATCTGTCAAATTAGAACAGACATCGGTCAGAAAACATGGGAGTTATTTCAGTTCTACTTATGTCGATATTCAGCACAACACTAATGAAGAATGACAATTGTACTGAATTCAACAAAATCAAAAATACAACGATAAATGGAGAAAAATCTGCATTTCTATGATGGCAGCGACAAAAGCTTACCAAAATTAACTATCACTGAGTAAATATTACAATCTAATGACACTATTTGATGAAAAAACTGTTACTAACCTATGAGAAGTTAAATTCGGTTGATTTTTCGTTTTTCGTGAAGCACACCCTTTTATGGAACACGGAGCCATATTGCGTTTTTATTAATAGATATCCACAACACAAAACCAAATGGAATAGTATTTAAAAATCGCTGTAAAACACTAAAAACTGCGCAGTTATCGTTCACTTGACAGCTCAAGTACCTAGAGCCTCTGTCACAAGCGGCAGCCGGAAATGCTGTCTACTCGTTATGTCAAAATATTTCCGAGCATAGAACAAACAAATGTCATGCCATCTCTTTCTTCATATGCCAAGTCACCTTAGAAAGAAAGAGACCATATGTGTTTTTTGGTTTTTATGTCGATTTCACACATATTTGTATAACAAATGTATCTATAGTAGAATACCGCATTTCCATTTGTTTCCTATTTCTGTGGGTAGAACAAACGATTGTGCCACTGAAAAAAAGTCTGTAGGTAATTAAAAAATATTACGAAATTTTGGATTTATTTTTAAATACTAAAGCGTACCTATATTTTTTATTCAAATGTTGATATTTAAATTCTCGTTTGCAATTTAGCATGACTTTTTTCTTTAAAAAATAAAAAATACTTTGATTTATTTTTCTGAAACCGGCTGAAGGGCTCTCCAACCATGGCCACAAAAAAATAAACTAACTAATTAAAAAGAGATGTGACGGATAAAAATGCTAAATGCCACCTGATCTGATGGTCAAATTAAGAAATAGTTTGTCCGTCACTTAGCGCTAATCAAGACTGGTGAAACAGAAATTTTTATTCCATGTGACAAATAAGGTTATGATCAAGCTAATCCGAACTTTAAAAAAAGTGGTGAAACAGCCCCTAATTAATAGAAAATAAAGTGTTGTCAAATGAAGTGTTTGGGAAACAATAGCATTAGCGTTTGCGTTAGCATTTGTTCAAACATTTGTAGGTGAATCAATAATTGAACTAGATGAGGTTTTAATAGCATGATCACCACTTGTTGCATTGAAACAGAAAAGTCTCATTCATCATAATTGGCTACTTGCAATTCGAGGTTTAGGTTTAATAATGCATTGCGTCCCATCTGGCCTAAAATGGAAAATTTATGTCTAAGCAAATTTCAACTTATCAAATTCCTATAGCCAAAATTTGCCAAAATTAAGAACTGAATTGATATTCCTTTTAGATCTTCAGTGCCACAAACCCTTTTATCCTGAGCCTAATTTGCTATTAAGTTGTACTAAAATATTCAAACTAACTCGTCACTTAACATTCCAGTTCGGAGCACTTTGCCTACTCCCACCATGAGTGCCCGGCGCCCAACACGAGGGACGTCCAAGTGCCGGTGTGCCCGCTCTGCGGAGCGCCAGTGCCCGGGCGCCGCGACGAGCCGCCAGATGTCGCTGTTGGAGCCCACATAGACAACCAATGCACATCTGACCCCGCTAGGGAGAGGAGGAAAAAGGTAAGAAAAAAGATTCCGATAAACCGCACCTTCAACTTTTTTAAGTCTGCAAGAGCCTTACAAAAACTGAAGCAGTGTTGGGCGTTATTTAAATAATTTCTAATCTAGTTAATTATTTTAAATAAAATCATATGTAAATAATTTATTCGAAAATAACGTCAATCACAAATAATGTGTTGTCAACTCTTTTATTTAAATTAATTATCTAGATGAACATAAAGACCTCTTTTGTTATTGAAGTAAGTTTAGGTAATTAAGTTTGTATTAGAATATCACGTTGGGTCAAACCATCACACTGATATTCTTATTTTATTTAAAGGCCCAACTAATTTATCTAGATAAGAGTAAAGCTCATCTAGATCAATTCAAAATAATAAATGACTGATTATTTAGTTATTTCAAATAACAAATAATTTAGTTATCTTTACGGTTATTCCTTATTAGATAAATTTTGCCCAACTCTGAACTGAAGTGGTAAAGTAGATGTTAAATGACATAAATGTCAGTGTACATCATGGCATCCCAGCCCTATAGACGCGGCGAATATGGTTGAGCATTCGCGGCGTACACATGCGCATTCGCGGCGAATCCAATGCGCGCCCGCGGTAAACACATCGCCCGTTCGCTCCGCTTGTAATAATAGTCCGGGAGGCAGCGGCTTTTTAAACAAGTCATTTTATGCCTGCTGATGTTAATATAGAAAAGAGAATGCATGTGGCTCATGACGAAATCGATCGTCAGCTGGTCCAGTTGCGGTGGATGCGAGAGTGGGAAGCTGCGGAATACGTTAAAAAAAAAAATCCGAAAAATATTTTACACCACATGAAATTTTTTTCATGTGTAATTGACATTGATTAGAATTTAAAAAAAATAGTCAGCTGCACGGCAGAGGGGGGATTATGCGTCAGCTGAGCGTGCGAACTTGCAAAAAAATTAGGAAATAAAATTATTTTATGCCAATTGAAATTTTTTTACATGATTTTAGACATATACAGAAATGTGATATTGATAATCAGCTGCATATATAGTGGGGGAAAGACCGTCAGCTGGAGCATTTAAAATTCCGCGCGTCGTAGAGATATATGCGCGCAGTGATACATTCCTGCTCCAGCTGTCGTCTTTCCCCCACTATATATGCAGCTGATTATCAATATCACATTTCTGTATATGTCTAAAATCATGTAAAAAAATTTCAATCGGCATAAAATAATTTTATTTTCTAATTTTTTTTGCAAGTTCGCATGTTCAGCTGACGCATAATCCCCCCTCTGTCGTGCAGCTGACTACTTTTTTTAAATTTTAATCAATGTCAATTACACATGAAAAAAAATTCATGCGGTATAAAATATTTTTCGGATTTTTTTTTTGACGTGTTCTATGGGGTCTCATAGCAGGGGCAGGTGCGTCAGCTGACCTTCACTTTCCTTATTAGGGACAGCTTCTTTACTAGTATTGTGAAGTAACGATCGGTATAAAAACACTAATCAAAATAGCCTCTGCCTCTACCTTGGGTAAATTGTTGAAAGACCATATGAAATTTATAAATATTATAGTTTTAATATATAGAAAAAAGAAAATATTCGTCAGCTGATTGAACGTTGGGGGGAAAGTCGTCAGTCGGAGCATTTAAAATTCCGCGCGTCGTAGAGATATATGCGCGCAGTGATACATTCCTGCTCCAGCTGACGGTCTTTCCCCCACTATATATGCAGCTGGTTATCAATATCACATTTCTGTATATGTCTAAAATCATGTAAAAAAATTTCATTTGGTATAAAATAATTTTATTTTCTAATTTTTTTTGCAAGTTCGCATGTTCAGCTGACGCATAATCCCCCCTCTGTCGTGCAGCTGACTACTTTTTTTTTAATTCTAATCAATGTCAATTACACATGAAAAAATTTTCATACGGTATAAAATATTTTTCGGATTTTTTTTTTGACGTGTTCTATGGGGTCTCATTGCAAGCGCCCCCGCAGGTGCGTCAGCTGACCTTCACTTTCCTTATTAGGGACAGCTTCTTTACTAGTATTGTGAAGTAACGATCGGTATAAAAACACTAATCAAAATAGCCTCTGCCTCCCGGACTATAAGTTCGCAAATCGCCAGTATGATATGGCTCTTAAAAACATTGTGACACTGAAGAGTAATCATAATCAATTAATATTTATTTTTTGATTATTAATATTTGCCATGCAAGCATGTTCAATAGGTACTGTAATGGGATGTGGTTGTGGTTGTGGTTATGTTATATATAAAATGCTGGAAGAGTTTGAATTATCAGGTTGTTTATCATTGTTATTCATTTTGGATCGACAATATGGGGTTGTACTCCAACCGCACCCATGTAATGTAAAATGAAGACTGATAGTGAAGCGAACTCTGGTACTTTACTAGGGCGTGGATTGGTGGAGCAAAATAATTGTAAGACTTTTTGAAATCTAGAAAGCGTTTACTGGCCGAGAATAATATGCAAATATAATTTTGATTTTTGAGCACGGCCGTGCTTTCCGATGGTCCAGTGGCGAGTGAGGGCAGCCGGCAGCGCCGCCGTATTTTGTTCCTCTCGCCGTGTGCGTGTGTGGGTGCCGCGTCGACACATGCTGGCTGGCACGCACACATGCCAGGCGTTAACAGATAGTTATTATCGCGGTTACCTTACCATTTCCACACCTCTTCCATTCCAGTCTTCCAAACAAGTGTGAAAACGATGAATTGATACAAACATACATACATAAAATCACGCCTGTAAAGAGGGTAGGCGAAGCACACAAAACGTTATATTTACGTTTCAAAGGCACTTTTAGCAGTGTTAGGTTTAAAGATAAAAGTGGTTAATAGTGTCAGGTTGCTAGCCTATCGCCTGCAAATTGCAATATACCTTAACCTATGTCCTTAGTCGCTTCTTACGAAATCCACGGAAGAAATGGAGAGGTGTAATTCTTAAGCCAACAAAAATTTTATTGTTAATTGGGTTATTATGGTTTCCGGCAACTTCATGTGTTTAAATTTCACTTATCAATTTCTCACACGTCTCTTATTGTTATGCAAATTTCACTCGGTTCCCTACCCAAGGGACATTAAAATAGTATAACTAATTAATTACTTTGTCTGATGATGGATGTTAGCCAAAATTGACCCGGGCATTATGCATAGAAGAACCCAAACCGCCAAGAACTCTACTCAAGTCTGAATTTCGGACGCTCTCCAACAACACATGGATCAAGTCACTAAATTTCTGACAATCATCATCTAATACCTTTAAACGAGCAATTCTTGTATATATGTATATATATATATATATATATATTATATGTATATATATAATCAGGATCTCGGAAACGGCTCCAACGTTTTCGATGAAATTTGGTTTGTGGGGGTTTTCGGGGATGAAAAACTGATCTAGCTATGTTTCATTTTCAGAAAATCGCTTTTACTCGTGTTTTCCGGCTATTTTTGTTTGCATTAGAATATAAAGCTAAATTTCACCGACTTCGAGCAGATCATAATGGCGCATTAGAAATCGGGTGGTCGCGGATCCAGCCGACCTCGGTTCGATTCCACGTTTTTTTTCAAGATTTTTAGTTTTTTTTTTTAAGTTTATTTTTCATGAGAAAACGTCAAGTTTCTTCTTTTGTGAGAAAAAGTTACTTTTTTGTTAGAAAAAGTATTATAGGGAACGTGCAGTAACTATAGGCGGCAGCACTAATGCGACAGAAGAGACCCTATGCGGACAGTAAAACAAACTTATCAAGGTAAAACATTCAAATTGATGGCACCCTTATGGCACCAGTTGGCAGCACCGTCTATGTGCACGTTCCCTATTGGGAGCACAGAACAGGAAAAGCCGGTTGTCTGTAAAGTCGATTTACGGACGATAGTTTAACGTGACTCCCCCCCCCCCCCCACCCCCTCCGGTGTTTTTGTCAAATATCTTGAAAACGGTGCATCCTACGGCAAAATCAATGAAATTTTCATCCCCCCTTTATACCCCCGCGCTCCCTCCCCCGCATCCCCTCCCCCCCTCTCAACCCCCCCCCCCCCCACCCCCACCCCACCCCTCCGGTGTTTTGATCTCGGAAACGGCTCCAACGATTTCGATGAAATTTGGTATTTGGGGGTTTTCGGGGATGAAAAACTGATCTAGCTTGGTCTTATCTCTGGGAAAACGCTTGGTACCGAGTTTCTTCCCGAGCAGAGCTCGGTCGCCCAGGTACTGTAGAATAAATTACAAAAACTTGTACCTATCTTTTCAGGTGTTCACTAACCGCTGTTCATACAAAGGCTGCAGAACAAAAGAGATGGTGCCACTCGTATGCAGCGAGTGTGCACTCAACTTCTGTCTCAAACATCGACATATGACTGACCACGCCTGTGAAGGGAAACTGGCCGCTAAGAGACGACAAGCTGCGTAAGTTTATTTCTTTTTCTTAATTTCAATCTGTTAATGTGCATATGTTATTTTATACTTTCTTGTATTTTATTCTTGATTAAAAAATACACCATTGCTTGAACATCTCTGTCATTTGCTGTTGCAAGGATCGACCGCACTAATGCTCAAAATTCGCTGACGCACCGTAGACGGAGTAACGTCACTCGTGCGTCACGTTTTTATCGCATACCATTCACAGCGCTGTTCTGCTTTTTTTTAGCACCAGTGTGCTTGATGATACTTTTCTCTTGGAGACATACCTACTATATAATGGCACGGCACGAGTAAAGTGGAAATTCATAACGAAAATATAGGTGACGTAAAAACCTATAAACATGCGAGAACAATCGTGCCAGTAGCATTAAAATGAGAGGCCGTGAAGCTAATTAGCTATCACGCTGCAGTTAGAGGTGTTCCTGTCGATACCTAATCACAGAATTGGTATTTGAATCATTTTTCGATACCCTTGAGTATTTTCAAAGTATCTGAATTTTTCTTGATCATTCCTAAGAGCAAATTTTTACTTATTTTTATTATACATGGCTATTATAATAAAAATAGGTAAAAATTATTTGGAACCTAAATACTGATTGCTTAAATATGTTTCATTCCAAAATTTTATACAGGGTAATTTTTTAATCAGTGCACAAATTTTGATACGTGATTCAGTATCGTTGATAGATCACGATTATCTGTTCAAGATTTTTTTTTTTTAAATTTTGAAATTTGGTTTTTTCCAATAATTGGGATGTCCCAATTTTTGACAACGTATAATAAATCGAAAACCGTTTGGAGAAATAGGCTTTGTGAATCGTTTTCAGAAATCAGATTCCAGAAATATGATAAACTGAATTAAATAAAGAAAATTTAAGTAATGACCTTCATTTGACCCCTGCAGTGAATCGTCATAAAGGCAGATATAAAGCAGGTCTACACTCTAAAGCAAATTGACAGTTTGAAATGTTGCTGTCCTGCTTATAATAGCAAAGAGTGACAAAGACAGAACTTTAATCACATGATGCGCACATGGCTTTAAACAGTTGTCATTTATCATAAAGTCCGAAATGTATACAATACTCGCAATGTATTTTTACAAATTTAATTATTAAATTACTACGTTACAAGTAAATATGAAAGAATTTAAATATCAGATTTTAGTAAAAAATATCTATTTACTATCACACCATTAAACAAACAGGAATAATCGAAGCTAAAAGAAGATAAATAAATAAAACTATTTGTCATGGTTCATTTAGGACCCTAAGCCGTGCTTGTATTATTGACAGTGACAAGACAAATCAGTAGTGCCACAGATTATGTTATGTACGGCTTGAATTATTGTAGGCAATGGAACGTGGCTCTCTTACTGTGACGTCATCCAACGTATTTCTTAAAAAAATTATAAAAAATTAAATACTCAACCAAATTCAAAATCGACGAAAATGGTATCTTAAAATATCCTATTCTTTCCAAAAAAAATATAAAAACTATAGGTTATTTTTTTTGGTACATCCCAATTGGTCGAATAACGATGAAAAACAAAAAAAATAAGTGATTAATATTATAACGAAAAATACTGAAATTTGTTATTTTAACGACACTGAATCACATATTAAAATTTGTGCACTTAATAAAAAAATACCCTTAACAGTTCCGTAATGATAGGCCTGTATAATCTGATTGGATAAGTTGCGTCCAAAATTTGCAAATACAAATTCAGTCGACAAATTCTATTCAATACAAACTTATTGTTGTTAAATATTATTATATTATTAAGGGGCGTCCATGAATCAAGTGATAGTCAAAAGGAGGAGCATTTACAGTCGTTAAAATATTTTGCAACAAAAACATGTCATAATTTTAATGATGAGATTAAAATTCTCATTGATGATGAAGATTCTCACGAAATACAGATCTATTTACTCAAGAGAGCGCGTCCCTACTATAGTTGTATACATGTAACCACGGCTACTGACGACTACTTATATAGAGGACGCGCGTTCGAGTGAACTGGTTTCTAAAACTAGAGTGGGATAGTCAGAAAAATTGACAAAAATCATCATCTTCTGCAAACCATGGTTGGCTAGACTGTTTCCCAACATTGTTTTGTGGATGCCTCCTTATCTGTATCGGCACATCCCTAGCTGCAGAGCATCGGTGATATGGACCGAAGCCACTGGCGCCATATCGCGCTGGTGCTGCGCCATCCTAGCGGTAATCAGTGACACCGCAAACAGTGCCCTGAGCGCGTTCTCGTACCGCTGGGACGATCGCTGGACACAGATGCGTGTCCTCAGTCACCCGTAATTATCAAACATTGGAAATGCTATACTAAAACGTTACTTTTTAATCTGCTTTATGATTTACTAACTGTGCGCATGATAAGTAATCGAGGAGCCCGGTCTCCATATGTAGCATGTGACAGTAAATTGAAAATATACAGGGTGATTCAGGAGTGAAAGGGATGATGAGGAGATTCACACTGAGCAACTTTTACTGTAGGACCAACCCCGAAATCGCGAAAGAAAATCATCTAATCAAGAGTAAATTGATCGCTTACTATCCGAAACGTATGGAACAGCAGTTTTTTTTTTGCGATTTCGTGGCTGGTCCCATAGTGAAAGGTGGTCAGTGTGGCCATCCTCATCACCCCTTTCACTCTTGCTCATGACTCCTAAATCAGCCTGTATAAAAGGGGAATTTCAGAAATAAGGTACAACTCTATTTTTTTCTCCGATTTTAGAATTTTTTGCATGGATCTGCTCAGAATCAAGCACTGTCGATTATAATGGAGTAAAAAAATGTCCCGTTTTTCATATAAAAAATAACTGTCGGTTTTGTTACCTTCAATCACCAATGTATGAAAAGTAACAAAACTGACCTTGGGACACTTTTTTTTCTCTATGTAGAATCGATAGTGCTAATTCTGAGTGCAAGAACCATGCAAAAATTTTTAAATTCTCAGAAGTAAATGTATTTTACCCTATTTCTGAAATTCATCAAAAGATAAAAATTACATGATATTTCAATATCATTATATCTGTTTCGATGTGTGTACAATATGGCTAATAACAATAAGAATTTTAAATCATACACCAACCAGTAAAGTTACCACAGGTATCTAGTTTTTACAGGGATGTATAGGGTTAGGGTCCCTTGGTTAAGTAATTCTAAACAACCAGAGATGTATGCTGGACATCAGAGCGACATTGCTAATAAATTTAAACCCATCCGAATTAATTAAGATGCAGGGCGGGTTATCCAGAGCCCACGTCCTCAGCTAGAAGCGTTTTGAGCTGTATCCACGTATATGACGATTCTTATGTGTGCTCGATGAATTCTTCGAGCCCTTATCTTTCAAAACAAACGGTATCGTCATAGTATTAAGGTTCAAATTTAATGTAATGGCTCGAAGCGAAAAATTCACGTGGGAAGATTTATACTATAGGCTCGGCTCAATAGGAACACCCTATGGCATACTAAGTTGAAAGTTCCCTAGCCTAGTGACCAATCTGGCAGCTCTTCCCCTTTCCGATAAACTGTAAAAGACAGTGACCAAGTAGCGTAGAGGCCCTCGCCAGTCTCGCGGTCTGAGCGCCTCGGTCCTCGAAAAGTTTCGTTTTCACGCTCTATTAAAAATCCGTCAATATGTGAAGCCTTCATAGGGCCTCGCAAAATATATATTGCCCACACAAAATTTAGGTCCTGCACCGTCACTTGCCTCACTTGCTTGAAGCGCCGTGATGGTCTAGTGGTTTGGCCTATGGCCTCTCAAGCAGAGGGTCGTGGCTTCAAATCCCGGCTCGCACCTCTTGAGTTTATCGGAATTTATGTGCGAAATTACATTTGTGATTTACCATGAGCTTCAACCTGCGAAGAAATTCAATGGTGTGTGTGAAGTTCCCGATCCGCACTGGGCCCGCGTGGGAACTACGGCCCAAGCCCTCTGATTCTAAGAGGACTGTGCCCTGCAGTGGGACGTATATAGGCTGGGATGATGATGATGATGATGATGACCGTCACTTGGCAACAATCCTTTCCAGAAAAAACTAAGTATCGAATCATTTGTCAACAGTAACGCAGCTATGGCGAGGATGAAAGCAGCCGAGAACAGAGTGAAATCCAATCCTCCCGCCGCACCAGTCGCTACATTCACAGCTGTTCAAGGCAATATGGTAATTAACTGTAATTCATTATCAGGGTTCAGAGTTTTCGTAGCTCGCTAAGATGAAAGCGAACCATGGAGTCGATATTTTTTTTTTTATAAAAAATAGGCATAGGTTTGGCCTCAATCTCGCTTGATGGAAAGCGAAGATGAGGCCTAAGATGGTACACGAATATGAAACTCGACTCTTAAGCTCCAAACGCACAGACAGCGGGGGCGTGGCGGTGCGGTGTCGGTTGAAATATTCTAACTTGTATCAACGGTTGTGCGGTACCGTACCGCGAACTTGTTCATACAAGTTAGAATATTACAACCGTCACCGCCTCCGCACCGCCCACGCCTCTGCTTTCTGTACGTTTGGAGCTTTATTCATAATACTTAGTTACTAATTAGTTTATTATTTCAAATTTTAATTACTTACGACAAATAGTAACTGTTGCCACCGTGTTAATTATCAATATTGTATCCTGTGTTCTTACATTAGATACTTCTATTTCATGGATTTGAATAGGTTCTGCGGGATAAGCATGCTTGTTTTAGTATTACTGTATTGACACGGCTCGCAAACTAATTAGTCTAAAAACAAAATTTTATCATAATCATCAAATATACCAAATAGCAAGTACAGTAAGTACCCTAGGGATTAGGCAAGGCATAGCGTGTTTATTATAGTACTTTTGAACTGTACGAAGGTGAAGGTCACAGGTGTGTGTTAGTTATTACATGATTCCTAATAAAGTAATTAGAGGAGTTAGTTAATCGAACATCAGTTGTATTTATTATAAATAGTTTTCGTCACAAAACTTTATTTTTAGGATTCCATTTACCTACCTGGCATGTCAAAAGAAAAACTTTTATTACAATTTTCTAGTTTAAACATGGAACTACCGTGAGACTCACTCATAGTGAAAATAAATAAAAAAATAAAAAATAAAAATATTGGGGGACAATCTTACACAAATCGACCTAGTCCCAAACTAAGCAAAGCTTGTATTATGGGTACTATACAACGATAAACATACTTATATAGATAAATAAATACTTAAATACATAGAAAACATCCATAACTCAGGAACAAATATTCGTGCTCATCACACAAATAAATGCCCCTACCGGGATTCGAACCCAGGACCTCTTGCTTCGTAGGCAGGGTCACTACCATCCAACTAGGCTAAAGCGGTCGTTAATAAACGGATCACTCTCGTCTTAAAACGAGTTTAATAATCCGTAGCCCTTCTTCTTGGAGTCACACTTCACGGCGGCTACCAAACGCGCACCCAAGCCAAGACGTCAGTGATCCGTTTATTTTCACTATGAATTTTCTAGTTCGTGCATTTGACAGTTTGACGAATGATGACGAGAATGGACGTTTTTCTGTTGCCGTTGTCGGTTTTTTTGGTTTATTCAATAAAATCACGGGCAATAGCTAGATAGTGTCACATAGTTACAATACGTTTACTTTTAGTTTACCACTGACAGATGGCTTGCCTTCATTTCATTAGTTTCATTACCAACTTTAACACCATACAAATAAAGTAGCTATTACAAAATCTGCAAACGTGGGTAACAGTATTTTAAAATTGGCTTTATTTGTAGGTCGTTAAAGTTGAATATGAAATGAAGGCAAACCATCTGTCAGTGGTAAACTTAATGTAATTTTACTGTTGTTGTTATAGGTAACGCCACCAGAGTTGAGGCCATGCACACAACCACATTTCATGTAATGACAGCGGGATTTTGACGTTGTGTTGTCGTTAAACGTCAACACAACGTCAAAATCCCGCTGTCATTACATGAGATGTGGTTGTGTGCGTGGCCTCAACTCTGGTGGCGTTACCTCTATTGTTTTTTTATTTTTAACGACCGCTTTAGCCTAGTTGGTAGTGACCCTGCCTACGAAGCAAGAGGTCCTGGGTTCAAATCCCGGTAAGGGCATTTATTTGTGTGATGAGCACGAATATTTGTTCCTGAGTTATGGATGTTTTCTATGTATTTAAGTATTTATTTATCTATACATATAAGTATGTTTATCGTCGTCTAGTACCCATAGTATAAGCTTTGCTTAGTTTGGGACTAGGTCGATTTGTGTAAGATTGTGATTGGATTGTGATTTATTTATTTATATTTACTGTATAACTTTTATTTTCAGACTGAAGACGAAGCTTTGGCCCACGCCCTGGCAGCGTCCATGCAAGAGAGTGTCAGCCTCCACTCGCGAGACACGACGTTCGCGCGCGCTCTGAGCGGGCAGCGCGTCGGCGGCGAACAGAACAGCCGATGCTCAGTCTCATAGCGTACTTACTAAAACACCTTATACAGTATGCTCCAGTTAAAATGACGAAAAGTACTTAAAACCAACATCTAGTGTTTAATTGTTATCTTCAAGTGGGGTTGTAAAACAATTATGCAGGTGTATCGGTCGGTAGGCCATACACCCGGTCAGTTTTATTACGTCTCTTTGTTATCTTTTCCTTTCATATTCAGCAACAAAAGAAGTTGTAAAATCCCATGTTAAGTGCATTTTCGTCATTTTAACTGGAACATACTATACAATAAAATAAAGTACAGTCGGGGCTCTAAAATAACCTATACAGCCAGTCAGTCAGGCCAAACAGTCTAAAGCTAACCGACACAGGATGGAACTTCATGACCGCGAATCTCTTTAAGGATATGAAAGTTCATCTGAGGGGTATAGAATCAAAGTCCGCTAAATCCATTTTGGTTTTGTATGGATTTACGTACAAAACCAAAATGGATTTAGCGGACTTTGATTCTATACCCTTCATCTGATTTTATGATTAAAAAATATATCTGAAGTTCTTACCGAAATATATATTTTAATTATGACAAGACCGCTTATTTGCTCAGAGTAAAGTGAATATTGACGCTGTACTGAAGTTTGGGCCATCAATAAATTACGTGACGCCGATTTTGGAAAACTTTGAGTTTGTGTCACAGATCATTAGAAGTGTCGCGTAATTTATGGATTGCTTTAGATTATTTTCAATATCCTAGCGGTTTTTTTAAATGACATAATATTATAGACAGCTAGACTCAGCGGCAAAGGCCTGGCAATGTTTCAATAAATATGACGCCTCTCATGAGTGAAATCAACAAATCACTGACTTAAATTTACCACCAGCGCGTTTTATTCTATTGTGATAGATATAGAACGACACTAACCGCCCGGCCACGACTTCGCGCGTTTGGCGGCGCGGCAAGCGTTTTATCAGTTCATTGCGTGTGCCGCCAGGTAACCACTGTACGGCCAGCGTCTCGGCCGCGCAATGAACACAGAAAACGCTTGCCGCGCCGCCAAACGCGCGAATTCGTGGCCGGGCCGTAAGGAGTAGAAATTTTTCACTCTTTAACGCCGTAGTCGTACTCTATTCACTTATTTTGATTGTTTGAAACATATCTTGTTGTTCAATTATTTTAACAATGATTAAATTAGATTTTATTAAGATTAAGATTAACTCATAATAATACCTAATAATAATTATGCCATTAAGGGACCTGGATGATGTTTTGTCGGCACTTGCCATTAAAAAACTGAAACAGTAAAGTTTCGAAATTATCTCTGTACCACTCCATTATGAATTAAAAATAATTTAATGAATACAGTTTTTGGAATTGATAATCCACAATAATGATTGAGCTAGTGTCTTTTGCAAATTTATTATAGATTTAAACTTTTTTCTCTGAAATGTGCGATACAATTTATCTAAAGAAAAGGGGCATTTTAAGGAGACACTTATCAATTTGTTAACTTATTATTATATGCGAGAAATATGCACTGTTTTTCTAGCAGATACACGTTTTATTAAAATGCCCATAATTTGCTTGTGTCCAATATATGGGTAGGTCCCATTTGTTCTATAGAACTGATATATTTGGTACGATTTTGAACTCTATTACTTCACGATTTCAAAGTTCTATTTGACAAAATGGGATCTACCCGTCAATTGTGAGTTCAATAATACACCTTAGCTTGTGCTGTGTTCACTTTAAAAGATTTACCAAGATCAATATTTTTGAGATACATACATCAATGTTAACTAAATAGTTTTTTATTTACGTTTCCCAAGTGCTTAAATTTAACATTCTCATATCATAGCTTTCTTTTCGTTGGTTTTCGTGCTTTTTTTTTTTTTTTTTTTTTATGTTAGATAGGCCAGACAAACGAACTAGTGGGTCACCTGATGTTAAATGAACACCACTGTCCATAGACACCCGCAGCGCTTTACACGATGCCAGTGCGTTGTCGGCCCTAAAGGAGAGGGAATAGGGGAAGGGGGAGAGGGAAGGGGTGAGGTATTGGGCCCCCGGCACTCTCACTGACCGTACGAAACGCAAGCAGGATTACTGCTGCTTCACGCCGGTGTTCTGTGAGAGGGTGGTACCGCCCCGGACGAGCCGGCCCATTCGTGATGCAGCGGCTAGCTACAACATGGCTCTACCACTACAAAAACTCTCTCTGCTCTTTTTTTCGTGTTGAGGATGAAGAAAACTAAATGCTTAGGCTTTTATAATTCAAAACTACAGTTGCAACAGTTGATCTCTTTATTTGTAACGATAGTATAATTTTTCATATAGCTTCATCTTAAAGTATCACAATAATATTTGGCAAAGTTCACAAATGTATAAATTAATATTAAACTACAGTAAAATTTATAAACCCACCACCTAATTAATAACTGAGTATATCAGGCCAAAACTGCTAATTTTATTAAGCAAGCAAACATTTAATAACACTAAAATCTCGACGAATAACGTTTGACAAAATAATCTTTGGCGAGACAAAAGAAATCGTGAAACAGGAATGTATTTATTAATTGGTCCCAAAGGCTAAATTTTAGCCTAAATCCTGACAAAAATCTTATCATTTTCCAGACATTGTTATAAATAAAAGTGAGTTATTCTTGCTCGTCTGGACTGCATAACTCTAAAAAGCGTCTAATCTAAACGGACATAATAAAGAGGTAAACTCTGTGAGCTTCTTTGTATGCAAAGAGTAATCTCTGGAACTACTGGAGCTATTTAAAAAACAAACTTTCTCTAATAGGTAGCTTTCCATTATTTCTACTCGTGCAAAGTTCCCGCCGGATGCAAATGAAGTTTCGGACAACAATTTATTCGTCTACACTAATATTATAAAGAGGAAAGATTTGTATTTTTGTATGTAATGAATAAACTCAAAAACTACTGGACCGATTTCAAAAATTCTTTTACCGTTAGAAAGCTACATTATCACTGAGTAACATAGGCTATATTTATTACTAGAAAAAATTAGAGATCCTCAGTAAATCTTACTAAAACCAACCCAAGGTGTAAAAGAATTAGCCATAAAATGTCTTTCATCGCATGCGCTGCAGAAAGTATTGATGATAGAACAAAAAAATATTCTACAATATTAAAGAACGTATCAATATCTACAAAAAACTTCGCGAGACCATATGACCAACTATTGTAGTTACGTCACTATTACTATTTTTTTACATTTTAAAAGATGATAGAAATGCCTATCAAAATCAGGCCACGTTATCCACACCTTTGTATTAATTCTTATCCAAATAAATTATTTCGTATTCAAGACTGGTTCAATACCTGTTGATTTCTTTTTGAATTATCGAAATCGGACATTCCGTTCAAAAAATATTACGAAATTAAAAATGTCAATATAAATAAATGCCTTAGTTTTATATTTTGGAAATTTGGACAAACTAGCGACCCGCCCCGGCTTCGCTCGGGTGCAATTATGCATGTGTTATACATTATAAACCTTCCTCTTGAATCACTCTATCTATTAAAAAAAATCGCATCAAAATCCGTTGCGTAGTTTTAAAGATCTAAGCATACATAGGGACAGACAGACAGACAGCGGGAAGCGACTATGTAGTGATTGAGTCATGTTCGTTATAATTAGCATACTTATATATAAGTTTAATTATCTGTATTTATCCCAAAATGTTAATAAAGATAATAGATTAGTGTAGATAAAATAAACATTCCAAATAAAATACAGATCATTTCGGTGGGACCTGCCTACCAATTAAAAAAACCGGCCAAGTGCGAGTCGGACTCGCGCACGAAGGGTTCCGTACAATTATCTATAAAAATCACGTTTGTTGTATGGGAGCCCCCTTAAATATTTTTTATTTTAATTTAATGAAAAAGCCACTAGAGGATTATAAGAGTAGATTATTATAGCTAGACCGTTTAAATGTGTCATCGCCCGCGCGGTACAGGGGCCGGGGGTATGATTAGAAAGGGGCCGAGAGAGGTGCGTTTCATAAAACAATTTCATAAAACTCGCGAGTCTACAGCTCACAGAGCCAGCAGTCTATCCGTACTAATTCCAAACTAATATTATAAATCCGAAAGTGTATCTGTCTGTCTGTCTGTCTGTTTGTCTGTCTGACTGTCTGTTACCTCTTCACGCTTAAGCCGCTGAACCGATTTAGATGAAATTTAGTATACAGATAGTTTGAGTCCCGGGAAAGGACATAGAATAGTTTTAATCCCGGAAATCGCCCTTTAAGGAGGTGAAAAGGGGGTGAAACTTTGTTTGGAGAATCAATAACCACTTAACCGATTTAGACGAAATTTGGTAAGCTTCCACGCATCCTTGATTGCTAGCATACTTGCTTGCTTCCATGTCTGCTTCCATGCCTGCTAGCATGCCTGCCTGCATGCTCGCTTACATGCCTGTTTGGGTGCTCGCTTGTATGCTTGCTTGCATGCTTGGTTGGATGTTTGCTCGCATGCTCGCTAGAATCCTGCTTGGATTCTCACTTGCATGCTTGCTTTCATGCTTTCTTACAAGCTTGCTTGCTTGCATGCTGCTTACACGCTTGCTTGCATGCTTGCTTGCATGATTGTTTGCGTGCTTGCTTGCGTGCTTGCTTGCGTGCTTGCTTGCATGCATGCTTGCTTGCATGCATGCTTGCTTGCATGCTTGCTTGCATGCTTGCCTGCATGCTAGCTTGGATGCTTGCTTGCATGCTCGCTAGAATCCTGCTTGGATTCTCGCTTGCATGCTTGCTTTCATGCTTTCTTGCATGCTTGCTTGCATACTGCTTGCATGCTTGCTTGCATGATTGTTTGCGTGATTGTTTGCGTGCTTGCTTGCGTGCTTGCTTGCTTGATTGATTGCGTGCTTGCTTGCATGCTCGCTAGAATCCTGCTTGGATTCTCGCTTACATGATTTCTTGCATGCTTGAATGCTTCCTTGCATGCTTTTTTGCAAGCTTGCATGCTTGCTTGCATGCTTGCGTGCATGCTTGCTACAGGCTTGCTTGCATAATTGCTTGCTTCTCTGAAATATTTATGGTTCACGCGAGCAAAGCCGCGGGTAAAAGCTATAATAGATAAAGTGATTCAAGAGGAAGGTTTATATGTATAATACATGCATAATAAACTAACGAAGGAGCTTGATATTGACGTGTTTAATGTTAACACTGACACCTTGAGACGTACTTTGGTGAATCGATTTTTTGAGAGCATGCATTGAGCGTTCTACCTTACTGTAGATTAAGTTTGTTAGGTTAGGGACTTGATTATTTTTTCTCCTCCGATAAAATAGTGCTGAATTATTTGTCACTAAGTAGTTTTTTTCTCTTTTTTCTTTTTTGTGTGTCCGAAGGGACTGTGTGGGCATACTGCCTTATTGTTACACTGTAATTGTCGGCGAGAACCTGTAATTGGCTTGCTGTATTTACTGTAATGTTTAAGATGTATTGTATAAGCTGTTGGTTCTCCATAAATAAATAAATAAATAATATAGTTGTACCCGTGCGAAGCCGGGGCGGGTCGCTAGTAATAATATAAGATTAATCCTACTATAGTCCGAAAAGCTCGTGCGCGGCTCTCCGCGGAACCCTGTCGCAGTCAGCATTTGCCGCACTTATTAAAAACAATCTCGTTAAGGACAGCAGAGGCTCCCTGCGACAAGGTTCCGCCGAGCGCCGCGCAAGAGCTTGTCAAGGTATATTATTATAAATGCGAAAGTTTGTATGTGTTACATTACTGATCCGTGTTTGACCACTATATGACCTGATAAAGTGCATAATGAAGCCAAACTAGCGTTGCGAACAGTAGATTGAACTATCGATAGTGTTGCCAATAGGTGACCTCGAAAAAAAATCAATATCGATAGGCATCAATACTATAGATACTACTGTTATTATATAATCATAATCAATACTATCGATACTATTGACGGTCTTATTTCAACAAGCAATTGATACTATCGATAGTATTGATTATAAAATATCAATATAGTATCGATACTATCGAAAAGCAATGCTATCGATAGTATCTATAGTATTGTTTTGTAATTAATTACTGTCGATAGTATTCAAATTCTCGATAGTATCGATTTTGTGACTATTTGATAATCAAACTATCGATAGGTTATGCAACAGTAAGCCACAGGTGTATCTTACTGCTTCAGTAACAGTCTATTGACTATGGCTTTGAAGAGCCCTAGTTTGTATTTAATTTGGAATGCAGATACCTGAATTTCTGGAATTTAATTAGTAGGATGACCGTTTTGTTTGTAAATTTCAAAGCGACAGACAAAAACAAACCACTCGTTCCCTAAATATCAGAATTGCAAAATACTAGATTGCCGACTTACCCTATTTCTAAAATACCAAATTCCCAGACTACCAGACTTTCCTGTCACCGTGTTTTTCTCTATATCGGATTGCCAAAAAAGCTTGTTTTCTAAACACCATGTTCCATTCAAAACCGAATTTCCGTAATACAAGATAGTGAAATTACCAGGCTCGTAAAATACGACCGCCTGGCCTCCCCACGACGACCACGACCTGCCTGACGAGCCTGGTGATTTTACTATCTGTATCTGGTATTATGGGAATTCGGTTTTGAATGGAACATGGTGTATTGAAAACGAACTTTTTTGGCAATCCGATATAGAGAAAACACAGTGACAGGAAAGTCTGATATTCTGGGAATTTGTTATTTTAGAAATAGGGTAAATCGGCAATCTAGTATTTTGCAATTCTAATATTTAGGGAACTAACGAAACAAACAAATGCTCTGCTAACATTATCTGAACCGTTAATGAACAAAGGGGGTTTTACTACAAGTTGCTGAGAAGCGCCTTGTTATGCAGCGTTCGGAATTTATGATTATCATTCAAATAACTTGTTATAAACTCCGGTGGGTTTCTCGCAAGAAACAACTCAATACTCATATACCTGGCCGCCGTAAGTCGCTTGCGTTCTGCGTTCGAACGGCAGAGGTTCTTATGCGCGTGCGCAGAAAAGCTGGCAGCGGCTTTCTCGACCAGTTTAGCTGTCACTTGCTTCTTTGGATCGTCTTCTAGGAAAGGCTGCAAAAAACACCAGTAATATAATTATACAAAGTAACACAAAATGCATACGGAATAGAGTATTTTTAATTTAAAATATACCTGCTACTAATTTTGATGATTAAAAAATATGTACCTAACTTTCCATACAATTTTTATGTGTCAGTTTTGTGGCTATATAAACTGTATGAAAAAAGTAACAGTAACTCACACAATGAGGAAACTTTTTTTCTTCGTGAAAATGAATAGTACTTATACTCGTGATTTCGAATAAGAAAACCCTAAAATGTACTCAATTAAAAAAGTACACTTTCAATTGAATATGTCGATATACTTACCGAAGTCTGTGGTTAGTAACTTAAACTAGTAAGTTTCGATCAACAATACAACTGTTGATCGAAGCTAGTAAGTAAGTACTACCCTTGTAAAAGGTTGTTCGAGAATTTTTAATAAAGATTGACCAATATTTCATTACATTTCATAATATCCCCACACAACGCAAGCCCAGCTCATATTGGGAATTTGATGCCCACCACTGAGTTACTTCGCAGGTGTGTGCAAGTTTCCTCAGCATAGTTTCCATCACCGTAAAACTCATGGTAAATTACAAATGTAATTCGGCAGTGTCGCTTAGTCCGACCTCCAGCTTAACTCACCGCGAACCGTATCCACTGCCAAATCTGTGTTCTAGAAATTTCCGCCGTGGCAGAGTCCTCAACGTTGCCGTTATAGAAGAAATGTCCGATGCCCGCCAACCAGTGGTATATGAACATTATGGACACTGCCACGTTGTGCCTCAAGCCTTGTAGGGTGACGCCACCACTCGGTATAGTAAGTAAATCCTCGGCTGTGATTTGAATGGTCAACTGCTTTGATATCTGGTTGGGGGTTGAGCCGTTTTTATTCCAAAGCTTGAAACAAAGAACATTTTGAAGTATAGGCGAGCAACTTACAGTAAAATTACATAAAGTTTACCACTGACAGATGGTTTGCCTTCATTTCATATTCAACTTTAACGACCTACAAATAAAGCCAATTTTAGAATACTGTTACCCACGTTTGCAGATTTTGTAATAGCTACTTTATTTGTATGGTGTTAAAGTTGGAAATGAAATGAAGGCAAGCCATCTGTCAGTGGTAAACTAAAAGTAAACGTATTGTAACATGATGCCGTAGTAAGCATGGGGAGGGGAGAGAAAGAAGAACAAAGGGGTATGTCACCGGTTCAGTAAACAGCCTATTCATTCTAGCCTTGAAGTTGTATAATGTTGGTGACGGTTGTAATATTCTAACTTGTATGAACGGTTGTGCGGTACCGTACCGCGAACTCGTTCATACAAGTTAGAATATTACAACCGTCACCACCACCGCATTGCCACGCCTCCGCTGTTTGTGCGTTTGGAGCTTTACACTACAGCACTGTTGCGGTCACAGCATACTGCGTGCGGCGATTGGCTAAGGTAATTTCCGATTATTGGATTGTTTTTCCCAGTAATTCTCAGTGTCAAAATCAAAATAAGTATAGGTAACGCCACGAGAGTCGAGGCGAATGATTACACACACAGCTACATAAAGTACTGATTGCAAAAAAGGTAGTGAATGAATGAAACGAGTGAGTGAATGAAAATTTGAGTTATTTATCTTATGATAAAATACTTACCCATATTATAATTTTTCTTTTTTCATCATAACCTATTTTTGAAATAAAATAATTTGATACTGATAAGAAATGCCTATTCGCAAGAAAAAATCGGTATTTTATAAATAGCGAAAAATATGCTTATCTGATTTATATAAAATAGACCAAAATATTTTATTTTCTGTTTTGTTTGATTGAACTAGATGTATTTTCCTAAATTATTAAAGAAATAGGTTGAAGAAATTTTTAGACAATCTTGTAATTCTTTGTTGAGTTTGTTGAACTTGCTATCGATACAAATAAATGTCAAAATCCCGCTGTCATTACATGACGTGTTGTTGTGTGCGTGACCTCAACTCTGATGGCGTTACCTATATATTAATTCAATTAAGGTTAGAACGGGAAGTCGCGCTGTCATTGTTCATCCACCATTACCTCTCATAATTTGTTTTCCAGATTTAACAAACTAATTGAGCTTGCTTGACGAAGCAAATAATTGATTCATCGCACAAAGCCATTTCAAGCTTCCGTAACCACGCAAAAACAAAATAAAATA
Source organism: Archips xylosteana (assembly GCA_947563465.1). Lineage (NCBI taxonomy): Eukaryota > Metazoa > Arthropoda > Insecta > Lepidoptera > Tortricidae > Archips > Archips xylosteana. The sequence goes on along the minus strand of OX387361.1, from coordinate 9,137,152 downwards.
GTTTAGAAAAAGCATTCAAATTAGATACGTGTTTTTTTGCTACGGGATAAACAAAAACATAGCGAGCAAAACACCTTTTTTTTCAATCTCTTTAAGCAAAACAATTATCACTCACACAGTCTGTCTATCCATACGCATATGTTTTACGTGCGGACTATGGGCCGATACAGACGGACTGCATTCTAACTACAACCTAACTGCCTACTGCCCATACTTTACTCAAAGGTTGACTGGTAGAGATCCCTTAAAGGGATAAGTTCGCCTTTGTACATGCATTTCAACGGTTGTCATTGTCAATAATGTTTTTCTTTTTTTTCCTTATTTTTGTACAATAAAGAGAGAATTCCATTGCAGTTGGCAAAACTGCACACAAACTTCACGATAGCTGCGATTGAAAAGCACCTATGGTCATTGGGCACTTGCAGTTATATGTATTGCAGTTGAAATGCAGTCAGACATGTTAACATGTCAGTTGTTTAATTTCTTTACGTAACAAAAGACTGCGAATATATGCGGTAAATAGTGCATGGGAAGATTATGATGTGGGGCAATATAGTGATGATCTTACCTCGTTGACATGAGGCACTACTCTGGAATCATAGACCATGAAACCATCAACACCCGCCTCTATCTCCCTCAACTTGGCATCGAGTATCTTGTTTATTACTTCCTTGGATCTAAAAACAATCACAAATAGATGGATAGATGAGATGTATAGAAGCTTCAACTAAGTTTTACAGTCAGCGTCTAAAATAAGTGATCACTTTTGTACCTAATAAAAAAGTTGCTATCGATGACAAAAACAATAAAACGTTTTCGCTACTACACAAGATTATTACAGATTTATTATAATAATATGTATAGATATAGATGTTCTTATATATTTGTTCGCGACCATGAAAAAAAACAGATAAAAGTACAGGAGTAGGAAAAATAGTATTATGGTACCGATACCTTAGTAAGAGAGAACCATTAAAGGATAAAGAATTAACAGAATGAGCACAAATAGTAAATTAACAACTCATAATTAAATAGATTTACATTTTTTTTAAAACGACTATACTAAAATTAAATATATTCAAAAGTGACACTCGGAAACAATTAAAACTCTTATTGTTCTCTTGAACATTGTCTTTAAAAATATTTTCTTATTTTTTAACATTACCAAACATGTATAAACTTATATTAAGTAAACTTACATTAAGTAACTTCATTTTTTATTTTAATAAAGTTTTTTTTTCCCGCCACCCCGGGGGGGAAATGGACTTTCGGGGGAGGTGTAGTATGGCAATTGGCCACTTTTAGTGTTTAGCAGTAACATAATAGTTTACTGCAACATAAACGCATATTGCTTGTGTCAGCGACAATCCACATGTATATAATTTAAGGTTTTCAATTAAACACTCTCTTTCAACGACGCACACATCCCCACACCATTTCCTACATCATTTCCTCCGACTCCACACAAGATCTTTTGTTCTCCTAATATTACACGATCATTAGGACAAACATTACATTAGGACAAATAATCATTAGGGATTTAGATATAGAGCCGTTTAACTTACGTGATTTTTTTCATATTTTTTAGACTTGCTGTTCAAAAGTTAGAGGGGGGGACACATTATTTTGAACTTTCGGAATGAATATCTCCGAAAATATTCACTTTATCAAAAAATGGTTTTAGCAAACCCCTATTTATTTTCAAATACCTATTCAATGATACCCCACACTATAGGGTTAGTCAAGAAAAAAAAATCACCCCCACTTTACGTCTATGGGAGGTAACCTAAAAAAATTTTTTTTAGTTTTTTTTATTAAATCACTTTGTCGGCGTGACTGATATACATATACAGGGTGTTTGGTAGCTACGTGCAAAGCTTTAAGGGGGTGATAGCCAAGGTATTTTTGAACATTTTAGCCATATATGTCTTAGCCAAAATTTGTTTTTTTTTTTTTTTAAATTGAAGACTTAGAAATTTTAGGAAAATACCCATAATTTGATAGTCACGAATCAATATTGCCCCAATGAGCATTAATTTGGAAATTTTAAATATGGCATAGAAAAATGACGTAGACTTGTCTTTTTCACATGTTATTTACTAGTAAAATTTCAAGACTAGTGCATTCTTAGCGAGTGCTCCCTGAGTTAGGTTTTTACTTTTTATCTCAGATTTAGCAAGCAATGTCAATGAGTGATACCTTAAAAGAAAGAACAATAAACAGGCATGTTTCTAAAAATGTTTGAACATTTCAAGGATTTTTTTTTATTTTTTTTTTATGGCACAGAAAAATGACTGTTCCAACCTAAAACATTTTTAGTAATTTCGAATGCCTCCATTTTGTTTTTTTTTGGCAAGAAAGACACCTTAAAAATTATTTCATTTGGTCCAATACACATTAAACTATCCGAAATAAAAGATTTGGTTTCCAAATTAACGCTCATTGGGGCAATATTGACTCGTGACTATCAAATTCTGGGCATTTTCCTAAAATTTCTAAGTCTTCAATTTAAAAAAAAAATATCAAATTTCGGCTAAGACATACAGTGGTGGTCATACAATTAAGAACGATTTGAAGTTTCCGATTTTTTTTTATCTACATCATGTCATATGTCTAGTTGTGTTCCTTCTTAGAAGTAACAAGTTATGTTATAAAATAGCCACATGGATAGAGCAAACGGGATTAATAATAATAGTGTATAATTGCTAACATTTTTTTTTACAAATTTTATTTGTTCTCTATACTAATAAATTCAAATAGTAATGAAGCTGGACAAATAATTAAGAACGATTTATTAAACTGCTCGAGAGTTGTTTTATATGAAACTTAGATTAAATAAATCATATTAATGTGAAGTTGGTATAGAAAAAAAAAGCAAATTAATACATTTGAACTAAAATTAATAGTTAGTAGCATGTCCACGGCTTTTAATTACGGCTTTACACCGGCGAGGCATTGAATCTATCAATTTTTGACATTTCGCAAGAGAAATAAGAGTTCCATTCTTCTAAGAAAACGTCGTACAGCTCTCTCAAATTGCCACACTGTCGATTTGAAACCTTTTTCTTGACTTCGCACCAAAGATGCTCTATTGGGTTAAGATCTGGGCTGTTGGCTGGCCAATCTAAGACTGAAACTGATTGTGATGTGAGGAATTCCTTAACGGTGCGTGCAGTATGCTTTGGATCATTGTCGTGCTGGAATGTCCAAATAACCGGAAGCACGTCTTCGGCATATGGTAACATTGTTTCTTGCAGTATATTTTTGTATTGGAATTGATCCATGTTTCCTTCTATCAGCCTAACAGGTCCAACGCCATGTCCAGAAAAGCACCCCCAAATTTTCACATTTCCCCCGCCATGCTTTAATGTCACTTTTGTGTACTTTGGGTCGAATGCTTCATTCGGAGGGCGTCGTACATATCGTTTTCCATCAGAACATACCCTATTTATTTTTGTCTCGTCAGAAAAAAGAACGTTTTTCCACTGTCTGACTGTCCAGTTTTCATACCTTCTTGCAAATGCAAGTCGGGCTTGCCTATGACATCGTTTCAACATAGGCACCTTTCTTGCTATCCTTCCGTTCAACTTATTTTCTACCAAACGCCTTCGAATAGTGCGTGCAGAGATTGCTGAAGGGTTGTTTTCGCCAAAATATTCTTTTCTCAACTCATTAGACCCTTTAAAAGGATTTTGTTTTGCCAAACGAACGATATTTCGATCATCTCGACGAGATGACTTTCTCTGTCTAGGTCCACGCGGAACGTTTGAAGTAGTTTGATACATGGAAAAATGCTTTACGGCATGGAAAACCATTGTTTTTGAACATTGCAGATGGTCGGCTATCTTTTTATACGACCAATTCTTCTCGCGAAGTTTTATTATTACTTCTCTTGTAGATTTATCACAACTTTTATTTTTCCCCATTGTTTTTATACGAAGTAATCACTTTTAAGACTTTAACAGCACGAAATGGCGCCAAAATTATACGAATAACAATCTACAACCACAGAGCCACACAGTGTTCTCTATTTAAATTTGAAAAAATAATAAACTATTCAGCGTTCTTAATTACGTGACCAGCCAGTAAGTACTAATACTAGGTTCAGATCGAATGTATAAAGTTTCTCTATTAATTTTTTAGCCAACAATGTTGCATAAATGAATGTACCGGTAGTACGGAAAAGTTTTGCAATACCGAGAGAAATAAAAAAAATACGGGCAATTAGTTATACTTGTTACTTTGAAAAAATCATCTCAATAAATAATCGTTCTTAATTATATGGCCACAACTGTATATGGCTAAAAATGTTCAAAAACACCTCGGCTATCACCCCCTTAAAGCTTTGCACGTAGCTACCAAACAACCTGTATATTCATGCTAAATTACAGCTTTCTGGTACTAACAGTCTCTGAGCTTAGCCGCGGACGGACAGACATGGCGAAACTATAAGGGTTCCTAGTTGACTACGGAACCCTAAAAAGAAATCGCGGAAAAACGATTTCGCGGAAGCTCTAACAAATTCAGTGTAAATGCAGTATCAACTGTTAATATACTCTTTGTCGGCAGCGTCTGCGCCCGGCCTGAGTGTGGCGGCGGCCATGCCCCCGGTGGCGGGCGCCGCGCGCGCATGGCACGTCGCTATAACCAGCTGCATGTAACTGCGCAGGAAGTGACGGTCCATGTTCACGTATTTATTCCTGTCGGGAAGCAGGAACTCTTTGCGGCTGCCTGAAAATCAATAGCTGTGTAGTATAAGGTCGATAATGCCATTAGCAATTGACATCGTTTTTATAACGTATTAAAATGAGATTTTCCGATAGATTGCATATTGGTTCTATTAATATTTCAATTACAGTCAAAACCGTTTATAGCGACACCAATTACAACGACATATTGGATGTAACGACCAAGAAAAAAACCCAACACGATCTTATATACCAAAGTAATACTGGTTACACTGACCAACCGTGTTTAGCGACCAAATATTGCTGTCCCAGAATGTCGTTATAAACGGTTTTGACTGTATACTTATTTTTTTCCTTTTAAATTGAATATAGACATGAATTGCTGTCTTGTATATTCGGGGTAAAAAAAGGTTCGTCACTTTTCGACCTTAATTCGTTGACATAGAGTCGAAAAGTGACGAACCTATTCTTTCCCCGACCTAAAATGACTTTCATTTTCGTCAATAAGTAAAAATCGCAACTATTTGATTGGAGTTCAAAAAGTTGGACCAAGTTTTTTTTTTTATACAATATAGGCTTGCATTTGGCCACAATCACGCCTGATGGAAAGCGAAGATGAGGCCTACGATGGAGCACGCTTGCCTAGTAAATGCTCATTCACCCTAGACTTGAAAGCGGCCAAATTGTAGTGTTCAGGGAACACAGTCGCAGGCAGGGAATTCCACTCCATAGCTGTGCGATTGATGAAGGAAGAGCGAAAACGCTTTGTGCGGAATTTGGGAATACTGACAACGTAAGGGTGGAGACCCCGCCTACTTCTGGTCGACCTGTGGAAGAAAGGAGCAGGCGGAATAAGGTCGTGCAGTACCGAAGCACATTTACCGAAATGCAGCCTGTAGAATACCGACAGAGAAGCCACTCTTCTGCGATGACGAAGGCTCTGGCGACAAAAATCCGCATCGCAAGCGACGCCGATGAGCCTCTTCGCTCGCTGTTCTACCGAATCCAAAGCAGCTAGCTGATATTCAGCAGAACCGTCCCAAAGGTGGCAGCAATACTCCATGCAGGATCGGACTTGGGCTCGGTAAAGACCAATGAGCTGGTCCGTAGTGAAGTATCGCCTAACCTTGGATAGGATACCAAGCTTTTTCGCAGCGGTTTTTGCCAAGGATTCAATTTAACTCCCGAAGTTCAGTTTAGCCGAGAGGTCTAAACCAAGGAGCTGAAGGCGGTCAGATATTGGTACAGGCACACCTCGGAAGGTTGGAGTTAGATTAAAGGAACTCCGTTTTGCGGAAAATAAACACGCCTGGGTTTTAGAGGCATTAAAACCGACTAAATTGGCTTCGCCCCAATCGGACACTGCCTGAAGGGTTCGGTTCAAATTACCTATCATAGTCTCTCTGAGAGTGTTGGTATCTGAACTACTCGCTCGAGCATCGGACAAATATTTTTCAGACACTGTGCTGTCATCGGCATATCCAAAAGTACCGGGATATACCAACAGGTCGTTTATATGCAGCAAGAATAGAGTGGCAGAAAGCACTGAACCCTGAGGAACACCGGCATTAATGTCCATAGGATCGGACGAACAGCCATCGATCACAACCCTAAAAGACCTACCCCGCAGGAAGTCAGCTATCCAGGTGCACAAGCCAGCAGGAATCCCATAAGAAGGGAGTTTACTCACAAGTCCATCGTGCCAAACCCTGTCGAAAGCCTTCGAGACGTTCAGAGAAACAGCAAGTGCCTCACCGTGCCTCTCGATGGCCTCACCCCACAAATGTGTTGCGTAAATTAGAAGGTCACCAGTGGATCTACCTCGACGAAAACCATATTGATGGTCGCTAAGGAGATCACTGGTTCCAGATACGCAAGGAGGCGGTTGTTTAATACACGCTCCATGGTCTTGCAGAGAACTAGTACTCGCAATACGACCGACGGCCTGTTAAATTACCGTTAAGTATATTAAAATTACCCATTCATTCGTATGGTCAGCTGATGGTGTTTAACATCCAACTTTTTAAACTAAGTATGCCCTTTTGGTTATATATTTTCAAGAAAAGTACAACACAACAATCAGCCTTTACTTTTATCATTATTTATCTGTTAATTACAATAGCAATCTTGATGCTTACCAAATTTACTAATTATCGAGGCACAATAATCCCATATGCCACAGTTCAATCCCAACGAGTGATCTTTCAGAGCATATAATATTTCTTCCATTTCGAAAGTAGAAATAATATTCTCTATCAACACACAAGCTTTGATTGTTCGTTGAGGAATGCCGAGTTGGTGCTGGGCCCAGATAAAGATGTTATTCCATAGTTTAGCCTCTCCCGCACCTTCTAGTTTTGACAAATAGAAGTATGGACCACTGTTGGCCTCGTGAAGTTTCTTTGCATTATGGTACATTAATATAGCAAAGTCCACAAGCGGGCCTATTGCTTCTTTGCCATCAATCTGTAAGTAACATAATAATTTAAGTGTTCAAACCCATCGATTTAGAATGGTTCAACCTCATCACATAAGTCCTCACTTTTACGTCACGTTTTAAGTCGCCCGGTAGGGTCAACGTCATAAATAAGTGATCACTTTTGTACCTTGTCACTTTTAACGTCATGTTTGAAAAGTCATACGAAATTATGTAACGACTGAAAGCAACAAGGTACAAAAGTAATCACTTATTTATGACGTTGACCAACCTTTTTATTATCATCATCAAAATCAATAGCGTTCTCGATTCTGAGTAAGAAAACCACAAAAAATCCTCATTTGAAAAAAAAGTGAAGGGTACACACTTTAATTTTTTTTTAAATGTCCATAAGAATGTGTACAGAATACATAGCATTTTAAAGGGCATTTATTCTGAAGTTTCAACCGCCTTACCTACCACCACTACTACACTAACACACTACTATACTATACTGGTCACATTTTTTAAGAAAAGGCTGTCGTCGGGGTTAGTGCAATACCGCGTAACTAGCACTTGTAGGTATATACTGCGTATCTGCACAACACCCATAGGGAAAATCCGCGTAACTGTCATTGGTTAATACCTACCGCGTATCTAACAAATGTAGCCAAGATTTCCCGCCAACAAACGTAAAATCCTGATTTACTGATTTTGATGGGACTTTCGTTTATAAATATTAGAGGTCCTGTACGTACATCTACCATATAACTAGAAAAAATAAATGAGGCAGTCAAACTCTTTGAATAAATGCCCTAAAATTATTCGAAAAGTGATAATTCAATGCATTAATGGGGAACAAGAATCAGGTATCTAGAGAAAGGTTTTTAAAAAAAAAGATTTGTGGTCGTCCAAATCAAAAGGGACCTTATGGCGGTAACTAGATTCCGAGATATTAATAAATTTGTAAAAAACCTCAAAAAAATCCTTTTTTTATTAACTGTATTTTTAAAAAGATGATTGTATTCACTACATGTAGATGTGTTCAACTTTTCGAAACGTCAATTTAAAAAAGTTTTGTATCCATCTAAAGTTTAGTAAAAAAGGAACCTTATCGCGGCAAGACCTAACAAATCGTTTTTCTTGTAATTCAAACCATACATATATCGACATTTTAATAAATTGCAAAGTAGGTAGGTATAAACTAAACTATTCATCGTATTTACAAAAATACAAAATACAAAATATTTTATTCATACAGTATAACATAACTAAGCTTATTACAGAAAACTTATTTACAAGCCACGGTGTTGTATACTGCTCAAAAGTTACCTGATCGAATGCCTGTATCACCTACACTAGGCAAAGCCTGTACATCGTAGGATGACACTTTTGAGATTGCCAACAGTGATATTATGCGTTAAAAAAAATAGAAAAAATTATTTAAATACTTAAACTAATTAACTATACTAAGAGATAAGTGTCAGCAGACTGCAACGGACCGCCTTAAGGGCCCTTTTTTACGTATATACTTGTTACGAAAATTTATATCTAAATTTGTTAACTAAGTAACATTTTCATACCTTGTTGTGATAATAAAAAAAGAAAATTTAAGTTATCTTGAATGTTGCACTAAAATATTGATTTTGCATGCTAAAAATAAGAAAAAATGTTTAGTGCCTACCATTAGGGCCCTTTTTTAATTTGTTTGAAGAAATTGTTCAGTTCTCTATGTAACTTTACAAGATCATAACTCCTAACAGTTATCATTGATCTCTTAGCTTTATTAGCATCTAAACCAATTATGTATAACCTATTTAGTGATTAAGTGTTGATTTTGTTACTGTCAGATCTCAAAGTTTATAAAAAATAAGAATTCTTGCTAGTAAATAAAAACTATTTTTTTTTTAAATTATGTAATGTTTTTATTTACATCTAAGGCCTTTCGCAAATCTATGTAATTAGTAGCAATATAAAAACGATAAAAGTTTAGTGAGAAACAGGCGGTTTACTTATTTTTAATACTATTATCGATACTTTGCATCTCATTGATAATGCATTGTTGGCGTGGCGGGTCTAGTTCCCACAACAGACAAGTTTATGCAAGGATTGTAAGAATTTGCATTAGTAATAATCATAGTCAATCAAAGTATACCATCATTTACATAACTTCACACTAAAACATAACTTTTTTGTACAGCATACTTAAATTGCGATTTTCTCGAAACTTATAATTTCGATCAGTGAACTTCAAAAATTCGTAAAAAAATAACGGTAGTGGCTAGAAGGTTGGTTCTTGGGTCTATAGTTCGGTACGTTTATGTAGTTTTCAGCTCTGTAGATAACTCATTTCCGCCATAAGGTCCCTTTTGATTTGGACGACCACATTTATTGAATCAGGCGTTACTTTGCGGAGGTCCATTAAATATCAATGAACTGAAACAATTACTTTGCTCACCCGCGACCTCATGCAGTTCCTCCACCTCCACATTATACGAACACACGCAAATCACACAAACGTTCAGACCAGAGCTCATCCTTAGAGTATTGCAACTCACTATCTCTGGATGAGCTCTGCTTGAGTTTGTAGACGCGTCAGTGTAGTTTGGTGCAGGCGATAGTTGGGTTTGTGTGTGTTCGTAGGTACAATGTGGAGGTGGAGGAACTGCATGAACGCACATTTCTTGCATAAAACGTAGCTATCATAAGGTCGCGGGTGAGCAAACTACCTAATGTTTCAGTTAACAAAAAAAAGACGTATTTACGTCTTATGTTTTCTGTGTATAGCCAAGTAAGAGTATTAAGTACCATTTTTTATGAAAGTTCCTATAGCAAAATAAAATTGTCATATTGACTTGTAAGTTAAAATAATATTAGATGTTTTAGGGTGAGGCCACACGAGCGTAATTTTGTGAGTTGTGAGCGGCAGAATTTCGGCTGCGCCATACATTGTCACGTGAGTGCCCGCATATTGTATGGCGCGAACCGAAATTCTGCCGCTCACGGCTCACAAAATTACGCTCGTGTGGCCTCACCCTTAAGCCGTACAACTGACATTGAACCTTAGGGTGGTAAAGGAATTACTTGGTCGACTATACCATCCATACCACATGTTATTTGTTTTATTTAAGTCTCCTATCTACTCCTTCAAAAAAAATCTAAATTTCTTAAGCCAAACAGTCTCCTCATTTGTGTCATGTCTTTACACCGGCATTGGCAAAATACACCTCACTAAGACAGCAAGGGTGAACGCCAAAGATTAAAAAAAAACAGATATCTAGATCTGACAACTGGATAGTTTAGGAATATTCTTAACTAACCATTTTGTATACACCGTAGGAACGAGATATGCGACAGACTTAAAAACTACGTATTTCTGATGGTACTACTAGCAAATAACGTTAATAAACATGAATCCAATTTTGCCATTTTAACTTAATTAATTTCTGGTACAAAATAAATCAATTAACTACATTGCTTCATTGTAAACTATTCCTTAGCCGAGAGAGTTCATGACGATGATAAATAAAACATTTATCTCAAAAATTATAACCTTTTTGTTACCAAACGTTTTACAAATTTAAAAATACTGGCCAGTAAATTTACATTTCTTGTGTACAAAGTGGCTAAGTCATGTGACCTCTCACAATTATTAGGGCGTTTTTTTTATACTTGAGATTTTTAAACTTGAAAATTGTTAAAACCAACAAATTACTCGAAAAGTAAGCATTTTACGACTATATTTTATACCACTTTTTTTACTCCAATTAAGTTGTAGAATCGATAGTTCAAGTCTGTTGCATAACTCATACCCATGGTGTACATTTAAAATTTACCATGAGCCTTACGGTGAAGGAAAACATCATAAGGTAACCTGCATATACCTACGAAGAAATTCAATGGTGCGTGTGAAGTTCCCGATCCACACTGGGCCGCGTGAGAATGTGTGCCCTGCAGTGGGACATATATAGGCTGGGATGATGATGATGAACCATTTGTGAACTTCCAACGCAACACAAGTCAAGATAATCAACATACAAAATATTCGTAACTCACCAGAATATTATGTTCTATCATATTCCATGCTCTAGGCCGCAACATAAGCAAAGGGCATGTACTGATACTCAACGGAGCCCCATGCAACTTTCCATTCACGGCCAAGTAGATATTCTGGAACGCCAACAACTGATTCCGCCATGTTGGACAGTGGCCATCATCAAAGTCCACTTGGATACCCTGGACATTGGTATTGAGGGCTGACTCAAAATGCGCAGTGTTTGATGCAGACACATCCCCCAAGTCTAAATGACGATTTCTGGAAGCAATAAAGAGAAAAGGTAGGAAAACCTCAATCAATTCAAGAATCTGGCCAAACATACAAATATGTTTAGGTTAAGTTTAGATTTTGTTTCTTTTTACTTTTCATTGCATGTTTACTCTTCTTTCCATTGTTCAAAGGTTAACTGGAAGAAATCCCTTTGATAGAGTAATTCCACTTTGTACATCTGTTTGTGTTTTACATACAATAAAGAGTTTTACATATACACAATTACATTTGAAATTTACCATGAGCTTTACGGTGAAGGAAAACATTGTGAGGAAACCTGCATACACATGCAAAGAAATTCAATGGTGTGTGTGAAGTTCCCAATCCGCACTGGGCCCGTGTGGGAACTACGGCCAAGGCCACTCATTCAGAGAGGCCTGTGCCCTGCAGTGGGGCGTGTATGGGCTGTGATGATGATGATGACATCATATACACATATACCATTAGATTATATTAGATTATACCATGGTCTTTGGGCACCACTAAAATTGAATGACCAACTGGCACAAGTAAATTTATCTTTACAATGTGCAAATTAACGGAAACAATGGATCCATAATGTACATACTGCAGCCTTGATGGCAGTGGTGCAATAACCCACGACCGGTCAAGCCTTTCCGGAGATTTCTTGAAGTCTAATTTAAAAGATGTCTGCAACTCTACCGCCCGCTTGTTTCTGTTCTTATAAAGTTGATCAATTTCTTCATCGAATTCTCTATGCAAATTTGCTAAGAACTCCAAAGCACCGACACTAAAAATCTTCTTTTGAACTTCTTCTAACTTTGGTGGTGGCGACTGAAGCAAAATAACTTCGGACATCTTTCGAATTGAACGTGTATCGTTTCTGAATCTTCTACTTCTACACCTTCTGAGCACACACGAGCTCCACGGCTCTCGCGACAGTCACGCGACTACTTAATGTATGTATAACTTTTACACAAGTTAGTTAATACAATAGTGAAGGTCAAAGTTTGATTCCTTATCATTTATTATTATTTTGACGTTCGCGCTCGCATCGCTCGCGCTCCCACCCTACAACAAACAACACAACCACAGATTACACAACTAACCATTAGTGTTGTCAGATTGAATTTGAAAAAGCCAGGAATTCCAGGAAATATAGGTAACACCACCATGTCATTACATGAGATGTGGTTGTGTGCATGGCCCCAACTCTGGTGGCGTTACCTATATCACATATACAAAAAATAGAAGAAAGAGAAAAACTTCTTTGCTAAGACTTGAATTACCGCTCGCAAACCGTGTTGGCCCGTTCCTGAATTTAGCCCCAGTAATATACCAAACGTAACTCTCTCTCTTTCTATCTTCACCCTCCAACCCCTCCCAAACCCGCCCCCAACCCCCGCAGCCCTCGCGGATATAAAGTACACGACTAGAAAAAAAAAGTTTGTTTTACACTTTTTATTGGTTTTATTTTTCATATTCATATTCATTTATTCATTCAGATTCATGTTCATTACATTAATAGATGGTAGTTTTACAAGTAGATGGTAGGTACATGACATCCTGTCAGGGTATAGAATGTCAATCTATTGTAACAATATGCATGCATGGATGAATTATTTTATGTCAATACAATTTATGTTAACTGTTAATTCAGAAAAATAAAAATATATTAATGTCAATCTTGTAAAATTACTATAATTAAATCTTATAGATATAATAATTCGCCACTACATAAGCCCTGGTAGGGCATTGTCATATTTAAAACAGTAATAGCGTTATTCTAAAATTGATAAAAAACACCAAATAACTTATTTATCTTTGGCATTTAAATAATCATCCAATTTATAGAAACATTTTTCCAATAAAAACTTTTTCAGATTCTTATAAAATACAGCATTCAATTCTATATTTTTTATTGTAGTGGGTAACTTATTATACAGGGTTATTTGTAATTCACTAGCATCCTTTTAACCCTAAACTCCTACCACTTAAACACATCTTTTTTGTTTTACGACTTTTGTCATAACTTTATATTTTTGGCGTAATAACGTTTTGAAAATTTGAGATTACCTGTATTTTTACGATACTCTGTGCCGTGTATGGAAAAAAAAAGTACTCCATTTTAAAAAGTCGTATAACAAAAAACATTTGTTTAAGTGGTAGGAGTTTAGGGTTAAAAGGATGCTAGTGAATTACAAATAACCCTGTATACTTTTACAGCCATATGATGTGTCCCTGAACTAACCATTTTCATGTTTGTAAAAGAACGAAGTACTTGGTTTCTTTTTCTGAGGTTAATACTGCACTGTTTATCTCTTTCATTAGCAAAAAGATATTTATGATTCCTTACTTATTTACATATTTCATAAATATATATTGATGTAACTGTTAAGATTTTTAGCTTAATAAAAAACGGTCTGCAACTGTCTGTTTTCTTAATATTTGTATGGCAGAAGCACAAAGTTTAAAATTTACAAACGTGATCAAAAAGTAGAAATATTATTTTTGCTTTCATACTACTGCGTTATTTTTTTTAACTATTAACATGATTCATTAAATTCAATAAAATTACAATTTTTATTAACATAACCCTTCTTCCGACGCTGTTTTTAAAACGTAGATTTTCGTTCAATATCAGTAACAGTGAACGTCAAGTAAAATCAAGTATATCTTCAGTAAAAACAGGTAACCTGGCAACACTGCTATCAGTTCTTGTTTTTTTTTTTATATTCGTTCCGCTAGTGAAAAGGCATAGGTTTAAAATCATACAATTACGTCTATAAAAACAACACTGCTTCTATCAAAATAAATAATTCTATCACATAGAATACATCAGTTGACGAAATTGAAATCCAAACTGCAGTTTTAAGACAGGGAAATAGTTTTAATTATCAGCTTGAACTTTTTAAAGCAGATTCAAGTCGATTAAGGTGGAACGGCACGCTCTAGGCGCGAAATTCAAAATTTTTATAGGTTTTAATTTATTGTGGGTAAATGGTGTAACTGTTTAACTTCATATGGTACTTGCGGTTGTAAAACAAGGTTCTTTATATTATTGTGTGAAGCTTTTTAAGAATAAAACTGTTAGCTTGATATAAAAGTTGTCAAACATAGAAATTCGGACTTTCAACGTTTTGACAACTTTTATTTCAAGCTAATAGTTTTATTCTTAAAAAACTTTACACAAAAATATAAAGAACACTGTTTTACAAGCGCAAATACCATATGAAGTTAAACAGTTACACCGTTTACCCACAATAAATTAAAAACTGTAAAAAGTTTGAATTTCGCGCCTAGAGCGGGCGCTTCCACCTTAACAACTAACTGTATCGATGGACTAACTGTATGGATTGGTATCGATGTCGCTTAACATTAACTGATCTAAATAAAAAAAGAGAAATAGAATAGATACCTTCTATTACGAGATTAAAAATTCGAACTTCGTATTGTGACTCACGCTAATAAAATAATATTTAATACGGATTTGAGCGAGAAAGAACGATACGAACTTTGATTTTGATTTTCAAATTATTACTCTTCATTGCAAATGTCACCCGCCGTCTCGGGTCGCCAGGGGTGTATGTATTTAGGTATATGAAAATATCGATATGAATATCGAAATAATTGAAAATATCGATAATCGATAATATCGACAGTTTCAACGCGGACAGTTTAAAAATAAAATTAAAAGAAATAAAAAACTTTTTCAAAACAAACTTTTACTAAGTAGATGTTAATAAAAAGAACTAAAGAAAAAAGCTGAAAATAATTTAATTCTGATGAAAAAATTAGACCATGCATTATATCAGCTTGGCGTTTTTGTCACAGTCCCAATTTTTTCAATAAAAGCGTGTTACATTTTGGCGTTGAGAGAAATAATGAAGGTGTAACATGCTTTCATTGAAAAAAATGGGACTATGATAAAAACGCAAAGATGATTAATGCATGGTTTATTTTTCATCACAATTAAATTTTTTTCAGCTTTTTAGATCTTTTTATTGATTCTACTTAATAAAAGCTTCCATGTTAAAAGTTTTTCTTCCTTTTATTTATTTTTAAACTGGTTACAGATGACTCCGAAAATTTGTTTTATTTTTTTAAGTTACTATCGATACTTATTATTTTTTCTATTATGACAATATCGTATCGGCAATGTTAATACCATGTTAGGTATTAAGTCCATGGTTAATACATCAATAACTGTATCGATATTGTAGCGAAAATAAATATCGATAACATCGAAGCAAACAACTCTACGCGTCGCTCGCTGGCCTTATACTACGAAGTGCAAAATTGGCCATAGTTATGCAGAAAGAGACCAATAATAAAAATCCAGTTTCGAGATATGGACGTCTTTAGGTTGTAAAAATTTTTTTTACACTCCCTATTATGTTTTATTCAAAATAAGTAAGGAAATTTAGTAGAATATAGTACAATGCATTGTATTAAGCACCTTTTATGTAAATTTAATGGATTTTTCTGGCTTTTTTTTTAAATCAAGAAAGTTGGTCGTTTTCTGCAGAATTAAATGTTTGTTAATCTGTTTTCAACCGTAAATCAATGAAAGCGACCATAATTTAGTCGGTTTATGCAAATTACCATACGATATTACTTAATTTTTTTGAAAAAAGTTAATTTGATGATCGTAATCAGCAAATTACCTTGGTCGCCTTAAGTATACAAAATCTTTTATTCAGGAAAAAATAAAATTAAATTAAAATAGTATACACTTTCTAGTATCTGCCTTATTTTTATATGAAAAAAATTTGCTTGAAATGTTTAGTATACATATACTTAGTATGTATGTACTTAGTGTACAGTAAATTCAGGTACTGTATTTTGGCGTAAGAAAACGACTACACTTGGAATACACCGTAAAAACAAAATTGCTGAAAGCGACCATATGTCTGGTCGTTTTAAGCAGATCAAATAAATGTACTAACTCATACTTCGTTTTTTGTTAAATCCGACCAGGTGGGCCGAGGGTAAATTGGCTGTTTTCTGCAGATTAAAACTGTAGTCTTTTTGCGGTAGAAATAGACCAAATACAGTACTTGGCTGCTTTTGACAAATAAAAACGCAAAATTTTGCAGATAGTCGTTTTAAGCTTAATTAAATTTCTCTGTGAAATTAAGTCTTAAAAATTACCGCGTTTCATTAGAATATGCAGAAAAAAATCTAGTTTTTAATGGCATATTTAACTCATTTCTCGAAAAAATGGGGTTGGTCGCTTTCTGCATAACTATGGTCAATTCGAACTTCGTATCGTGCCATTCCTCTCACACTAATAGTATTTAATACAAGAGCGAGCAAGACGATGCGATACGAACTTCGATTTTCGAATTTCGGAGTAGCTCTCGCTCACGTTAGCTAGCACGTTACTGCACGCTGTGGAAGTGGAACGTTCTGTCGTGTCATTTATTTATGATTTATGTCATTGTTTGTTTCTTCTGTGGTTTCTTCTTGGCTTCTTGTGCGTAGGTGTGTCCATTCCATTTATTGACGCGTAATTGAATTTTTATTAAGTAAAGAGTAGAAACTGAGCTAAGTAATACTACAGGATTGTTTTTGTAAATAGATTTTTTTTACAACAATAAGGAAGTCACTGTTATGTTGTAATTGTACTAAAAACGTGGGATTATTCAGCGTCATGGAGACTCAATCAGAACCTTCCGATATAAAATTCAAACCGATCAAGAAGAGGAGCCTCCGTCAGCGCATTAAAGTTGAAGATGAAGAATCTGAGGACGAGGATCAAATTCTGGCTAAATTAGAAGAGGCAAAGGAGCTACAGAAGCTTCGAGAACGGCCAAACGGGGTTAGCGTGATTGCTCTCGCGACAGGCCAAAAAATGACAATAGAGGAAGAAATAACTTGCAAGGATCCTTTCAAAGTAAAAGCCGGGGGTATGGTGAATATGCAGGCTCTGAAAAGTGGAAAAATGAAGCAGGTCGATGATGCTTACGACACTGGTATCGGAACTCAATTCTCAGCAGAAACAAATAAGAGAGATGAAGACGAAGAGATGATGAAATACATTGAAGAGCAGCTAGCGAAAAGAAAAGGTAAGATTATTCGATGCTTTTGGTTTTTTAACAGTTTCCTTGTTAATATGACGAGTATTACTTGCAAACTTTTTAACACACTTTTTTCTAAGACTTTTTTAAACAATATTACTCGCTTTAAGTCATTATTATTACTATTACTTACACTTTACGCAACATAATGCTCGGTTCAAGTTAAATGTGGTTAGTTTTGTCTTTGTTGATATTCAAATTAACCTAAAAAAAAATCTATATTCAGAATCTCAGATCTGTTGCAGCCAACTTATATGCTAATGGGTGAAATTCAACCCAAATTCATTGTGGATCATTTTCAAATTTTTTTTTACAAAATTAATCAGTTCAGGCCCTTTTTTACATGACTACGGCAAAACCAAAAGGAAGTGTAATGATTTTAACAGTCATGTTTATATTTATGTAATGTAACAAAAGTTAGTCATGCAAACTATATGAGTATAAAATTTGTTACACAAAGAGGAATCAATTAAGTTTTGTTTTAATTAAATCCCTTAATTGTTTCTGCATCTATGCACTGATTTTGAAGTGTTGAGTGTGGTAAAATTTAAAACTTATCCTATCCTCCTGAGGTCCAATGTCCTATTATTAGGACTTATTCTAATGTGACATTGAACTGAATTCATTAGTGAAAAAGTTTAAATTTAATTGAAACAAAATTTGACGTGGGCTGCAGGAGGCTATACTAATTTGGGAACTCTAGCTATAAAAGGCTGGATTGATCAATTTACCAGTATTGTTAGTTCCTAGTAGCAAAATTTCCGTTCATATTATTCACACAATGGTTTTTTACTACAGTTTTTTTTCACAGTAGCATTTTTTCTCAATTTAAGTCATAAAGAAACAGTGTCACCTGGCCCTTCGGCTTGATGCAAACAGCATAACCTAAACTTACCTAAGTTTGTGATGATTAAAATTGGTAAAAAACATGATTTTGAAAATAAGTTTCAGTACAAAGCATGTGGCAAAATCAAGCATTTGGGAAAAAATGTGAATGGAAATTTTGCTACTAAGAAAATAAATAATGATTAATCTAACTAACCCTATGAAAACTGGTCAGACACAACATACACTTAGCTTTGCTGCTGCCAGGAGTCATTGGCAGTATTGACTGCTTACCTGAAGTGAATGGTCACCATAAACAGAAAAGTTAACAATATTCCATACCAGAATTTTGCTCATGTGAATTTACTAAGATCTGGCAGTTTTATTAAAAATCCAGAATTTTAGTACATTCAAAATTTTCATGTCTAGATTTGGCAGTTGAGATTTAAGTATTTATTTTAAAAGCTTTGTTTACTTCTGAAATTCATCTAAATTCCAAATTTCATTCAATCATGCTAGCTGCTATATTTATAATTTAAAAAAGTAACAAACATAGTAAATTAGCCCTTTTGAACCCGGTTAATATTATCAAACCACGTTTAGAAAGGGATTGAGCTCATATGTCATTTTTGAACTAATTAAATTAAAATTCATTTATTTCAAGTATAGTCGGGGTAAGAAAAGGTTCGTCACTTTCGACTCTATGTCAACGAGTTAAGGTCGAAAAGTGACGAACCTCTTCTTACCCCGACTATACAAAGACTCGTACACAATTCAATTGTAAAATAAAATAACACTTACACAAGTTTCAATGAGCTTACATTACTAAAACATTATTATTATTATTAAGGCATCAATCTGGAGATCTGTAATACAGGTTTTACCTAGTTCAGACTCCAGTCCCTCGCAAAAGTTACTAGTATCTAACTAATGTACTACCATAATGTTGTATTATTTATAACTATTGCTGTTACCTATGTACTTTTGTGAGGAGAAAATATACGATTATTATTATTAATGGTTAACACATTGATAACCGTCATCTGTTTTTCAATGTGTCAACCACTGTGCCTCCGGGTGCGTGATGTCCGCAGCAAAATGAAATATATGGACAATACTTGTCCGCAATCATTGCCAGGACACTGTTGGAGCTGCCGCGCACCCGCCGCACCAGGGACGCGGCGCGCAGGCGCATGGCGGCTTTAAAACACGCCACATGCGCCTCCGCAAACATCCCCGATGCACTGCAGTATCGCGGCAGCCCCATCAGCGCCCTAAACGCGTTATTATATTGTACCATCGGCCCAGACGCCAGCTGAGCACCTTAAAGGCCCAGTTTGCGTGCAGTGACTAGACATCTGTCTATACCAATCCATAGCAATAAACATCAACGGCTGCAAGCAAATTTGTTTTGAAAATGGCAAGCTGACGTCTGGGGCGATAGTACTTGTAGGGCCCTGTACGATTTCAGAGCAAACTTTTGCCACAGGCTGCTGCATGATATGACAATGAATGAAATTGTTATTTTAGTTTTAAACAACCAGATGGCCTAGTGGTTAGAGAACCTGACTACGAAGCTTGAGGTCCCGGGTTTGATTCCCGTGTCGGAGCAGATATTTGTATGGAAAATACGAATGTTTGTTCTCGGGTCTTGGGTGTTTAATATGTATTTAAGTATGTATCTATCTATATAAGTATGTTTATCCATTGCCTAGTACCCATAACACAAGATTTGCTGAGCTTACTTTGGGACTGGGTCAATTGGTGTGAATTGTCCCGTGATATTTATTTATTTTTATAGTACCTACAATGAAGTTCTAAAGCAAGGAAATAAACCTCAAATTATATTATTTAAATAAAATACAAATGTTGTAAATAATTGCTCAAAATGGCCATCAAAGTTTTCAGAAGAACCTTTGTTATCTTTATCTTTATTGAAACCACAATTCATATTTTATACATACCTACATACAGCAGTTTGATAACGCGAAAATGATGTGAATTAGTGACAGATTTGTCAGATATGATATAATATTATTTATAAAACAAATTACAACATTTACTGAGAATATAACTCTGTAAATCTATTAATTCTATTATCAATAAGTGTCTGCACTTATGAAGATATCAAAGATTGAGTTATGATTATATTTAATCATTTATAAGTACTGTTGTGCTAGGTACTTTTGAATCACATTGTTATTTTGATTTTATAATACAATTGTGACGTTTAATGGCAATTAAATTTGAACTTTATATCATTTTGGGGATTCTAAATTTAAAGATAATATTAGTACATTTCACAAGGTCCATTATTGTAACACTTTTCATACTCATTTGGGTTTGAAAGGGGTAAGTATAGTCAACCAAGAAAGTCCTTTACCACTCTTAAGGTTCAATATCAGTTGTACGGCTTAAAACATCAAAGGCTATTTTCACATACAAGTCAATGTGACAATTTATTCTGATGTAGGAACTGTCATAAAAAACGGTAAAGCACTTACTTGGTTGACTACCTATACAGTCAAGGAAACTGAATCACATACCAGGGGGAGGGTGAACCCTTTTCATTGCAAATGTTGTGTTGACATTCCATACATCTACCAAAGAAATCATTGTGAAATTGGTTGTGAAAAGGTTCCACCGTGGTACGCGATTCGGTATCCTTGACTGTAACATAAACAAAACATTAACAGTAATTATCTAATATATAAAAATCTTGTGTCACGGTGTTTGTTATCAAACTCCTCCAAAACCTATTTGGTAGGTCTGAGAATAGGTTGTAGGCTAATTTTCTTCGCAGACGGAGTCGCGGGCAACAGTTAGTATTAATATGTTACTAGGGCTCAGTACTGCTGAGGTATAAGTTATTAATTACATATTACCTTTTTTGTTACAGAGGGTCGTAATGATGATAACAAAGATTCAGAACATAATGACTCGTTGAAGTATCTTTCTCCTGAAGAAGCTGCCTTACTTTCTTTGCCGGAGCATCTCCGAGTTTCCTCAGCACATAGATCTGAAGAAATGCTGTCAAACCAAATGCTCAGTGGTATCCCGGAAGTCGACTTAGGCATAGATGCTAAAATCAAAAACATTGAAGCCACAGAAGAAGCTAAAATGAAACTTCTCTGGGAGAGAAGAAACAAAAAAGATGGGCCCTCACAATTTGTTCCAACAAACATGGCTGTAAATTTCGTACAACACAATAGGTTTAATATAGACGATTCCAAAAAGCGCAAGGTCGAAAAAACTGAAGCGCCAAAGACTGCTACTAGTGCTATAGATGAAAGTGTTGATAAAATAGTTAAAAAAGCTAAAGGAGATCGTGCGTCTGATGACTATCATTATGAGAGGTTCAAGAAACAATTTAGGCGATATTAAACTTGAATAGTGTCTGCTTGGGTTTCTTTAATAACTTTTTGGTATTTGTTTCTTTTGACGTCACCTTGTCCTTTTTTGTTTAAGAGGTGGGATGGCAAAAAAAGGAATGAAGGAGGCTAACCTGGTTCGAAAAATTGCTCCTTTTGTATTGGTTTTTGATGGATGCTGGTTTCTCTTAAGATTCTTCCGCTGCAGGATGTATTGTCGAAGGATTCATATTGCTAGTTTTACAGTATAGTTTGATAACTGTACTGGATAACTTTAAAAACCTGCATTTTATGTTATTTTCTCTTTAGATTCGTCTATACTGGTTGTCATCTGTGATTGCGTCACAAAGACTACTACTACTACCAGGGCGCAGTGACCCAAAGTGGGTCTTGGCCTCCAACACCAGATTACGCAACGCTATGCGTCACAAAGATGGTATTTTTTATTTGATGTGCTGCTCTTGGCTAGGATTTAAAACATGTTCGCATAAAAACGTGTTTTAAATAAAAAATGCTGTTTTTTTAGTAAATAACAAAAAAAACACCATTTTACTTTCTACATTTGCTGTCTTGGAGTAGTGTTCTATTGCTTAGAATGTTATGCTGGTCTTTGTTAGGGTTTAAAACATGATCACACAACATGTTTTAAATAAAAAATGCTGTTTTTTTTAGTAAATAACAAAAAAAAACACTATTTTACTATCTACATTTGTTGTCTTGAAGTAGTGTTCTATTGCTTAGAATTTTATGCTGGTCTTTTAGTTTAAAACATAATCACACAACATGTTTTAAATAAAAAATGCTGTTTTTTTAGTAAATAACAAAAAAAAACATCATTTTATTGTCTACATTTGCTGTCTTGAAGTAGTGTTCTATTGCTTAGAATGTTATGCTGGTCTTAGTTAGGATTTAAAACATGATCACACAAAAACATGTTTTAAATAAAAAATGCTGTTTTTTTTTAGTAAATAAAAAAAACATCATTTTACTGTCTACATTTGTTGTCTTGAAGTAGTGTTCTATTGCTTAGAATGTTATGCTGGTCTTGGTTAGGATTTAAAGCATGATCACACAAAAACATATTTTAAATATAAAATGCTGTTTTTTGGCAATGAACAACCAAAGCAAAGATGGCAAAATCTTACCATCTATATTTGCTGTCTCGATTTGAATTTTATATTCATTTGAAAGTCAATCATGCTAGTTTGTAATACAAGTATTACCTTCTGATTCGATCAGCTCCATTAATATGTCAATTGATATTTTACCACAAGGTTCCACCTTACTGAATCACTAAAAATACTTAATTTATTAGGAGTTTTAAGGATTAAAAATGAAAAGTCACTGGTTTTGGTGTCGAAACAAAAGTATAATAAAATCATGTCAAAAAACCATAGACAATAAAAAATCTGTAAAAACTTCTAAAAAGGTGTGCAATCCTGCACATTCTCCCCTTTTTTAAGAGACGAAGATTTTGGCTAGCTTCCACAGGGGTCTGCGAAAGGTGCCGGCAACAGTGGTGACACCATCTCGTCCAGAGTAAAGCCAGGTGATGCGGGTAGGGCGCCCAGACGATGTTCCAAGAATAAGATGCGCTGGCGTTAGGGCCTCGTCGGCATCGGAATCCAGAGACACGTGAGTTAGTGGCCGTGAATTTACAAAAGCTTCAGCTTCTGTCAAGAGGGTTGTCAGGACTTCATCAGAGGGAGCTCGTTCTCGGAGCGTTATTTCTAGCGCATTATGGACCAACCGCTTAAACGCCACGCTCGCATTGATGAAAAGTGACAACTTGAAAAGGCGACTGCTTCGAGGCAAAGGCTCTTGGTTCTTGATACGCACGCAGGAAGTCTTCTTGAACGAATCGAGCTGGTTCCTGTCCCTGTATGCGGTCGGCCGAACGGCGACGGGCGACGTATAATAGTCTATCACGCCCCCAAACCTATACTGCAGATCGACTTCACGCGACAGGAAATCTTAGGCAGTGCGCGCACCGCCGCCACTTCGTGCACGACGACGAGCTCGGGGCGGACGAAGAGGGCGGGCCCTAAACTTTGTACAATGGAGGATCTTCGCTCCGGTGGAAAGGATGTACCCTCCAGAAGAACATGATGAGCCCCAGACAGTCCATATTTCGTTACCGGGAAACTCTTGTGTCCAGTTTCTGTTTTCCCTATTGGCATGTTAGCGTGACCTAACCTCAGTTCATTATACCTCAGAGCATATGCAGAGAACATATCTAAATATGGCCCCATTGTTCCGTACCAGTTTTGGTCATCTGCCATATCGAAGTTTTTGTAAGTCAGGCCATTTGCTGTTAAAGTTTCTGTCCAAGTACTTTCAACCCAGGATGTTTCTAGAGGATAGTCTTGGCCCTGAAAATGGAGTAAATATCGTGGTTTTTGTCTTGTTCTCCATGTTGCCCACTATACCCTTATTCTTCTGTCGATTGATGTTATGAAGGGTAAATATTATGCTTATAGCATGGTTCCCTACAGTGATGTTGTTCTTGGCAATGCCTAAAGTTACTGCTGTAGGGTCTACCTCCATTTCCTTACCTACTACGGGTTCTCTTTCCCCTTGGCCAAAAGCTTGAGTCATGATTGCCTCCCACATCTCCACTATGCTCTTCAAACAAGCAGACTTTTTCTTTGCATCCAATGAAATTTTGGGCTTTTTAGCATCTTCGATTGGTTTCTGCGTATCTGGGTCTACTATTATGTCTTCCGTCTTCCTCTTGGACCCACTAGAACCTGGATTGTTTTGCATGTTGTATGTTTCTTTGTTGTTTCTACTAAAATGTGTAAAATAAAGGATCTGTTCATCAATTAATATTTAAATAATAATATTAATATTTTAATATTTATTTCTGTTCAATTTTAAGGATTAAAAATGAAAAGTCTCTGGTTTTGGTGTCGAAACAAAAGTATAATAAAATCATGTCAAAAAACCATAGACAATAAAAAATCTGTAAAAACTTCTAAAAAGGTGTGCAATCCTGCACAAGGAGAATAGGGATTGATTGAAAAATGAAAATAACCTTGAAAGAAAATCTTTTTATTGAGTTTATTTGCGTACGTACAGTACTAGCGAATGTTCCAAAAATAACGCAAACTTCAGTTCTTGTGTTATTTGAACTTTGTAAACGTGGAGATGCCAGTGGTGCCACCTCAGATTATTTTTTACCCTAACGCTTCGCGAAATTACCCTAAATTAGGCAATTTTTTTAAATAAAAACATCAATTTACGTATAAATGCAATTTACTAATAAACTAAACGCCGCACCGCTAAACTACTACACCGTTTCCAAACATTCATGGAATGCATCCATAGTAGTCTGGGCTTCTATGTCGTCTGCAGTAATTTTTTTCTTGAAATCGTACATTTCATTCGAAAACTTTTTCAACTTGGAGTAAATGTAACGCAAGACTTATAATTTATTTTTAAGCTGTACCTCACTAGCGTCAAATGTTGTAACATCTGAACAGGTAATCGGTTCCGAAGTTTATTTTTGATAATCGAATAAATGGAGAAAGCTCTTTCCGCTGTAGCATTGGATAGCGGCATTGACAATCCAGCCTATCATCAGCATATCAAGGTACTTAACACCATTTAATCTCCCTTCTATGAAGTAGGGCCCGATAACGATATCGTTCACAATTCCTGCCCATAAGTACATTTAAACTGAACCTGATCTGGTATGCATTCCTTCTAGTTAAGTGTGGGTTTTCAGCACTCCAGTAGTGTTTGTTATGCATATTGAATAGCCCGATGCGAACTCCTCGATTTCCCCGTTTAAATCGTCCAACATCACTATGAGTAGGTACATATAATCGTAATTTTAATAACCCTCCTGATACAACCGTCTAAGGAGTTTACTAACCTCTTGGATGAAACTATAAAGAGGCATCGGAACATGCCACTTTCTGATCAAGGTGTTTTTATGAAAAGCATTTATCCACTTCCATTTGCATTGCAAATGGAAATTATAGATTTCACTTGAACCATCACTCTCATACGATGGCTCTAAACAAATTATTGAGATATCTTCATGCTGTAGATGTTTTTCTTGTTGCTGTTGTGGTTGTAACCTCGAAAGAGAAGGATTCATTTTTTTATATAAAATTATTTAGTTCGATGGTTCTGAAAAAAAAGAAAAAACAATTAAGTACATACACTTACATGTTACTGTTCACAAAACTTAAATAGATAAGATTTATTCTTTGGGCCCTCGCAGACTATTGAAACACCATTTTTCAATTCGTCAACAATGTCTTTGCTCATACCATCAAATCGGCATGGTAATGTTAATGTTAAATGACCATCTGACAACACCACTACTGTTTGTATTTTAGTGGCGTCAAAATTAGACGCCTTTTGATAACACGATAGAATTAGATACGGATGGTTTTAGTATTAAATCACCCGGTTTTATCCAAGTCGTACAATTAGTCCGGGAGGCAGAGGCTATTTTGATTAGTGTTTTTATACCGATCGTTACTTCACAATACTAGTAAAGAAGCTGTCCCTAATAAGGAAAGTGAAGGTCAGCTGACGCACCTGCGGGGGCGCTTGCAATGAGACCCCATAGAACACGTCAAAAAAAAATCATAAAAATATTTTATACCGCATGAAATTTTTTTCATGTGTAATTGACATTGATTAGAATTAAAAAAAAGTAGTCAGCTGCACGACAGAGGGGGATTATGCGTCAGCTGAACATGTGAACTTGCAAAAAAAATTAGAAAATAAAATTATTTTATGCCGATTGAAATTTTTTTACATGATTTTAGACATATAGAGAAATGTGATATTGATAATCAGCTGCATATATAGTGAGGGAAAGACCGTCAGCTAGAGCAGGAATGTGTCACTGCGCGCATATATATCTCTACGACGCGCGGAATTTTAAATGCTCCAGCTGACGGTCTTTCCCCCACTATATATGCAGCTGATTATCAATATCACATTTCTGTATATGTCTAAAATCATGTAAAAAAATTTCAATTGACATAAAATAATTTTATTTCCTAATTTTTTTTGCAAGTTCGCACGCTCAGCTGACGCATAATCCCCCCTCTGCCGTGCAGCTGACTATTTTTTTTTTTAATTCTAATCAATGTCAATTACACATGAAAAAAATTTCATGTAGTATAAAATATTTTTCTTATTATTTTTTTTTTAACGTATTCCGCAGCTTCCCACTCTTGCATCCACCGCAACTGGACCAGCTGACGATCGATTTCGTCATGAGCCACATGCATTCTCTTTTCTATATTAACATCAGCAGGCATAAAATGACTTGTTTAAAAAGCCGCTGCCTCCCGGACTAAATTATGGCCTTGCTGAGTGAGGAATTCCAAGGTACTTTTTTTGGACGTTTTTGATAATATTTACTACGTTCTTTAATTATATTATAAACCAACGCTCACCGTTGCGAGTATGTAATGTTTACTCGTTCAGTTAGACTGCAGTATTTATACCACATTTTACTTGCAGTCATAGGACAAAACCGTGTGAAATAGTAACAATATTAGTTGAATTTGTCTCAACTCATCGCTACCTCACCGCTGCATTTGCTCTATCATGTATGCGTATTGTAAACATTCTTCGCTTAAAATAACAGCAGGTTCTGTTGGTTTTGTTGTTGTTGTTGATGATGGCGATGATGTCATCTCTTTTGCTTTGGGGTAGTGGTGGTGGTGGTGGTGGTGGTGGTGGCTAAAACAGCTTTTTTCTTCGAAACTCTGACTATTAACTGTATACTATCACCGTCTTGTGCAACTTGATAGTATTCATTATCACTCCAAGACTGTTTGATGTTGGTTTCACGTCTTATACGTCTCCCTCGCGCGATTGGCGAAGAAAAAACAGAAACTTTCAAAATTTCCATTTTAAATATGACCAAGTTACCATCATTGCACATTGGTAAGTCAATGGTTTGATTCTGCCGCACAACCATAGTTCTGGATGAGTTCGCCGTCGTCATACCTCTTTCTCCCAAAAAAAATTTTACGAACCAGGATTCATTGGGAGATGAAGCAGTTTGATTGTCATCGTTTAACACGAGCGCTCGTTTTATGGTCCATGATTTTGCAGCACACGATGGGAAATAGTCTTCTTTGTATGGTGAAATAGTTACATTTCTTACGTCAGTATCACTCACTGCGTGTAATTATAGCAAAACAGAGACGTGTAATAGGTTAGAAATATACATTTTTCCCGACTGACTGCATATAATGCGCCTAGATGTTACTTCAGTGAATGGAAGTAGTCTAGAATTAATTTATTTTAATACTGAATAATTAATCAAAGCTCTGCATTCCCTGTATGAAATTAATCTAGATCGAGCTACATGCATTTCCTCTATGAGTAATGATTATAGAGTAAAATAATACTAATTTAGATACATCACCACTTCACTTTACGCTTTAAATCGTACCATCACCACATCTATCATTCATAATTTATTTTTGCAACAATGTAATGTGGAAACCTGATAAGAAACATGCATGCTCTAACCTGATAATACTACCGTTTCCCACAACTATTAATACAACAAATTGACCGGATGTCAACAATTTTTTAAATTACAAAAATCGCTTTGAGAAACGTGAGAAACCACTGATAAGAAATATGCGTAGTCCAACCTGATAACACCACCGCAATTATTTCAAATTAATTACCAAAATGATCGTTTTTCGTAGTCCCATACATTCTCTATAGCAAACACAAATTACCAACCGCAAATAAAGTGAGCCAGAGCCGTCATATATTATATCTTACTCACGCGAATGAGTGAATATGCGGTAGAGCTTGTCTTGTTTGAAATGACGCGCCCCACCACCGCACTCACGCACAGGATTCGAAACTCAATTCAAGCTACATTAGACTCTATTGTAGCTCAAATTGAGCTCCAAATCCCGTGCGCAAACGCGGTGGTGGAGCGCGTCATTTCAAACTAGACAAGCTCTACGACGAAGTCTACAGATTTTCGCGCCGACGTCGGATCAGTCAGTCCACAAAATCAACTGCGCCAATCGTACAAGTTTGCCAATCCTTTTGTTTAGAGCATGTCGTTCTGACGAAGTGACTAGTGGCTGTTCACTAGCGTTGCATAACTATCGATAGTTGACCTTGAAAAATAGTCTCTATCGATAGGCCTGTCGATACTATTGATATCGATAGTACTTCCAAACCAATACTAGATAGACATCAATACTATCGATAGTATCGATAGTATTGCACTATCGATAGTTTGTAAAAATGCAATAGTAACCTTGGCATAATAACTATGTAGATTAAAAAAATGGGGCGTTGTACCATTAATATATTAAGAGATTTTTGACCTTTACCGATTAACACAAAATATATATTTTTTTTTCATGTTTTCTTTATCACGGTCGCATTTTATTTTCGTTTAAAAATATGCGTAATAATATTGTTGATAATACCTTAAAATATGACACGCGAAACTAGCAGGAAAACGAAGATAGAGCGTTTCTAAAATTTCTATGGACATAGGGTTGTCGCATATGAAACAGGATAAAAAATAGATTCTATTATTTTTGCTCCATGCATCCAGTATCTTGTGCAGGGTAACTGACATATAACACCGGTTGTACTTTTGCACGTATTTAACAGCGAACAAGCCATTCCTCAATTCCAAGAATATCTGCAAATGTTTTCCGGTTTGAATCCGAGAATGCAGTACGGGCAGTATTACCATCGTTTGTTGTTCCCGCAATAGGCTTTACTACATCTACCGCAGACCAATTTGGTTTCTAATGTCCGTTTGAATTTATTTCTTTCTTCTTTCCACAATACCAGCTTCCGGTGAGTTTTTTGCGACTCTCCACTTTTGCACGCCTGGATCATTTTTATAGCCTAAATGCAGCAAAAATTCGAATATTCTGATCCAGGCATGCAGTGGCTACTAAGCCACGGACTACCGTGGAGAAAAGCTTCCTGATTTAATGTTTTTTTTTTGCTACTTTATCAAGGTTAATAATCACGCTGCAAGTAGCTCCACAACAAGCACACCGTAATTGTGAGCTGGTATTTGTGATGACATTAAAGACTTTGCCGTCAATTATGGTGAAGTATAATTTTGGATCTCCGATAACGACGTATCCAGCAGAATTTTCGGAATAAATTGGCGAAAGATTTTTAATTTCTTCTTTCTACCCTGTTCTTTTCTTCCAGAATCAGATCTTTTGATTCTGACCAGTATTGTATTTTTATTGGTCGGCAAAATCTAAAAGATTGTGAATTTGGGTTTGACCATAAGACAAAACCATCAAGAGTTTTTATGCGCAACGGAATGTACGTAGTGGCAAAGAGGCAGTGTTCGTCATTAATTTTATCAGAAAATGTTTGCTTGTACAACGACTGTCCCGTGCTACCAACGAAGCCCCATGAACCCTCAAAAACGCAGTGAAGTGTATTGTATCTAACTGTTTTTGATTGCAATATTCCGAAACGCTTTGATCGCTAGAGTAAATGATTCGTCGAAACGTGTGCATAAGTAAATCATATAAAGGTACTTTGGCTTCTCGTTCTGAGACTTCAATTTCAACATCAGGATAACATTTTTTTTTAGCTTTTGTATCTTATAATTGGGAGCGTAAAGATTAAATCCTCGAGAATTCGCACCTTGTTGCATGTATATATCCTCCACTGATAGTTTTCTAGCTATCATTAAACAAAGAGCTTCATCAGGAGATTAGGGTTTGGGTTCTGTTTTTGACTTTATGGTGTCCGCAATTTTTCAAGCATTCCTTTAATACAAACTCTTAACTCCTCAGCAGAACTTTTATTGAGTTTTTGGCCGGTTTCGTATCGTACTATTCTCGACACTACTTTAATTATTTTTGAAGGAGGTTCTTCGTCAAGCGATTCCTCAAGACTTTTCTGTGCACAAAGATTTTGGCGATCACTTAAATTTTCATAACGTAGAGGTGTTGAACTGGATGAAACGTCAAAAGAAGGCAAAACTACTTGTTCTCGAAGTCGAAGGACTATTTTTATGGTTTACCTTCTTATGGATGTAACCATACTGATCCAGACAATCATAGGCCTTCCAACAATCGGTGTGAATTGTGGTACCAATTTCCACATGTTTTTGAATTAGTGGTATCAACACGGCTGCTGGTCTTATATTATCGGGGCACACCTGTAGCCGCAGGTCCTTGCTTCCGTCCTCGACAAGGCCGAGGACCCAGTGCCCCTCAACTCTGCGTACTTAAACAAAAACAAATTCAATGTTACTACAATTAAAATTATAAAAAGATAATAATATTAGGGATTCAATTCAATTTAAAAATTACAATTATTATATTTCCGTTTCCCGAACTTGCTTTCGTCAATTTGAACTATTTTTCCCGGGCCACCAATTTTCCTTTTTTCTTGTTCTTGCTCCAATTGATAAATAACTATTGTCTCTCTGCAGTAGGAGTACCAATCGGATATTGTGGCCCGGGAAAGGCACTGCTCCTTCTCGTCTCTGATGGGTTCCTCATGAATAACCATATCATGGGTCCATCTATGTGCAAAACAATACATTAAGTAATAAACATGGATGAGCTGAATTTTTATATTCTCAAACCATGTCCCATTTGTCCGAGATGTCTTAGTTTTGCCCCGGCAACTCTTCTTGGAGCAATAAAATTGCCCCACAGTTTTATTTGCTATAAGTCTACGCTCATTGGGGCACGATGAACGCGACGTCGCGACAGTTCACGCCACCCGAAATGAGCCCTTGCTCGACAGCAAAAGCAATGCCCTGCTCGCATGTCCCCAACTCGCGCACCTGCTTCGTCAAATTCCACATTTCGAGGACTTCCTCCGAATAAAGCCTCCGTTTAACGGGCGGCCCGTCATCACCACCTACAAATAATTAACCAAATTTGTACATGTTAAGTCATATTGTAACTATTTAGGCATAGCTAGTAGCTACGGTATCTGATGCTGATTCTTACCTCGACTCGCAGTCAGAATATCCCGACTACAGGATGGCTGATTCGGATCCATAATGAAAAGGAATCGCAAAAGCAAAATCGATAGTCCAGGAGAAGTCGCCTTAGTGTAACGTTTGAAGCAGATATCAGAGTCCAATAGCACAGCCAAAGTCGTCGGAAATGCACAAAAACATACCAAAAACACCAAGAGCACATTCGCGTAACTACGAGAGGAACTAACCTTTTCTAACCTAACGCTTTACATTAAAACATAAATTGAGATAACCACGTGATAATCACGTGACAATCACGTGTTAATATATACCATCGTACCATAGTCGTATTATGTACCAAAATAAGCACTTAATACAGTCATTACTTACTAATTGATAGGGAAACTTAAAAAATTATTTAAAAAAAACTACGCATCTCCGCGTAGTAAGAAGGGTGTCGTTTGAAAGGGGTAAACAACCCCCATAAAAAACGACCCTTAGCAATCCCAAGATCGTGATCCGAATTACTAATGCCAACCCAAACCTTTTTTTTGCGTTTCCTCTAATTTTGTCCATGAGTGTAGTTAGCCTCATGATGTTCAAAATCGAGATAACGTAATATTACTAAAAATTGATCTCTACTCATACGTTTCGTAAAAACAGGCACATTAAAAAGTTCGTCCTTTTTCCATTAATTATCGAGTCTGCATAATCAAACATAAGGAATAAATATTAAAAGTATATAATATATAGTATATCGTGAAGATCAGGTTGAAGAACTGACCGGCTTGGTGTGAGCCATACGTTGTTTTAGATCGTGGACGGCTCTAAAATCTGAGCCCTTAGAAATTTCTGAGCGATACCCTCGTTCCGTTTCACTCCAATCTTCTTGAGTATATGTTGAAGCCTCATTATCATCATCCGATTCATCTGAGTCGGACTCGTTGTCCGATGTGATGTGATATCATTATCCCAGCCCTGCAGTATATTTAATAACTCCCGTTTTTATCTATGGAAAATAATTCGTACTAAAATTAACACGACTCTTAATCAACTAAAGTTTACCCTAATAAGTAGGTAACAACTTCTTTACTTGCGCATTGGTGAATAAGATAAGATAAGATAAGATAATTTGTACAAATAATTTCAGTACAAATAACTAGAAATACAATTATTTTACAAAAAGTCTATGAAACGCGCGTGCCTGCACTAGGGTTACTAGGGAACTCTGTGTCGCAGGCTTAACGAGCTATTATAAATTTAAATTAAAAATAATTATCTAAACTTAACAGACCAAATAAGTATTATAAAAGTATACAGACATAAAATAACATGAAATTCAAAAACAATAAAACAGTAACAAATTTATTAAGTGATTAGGTACAATAGTACAGATAAATCAATAGAATTTAACAGTCTAAGTAGGTATACATCATGTTTATTATTAAGGTCGAATAAACCACATAGTCAGTGCCGTTTTTAACCGGGTCAACATCGAGTGCAAAGTTTGCTGATTAAAGAAAATACGCTCCTAAGCCGATGACTCAAACACTGAGAAATTATCTAGGTCGTCAATCAATTGATTAGTTATACATAATGTGTAAATAAATAAACTTCTAAAAATACTAATTTAATTACGGTGCTCTAAGACGCCTTCATAGTCAATGTTGTTAAAGTACTTCCTCTCTGCAAGTAATCTAGCAGGACATTCGGAGTCGCCCGTCTTGTGGCCGCACGGTTTTTTGAAGTGCAGACAAGTAGCACATTTTGGGAGCTCGGCTTTTTTGGTGCACTGTTTGATGTCGTGCCCGATTTCTCCACAATGTCCACAAGTAGAGGTCTCTCGTCGGCACGACTTTGCGGCGTGGCCGTACTGCTGGCACTTAAAACACCTCGTCACCAAAGTAAAGTCTCTTACAGGGCACGACGACCAATGCACGAACACTCTCTCCTTTGAAATTAGGGCCTTACGTATCTGAGCAGGTACTTCTAATACGTAGTTGCAGGTCTCGGCCTCCTTTTTTCCTGACTTATGGCTGAGTTTAATTGAGCTCTTGAATGATTCGAGTGTTATACCTTCGATAATTCCCGCTAAATTTTGTTGGAAGATGCAGTTGTACACTTCCGTTTCCTGCATATCTGAGGGCACTCCAACAACCACAATCCTCGGTTTGCGCTTATGCGGTTCATCTACAGTGAGCCCCGACGAGGTGAGCTGCGCAGACTGCTTCAGCTTCTCGATGCCAGCCTTGGTGTCAGTGCTAATGATGACGCCACCGTTTTTGGTCTTGTGTAGACCTCTCACCTGCAGCTTCAATTGTTCAGGTCGGATTAACTTTTGAACAAGGCTCTTCGTCTCCTCGCTGGTCTTCATTTTGTCCTTTGGATATATCGCTACAGAGCTGACATTGGTGGGCTGGATAAAGGTCTTAGCGTTTCTCCTAATGACCTCGGCGAAAGAGACTGGGCCCGTTGAAGTTTTTGGAGATTCCTCGATTTGCTTTTTAAGGTCCAGAAGTTGCTGCGAAAGGTCCTGCTTGTCTTCCAATACCTGAAGGGACTTATGAAACAGAAGCGTTTTCTGCTTCAACGCCTGGTACTGCACAGCCAATTTTGATGTACCATGACCAACTTTACGGCATAAATTATTAATCTTCAGTTTCTGGTCAGAGTTTAGTTTTCCTTCCGAGGATATGGCACACGCTTCATTTAAGCACTGCTCGATTGAGGACATCCAGTTCTGGATCTCGGACGTCGACACAATTTCAGGGGAATCTTCAGGTCTAGCGGGCGAGCGGGGGGCGGGTGCGGGCGCGGATGTGGGCGCGGGCGCAGGCGAAGATGGCGGGCTGCGACGCGTTAACCCACTTCGATTAAAGGGACTATTTTCCATTTTATTAAGTTTTTATTTAAAACCACCACACATTTTATAAAACTAAAACTAGTAAAAATTGTTCTATAACGCAAAGACACAAGTCCACTCAGCGTAAAAGTAAGTCGCAATTTTGCAAGTAGATGATTATTTTATTCGCGATAATAAAAAGACAGCACGTCCGTTCCGAATGGCGACATAACGACTATCAAAATGGCTTGCGATTGGCCATTAATTAAAAAGCAGCTATCGGGTCCATAGGATCAGCAGGGTCACTCGTGAAAGGTGCAGAATCGGAGTCTATTGAGATATGCGACCAATCGTTCTTTATCAAAGAAGGGCTGGTAATGTGCACTATTAGTTGAACCGTCGTGTGAAAAAAAAAGTTGAAAGTCTTTACAGCATTTCTCTTAGATTCATTCGATCCATTCATTGGACCCAAAAAGAAGTTACCTGCGTCTTTTTGATGGAGGATTCTAAACCACAGATTGAATTGATTGGTAGTCTATCCATCGTCCTCTCCTATATCGGATGGCTATGCAATGATCTCACGAAATAAATAGTCAAATTAAAAATATTAATATAAAAAAAAAAAATCGGTTTAGCAAGCACTTATGAATGTTGAAGAATCTACCACAGGTTCGGTCCATCCGTCGTTCTCTTCTTTATCGGCTGGCGATATTCAATGATCCCTCAGAGTCAAAAGTCTAATTCGAAATATCTTTATTCAGTTTCGGCTATAGCATGCACTTATGAACGTCGAAGAATCTACCACAGATTCGGAAAAATTCTTGAGAAGGATCCGGTAAGAAACACAATAAGGTGTGAGTTCTGATCGATTAAACCTTGCGGTATTAATTCCGCCAATTTTGTGTATTGTGCAATAAAATAAATAAATTACTCACCAGTTAATATGTATAAACCGGAGGTGGTGGCCAAATGATGTAGTCGAGAGTAGTGCGTCAAAAAAGAGTGTTTATTCTTTAACCTTAAATTATATACATGTGGATTGTCGCTGACACAAGCAATATGCGTTTATGTTGCAGTAAACTATTATGTTACTGCTAAACACTAAAAGTGGCCAATTGCCATACTACAGAAGAATCAATAAAGCGGGGTTCTCACGAGGCGATTTTAGTTGATCAACTTAAATCGGTTCACGAATTGAATGACAATAGCTTATGAGAACATATCAATAATAGTTGATTCCCCCTCAACTTTTGGTGTGCGAGTCTGTTCATTTTGATGACGTCATCGTGCAAGTGTAACAACTTGTCGAAGTGAGAACGATCCGTTCAAGTTAAAAACTATTTTTTATCTGTGGTGGTTGTATTGTTTGCTGTCAAAATTGAGTACGTACGGTCAAAATGACTACAATAAAAGGTTATAAAGTGGAGTGGTGCTACGACAATGAAGTTTCTGGACTTATAACAGCAGCAGGAGTGTCTTTGGAATCAGACACTCGACCTTCATAAAAATAGAGACGCCCGTGACGCTGCCCTAGGGCAGATCCAAGCCCTCATCCAAAATCTGCGTTTTTTTCTTAATTTTTCCTTCCGCAAAATAAGTTTCAGTTAAAATATTTCTAATTTCGCGAAAAAAAAAATTTTTTTAATTTTTTGGTATGTTCGCACGACATTGTTTGACGCCATTTTGAAGCAACTGCCCGTTCAGACCGATTATCGGTGCGACCATGAGAACGCAATTCGTATCGATTTTTTTTGATCAATTAAAAGTTGATCAACTAAAATCGCCTCGTGTGAACCCAGCATAATGCAACTCCAGGCACTCGTCTGGCGCGTAGTGGGTATAAATGCACCTACCCCCTCACACCAATATTTGATACCGTGTTTATCATGGCAATGATCACTTCTAAAAGCAGAACATCAGCGAAACATTGGTTCATTTGTCGTTTTATCGATTTCAATAGATTTAAAATCTTTGTTTAATGGGTAAGGTCTTCTGGTGAATAGGCGTCTAAGTTTTTTTTTTTTCATAAATTTACAATAAACTAATAAAACATGGACGCGGACACGTAATTCTCTCCACTTACTTCCACAGGTTCATTGTAAAATATGCACAGTATTGGAAGGGCATTTTCAATGAACTCCCAATCTGTTTATGGTATGGCAAGTCGGATCTCATTAATGCTAATGTGAAAAGACTTTCTTTCATGATAAATGTTCTTTTTATTATGTCGTACGTGGAGTTCCAACCTGTGGCCACATCTTATTTTAATTTTAGCGATAGGACGCCCATTGTTTCTTGAATTTCTTTTAATTTTTTTTCCACTAGGCTCCGGTTGAAATATTCAACCACGGCTTTTACTCTCCTGTCGGTTTCATTAATTCCGTCCAAGAACCTTGCACCGAAAAATTTAACGTGCGAGCCGAATGGCAGCCAGCATAATTAACGGCATGGTTACTGACAATTATTCCTTTATGTACAGTGGAAGCCACCTCGATACCTCCATCTGGTGATCAAAATCAGTGTTCGTTTATTTCTTAATCACTAGAGGCAAAGTCCTGGTTGATTCGGACAAAAACACCGCGTATTTTTTCTTATTTTAATAGAGGTAGTGTCCCAACAGAGTTTACACCGATTTCGTTTTATATGTACAACAGCATCCCTTGGCAAATTGGCAAGTAAATGATTATGACTTCCATTTTGCCCATTTACGGGTTTGCTGGTGCTAAAGGAAGCGGAGGTGGCAGCAGAACAGTTTTAACAGATGACCGAAATTCGTGTAAGTTGATTGTTTTAGCTACTGTTTTTTTTTATCTAAAAAGTTGTGACTGCTAACTTTTTTTATACCATCTAATGGTTTTATATTCGCACGTACATATAATATGCGAGAATATGGTCCTGACGATCAATACTGCTCACGTATTGTATCTGTTATATTGTAGCACTTTTTTTTTTACCTATGAATTACCTGTGGGAAATTGTCTCGGAAACTGGCAAAGGTGTTTCACGATTTGCACACGCAGATTTAGCACTGTGTCACTCCATTTCTTTAACGAAAGGCACACAATAACGCCCGATGAGACATGGCTGTTTGTTTTTAGTTCATTAACACTCCGTTTAAACTTATTTCATTAGAATAAACTCAATGTTATTACATATGCATTTTTTTGTATGCTATCATGCGGCTTAAGAACGCTTCAGTCGTCTCAGGGGTGAGTGAGGTACCGTTGAACAGCGGAATGCAGTTGTGACGTCGACAACTTCTGACCCCGGCAAACTGGGTTAGCCGTTTCCGGAGAGTCAGAAGCCGCAAGCCAATGGGAAAAAAAAAGAATATGGAAAGGAAACAAAATATTTTTAACAATTGTATATTGTATATAAGAAACACTTTATAAAGGGCTCTCGGCTAGCTTATTTATACTATACAGGTTAGAGCTGGTGGGTTTGTTTGGGCTTAAACCAACTGATTGTCACCTTTGTGCTTATTTATATTTGACCGGACCGTACGCGGGAAATGAAAGAAAATAATAATAAAAGGCCGCCACCAGTCGAGACGGCGACTGGACCGAAAGTTAAATTAAGGGAAAAAAAATGTACCTCAGCACGCAGTACTACCAGAGAATCACCGGCCTCACTGAGGAGATCAGCAGCGGTGGACCCGAAGCGTCCCGGAGAGAACGGACACCGGACCCCGCAGAGGTTCGACCAACCACCAAGGGAAGTAGAAAGTTCTGGAAGCTGAAGGCTCGAAGATTCGAAATTCCTCGGGATCAAAAAAAAAGCCCCCTGAAAACAAAATAAAGGATCTTTATATTTGCATTAAAATTAGACGTGGGGTGTCGGACGGACACATAGCTCCCAGTCTTTTGTCGGTGAAGATTTTAACTCACCGGGAAGGAATGAAAGTCCCATTGGTAGCTTGGCCAGGCTGATGCAGACGTCTGTCAACTCCCCGGAGGTTTCAAGAGCTCTCCGATGGAAGAAGTAGAAATTATGCTGGAACGAACAGAACTTGTTACCATTTGGACCTAAGGGGAATCCACCCTCAAGATCAATTTACAGTTGAAATGGGAAACTTACCACGCGACATTTAGCGTTGCGTTTGCGAAATGGGGCGCAGAGCGTTCGTTAATAGGAGGAAGCGAAGCGACCGCGGCAAACGGGGCCCAAAAAAAAAGAGAACGTATCAAAAATATAATAAAAAAGTATAACCCGCCGCCGGCCGTTCGATTGTAAAAAGTGGCCTTTGAAAACTCGAAAAACCTTGCCATACGCAAACGAAGAGGTGTAAACCAAGGTGAATTGAAGAAAAGACAACGAAGCCGTTCAATTCCAAAACAATGAAAATAAGTACTTACGGGATTTATCCTGAAATAATAATATCACTTTAGCCAAAAACATAGTCTCGTTGATTTGGAAAACATTAAAAACCGTGATCGCGGGAATTTACCAGCGGCAACACTGACAGTTGAGTTTTAATTTTAAACGTGACGAAAAAAGTCAAAGGAACGACGACCATAACACTGGGCGTTTATTGAGCGTTTATTAAAAAAACAAAAGGTAAGAGGGTCGATAATTTATACGTCACACAGTTTAAGAAGGATCCGCTGCGAGGTGGTGCGAGAGTCGCAGATGGTGTTGAGGGGGTCGCGGGAGATGGCACGGGGTTCGCGGGAGATGGCACGGGGTTCGCAGGCGTTGACGGGGTCGTTGGTACAACGCTGGTATCTTGCTTTTCATTGCCAATGACACATACAATAATGTTTTAATTTCCTTGTCGCCGATTGCCGCCCCCCTAATACGAGCGCCCTAGGGGGTCGCAAGTATTAGTCTGAATATTCCACTCCATATGTAGATAGACAGGGCCTATCATTTACACCATACAGTTCACGCAGCCAAATTATAAAATCTTGCCATGTGTTAACTAGGAACTGCGTACCACTCTACAAGACGGCAGCCTCTCCCTCCAGTATCCAGGTTCAGCTGTCCCAGGAGCGCGTGAGGTACCGTCGAACCTCGCGCTGCAGTTTGAGAAGGATTCGCTGCGAGGTGGCGCGGGGGCCGCAGATGGTGGCGCGGGGGTCGCAGGAGATGGCGTGGGGTTCGCAGGCGGCAACAGGGTCGTTAATACGACGCTGGCATCGTGCAGGTTCACTATCGACGAGGCAGATGAGTTTTCAGCAGACTGTTCATGCGCCGCCATTAACGGTGAAAGCCTATCCTTAACCAAGACTTTCACGGAACCACATTTATTATTTGACATTTTGACTATTTATTAACAACATGGCCTAATCATATGCTATGTTGTTAAACAGATCCATAAACATCCATCCAGATCGATAAACAGATCATTTAGGCCCTAATGGATCGGTTTATCAAACAGGGTGACAGGTCATCTGCGTTCCGTTTTCGAGTTTATTAGATATAATCCTGATGAGAAAAACTTTAGCATTTTCTTGGTCATAAATCGAATTATGAAAAAAATGTACCGCTACCTCAATCGGCTCATGGTGTTTTGCATTTTTTCTATGTCTGCTTCAGATCTCGTGCATATTATCGTAGTTATGGTTGTAATAATCCCCACTAATGAAACTGCGGGTATTATATTCTGCTTAATGTAAGATATATATTTATTAATTTTTAACTCTTCGTTTTCATCATCACCCATAGGTATGGACGATGGCTTATCGCCATAAACCGAATTATGAGGCACTTTATGATGTACATTGTGTACCTCTGTCACGTTTTTAAGTGACAAAGGTAAATTTTAGTGGGAGATGAGGGAAAACAAGATTTTAAAAATACAACAATTTATTTATAAAAAAACTATGCTCCGGCTAGGTCGCGGGTAGTAGATTTAAGTCGAGTTGAACGCACTGAATCTAGACTTTAAGGTACAGAACCCCAAATGGGTTCACTTCCCTGGCCGTCGTTCTCGCCGCCGACGATCTCTTCAGGTCGAACCCGGAAGTCCGGAATCACGGGCTGCAGTCCCGGATCGGCTGTTCGGCAGGGCAGCGGTAGGGTTGGCTCAGGTTAGACCCCCAGACTTGCTCCCTGAGAAATCCGAAATTGGCCGTTCATAAAATGTTCGATGTCGGATTTGTGACTGCGACATCGGGACATTTAGAAGACATTTGTTTTTGCTGGATCATTGCGGTTATGGGTTAAGTGAACCCCAAGCACTAATTAGTGATCCTTGATGTGGCAGTCACAAACAAAATCAGCGTTTTAAAAGCGGAGGTAGGAAGCGTAACAGAATTACATTAATATACAATTAATGGGCTAAAAGCATTGTGATGTAGTTATTGCAAAGTTGATCTAGTTCAATGAAATCTATAGAATTACAAAATAATATATTATATCAAAAAGACTAAGCAATCTTAAGATTTTTAATTTAACTGCATTAATATTTTAATTATGAAGGTACTTCGACTTTCTGGCACATTCGATAGTAAATAATATCACCAGGTTTTATTGAACGGCTAGACTTAATAAAGCGGCTGATATTATTAAAATCAGGAACGCTGTTGAAAATAGAAATTAAGATTTCCTATGTTGATAAAATAAACCGACCAACTTAGCCGGAATCAAAAATATTAATTTCAAATAATATAGTGCGCATTTAATCTTAACAAATATTAACAACTATTTTAAATTTGTAGCAATAAATGTTTATTTAAAATTTATAATTAATATTTGTAACTTGAGGGTAGCGTGATAATCTAGACTAGACGGGCGCAAGCACTACGACGCGTAGTTTACAAGCAGTGCCGTTACGTAGATGGAATAATCGCACTAGATGAATTATTAAATCTAAAGAAGCACACAAAAACATGCAATGCGAATTTACAATTGTAGCTAGAACAGTTTGTTTATAAGAGGATAAAATATTATCGCAACACTCACCCGAATCGGGGAAACACTTCACATATATTTAGTTTAGTAACTGAATTAAATTAATTAAAATTTTGAGAATAAGTTGGTAGCAGATAACTTATTTTTTAAGTACTTTGGTTATGTGTTTGTTGGTAGCTGCTGCAAGGCTGAAAGATTTGCTCCGCTCCTGTCGCAAACAAATCGCCTCGCATCACCGTTATTATTCTTTCGTGTGACGTAGTTTAGGGTTCGGCCGCCCGTTTATCTAATACAAAAACGTTGCGCGCGTTTGGCAAGTATTGTAAATATTTATTTTATTAGTTTGTTATATTATTAATTCGTTTTTTGTATTCTTAGCAATTAGAATGTTAAGTTATTTGTAGAAATAAAATAACTTTTATTATTTTTTTGTTTCAGTTAATTTTGAGTTTTTCGGTATTTTATGAATAATAACATTAATTTAGTATAAGAAAAAAGGAAACCCGTTTCACCTCAAACTCGCCAGAATTAGTCGTAACTGTGATCATGACAGCTAATATTGTGTATTTGGTATTAGAGTTATACAAATAAACAATTGACACTTGGAATAGAATAATTTATTACAACTAAAATTATACATCATCGTCTACTTCAATATCTGCCGTTATTTCAATATCATCATCCTCTTGTTCTGAATGTTCGTCCATCTCGCTATGGTCATTTTCCACATCCAACGTATGATCATTGTCAACAAGATCAGTGGTAATGTTAAAGTCATCATCACCCGAATCATAAAACAAATCGCCTTGCTCACAGTCAATATTTTGTCTGCTGCCATCCAACCGTTCTCCTATAAAATCATTAAAAACCACTCTTGTACCGCTCACTTTCAGCAACTGCTTCTGCATATGTAGCATCTCGCCATATCTATTCTCGGGCACCTGTATGGCCATCAGTCTGGGACAAGCACTCATAGAGTTTGCCGCAAAACCATTTTTTGATGTCATGACATCATTCTTAGGCGTCATTATCTTGGCCTTTGTGTTGGCTTCGTTATGTATGACATTGAAACTCATCGTTGCCACCACTTCTCCATATTCCGATATGGCAGTCTCCATTCAGCATTTCATGAACCTGCGATGACAGCGTTCGCCCAACCACCGATTGCTTGCTGAACAAAATCTGAGGATGCACGCAAGTCCCGTCCCGTTTCCATGCCTTGTATGCCGACAAGTCTCTGATGGATGGATTTTTTACACCTTGTAGAAGTGTAAGTAATTATGAAACATTTACAACAAATGTTCACTTACCGCTAAACAAGATGTTGCCAAGTCGTTGAAACACTGTTGAACTGCCGTATTTTTAATGTTCAAGCATTTTTGATTTGTAATTATTCGTTCATCATTATCTATATCGCTCAAAGTCTGAGATGCGCGCGACTTCAACTTCCAAACTCTCTTTCGAAAATAAATTGGTTCTCTTAACAATACATTTAAATGTCATCCACGAATCGTCTGGATAAGATTCCTCCATTTCCAAAAATTTTTCAACGTTTCTTTTTGGCCAGTGCAAGATATTGTTTTTGTTCCCATTTTTCTGGCACTATTGGCAGTAAATTTCGCCCTCTTTCGCGCGTTTGTACAATTTTATATGGCATATTTCTGTAACCAATCTAACAGTTGTTATTCTATTTTTGTACGTTTATAATTTTACACACATATTAATTTACAAAACATAACTAATTATTACCTATGTATAATTGTAACTAAGTTGTGCACGATCTATAATCAAAATGAAATAATATTAAAATCAGATTAGAATAATGTCAACTGTCTTATTGAGAGATAAACAATTAATACTGAATTGACTGCACTGCACGATACACGAACATGACCCGACCTTTAGAGGTTACACGATAGTTAGTTACTACAAAAATCACATTCATCTCTAGGAAAGTGATCATACACGCTATATTTGAAACAATTTTGGCACCAAAAAAATACACGATTCAATAAGAATCTCACATTTTCTTTCTTAATTATAAAAAATTAATCGGTTTTTTATTTCCTAAAGAAGTAGAATGACCATATCCAATGCATTTTTCTGATAATTTGAAATGTGTCCTTCCAGGGCCACGTGGCTTCTAATTTTTTAAGCATCATCAAGTGTTTTTTGTAAGAAACTGATCTACATCTAAGATCACCACCATGTTCGACTGTTTGTGTCCTAAAAAAATTATAAAAGATTTACATTTAATTTAGGGAGACTACTATACAATATTATTTTGTTTCTGTCAGAGATTTCTTCTACTTTTTAGGGTACCCTAAAACAAATAGCAATGGCGCTTCATCATCATCATTTCAGCCGAAAGACGTCCACTGCTGAACATAGGCCTCCCCCAAGGCTCGCCAAACAATGGCGCTTATGGCGCTCGATTGCAGTAGTATAGAAAACGCTTACTGGAGTAAAAGTTATATTATAGTCATATAACAGTGAATTAATGACTTTTTCGACAATGGCTGACCGTAACCGTATAAAATATTTAACCAATGATCAATGTTCTTTTTGCATGTTTTTATCAACGAATGTGCGATTTTACGTGTTGTTAATGTGTTAGTAATTAGAAATGATTAAAAATATATTTTATTTCTTGTTTTTATAGTGTAATGCCGT
This sequence comes from Archips xylosteana, assembly GCA_947563465.1. NCBI lineage: Eukaryota > Metazoa > Arthropoda > Insecta > Lepidoptera > Tortricidae > Archips > Archips xylosteana. Next base: position 9,093,162 of record OX387361.1, on the reverse strand, counting down.
TTGTTGACGAGATACTACTTTTCTATTTTAAATACCTACTTAACAACATAAAAAGTTTTAATTTGAGACTTTGGACAAATGTTAAATGATTGAAGTACTTTTGAATTATTTTAATAATTTAGTAACTATACAAGTAAATCAATTAACTAAGCATGTAATATGTAATATGGATAGTGTTTTGTGAGTTTTTGTGTGACTTCGTATCGACTTAGTTGGCTTCCCACAAGCGGGTTCCACCGACTGAGTTGAGACAGACGTATCGGTCATACTCGAACTTCAAGAATACTATCGCATCGCATCAGTGACTTGTACGCTATACAAGTTCCACATAATATACAATATTTTGCAAGATTTGACAGTGACAGTGTATCAGTGCATTAAAGACGCTCGTTAGCACCTAACGTGGGTTATTATTTGACAATCACTCTAACATATTGACATTTGCATCTGACTAGATAATCTAACAAGTTTATCATTGACATCCTGACAGTACGATCTATACAGAAAGTACATTTTGGTACCAAGATGGCCACCTAAAAGTTATTGGAATTCTTACTAGCTGAAGTTTTCAAATTGTATGGTTATTTCGTTAGATTTTGAATGAGTTATTTTAGAGTTGATATATTAGCAAGGTACACCAGGATACAATTCAATTTATTTCCATAACAATTTACATTGTGTCGGATATTAAAGACTATGGAATATAGTCTCGATCTAAAAATCTTAATTAATCTAAATCTTAATCAACTAATTTAAACTATTACTAATAAAATCATTTATATCATAAAAACACTTACTCAACAAATAAAGCCTGAGTCGTTGTTTGAACAGTTTTACACTATTTATGGACTTTAAATCAGTGGGAAGGCTATTGTACAATTTTACAGTATACAAGGCAGGTAGGAAACCCTTGTCTTCTGATCATGATTCGATCGAGCATCAATCGTGAAGAGACTTGGGCACACGGTATGATTATTGAAGTAAGGACGTGTTAAAAGAACTACCTGAATGTATGATGATATTATAAATGGTTATTATATATGTGCGCGCACGAAATGAATAATTAATCCTTGTATCCTGAACGAAATATATAAATGAATAAGTAAAGGTCGGCCGACCACAAAATAAAGTGTGCTGTGTACCTTGCAGGCAATGGCATAATTTGCATTGCGTACAGTGATGCCGAAGTAGCACACTGATATTATAAGATGATAAGAAAATATAATGGTTTATTTATTTATTTATTTATTTATTTATTTATTTATTTATTAGGACCTTCAACAACAAGTACACTTTTTCATATGCTTAAAAGATACATGTACAAATTAAAACTAAGTGCCTCATCACTTACAGAAGGACACCGCATGCACTAATATCTAACAATTGATTATAACAATATTTGCCATTAGCTCCAAATTACATTGGGTAAAAATAGAAAAAGAAGTAAAAAAGCGGAAAACTAAATTTTCCCTAAGATGTACCTAAACATAAAATTAAAATATTATCTAAGTTACAATGCTTTTAAATAACGATTTTATATACGGAAAGCTCGATGAGTTAAGGTCGATATTATGTTGGTGTTTCTGGTAAATCGCGAACATACGCGAGAGTGGACAATGCAACTTTAAATTAGAAAGATGCCTACCTACACTAAATAACTTAATAACAATACATGCCCTGGGGATCTTAGACGGTACACGGAATTTGATTTTCTGTAGTAAATCAGGACAGTCCAGAGCGCCAGTCACAACTTTCTTCAGAAATACTAAGTCAATCATGTCTCTCCTGTCTGCCAGTGAACTAATTTTAAAGTATTTCAGACGTGAATGATAGCTTCTAAGTACCCTTGTTTTTTTGCAGCTGCGTGTTAAATGCGTAACAAACCTTTTTTGGACCTTTTCAATTCTGTTTATATTAGTGAAATAACAAGGGGACCAGACTACGCTGCAATATTCCAGATTGCTTCGGACCAAGGAATTATACAAAATTGACTTAGTAACAGTATTTTTAAAATTTTTGCACTCCCGGAGAACAAAGCCTAGCATTCTTGATGCTTTGAGAATGACATCATCAATGTGTTCATTGAAATTTAACTTAGAGTCGAATTTTACACCAAGATCCTTTATACTTTTTACCTCTTCAAGTGCTACACCGTTTAAGTGATACTCAGAATGGACAATATTTTTATTTCTTGTAAATTTTATATGCTTGCACTTACTTATATTTAATGCCATTTTATTCTTGGTACACCAGACCGTCAGCTTATTAAGGTCGCTTTGAAGTGCCAATGAATCCGAGAACTGCCTAATCCTTGATACTATCTTTAAGTCATCTGCGAATAAATATATTTTAGAATTCTGGAAACATTGGCTTATATCATTGATGAAAATTATAAAAAGGTAGGGACCAAGATGTGACCCCTGCGGTATGCCAGATGAAGCCGTATATGATTTAGAACTGCTCCCATCGACCACAACCCGGAGATTACGTCCACAAAGATAGGACTCAAACCAGCCCAACAAAGGATTCGATATACCATATAGCCGCAGTTTATTGACAAGCACTCTATGATTCACTGTGTCAAAAGCCTTGCTAAAGTCGGTATAAACTGCATCAACTTGTACACGCTCGTCAACGCATTCAACAAGATCTTCAACGTATGTTACAAGATTCGTTCCACAGGATCTATTTTTCATGAAACCGTGTTGACTGTTTACCAGTAATTGGGAAATGTGCCAGGTAAGGATTGGACAAATTAATGCTTCAAACACCTTAGCTAGTACTGATAAAATTGCAATGGGTCTGTAATTATTTACTAAAGATCGATTTCCAGCTTTAAAGACTGGAACTATTTTAGTATCTTTCCATGCAGTTGGAAATATCCCAAATTCGATAGATTTATTAAAAATATAGGTTAATGGAAAGGATAAGCTATCAGCATTCTTAACAAGAAACAGCGGAGGTATACCATCAGCACCGGCGCCTTTAGTGATATCTAGCTGCTTCAAAACTTTTTTAACCTGGCTTTCTACGAAGATAATATTGCTGAGATCGCTGTTATTTATATCACATAAGTCATTATGGTATGAGTTGTAAGCATTAGCGCTATTATCCTGATAAACGCTTGAAAAGTGCGTATGGTTAGTAAGGAAGTGTTATTTACAATTATAGGAAGAATAATGGCAATGTACGATTAGGTAATAAATAAGAAGTTTTAAAGTTTAGAAATCCGATATAGATACAAATAAATAATAAATAAAACTAAACTTTTTTTTTTTAACTATTACAACTTGATATCTACATACGTTCGAATCTCGTCAACAAAGTGCGCAAATTAGGTTTAACATTGTAACTGTACTTTTAATTTTACATAATTATAATATTAACGTTAAACTTTTCATAATTTTTATTACATTTAAAATTGTTGCGCCAATTTTTAAGTTCAACATGTCAGACTAGTAATCAATTTGAAGCTATAGATTTTGTATTCGTAAAAAGATTTTTACTCATTGGTACTTTTATTTAAAAACTTTAGACATTATTTTCAGCACGAAATTAAATTAAGTTATCTTATCAGCTCTTTAAATTTATTCGTTACAGTCAATATTGTGTTGTGTGTTCATTTAACTACATTTTTATTTCAAAACCTATGTGAAAGAAAAAAGTTATTATATTTTTTATCTTTTTTCAAGGGGGAAGGTGTAGTGTGAGCTGCGCCCACTATGTAACCATATATAAGGCCCTTTATTATAATAAAGAGTATTTACGCAACACTCATTGGTTTAACTTATCCCAACATCACAATTGCGCTTTATTTTGACTCGGCTGCATTGAGTGTCCTACTTGCATAAGCAATGGATTTGTCTTGTCCGATTTTTCCTTGCGATAAAACTGCTCCTAATGTTACATTTGACGCGTCCGTTGTTAAAACAAAAGGTTTGGTAAAGTCTGGGAATTGTAAAAGTGGGGCATTTATTAACAAAGATTTACATGTTTCGAATGACATGTATGTATGCTTCGAGATGCTGGTCTGAAGAAGGAGTTTTGGGCAGAAGCTGTTAATACAGCTGTCTACCTCAAGAACCGCTCGCCCACTAAAGCAGTGATGGGGTGTACTCCTGAGGAACGCTGGTCAGGTACACGGGCAAATGTTTCTCATTTACGTATTTTTGGTTGTCAAGCATATGCTCTTCAGCAAAAACGGGATAAATTAGATCCGAAAGCTAAGAAGTACATATTTGTGGGATACTGTGATCAAACAAAAGTTTACAGGTTGATGGATCCTGCATGTCCAACTAAATGTTTCAAAGCAAGAAACGTAACGTTTTTAGAAAATATTTTTTGGAACGGCGAAAATAATGTTCCTGATTTACATTGTACACATGAATTGACGTGTAACAATGTTGAACGTCGTGCTGAGAATTTTAATAATTCTGTCCAATTGGAAACATCTAATGTGAGCTCTGATACGTCTGAAGTTATTGAAATCCCTACAAACGCTCAGAGAATTAGTACAATCACAGTAGATGATCCCGTAAGCGAGAGTAGCGATACTCCAGATAATCTTGCCGATTTAACTTACTCCCTAGGTGATTCCACGTTAGAAAACTACTCTGGAATCTCGACTGACGAGTATGAGGAAGCTGCAGAGGAGTCCTGTTTAGTTCACAATTTGCGTAGTGAAGCAAAGGATCCTGAAACTGTAGAAGAGGCATTGACTGGTGCTGAAGCTGAGAACTGGAAAGCTGCAATGGAAGATGAGTATAAATCTTTCATAGACAATAAATGCTGGACCTTGGCCGACCGAAGAAACGAGCAAAGACCGGTAAAATGTAAGTGGATTTTCAAGAAAAATCTCGGTCTTGATGGTGAGATACTGAGATACAAAGCTAGTTTAGTCACAAAGGGATACACGCAGAAATATGGTGTAGATTACCAAGAAACGTTTTCCCCTGTAGTCAGGTACTCTACGATCCGTACATTATTGGCGCTAGCAGCGGAATTCCATATGGACATCGAACATTTAGACGTTAAAACAGCTTTTTTAAATGGAGATCTGCGAGAAACCGTTTACATGGAACAGCCAGAAGGCTTTAAAATAAAAGGAAAAGAAGGTAAAGTCTATAAGCTGAACAAAGCTATATACGGTCTCAAACAGGCTTCAAAGTCCTGGTATGAGAAGATCAATGGCGTGTTAATTAATGTTCTGAGGTTCAAGCACTTGCATTCCGAACCTTGTGTGTATGTAAAATCGAGTAACAAATCATTGATGATCATCACCCTGTATGTGGACGATATAATTTTGTTCTCATCAGCTGGATGTCAAAAGTCAGAAATTAAAGAAAAACTTAATATAGAGTTTGAAATAAAAGATTTAGGGCCAGCTAGTCATATCCTTGGCATGAGACTCCGAAGACAAGATGGGAAAATCAAGTTAGACCAATCCAATTACATCAAGAAGGTACATGACAGGTTTAATATGTCAGATTGCAAACCTGCTCGAACACCGATGGAAACTGGTGTGAAACTTGTGAGGTCTACGCAAGGAAAAAGTACTAATGACTATCGTGGCTTAATAGGCTGTTTGATGTACATTGCGGTATGTACGCGGCCTGACATCGCTCACGCTGTTAGCTCGCTGAGTCAGTTCAACGAGGCTTACGACGAGTCACACTGGAAGGCTGCAAAAAGGATACTTCGTTACCTTAAAGGTACGATTGACTTTTGCTTAACTTTTCAAAAGACTGGATTGACTATCAACGCGTATGCGGATGCTGATTGGGCGGCGAACGAGACCGATCGTCGTTCTTACACGGGTTTTGTTTTTAAAATAGGAAGCTCTGTAGTCTCTTGGGAGAGCAGAAAACAGAAGACTGTTGCTCTTTCGAGCACTGAGGCGGAATATATGGCGCTGTCTGACACGTGTAAGGAAGCCCTGTTTCTACGGCAATTCTTGTTGGAGGTACTTGGTAAGCAATTCAAAATTTCTATTTTTGATAGATATTGTATAATTAGAGGTAAAACAAGCTTTAGCTTTAAACTGAAGAAAAGAAAATGTATTCAAAAATAACGTGCTACGCGACAAGCAAAAGAATAATGAGTGGACTTTGTCACAACTAGAAGAAACATTACTTTTGTAATATATGTAGGGACCGGAGGTGGTGGCCAAATGATGTAGTCGAGCGTGGTGCGTAGAAAGCGAGTGTTTAATAGAAAAACCTTAACTTATATACATGTGGATTGTCGCTGACACAAGCAATATGCGTTTATGTTGCAGTAAACTACTGTGTTACTGCTAAACACTAAAAGTGGCCAATTGCCATACTACACCTCCCCCGAAAGTCCATTTCCCCCCGGGGTGGCGGGAAAAAAAAAATTAACGCATGTTACTTGCTTACAATAATAATTTTGAGGGAAAAAAAATGAAGTTACTTAGTATAAGTTTATACATACATGTTTGGTAATGTAAAAAAAAATAAAAATAAGAAAATATTTTTAAAGATAATGTTCAAGAGTACCATAAGAGTTTTAATTGTTTCCTAGTGTTAACCGTTTCCTAGTGTCACTTTGAATATATTTAATTTTAGTTTAGTAGTTAAAAAAAAATGAAAATATTTTAAATATGAGTTGTTAATTTACTATTTGTGCTCATTCTGTTAATTCTTTATCCTTTAATGGTTCTTTCTTACTAAGGTATCGGTACCATAATACTATTTTAATATACTAATGCCTTTAACTGGAGTCTTTTGCTCCTATCAATGGGTAAGTATTGTGAGTCACTAATACATTAAGACCTAAGTCTCCAACTATTGTCACGGACGCCCTTACGGCTGACTATGATCCAACTCGAAGGACATGTGCTCTACTTCCCTGTGTACACTTGTACATAATCATTATAAATGGGCATGGTCACCCAGGGCATGGTCACCCTACAATAACTTGGCATATCAGGTCACCCATTTCGGTGTGCCTGTAAGTTAGAAGTCACAAATGCATTAAGATTTAATAAATCTCCAACCCCTTTCACGGAGGGCACGGTAGTCCAAACACCATGAGCAAGTACGAAGGACTAGTGCTCTAACTATCAATCTTAAAAAAATGTACCGTACCACAATAGAAATAACTATAAAAAGTTAAATGAATTTAAAATAAATTAATTATACTTTAATGTAAGAGTGAGTTTGTAGTTATCAAATTTCATTCATTTAAAATTATAACGTCGAATAATAGACACGCTCGCGCTCGACCTAGTTAAATTTTGCTGACGGCGCGGCCGTAACGTTCGTTTACCTTTGCACGGTACTATTGCGAACTGAATGTTTTGACCTAATTACACAACGTGACACTAGAATGATGTTAGGAATTTTTACTGAAAATAAGATAAAATTTAGTTATTAATTGAATGATGAGTAAATTTAGCGACAATCCCGTAATTAAAATGTTATAAAATTAATTATCTAAAATATACGTAATTTTGAATCGAATCATATATAGTTATTTATGTTAATAATCAATTTGAATTTTAATTAATGGAAAAGAAAAAGAGAAATAAAATGAGTAAATGTAAAAATTAATAATATAGCGTACATTGGGGCGCTAGATCAGGAGTCCCTAGGTTGGGATGCTACCTTCGTACGGGACTGTTCCGTCTGCGCTGGCCATCTGCGCATTCCGGGGTCGATGGTGCTCCTGCCGCTGGCCGCTGCTGCTGGCTGGTGTCGCTGGCCGGCTGGTTGCCGGTGTTGCGTTTGGCGGTTGTCGTGGCTGCTCACGTGGCGGCTGTTGTAGGTGTTCACGTGGCGCTGTTGTATTTGTTCACGTGGCGGCTGTTGTAGGTGTTCACGTGGCGGTAAAGATGCCAGCACCTGGCATCGAGCTCGTCCCGCGCGCGCTGTCCTTCTGTTTCCGGTCGTCGTGTCCAGTGTTATCATTATTGTTCTTGTGGTTTCCATTGTGACTAGCTCGATTCTTTCGCCTTCAACAGTTATTTTTACTTCTGACATCTTCTAGTATGTTCTTAATTAAACGTGGTCGGTGGTGGTTTCTTCAATTCTTCAACGCAAGGTTAGATTTCTTTTTCTGTTCTGTTCTTAAGGCAGGCAGGCAGGGTCGGGTTCCTTATTGGTTCTTAAGGCAAGGTCGCCATGTAATATAAGTAGGGACCGGAGGTGGTGGCCAAATGATGTAGTCGAGCGTGGTGCGTAGAAAGCGAGTGTTTAATAGAAAAACCTTAACTTATATACATGTGGATTGTCGCTGACACAAGCAATATGCGTTTATGTTGCAGTAAACTACTGTGTTACTGCTAAACACTAAAAGTGGCCAATTGCCATACTACAGCCTTTAAGTATTATAAATGTAAAATTGATTAAATTAAGAGTAACATAATTGAAAATAAAAGCAACTAGACAATTAATAATGCTATGAGTAAACAAGTTAACTAAACTATAAGATTAAACAAGATTATATTACAAAGGTTTACAAACCAAAATGCTAATTAGTAATACACAAACTTAAAACTAAAGTAAATTGTTTTGAGGCTTCACAATTTAACTCTTAATTACTTTCCCAAATTTGCTGTGAAGGAAAGCAGTAGCAGCAGTAGCAGCAGCAACCCATACAGATGATAGTTTATTGTTGACAATCATGCCTATTTCTTCAGCAATTTCTTCTCTCTGCTGCACATTGACAACTCTTGAATTATAAGAGTTCACAAGATATGTTTCAGATGCAGTGAATTTCTCTGAAAGGCTCTTATTCCTCCAGTCAACATTCTTTACATTGATGATCTCTGAAACTAACATGTAAGGAAGCATAATAACATTTAGCGCCATGTCAATTTCTGCAGGCGTTAGTGTGTCAGGGATGACGCAAGCGCAAACTTGGTGTCTGGCTGCTTTCGGATACTCCGAATGTATTGCAAGTAAAGTTTCCATCGAAACTGCCATAGGGATGGCGTGAGCATGGAGAACCCTAACAACAGTTTCTGGGAAGCATGCAACAATTCGGGATAAAGTTACTGCTTGATAGTCACCTTTGACATTCTCCTTAATCTTGGCATTTTTGATTGCCAGTTCAAACCTTTTCTTCACCTCTGTACTTCGAATAGATTTTAATATTCTCGAAACATTATTCCCTCTCACTAAGCCAATCATTATACATATGAAGATCAAGTCATACGAGAGCTTTTTCAAGATGTATTCTCTCATTGCCACCGCATCAAATCCAGAAAATGAAATAGACCCGTTAATCCAGTCTATTAGCTGCAATGAAGTGCTTGATACAAAATCCTTGAGTATCTGATTTACTTCTTTAGCTACTACCGACTTCTTAGAAATTGAAGTCAACTTGACTTCAACCGCTTCAATATGAGCCAATGAAGCTGAACTAGCTTCACTCTCCAACCTCTTTTCTTCATCCCTTGCAGACATTATAGCTCTAGTTGGGCTGCTCCTGGGTGTTTCTTCTCCACTGGAGAAGTGTTCTTCAAATGTGCTAATAAGATCTTTAACAGACCTTTTTGAACTAACAGAAGATGACCTGGAGCTGTTTTGAGATCTGAGCTTTTGTCTGCTAGGTCTGCTAGAAGACATAAAAAGCAAAAACTAGGGAAATTATCGAACAGTTAAAGTTGAAATAACTGAATGAGTTACAACAGTGCTAATTAAAATAAAAACTTGGATCGTCTTTGTGTTTGACAGAAAGACACACGTTTGATAACTAAATTTACTAAACACCAAAAAGTTCCAACACTGGCCCTTAAACTAGTTATAAAACTATATTATAAATCAACAAATCCACTTGCATAAATAACTAAACACTTTACAAACCACTATCAAACAAACAGAACATAATTAACTAAGCAATAAACAATTGAGATACAAACTTGTCATGTTTATCTTTAGTCAGTGGTTTAGTTAAACAGTCAGCCACCATTTGATCAGTCGACTGATAGCTTATGACTACTGTACCCTTATTTACGATTTCTCGTATAAAGTGATGTCGCACATCGATGTGTTTAGTTCTGCTGTGGAACATTGCATTTGAACACAGCTTCTGTGCAGATAATATCCTACAAGTCCTAAAAATGATTTTATTTCTTTTTGGGTTTTGGGTATTTGATATTGTTTTACTGCCTTTATTTTATCGTCGTTGGGTCTTAGACCTTCCATAGTTATTGTATGTCCAATCCAAGGTATAAAACACTTTAACGCAGAAACTCTGAATTGTCTAATTGAACCTTTAAATTTGCGTTCGTAGTACAGTCAGCATCATATAGATAGTGACAGTCACTGTCTCCAAATATACCGCTACATCCGAAATGTCCATTAATACCGACTCATCCAAAGTGTTCAAATTGTTCAGGTCATCCACCGTGTTCAAATTGACCGGAGCACACAAAGCGCCAAATACTTGGTAGCTGTCAAGTCGCCGTTGATACCGTAACACCCACAACACCATTGGTATCCTAGCATCCAAAGTATCCAAAAATATGGAACACAATACAATTGTGAACTTTATGTTAAACGTAATAGAGCTCAAGCAGAATGTTTTGATATTAACACAACATAATATTGTTAAATATAAAATTGTGGAAAGAAGTCATTACATGATTATAGAAAGAACTGCTTGATGTTAAAAATGTAGCCAAGGTCTAGAGTTTTATTTAAGAAAAAATATAGATATGAAATCTTGCGAAGTCAATAAGTACAGCATATTAATGTTACGAGCCGTAGGGTTCGTTAGATAGATAATACGCCTTTAACGTAAAACTAATTTAATTGAACAAAAAGGAATCTCTTTCAACACTAAACTTATTCACTTAAATCACTTAGTAATCACTTTGATCTCTCTTCGATGTTTATCTCTCGGTATCTCTTCCAAAACTGACTCTGTCGGCACCTTGTCTGCCTTTATATAGGTCCAGTGAATCGGTCCACAAAGTTCGAGAACATTCCAGCTGGGACTCTCTGGCACATACGTCTAGAATATTCCGGAAACAGGATCATCTGTCTGTCTCTTTCACGAGTACGCTATGTTATCTCGCTCGCACACCTTCTAGAATGTTCCGGAACAAGATCGTCTGTCTCTTTCACACATATAGGCTATCCTTGTCACACACCTTCTAGAATGTTCCGGAAACAAGATCGTCTGTCTCTTTCACACATATAGGCTATCCTTGTCACACACCTTCTAGAATGTTCCAGAGACAGGTGGACTGTAACTTGGCCTGAAACGGCCTGAAAACGGGTTTTCAGGAAATGGTTTCATGTGACAGTTAGTGTCCTGAAACGGCCTGAAAACATGTTTCAGCCTGCTGAAAATAATGCTAACTTGGGGTAATTTCTGATTTACCGTTATGTGTTAGGACTTCTTCCAGAACGGCCTGAAAACAGATTTCAGCCTGCTGAAAACGACTGCAAGTGCTACTAATTTCATAAAAATGTTTTTACTGGTTTCCCGTTGACCCATCTCCGTAACATTAATTTATTCAACAGTCTAGAGTTTAGTCTTATTTCGTTTAATAGACGCGAGTTATCCGTATTTTTTTAATATGAGTTTGAATATCACTGCAAATAGGTTGCTGTTTTTGGCTGACTAATTTAAAAGGTGACTTTGCTTTGTGCACAGCTAAGTATTATATTTTAAACTAATGGCATCGCAATAATTTTCAATAAAATGTCCAAGGTATTTGATGAGACCTTGGTACTTAAATAAACCACATTGATGGTTGATAATACTTCAGGGATGAGGTAACTTCTTCTACTCATAAAATCAAATTACCTATTAAGTAAAAAGGTAATTTTCTGTCTCGTCTTGCCGGCAGCACTACCGTGCACACAGCTATGGTAGAAAAACTAAAACTGTTCTTTTTTCTAAGTATGTTTTTAGTACTTTCCAATTCAAATGAAAAAGGTTGTTACAAATCATTCTTAAAATAAAAAATAACTTGTTTTTGCCGTCAATATACTAACCAACTTATCTGTCAATCAGACCAAGCAATACTACACTTTATGCAGACGGCGTAAATAATACAAAACAAGTATATGTCATTCAAATCATGAAAGGGATAAAATGACTTGACAGTTCGGTACTCTTCTCAGTGATTGTCAAAATTCAAACTTCGAGAAGGTATTAGACCTACAAAATATATTATATATTCTCGTATTAACCATGTTTGACCTCTATAACATTGAAAATAAAGTTCATACTTGTAATGTGTTCCATATTTTTAGATACTTTGGATGCTAGGATACCAATGGTGTTGTGGGTGTTACGGTGCCAACGCCGACTTGACAGCTACCAAGTATTTGGCGCTTTGTGCGCTCCAGTGAATTTGAACACGGTGGATGACCTGAACATTTTAATCACTTTGGGTGAGTCGGTATTAATGGACATTTCGGAGGTAGCGATATATTTGGAGACATTGACTGTCACTATCTATATGATGCTGACTGTACGTCGAAAATTTTTCTTAGTTTTATGACATGCTCGTCAAGCGTGCTTGAGAAAATAATAATGTCATCTAAATACATGTGACATTGGGTTCCTTGTAAATCGCGTAATATATTATCCATTGCTCTTTGAAATGTGGCTGGTGCTGTTTCTAAACCAAAGGTCATTCTACGGAACTCATAATGTCCGAACTGTGTACTAAATGCAGTTTTGGGACGATCTTGTGTGTCAACTTCTATCTGGTGATAGCCACTTGCCAAATCAAGGGTTGTAAAGTAGATGCTTTTCCCCAATTTGTCAAATAAATCACTTAAATTAGGGATTGGATATTTGTCATCGAACGTTATCTCGTTTAACTTTCTGTAATCAATAACCATTCCTCGTTCAATAAATATTCCATTTGCCACGAACAATGTTTCATCACCGTAACGTTTCAGCGAACGAAGATAAGAATTTAAAAAATTGTAGACTACTATCATGTGACAAGAGTCATAGTCCTGAAATTCGACGGCGCTTCTCCCCTACTCCGGAATCTCTATACTTTCGCTTGAGAATATGAATTAGGTCTGGTAATTTACCAGCCAATCTTGTAATAATACCACGTGTAGATTCTACAATTTTGGTGTGAAAGTATACGGAAGGCTTTTTCTGGGGAAATACACGGACAATTGCACGTGCCCAACTAGCATAGACAGAAGATCGAACTACTTGCTCAGGGTTCTATCGTAGTACAGATGTTCCAATTATTCTGACTAAATTTAGACGTGCCGCATTATTTAGTGGAACGGTTTTGTCCAGATTCAACAGGCCTTTTTCTTCTAATGTGCTGTTCAACAGCAAGCGCAATTCCTATAAATAGACAGGGTATAAGTTGTAGTATAATAGCTACATTGATTATATTATATCAAAATATATGTATACATTTCGAAAGCATGCAAAAAAAAATGTTTTAATGTTACCATATACTTAATTCAGAGGATGTCGAATCTTCAGGTAAAGAATTCGAGACCGGTGGATTTGCAGGTAAACAAATAGTGACAGGTGAATTTGGTGTAGGCGTGCTAGTAGCGGCAACACACAGGAAGTGGAAGTAGTATATAACCTATGGAAAAAAGATTCAATCCATAAAAATTAAGCTCCGGATTGCTATGAGAGGGACAAGCGTGTCACATAATAGAAATGATAATTTGTTTGTTGCCAAAACAGACGCTAGTTTTATTTCAGCCCTTTTCGCCATTCTATTTTCTTCAGACAGTTGTAATGCATCTAATAGGCACTATCTGCCGAAAAGCAGCCATGATGTTTTTATGTTTTTCAGTCTCAGCATGCCTGTACAAGTAAGGCTTGTGATTATGTAAAATGACCTGGCAGTATTTTTATTTGGCCACCTCAATGCCCTTTTTGTAGTCGGCTGTGAGCCAGTTTTTAAATTCCGTTATGTTTATAGTTCCGTTATGTTTAACCATTTGTCGCTAAATGTATATATTTTAGTTTTAGATCGTTTTCAGAGAGAATCAGTGGACTTGTTTCTATTTTGAATTGTATGTGTAATGGACGACAGAAGCAGTAAGACTGGGGACTTGGATTAAGCCAAGCAACATAAGTGTTTGTCAGCCAGGATACGCAGAGGCACGAAGGTCGTAGCGAAACGGCTATTTTCAGTTAAAAGAGTATCTGGAGTAGATTGACCAAAGCTATGTTTATAAAGTGACTGTCCAGTGCTTCCATCGATTGTCTGCACCCTACAGCCTGTTTCCACTCACTGTTTGCTTCCTGTTCGTTCATTCTATCTATTACCCCCCCGGTGACTTCTGCAGATATCGAAGATGATGCTGGATGGTATCGACCACAGAAGAACTAGGTACCTCCTAAATCTAGGTAAGAGTAGCTTAAGAACTATTAACTGGCATAATTACTGGCCATAACTTGTTAAATAGACACTTAAGCGTATTAGGTATAAAAAGTGACCCTTCCTGTCCACATTGTGGGAAGGAGGAAAGGAGTGAGCACATCCTAGCCGAGTGTGTCATGTACGCGGCAGCGCGGCGTGATGTATTCGGGAGTGACGAGCTGAGGGAGGAGGAGCTAAAGGATGTCAGTCTCAAAGATGTCCTTATGTTCAGCAGGAGAACGAGTAGATTCGAGGAGAGATGCTGTGTGGGAGCGCTGCTGGGACAGTAACCGTCGGCTCCAACCACGGGGAATTGGGCTGAATGACTGTGCATAACGGTCGACAGCCCGCCTGACTCAGCAAGGCGTCCCCATACATCATCATCATCATAGTGCTTCCATCGAATCCCCAAGATCCTTCAAACTTGCACGTCACTTCAGTTTTGCCTTTGCGATCGGAATATTCTGTAAAGCTTTCTTCGCGACTTTGCACTATCCTTTGTAATATGTGTGACAGCAATCCTTTTAATGAAACAGATGCTTCAATGTCAGACACAAACATTTCTTCTGCAGGATAACATGCTTTGTAAGGTGGACAAACAGGAAACCCTCGACTTTTCAGATCTTGTTGTCTATCTTTATAGGTTTCTACACTGAATATCCTGTCAATCTTAACTCCCAAAGCTTCTTCTGGAGTATAAGATTGCGGTGATCCATTTATTTTTTTTAAAACCTTTGAGGCTCGAGTTGGGGTTTGCAAACAACTAATGATCACTGATTCTAAATCTTTTGCAGCTCCTGCCTGGTGTTAGTTTTTTCTCAGGCGTAGACACAGTTGAAACAAAAGTTTTGATTATTATTACTGATGGTTCGTTCTGGAAACATTCAGCTAGGCGTTTTCTAGACCTCAGTTGTTGTCTGTACCCCAAACTTTCATAGTGACAACTGTCCGTAGAAGTGCCTGCAACCTCTTCCATAACGTTGGACAGTTTTGTTATAGTTCTTGTACCACTTGCCTCGCCATCACCAGTTGAAATAATTTTATTTGAGTCGAGTGTTTTCGAGTTAACATCTCCTGCTGAGCTAGTGGGACTACTGGTATTGGGATTGATCTTTAGGTAATTGGGTAAATCGCCGAGAAAAGGTTTTTCTAATTTTTTTTTTAAGTTTCCTTAGAAACAGTTTTTTATTGCTTTTACAATCTCTGAACATTTTCATTTTGTCAAAAATAAACTGATTTTATCTGTGATTCGGTCCTTGTCAGTATCCGTGAATGGTTTCAGACTTTGTACTATTTCTCTGTAAACTATGTCGATTAACTCCGAATAAGTCTGGTGATCCGTTCTTTCGAAGTTTATTGCTTTTTTGAGAAAAACGCTCTTACATATGTAGTCGCGTATGTCCTTCTTGCGGATTTGCAGTTACTCTCGAAGGTGAAAGAGTACCGGTTGTGGCGTAATCCACAGCCTCGCTTGCTACTCGTCTACCAGCTTGAGGGTTGGCGCCCTCAAGCCCCCTAGCATTAAGTCCTCCGGTCGGGGCCCGGATGAACATCCCTCAGCAGGTTGAGTAAGCCCCTGCTGAGGCAAAGTGGCGCCATGGGTCTAGTGGCTCCATGGTGCCTCACCCCCGTTCCTGCAGAGTAATTTTAACAGAATGTTAATATTGTATGGTTATTTATGTTCCTTCCTGTTTGAACGTAGAACGCACTTGTTACTCAAACAACGGTTGCTTTGGTAATGACAATTTAATAAAGTTGACAGCCCTTTTATAGGCTGTCGGAAAAATCTCTAAAGCGCCATGTACAATTTTCGGTAGGCGAGACAGTGCCATCTATCGCAAAACATCAGAACTAAAAAATACAGTTTAACATGCCGCCCACCAAGGACAACCTGAACAATTGTCCTTATCTCCGCCCACCATGAGGCAGTGTAAAACACAAACAAAACAGACTTACAATGCACGCGTACTCACACTAACAATTAACATAAAACATAAATATATCAAAACACAATTAAGCAGCAATACTTATATGTACAATCACTAACACTGCATTAATAATGATAATAGCACAACAACAAAGAAAATCACAGCTACTGACATAACTACCTAACTGTTTCTTTAAAAAATTAATTGGTCTGGAACCAAACAAAACTTATTCCCATTTTTACAATATTAACTACTAAAACAATAACAATTATGACTCTATAGGCAAGAAACAAAGTTTACCTACAGATCTCTTAATAATGTTGCCTTTGCAACGTAAACTAACCACTCGCGTGATTCCATCCGACCCTGGGTGTTTCTCTACTACAATGCCATACAACCACCGTGCCGGAGGCAAATCATCAATATAAGGATTCAACGAGGTAAGTTTGCTTTTTTTATTAATCTTTTTCTTTTCTTTCAGGTTTGCCAGCTCTTCATCGAAGTGTTTATTTTGAACAAATTTAATGCATGTCACTAAACTGTCCTGTATTTCCTTACTTGTTAACCACTGACATACAACTTCTTTTCTAGCCAGCTTTCCCAATCTCTTACAGAAAGCTACGATGCGGATGAGTTTTCTTAACTTCGAAATTTTGAGATCAACTTTTCACAAAAGTCTTCAGTGCCGTCATCATTTACATTACAGGTATTTACACATAGTTTGCTAGTTTTTTCTTCTAGATTAGTTTCTTTATGTGCAATTTTCTTATAACTGATGTTTTTCTGTTTTAGCCATTCGGGACCTTCTCTCCAGAGCAGATCGTTTTCTAGTTGCTGAGTTCCCCGCGATGCACAGTCTGCTGGATTATCCTTTGACAATACGTGTGACCACTGAGACGGCTCGATCGATGTTATTATTTCGGACACTCGATTGGCTACAAAGGTTTTCCATCTATTAGGACGACTGTTGAGCCATGACAGCACTACGGTGGAGTCTGTCCACGCGTGGATGTTTTGCTTGTCGACAACCATAACCTCTGCAACCTCCATCAACAACTTGGTAAGTAGCACCGCCCCACATAACTCTAGCCGTGGAATCGAAACTTACTTGATGGGTGCTACTTTAGTCTTGGACGTGATTAAGGAGACATGTACATTTCCTTTGTTGTCTACGGTCCGAGCATACACCACAGCAGCAAACGCTTCGTTCGAAGCATCGCGGCAACTCTGGAGTTCTACAGCATCATTATCTGACTTGAAATGAATCCATCTGGGAAGCTTGAACTTGGTAAGTTGATTCAATTTTTCTCTGTAGCATAACCAGTCCTTCTGTAATTGAGCCGGAACTTCTTCGTCCCACTCAATTCCAGAAAGCCACAATTTTTGTATAAAAATCTTGGCTGTAATTATTACTGGCGCCAACCATCCAAGCGGATCAATGAGTCGCGAAATATCGGATATCACGCTTCTCTTTGTCACAGGAACCTTAAGAGGAGGCAGCTGTACAGAGTACTCAAACTCGTCACTACTCCGATTCCAAGTAAGTCCCAAAATCTTCATTACTGAATCAGTTTTTAGTTCTAAATTGCCCTCTGCTTTTTGGCTATCTAGTTTAATTTCTTGCAATAACTCTTCGCTATTGCTGCTCCACTTTTGTAATTCAAATCCTCCTTTCTTTAACAACGCATCTAATTCTTTGTAAATACGCTTTCCTTCTTCAACAGATTCGCACCCTGTCAGCAAATCATCGACATAAAAGTGTTTCAGGACTCTTTCAGCAGCTAATGGAAACTGTTCTCCTTCATCGTGAGCGACTTGTTGAAGAGCCCGCACTGCAAGATAAGGTGCTGAAGCAGTCCCGAATGTTACTCTAAGCAATCTAAGATGCTTCAACTCCTCTTCAGGATTCTCGCGCCAGAGGATGCGCTGATAATTTGCGTCGTCTTGGTCTACTTTCACCTGCCTGTACATTTTTACTATGTCTGCCACAAGGCAAACAGGGTGACATCGCCATTGAAGGATTGTGTGCCGTAGATCAGGTTGTAATCTTGGCCCCACTAACAGGTCTTGATTTAGTGAGACACCGTTGGTTCCAGGACACGAAGCATCAAACACCACACGGAGCTTCGTTGTTGTTCTATCTTCCCGGACCACTGGATGATGTGGTAAAATTACAACATTAGCTTTATGTTGTTCTTCCTTTGGCACAATCTCCGCATGACCCAGATCAACGTATTCTTTGATCACCTCTGCATAGCGTTTCTTAATTTGAGAATCCTTAGCAAATCTTCTTTCTAGTTGATTGAAGCGTCTTGTTGCTATCGCTTCAAAGTTGCCGTGTTGACAACTAGGATTTGAATCACGAAATGGAAGTTTCACTACATACCGACCTGTACTGTCACGAGTTGTCGTAGCAGCAAATATTTCCTCACACTTCTTCTCCTCGTCGGTGTAGTGCTGCTTGGGATCCGACACAAAATTATCTGCCTCAAGCTCCCAAAACTTTTTGAGCAGCTCGTTTTCATCTACATGAATGTGGTTAATGCAGATCGTTTTGTGTAAATCCGATTCATCGCAACGAATCGGCCCTGAAAGGATCCAGCCCAAAGTGGTTCGTTGAGCAATGGGCGCTCCCAATGGTGCCTTGATGACACCATCGAGCAGTATCTGTCCGTAAACGTCTGCTCCCAGCAGCATATCAATTTTGCCTGGAACATTGAATGACGGATCAGCTAGTTCTAAATCTGATAACTCTGACCATAACTCTACAACGACCCTTTTATCCGGTAGAGCCGAAGTGAGTTTGCCCAGCACAAAAGCATGAATCTCAACCTCAAATTCAGGATTATGAAGTGATGCTATCTTAACATTCACCACCGCCTTGGAAACCATTGTTGGGTTTCCTTCACCTCCTAATCCTGAAATGTTGCTTTTGTGGGTAATTTTCTTAAGTCCTAGCAACTGGACTGCTGACTCCGTAATTAACGAAGCCTGAGAACCTTGGTCGAGTAAACATCTAAGCGTAACACCACATCCTGATTTCGACTGAGCGCTTACTAATGCCGTTGCCAACAAAACTTGACTGCGGCTGGTCGAAACACAGGCTGTGACGCTTGATGTGTGATCATCACCTGTAGCAACTGTAGTTGTGTGCGTTACAACATTATTCTCAACCGAGTGTATTGCCTTCACTTCAGAATCAGTTGAGCTGGTAATAGGTTTGGGGTGCAACAAAGAATGATGCTTGCGCTTACAAATTCGGCATCTAGTAGGAATACGGCATGAAAAAGCATTGTGACCTGAGCCTAGACAATTAAAGCACAGATTGTTGGATTGGATGAAATCACGCCGAGTGTTAACTTCGACCTTTGCGAATCCTTTGCAATTACATAACTTATGACTTTCAGAACAATAAGCACATGAAACATCTATCACATGATGTACCCTTGTAGGACTACTGGGACTTGTTTGTCTGAAGTTAATTTTTGACAGTTTAGGATCAATGAATTCAAGTGCCCTGAATCTAGTTTCTAAAAAGTCCTGAAACTGCTTCAGTGTGGGTAAATCATCTGATGACTCGCTAACTTTAAGTTCCCACTGTTTCCTAGATTCACTATCTAACTTAAGACAGATTATATGGATCACAATTATATCCCAAGTACTTATATATATCCCTAAGTTTCGCAAAGAATATAAACACTCATTAGTCGTGTCTAACAACTCTTTAAGCGCGCTTGCAGATTCTGAGACTATGTTCTTCTGACTTAAAAGTCTCTTCAAGATACAATTTGACAGATATTTTTTGTTATTGTAGCGCTTTTCGAGCTGATTCCAACATATTTGGTAATTGTCTTGTGTAATCTGGACGTGACGTAAAAGCTGTTCAGCTTCACCGGTTAAGTGCCCTTTCAGATAGTGCAACTTCTGGACGTTGTCGAGGGACTCGTTCTTATGAATCAGTGAAACAAATAAGTCACGAAAACTGATCCATTCGGAATACTTTCCTGAGAAAGACGGAATTGAAATCTTAGGCAACTTGATTAGATCGCTACTCTTGCTCTGAAATGCTGAGGCTGCCGTAACGAATGACCCGCTGCTACTTGCTGAAGAGAGAGTTGTCGTCTTTATGTTGCTTAAGGCAGACTTCAGTTCGTACATGTAGTCTGTGTACAACTCTTCAGTAGCTTCATACAGTTCAGTCTTGGCATAAGTACTAGAATTGATAAGTTCCTCATCACACTCTTGAACAATCTGTGTATGTGTTGATGAGAACTCTGCCCACAATTTTTCTAAAGTTACGATTCTAGTACTGACGTAATCTGCTGAAGCAAGTCGATCTTTAGGAGACTTCCTAAAGTTCAATTTTGCCCTTCCAATTCGCTTATTTAAATCAACTTGAAGTTTGATATAAATATCCATCTCGAAATTTTCTAAGTGTTTAGCGACTTAAATCCTGACAGTAAACGGGCGTGGATTCCCCGTAGTTCCACTTTTTTCGAAACTATTCTAAGTCGCTAAACTACTTCTAATTTTTCTATGTCCCGATTTAATGCAAATTTTCTAAGTCCAAATATTTTCTTGAGAATTTTACAAGTCTTTGACAGTTCGCACTACGTAAATAATTAAATGTACTCACAGTTTCGCACTTCACTAATATCACACGTCACTCACGTCCCTGCCGGTGTCCACGATAACGTCGGAGGCTATTCCCGCCTCTAGCACTCTTGACAGCAACCCGCTGCCACGTCAGTGCTTGGTGTACCCGCAGCCGCTACTCCACTAGGCCAATCCGGCTCGAAGGACCATGTTTGAACGTAGAACGCACTTGTTACTCAAACAACGGTTGCTTTGGTAATGACAATTTAATAAAGTTGACAGCCCTTTTATAGGCTGTCGGAAAAATCTCTAAAGCGCCATGTACAATTTTCGGTAGGCGAGACAGTGCCATCTATCGCAAAACATCAGAACTAAAAAATACAGTTTAACACTTCCACGGGTAGGTTTTCATGCTCACTGAAATTAAATTTGTGAGTAAGCTATTTTTGTTGTCTTGTTTAAGATATTATTATAAATAAAGAACTTAATATAATTTTAAATCAGGAAGCCTGTCAAATTAACCATTAAAAAAGTAAAGGTCAGTTCTGGTGACAACCCTAACGCGTTTGTTTAAATTTAATTTTCTCGAAACCTCCGCGGAGTTCGAACCATAGATTTTTATGAGTGATGCACCTAAGCTGAAAGGACCTTTCTGTGTAGGTCAGACATTCTACTTCAGCCTAGGATTAGAATAAAAAACTAAAAACTAAAATCAGTAAATCCTTTAGTATTATTCAAACTTTTACAGTTTTTTGATAAATGAAACCGGACTGATATGCGCTAGAGGTGATTTCCTCCGCCTGTTATTGATTTTAAACTACTATACGGAGTTTTTTTTAATTAATATTTTTTGTTATTTTAGGTCAAAGGCCAATGGTCAATAATCATAATTTTTTTTTTTTAAGTATTGGGAATTTACTAGGTACTGGGAGTTCTACTCGCAAGTGTTACAAGAGGTTTTTTCTTGGTTTCCCAAAAATAAAATACAGTGATTGTCGACTGTGTTTCTTTAATCTCCAAGTTCTGGAATTTGCCCTTTACATGTGTAGGTTTCCTCGCTATGCTTATAGAAAGTATGTTATATCTATGACTATTACTAATTTACAAAACCCTCTATAAGGGAACAAAAATCGCTCAGCCGGCAGGCTATTTAATTGGGTCGTAGGCCTTGCCTGGGCATGTATTTACAGATCAATATATTAAAAAATAAGGGCGCCACGAACGATATCCGACGTTCGACTGGTATAAATTCGGACTCCTGCGAACCGAACTAAAGGGTCCAACAGTGCCAAGGTCTCCGGGAAAGAGCCAAAGAAAATGGAAGTAGTTCCCTTCGGGGCTTCTACGTTGACACTGGACTGCACACAGCATCCAGGGCGGAGTTCCCACCGTCACACCGGGACTCCAGGGCCTCTGCCCCCGTTATTAAAATCCCTCCTGAAACAATATTTAAGTTAATACGAGAAAATGACAAGGGACTGGACTTTAGACACATAACCTCTTAATTCCAAATGAAAATCCAAACTTCTGGATACTGACCTTCGGGGATACGTGGAAGATGCTGTTTGTTCCTGTTTAAAAAACTACTTTCGTTACTAACTAAGGTATGAGGGATGCGAATCAGATACGTATTTGCTGCGGAAAATGTTCGTTAGCGAGAATGGCAGCTTTGTTACAGTTAACCTCAAAACGCCCAGTTAATTCGTACTTTTAGGGCTTGGTAGTGCATTTAGCACTACACGGTGAAGGCAACGCATGCAACTATGCTCCTGATTCCGGCCGAGATACCGCCAGAAGCCTTGCACGGTCCACCCCCGAAGCACTCCCAATCAGCCGATCAATAGAGGCCTTACACCCAACGTCATCCCACGCGCGCTGGACCTTGGGGCTCTCCGGCACTATCGCCCCCGGATTGAGAGCCGACCACGCCGCCAAGGCATCAGCCACGTACGGTACGCTTACCCTGTCACCACTCAACAATAGAATATTAGTTACCAGGTCCGCTACCCCGTGCGCCGATGCCAAGAAAGCCGGTATGCTAACGTCCTGCAGGCGTCGCACCCCAATACCCCCTTGCCAGATTGGCAGTGTTGCCTGTGTCCACTGGGACTCGTCCAGAGAGACATTAACGATTGACTCCAATGTGGTCTTTATAACGCCGTCAAAAGCGTCTATATCATCGGGATACAGCCACGCCGGAGCCGTCCGCAAAAGGTAGGTAAGTTTCGGAACAGCAAAACACTTCTGCATTAAAACCAGAGCTACGTGTGGATTAATATTTTTGAGACGTTCGCTGGCAAGTTGGAGGAGATCCCGCCGAGTATGAAGAGCCTCGGGAACTGCAGATGTAAAAATAGGTGCACCAAGCAAGGAAAAGGAGTCTGCGTCAAGTTCCTTGAGCCCCGGAAGCAACGTCGAGATAAAAGAGAAGCAAGAACTCGCCTCTGGGCCACAAGGGAAGAACTCGCACTTGGCCGTGTTCACCTCCAGCCCCAAATCCCTCAGACGCGGCAGCAAGACGAGCAAATCCCGCTCCACCTCCTCTGGACTACCCCCAATGGTACCATCATCGAGGTACCATACGTTAAGAGGAGATTGTAGCTCAGTAATTGCTTTCTGGATAGCGAGGCTGAAGACGAGCGGTCCAAGAGGATCTCCTTGCTGAGCACCTACTTGGGAAAGAATAAGCTCAGAACCATGGAATAGATTAGAAGGCTTGTGGTACACTTGATGAAGGAAAGGATAAAGTGCAGGAATATTCTCCATTTTTATTTTATTTTAAATAATGTAGGGAAAATTTAAAAATGAAGGAATCAGTTATTTTACAATTTTACTAACACTTTTGTATGGGGTTTTGAGACGTAGTATTTTTTATTATTAAATAAATTGTGAGTTGAAAAATAAAACAAAATGTCATTTTTTATTAGTTAATTAATATTTTAATGCAGTTTTAGAGAAACTTTTTTTAAACAGGCTGTTTTGTTACTCTCACGTTAGACGATGAAAATTTTATTAAATGAATGTATTAATTCTTTGCAAACTCTTAAATAAAAAACTCTTATGCATAAAGCTAAATTTAAACGATTAAAAATCTAATAAGTTTTTGACTGAGTCAGACAAAACAGACATCCAATAAACTTTGTAACTCTACTTCTGCAGACTTTTCAGTAATTTTCAGGTTTTTAGGGTAACACTGCTTTTTCGCATCTAAAACCTTTTGATACGTAGGCAAAAGTGGAGATGTTTTGTTGTTAATAAACTCTTTAATTAAAAGGTATTGGTGTTTTGTTAATTTGGCTTCTGTTATTAAAGACAAAATCTCATCTGGGTTTACCTCACATTTCTTAATATCACTTGGTTCACACAATGTCGATGAAGTATTTATGATAGTTACTAATGTAATGGCAGAATTATCAATTTTTGAGAGGCCCGCTATTCTTCTTCGCTGTGTTCGCATACAGCAATCTTCAAAGTTTTTCTTTGGTCGACCGACACTGAATGTATTATGGTCTTGACCAGACAATCGTTTTGCACTGTCGGTTCGGCCACATTCTTCGCTATGTCTATAGTTTCAATGACGCTCAACCATTCTAGGTGTGTACTGATTAGTAAATGCCGTGTTCTATTTGTTTTTTTTCCAATATTCTGCCAGCTTTTTTTGGTTATGTATTGAATGCGTTTACGAAGAATGTCGATTTCAACTTTCTCAGCATCCGGCACTATTTTGTCTCAAGTACACGTCGAGCTATTTCTATATCTGTTCCTTTTACATGATACCATTGTTCAAATAGGAACATTCTTGAAAACTGTACCTGAAAAAAAGAACCTGAAAGAAAGAGAATTGTTACAATTAGAAAGTGGTCAAAATTCGTAGCACCGCTACGATTGGCGTAGATGTCAAATTACTAAAACTTCCGGCAATTTCCTGCAAGTACTAATAATTGTCCTAGTAACTACAGTACTGTACGCTAATTTTCTATGCAAAATTATTACGGGGTTAGCGGGGGAATATTGTTGAAACTCAAGGTTAAAAACACCCTCAAGGAAAATTCTTGTTAATTTAGGCGTCTCGTAGCTACCTTATAAATCCAAATTTTTAACGTAAAAATAACAAAATCAATTACAATAATAAGTATACATACCTTTGTCATTAATTTCCATTATGAATCACTAGGTTACAATAACCAAATTGTTGGAAATTCGTCAACAAACAACTTCCACTTTAACGGATTGCTGATAAGACTCAAGGCGCGCAGTAGATGTGTTCACTACGGAGGTCCGAAATACAATGATTTAATCTTATCACTACAAAACTATTTATAGTTTTGGGTGTCAGCTGTACTAGTGACGATATAGCCGAGTACTAATCTCAGCCCAAGTATTGTTGATTATCTAGACTTATGACCTATGAGTGGGACCACAGTGCATACGGGCTATGCGTCGCGGCAGAAGACAGATTCCTGGTGAAAAAAATGGCTTTATGCTATAAAATCACGAATTCACTTTTTCGGGTCCAAAAAAACGCTGTGCTTTGAGTAAATGGGGAACATCAAAAAGTGGTATTATGTGTTGATCGTTAATTACTATAACCTCATCACGCCAATGTTTCTTTTTCGTAAAATAAGCTTTATCATCCGATATTAGGCTATTCATAGTGCTGGTACTTGCAGAGCTTTGGCCGCCGACAGTTGTAATACCTTTAAACAGTAGATTGTACTTTGGATACAACATTTTTTAATAATACTGTAGTGGTTGTTGTGAATGGCAGCACTTACTTGAGTAGCGGTAGGTAGCAGGCGAATGCAAACACTACGTCACTTTATAACTGTTTATTAACAAGCAAGCACAACACATAAAAGTTCACAGAAGAAGGAGAAGATGGTGAAAGAGGAAACAAGCGTTAAGCGTAAGCTAAAGCGGTGGCTCATAAGCGTTAGCGTTTATAAACAATATCAAGCGTCTCGCGTCGAAGCAGTACACGGACTGTCGGGCGCCGCGCGCCGATCGCGTTGCGCAAGCGCACCGCGCGATGGACCGGTATCGCTGTACGTAGGTAGATGTTTTGCGATGCGCGCGCCTCACTACTAATAAAATCAGTGCGCGTGTCCGCTCAACGTACAAAATATTATTTATTATAACTTATATAATGCATTCAGACATTATTATTATTTTGTTAATTACATATTATTATTATTTAACATAAAAATGCGATTCATAGCGTAATGAAATTGAATCATTCGGAGATTATGATGATGATGATAATATCTCTGAATGCACGTCACATCACCGCCCTCCAGAGACCGTCAAGGGCGATAATAGTTAGGGAACCGGACGACACGGCCTGATCGTGTCCGTCTGGTGTCACTGCTTTCAGTTCTAGTTCTACAACTGAAAGCAGCGTCTACACGTGGTGACGTCTGCTGGTATAGGTGGCGTTACTGAAGTGTTTGTGGAATTGTCAGTGTTATTGTTAGTGTTTGTTCGTGTATCATGTTGAGTGCTAGTGGTGTGTGTGTCGTACAGTATGTAGGCCGGCTTAATCCGATCTATAGATACTGTCACTTCTTTACCATTGACCGCTAACTGGTACACTTTGGAGTCACGCTTTAACAATTTATGCGGGCCAGTGTATGCTGATTTAAATGTCCCCCAACTGTGTCATCCCTAAGGAAGACGTGCGATGATGTTGCCAGGATTACGATTTGGCACTCGTAGATTCTCCAGTTCGTTACTCAGGAACATAGACAACCTTCCTGTTTCTTTGGTGTCGAGTGGGCCGCCCACCATTTTGGGCGCGAACTTCTGCAATCTGCTCAGGAAAGGGGCAATGAGTAAGATGTCATTGCGGAGATGCTCATCAAAGTCATACCTTTCTGGTATGATATCATTGGCGTTTACGATAAGGTGGTTCTCCCATATCGCGCCGGGAATTGGATTATTGCGCTCAAAGCGCAGACGGACAGCTAATGGCGTATCAGGGTCCGCTAGTTGCTCAACAACTTCCCTTAATGATGAAAGCATTCGGTTTTCAGGACGTGGAAGAATTTCATCGTTCATTCGATGATCTGCGACGACGGGTAGATATACCTTCTCATCATGGCTTACGATGCCTATGGCATCGATAATTCTCTTAATGGTGACAGGCACCATTGTACCTACATGTTTTAAGAATTTTCAATGCGGCTGGTGTCATGCCTGCATGCTGGTATATAGATTCTGTGAATCGAGGTATCACTGTGTATTTAGATTTTAAAGATAGGATTTTAGTCTCGCACAGACCCAGATACGACTCGATACTGGGCATTGATGTTTGGGACTCTGATGTCGTTCCCGTACTGTCGTGCAGTGTAGGACAACTGAGTTGTGGCCATTCCGATGCCTCTAGTTGTAACAGGCATCATAATCGGCTGAAGTGTCTGTGGTTCAGCCAGCTTCGCAATTTCGTCCTTGTCAAGACCGACGAAGAGTTCTTTCTTAATCTCTTCTAAACGTTCGGCTCTGTTAGCCGTTCCGACCTTAACCCTTAGCGAATCCATTTTCTTCTTATTATGGCCCATGTGGCCGGGATTCCTCCGGGGCTTCTTGTCACGACGGTCGTTCCGTTGGTCATCATAGTCTTGGTTGTCGTTTTCACGACGGTCTCTCCTTGTGCTTGTGTTGTGTTTCGCGCGGTAGTGCTAGTCGAAGTCATGGTTTGTGGCTTCGGGGACCGGTCAATCCAAATCCTAAAAGCGTGCGTGGGTGCTTTTAATGCTTGTGTAAAATAGTACGCAACTGGCTGTTTAAAGCTTTTTTTTTATATCTTTTACCATAAAAACCAACACATGATTAGCGAAATATGTCGTTATTGCCATAATCTTCGAACCCAACAAGATCGTCTGTGTGAACATTAAAATGTAAATGAGGTGCAATTGACATTTCAGCAAAGATCAATTTGCACAGACGATCTTGCGGTAACATTTGTGAAACTGTTCTCTTTAGGTAATTCTTCAAAAATAATTTCATTGATACCCGGAGACAGTTTTATTTGGGCCTTTATTGACTTTAATACCTTTCGCGAACGTAAGGTAAAATGTTTACACATAAGTTTGTATGCTTTATATACTTGTTGTTTATATGCTTTTGGACTTTTTTTGAAAATGGAATGTGACACATTTTTTCCTCCAGTGTGAATCTGTGGCTTCTTTTTCTTTTGCCCTTCCTGAAATTGCAACCGGGTAAACAATATCGCAGATTCTGACAGGTTCTGCGTCAATTTTTCGAAATGACTGTTCATTCATCTTAACTTGTCGAAGACGTAATTTGTAATTTTTAACTTTCAAGCGCAGTCTTCTTATTTCATTTTCATTCTGCCTCACTTTTTTAGTACAACATAATCGTTTGTTTTTCAGGAGATACTCGAACGTTTTATCTGAAAGCAATAATTACTTAATACACGTGATTCTCAAAGATATAGTAAGAGAAATGAAAAATAACATAAGTAACGTTTTAAGCGTAAACTACACACAGGACTGCAGCGGGTGGGGTCAGGAGTACAGCGGGCCTATTTAAGTGACTGTGAACAATACCACACAGACCCGCGCCTGCCGTCGGCGTGATGTTGTTCATAACAGCCACCTAAATAGACCTGCCGCACTCCCGACCCGTCCTATGTATACTAATTTACGCTTTATCCCAAATAATACAGTTATCATAGGACAGTAATGAACATATTCTATTCTAATGAAAAGCCGTGGAAAAAAACTAGTGTAATTATTATAATTGGGTATAAAGGGTGCGAGATACGATATAAGTGGTGTCTTGTGAGCTTAATCGAACCTTCAATATAAGAAAAGTAAGGATAAATTATTTTTACTAGCTGTTTCCCACGACTCTGTCTAGGAAAAGTTCGTTTATCGCTATCCCGCGGATAGAAAGCAGGTATCCTACATGTCACGAGTGGCGGGTAATGACTGGATGCGGAAAGCACGCGACCGCAAAGTATGGAGAAAATTGGAAGAAACCTATACTCAACAGTGGGTAGAAAAAGGTTGAAAAAGAGAGAGAGAGATCCTACATGTTAATTTCGTGGCCGCTAACGATGGGCCTCATAAGGGTCGGCGCCCACTGACGGCATGGCACGGAGTGGCATTTTATTACTATCAAGTTATTTTGAATCTTATTTCAATGAGTTTAGAATTCATGTTACTTTATTGGTTATGCGTTGCGTCATCCCTCGGCACGCCGCGGCATCGTGGTATCGAAATAAAGAAACATGAATTCTAAACTCACTGAAATAAGATTCAAAATAACTTGATAGTAATAAAATGCCATGCTCATAGTCACTCAGAGGGCGATGGAGAGCAGTGTTGTCACATCTACCAACTTTTTGGTAGATCTACCTATTTTGCCTCCGTCCTACCAATCTACCACCCGCGGCCTCAAATCTACCTGTTTTTTCAAAACATTTCCGTTGCAAACAATTTCTTTGTTTCTATCAGAAATGCGAATGTTGAGAGGCTGTTTTTGTCCATAAATAATATGAAAACTTGTCAAACTTTAGAGGGACTGCTGGCACACACAAAGATTTGTTTTTAAAAGTTGTGTTCCTGACTCCGACCATTTGAAATTGTTTTACAAAAACATGTTAAAGCAGCGTCAATAAATCCTTTTCAACATTTTAACGCGTTTTTATTCTATAATAGGGACTGATTTGACTAAAACGGTAGATCTACCTATTTTCATTTTCAGTTCTACCTATTTCTACTAAATTTTCATTCTATTCTACCAATTTTTTAAAATTGTATGTGACAACACTGATGGAGAGGGCTATGCTCGGAGTTTCTCTGCGGGATCGCATTATAAATGATGAAATCCGCGCAAGACCTAAAGTCACCGACATAGCTCGAAGAATCGCCATACTCAAGTGGAGGGATCGTGTGAACACAATTTTATTGTTAAAAAAATAGATACTATTATTAAAAAAGAATACACAAACAGAATAAATAAATAAAGCAGTAGCTTGACCCGCTGTCGTGGTAATTTATTTTTCATCACACTTGCTCGTCAATGGTGTTATTCCATGCCTGTATACTAAATGTCAAAGGCCTAATTTGTTCTTAAGGGAGTTATGGATTTACGTACAGTTTTTCTTCCCAAGGGAGTTCTAACTTTAGTTTTAAAATTTGCAAACAGACTAAGGAGGTTTCAAGTCAGCCAACGTTTTATTTATATGTTTAAAACTTAGCTATAACCCAATTTTACTACACAAAACTTGTCTACGCTTCATGAAACTTCGTTATTTTTATATTTTAAATTTATATCAAATAGTTTTGCAATAATTTTAGTAAGTATTTTTTTAACATGTTGGCACAATGTGGCCGTATGGCCATTCGAATTCTAAACACAGTTTACTTTATCTGTGGTAGATGACTTGAAAAAAGTGACAATCTGTATTGGCGGGTAGCCATTATTTATTTAATTTAAGTGTTGGGACAAAATAATTTCATTTTTGGATTCTTTTTCCTCGCAGTGTGATGAAAATCATTGTGTGTATCACGGGCAGTAAGGGGATTACAAACTCGAGTCATTAAAAGCCCTCCGCCTCCGGCGTCGGGCTTCTAATAGGCTCTCGTTAGTAATCCCCTACTTACGGCCCTTGATGCACAATGTACTATTTCACACCACCTGCTCGACAATGCCTCATTATATATCATGCAAACCTTACTCAAAGTAAATCATTATAGCCCTTGTCTTTTGCCGGGGTGTAATGTTGTACTGAATTTCATTATAACCCGCCGGGCAGTAATGTGATTCTCACTTCTCTTAGTTCTTATTGGTATGCATTTAAAGTCTAATTTCGTCAAAATCGCGCGGCGCGCGGCTGCTGCAGCTGCTGGTGGCCGACGGCGAGGAGGTGGACGGCGGCGCGCGTCGTGCCTCATTTATTTGAAAATCGAACTTATTCGAAAATCGAGCTGGCCACGCCACGGCAAGCCGAACGAAAAAAAATCAATACTTAAAACAAAAGCCGCGAGTATTTCAATACGGTGCAATCAGTATCAGACAAAACTGCAAAAGAAGATATAAAACATTAAGAAAATGTCGAGTGACGAAAGTGATTTAACTCCGGAGTCCATTAAATTAGACGCCTTAGGTATTGTTAATAACCTACTACCAGAGAAGTCGAAGGAAAAATACTTGAAAGCTTACGACGATTTCCACAAATGGAAAACTGCAAAAGGCGCAAAGTCTGTGTCGGAGTCAGTGCTTCTTGTTTATTTCGAGTATTTATCGTGTACAAAGAAGTCCAGCAGCCTGTGGTGTATCTATTCGATGCTCAGGTTAACAATAAGCATCAAACACGACATTAAGATAAATACATATAGCAAGTTATTGGCATTTTTAAAGAGGAAATCAGATGGTCATCGAGCAAAGAAGTCAAAAGTATTGACAGCGCAAGATGTGGAAACTTTTCTGAATGAGGCTCCTGATCACAGCTTTCTGTCCATGAAAGTAAGTATGAGTACTGCCTACTTTTTAGTTACGTTTCTAGTACCTACCTATAATAGCTCTATAAAATAGTTAATGAATAAAAGGGTATTTTTATGGCACACATTTAAAAAATACACATTCTAAGGTTTTGTCGCAAGCTTTTTTTATAATATAAAGGTCAAAAAATGTAGTATCTATCTATTTACTCACAATCCTATTTTTTGTTACAGGTAGCCTTGATTTTTGGAGTGAATGGCGCATGTCGTGGAAATGAACTCGTAAACATAAAAGTCAATGATATCAAAAAACATGCAGATTTATTGCTGATTAACTTACCAGATACCAAAACAAATAGAGAACGTTCGTTCATAGTTCGTGAAGATTATGCAAGAATTGTCGAAAAGTACCAAGCTCTGCGCCCCTCTAATATAAACACCAACAGATTTTTTATCGGTTACAGTAATGGCAAATGCACCAGGCAAGTCATTGGCAAGAATAAAATCAGCGCCATGCCAAAAGAAATTGCAAAATCTCGAGCTGTATACGGGTCATTGTTTGAGGAGAACATCGGCAAGTCTGTTGGCAGATTCAGGAGCAGATATGGCCCAGATAAAACGTCATGGTGGCTGGAAATCCGATGCAGTAGCAGAGGGCTACATAGAGAATTCCATACAAAACAAAAACAAGATAAGCTGTCGTATTGGTGACAACATTCATCTGAAAACTACGTCCATTATTGATGATCCTTGGAAACCTTTGCCACCACAGCCATCTAGCTCAAAATATATCCCGTCAAGCCCACTGCCTCAAGCACCACCTTCCCCAACCTTTACTGTGCCAAACGACCCTCACACGCAAGGTTCTGATGTATTGGGTGCTGCTACTCAAATAAATTCCACCTCAACTAACATAAGCGTACCAAATAAAAATATAACCATATCTTTACATAACTGGACTAATGTATCAAACATCAATTTTAATTTTTAATTTACTTTTTATTGTTATTTACTGTGCCAATTATATATAATTAGTAATGAAAATAGTATTTTAATAAATAAAATACTTTTTCTAGTAGCCTTGGTTTTTATTGTCTCGCAAAAGGTGAGAAAAGTAGAGTATACTCCTCAGGGATAAAACTGATTTTGCCTTGGGCGCGCTTAAATCCTTCACTGCTCTCAGGACTCCATTTTAATTCCCTCGCTTCGCTCGGGAATCAACTCAACATCTAATCTTAAATCTGGAGTCCTTCGTTACGCTCAGGATCAATATCGCGCCCGTGACATAATACAGTGCTTTATCCCCTTGGTGTACAATCTACTATTGACGTGTCATAAGAGATTCTAAATTATCATCCTTCCCGTTCATTTTTCGAATTTGCTAGAGTTTAAATGGGCGAACAATAAGCATCACGTCGCTGTACTTACAGCGTGCTGTGCGCACACTTGTACGCACAAAGCAAGACTGATCACCAGAGCCCAGAATTCTCGTAGCACTTTTGAGTTGTCATAGGGACTTCTCGTTAATCGACTTCCGATAAACATATTTTATCGATACATTATAGAACACAACACAACATATCAAAGAAGATTAAAAATAGAGGTAAAAAACAGGCGGTCTTATCGCTAAAGAGCGATCTCTTTTAGATAACTTTTGAGTGGCTGAAAATGTTAAATAGAGATTTGCAATGAAAACAACGAAAAGTTAATAGTGTGTTTTAACATTTATCAATTTCATGATCAAAGTCTGTTTTAGTGCTAACAAGTGTTTCATCATTAGTTTCTCTATAAAAGAAATAGATAGTCATATTTATTTCCAAATTATCTGGTTTTAAACTACTTCGTTTACAGTCAAACATCTATTTGTACGTGGAAAAAGAACGCTCTACGTCGGAGGAGGTGAGAGGTGCATATTTAAAGTAGTTTAATAGATTTCAACAAAGTGATCCTAAATTTTTATGTAAGGGTAGAAGAACATCTGAATAAGAAATAGGCTTTGCCTTGGCCTAAAAGAACTTAAGTCAGAGAATAAAGTATAGCACTCCGGTAGATAAAGTTCTGTGTCACATTATGTTAATAAGTTAAGGGGCTGTTTCACCACCCATTGGTTAATTTTAACTGACGGATATGTGTGATGCCGTCTCCGTCTATTCGAACAAAAACAAACGGAGATGGCATCACATTTATCCGGCAAATAAATTTGATCAATGGAAGGTGAAACAGGGGGTAAATGTTAGAATTAACTGTTGGGACTGCTGACCAATAATTAGGCGATTGCATGTTGTTTTTTGAACAGGGTCAAATCACCCTTTTGTTCTTGAAAATTTTCATATCATCACTTTCTTGGATTTTGTCTCCAATAGCTGACACCCACGCTGCAAACAATTCAGGTCTTCTCTCCTAATGTGGGAACTGGTTGGCTGGTAATATGTCATTTCCATATAGTCACTATGCGAATATTTTTACAATTTTATTTCTAATTTAATTTTAAGAAGAAAAAACATATGTGATTTTCCCACTAACGTCGATAAGCCAAAGGCTACTAGAAACACAGGGAAGCTTAAAGTTCCATCTTACAGACTGGCTAAAACCAAAAAGTCGTTTCTGGGAAGATGCATACGTTTTTATAATAAAATTCCGAAAACAATAACCGAACAAACTGATACAAAATTCAAATCATTTGTGAAAAAAACAGTAATATCCAAGGCGTACTATAAAATTAATGCTCTTTAAAATTACATGTAAACCTATTGCTTTTTTATGATATTTTCACTACCTCAATAGGCTTTATCTGTTCTTTCCCATATCTGTTTCAGCTTGTTACTAATCGTGGGTGATGATTTGTCGTAATCATTGAGACTGCACGTTTGTCTTTCTACACAGAGACGCCTTTTTCCTTTGCGCTGCCAGACATGATCTCCCTTTTAGAACCTTTTTTTAAAAAATTCTTAATTTTGGTACAACGAAAAATAGAAATGCCCTTTTACTGGATCACTGAGTTTAATCAAAGTTCTTGAAGACAAGTTGGTACTACTACTGCAGGCTTATTTTCTAACGTTTGTGACGCTTGGTATAAAATGATGACAGAAAGAGATGGTGTAAACGAAGATAAGCTTCAGAAGCGTTAGACAATACGGCCTCCGGTGTGGTTCGGAATAGAATCATCTTGGAGTCGCAGCTCCAGGGCTTTTATACTAAGTTTTGGACGTGCTTTATCTTGTAGAAAATTACCTTATTTGCTATGGTGTGAAATCATCAAGGAAGTCTTGATCGTAAAAATGTAGCAATAAAATATAGGTTTTATGACAATGTTGCAACAATAAGATTTTCTTTGTAAACTGATTAGAAGGAGGTCATTGTGACGTGTCCTCTGCCTCGCCCGCCGCGCGTCGTTTCTCCAACCTTGAACTACTTTTTGGGAGGCATCTGCGCAACATCGAAAACACAGCAATAAGCCACAATACCCAACAAGTGCAAGCTGCAAGTAGTCAGATTGAGGCCCAAAATTGTTATGGCTCAAACGATATTTATCTAAAATTATCATTACAATGTTGTATTTGCCAAAAATAGGTATATGAGTTTATGTGCGGATTTTAACGCCTTTGAAGCTATCAGCGGGGTGACGTCGACACGCTGGCGATCAGGTCAGGTTAGTTAAATAACATAATATGCCCCTTCAAATCAATATCAAACTATAGAATTATTTTTTAAAGAATGTTATTTTTATAGGAGGGTAGGTATGCGTTTTGTTAAACATATGAAATGAAACGTTTAGAAACTGTCATTCGATAGAAAGTGTTTCATGGTAAAAAGTTTTTTATAAACTAAACAATATGAGGAAAGATAATATTTTAATTAAAATTCTATGATGTGAAATTCTTAACATTAATTATATTTGAAACAAAAATCAAAGAACTAAAATTCTTCAAAATAAATACTCTGCGTATTGATTATTTTATGAATTGATAATATGAGAAACATTTTCTACAAAATGAAAATCTATAAAAATTATGGACCTAAAACTAGCTAATCATTATTCACGCTCTAAAGAAAAGAGACGCGGTTCATGTATACTTATTAAACCTACATTAAAATTCAAACCGCTCCAGTTTTGTACTGGTATTCCTAAAATATTAGAATCCTGCGGGATTGGGATCTCAGATCATAATCTAATAGTGGTAAATATCTATCGTGTCCCAAAATATAGGTTTGAAAAACCATTCCTTGCACAGTTTGAGAAACTCTTGCACTACCTTACGATTAAAAAGAAGAAATATAAGGTAATATTAAGTGGAGATTGGAATTTTAATATTTTGAAACGGACTAATAATATTGCAGAGATAAAAAGTCTATTAAATAATCATAATTTTCAAACACATATTAACGTCCCAACTAGAGGTCAGTCCTGCTTAGATCAAATTGCAAGCAATATGAAGAAGATTGAGTCTAATGTTCTTCCTTTAGCGCTCTCGGATCACGAGACTGCTCAGATTATTTCCTTTAAGATTAATAGTACTCCAAAGAAAAAACCCTATTACGTCCAAATGAGAGATTATAGCTCCGAAAATATGTTAAAATTCAAGAAATGTCTTTCGTCACTAACTTTTTCAGAAGTTATTGTACAAACTGAAACTACCGCTGCTTTTAATGAATTCCATTCTTTATTAAAGTTGTTTTATGACTTGTGTTTTCCATATATCCGAGTAAAAGTTAATTATAAGTAAATAAATAAATAAATAAAAATGATTTATTGTACAATCAACATCAAATTAGTTACAGTGCTCAATACATAAAGTAGGTTTGTACAGAGAAGTCACAAGAGTTGTCATACAATCTGACCCCCCAAACTAGGTAAAGACCTGTGTCATGGGGGACTAATTTTGAGTATCTCCGGCTTCGGCGATCGACGTACAATATTTACAGTGCAGATGATCAACAGCAATGATAACTGAAGTTATACAATAAAACAAAAATTTAAAAAACAAATAAAAATAAAAATAAGATGAAAACAAAAACTATAGATGATCAGAGACTCAACCGTGTAACTTTAGACGCAAATGTATTGGCATAAATATAAACGCGTGGGAAGATAACTCATAGTAACGCTAAGACACTGTGAGGAGGAGATTTTCTGTATCATGATACGTAAGACCCAGCAACCATTTCTTAACTTTAATTTTAACTTCATATTTGTTTAATTTATAGATAGGGATTAATTTGTTAATTTTATTATACAGTTTAGAACTCAGACAGACTGTTTGCCTACGAGCAAAAGCTGTACGGCACGTCCTGGTTTTGGAGACGGCGTGGCCATGGCGACGCACAAGCAGAGACTCATCTAATGGCAATGTAGAATGGTGACGCAAAATAGCTTGGAGAATGAAAGTTTGCCTCACTGTGAGTATTTGGGATTCCGAGTAAAGTTGAGCGGTCGGGTAATCTCGCCTTTTAAAGAACATAACTTTCAGTACAGCTCTCTGCGCACGCTCAGCTCTTAATAACGTTGTTTTAAAGGAGCCACCCCAAACCGAAATACAGTATGAAATTATTGAGTGACAGAGGCCGTGGTAAGTCAAGAACAGTATATCAGGATTTGCCGAATGACGAAGCTGCCCAAAAATGTAAAGAAGCCGTCTAATGCGAGCACAGAGGGTCTCTATATGCACACTCCAGTCCAATTTTTGGTCAATATGTACACCTAGGTATTTAATGCTGGGGACGATGGATAAGGGGGCACAATTACAGTCATCAGTGTTACCAGAGCATTTGTGTACTTTGATAAACTCTGATTCGCCAGGTGGGGCGATCGAATTTGGCAGAGAAAAACGAATGACCTTGGATTTATCGACATTTAGGGTCAGTAATTTTGATGAAAGCCATGCTGTAACCTTAACAAGAGCATATTCAGCATTACGCTTAGCCCCCACCCAAGTCTCATCATAAACAAGAAGAGCCGTATCATCTGCATACGTAAATATATCACAATTCGGGATTGCAGATTGACACAACTCATTCACATAAATAAGAAAAAGGGTTGGACCCAGGATGCTACCCTGAGGAACACCAAAATCAAGTGCTTCTTCACTACTGAGTTGGGAACCAATTTTAACACGCTGGGTGCGGCCAGCTAGATAACTTTTAAATAAATCAAGAGAATGACCTCGTATGCCAAGTTTTTCCATTTGTGATAGAAGAATGGGGACAGAGACGGAGTCAAAAGCCTTCGAAATGTCTAAGAAAATGCCGTAGCATTTTAGTCGATTATCCATTTTGTTGACTAGACTGCTCGTGAAAGCTGAAACAGCATCTTCAGTTGATACACCGGTCTTGAAACCGTATTGGTTGGGAGCAAGTATCTGGAACTTGGTTAAATATGAAATGAGAGATCTGTTGAGAATCTTTTCTAAAATTTTTGATAGCGAACTTAATATTGAAATGGGCCTGTAATTAGTGACATTGGCTTTATCCCCACCCTTATATATCGGATGCACCACAGCTTTCTTAAAAGCATCAGGGAAGGTGGCCGTGCCTATAGCCAAATTACATATATGAGTGATGACAGGAGTTAAAGCAAATTTTGACTGTTTAATGACTTTCGCTGGTATATTGTCCCAACCAGTAGCACAGTCACTACGGAGGCCCCCAATCACACCTTCAACATACGCTTCGTCAACCGGCAAAATAACAAGGGAATCTCCAGGAGAGGCACTAGAGGCTTGATTGAGGTCAATCGAAGGTGTTGGATTTACTTGACTTGCCAAAGTTTTTCCAATACTGGCAAAGAAGTGATTAACACTATTTATGGAAGATTGCATGTCATCAGACTTGTGGAGAAGTTCATTAGGAGGTTGAACAGAGCGAGCTGTATTTGTAATGGATTTAATGACCTTCCAAGTAGCTTTCCGGTTATTTTTAGCTTTGCTCAATTCATCCTTCTCATATGATCGCTTCAGTTTACGAAGAAGAACATTGCAAAAATTACGATATCGAGTGTAGGTAAGTTTCAAGATCACATTGTTAGGGTTTTTATTGAGATTAGAATGCATACGATCCCGGTTACGAATACAGCGGACCAGTCCTGGAGTCATCTAGGGCTTTACTATCCGCGTTTTTCGTGGAACTGATGATGTGGTTGTATTCCTTGAAACAGCATCCTGGAGAACAGAAACCAACAAACAAGTTGCCTGATTCAAATCTTTTATGTCTAAAATAGAATCAAAAACATAACTATCAATTTCCGATTTGATGGCCGGAAAATTGAACCGAGTAAAAGTGTTGCCAGAAATCGACTTGTGACCTAAAGATGCTCTGATACACAGAACAACCGGGAAGTGATCTGTGACAAAAGTTTCAAGAATAAGAACTATTGCTGGGACTTTAGTTTTTAATAAAATATGGTCCAAGCAATTACCCAGTCTAGTAGGAACAAGGTGTGCTGCAAGAAGCCCCAAGGATGCAGTCAAAGTAAGGTACTCGTTTGAGTTCCGGTCATTGTTGTTTAGCTTGATATCTACATTTATATCTCCCACCAGAACTACATTAGTGAAATTGCTGCGAGATGTAACTAAATTTTCGAGACTATTATAAAACTTATTTAGATCCTGGTATGATGGAGAGCGATAAATGCAGATAAAAGCAGTGTTCCTTAATTTACAAACTAGGCAATTGGCGTCTTCAAAAAAGGGTTCAAAAACATCCGCGTACAAATGGTTCCTAATGTAGATTACAACTCCATCATTCTGTAGTTTATTATTATTTGTACAATAATGTGAGAACCCCTGCATAGCAGGGAGAGGACCAGCCACCTTTAGCCAACATTCAGTGAAAATAACAAGATCAAAATCGATACCAGTACTGTTTAAAACAGCAGTAAATTCGTCAAAGTTTTTTTTTAATACTTCTAATATTAACATTGATAACTTTTAGACTCTCCCCTTTGAATGTAATCAGTTCGGAACATTTTTCTGGTGTACTTACATACGAGTTCGCAATAGAGATGTCATCAATATCATTAACAATATTAAGCATAGTTTTAAAGCAGTATTATAGTAAATACGCAGACACAAGCTATAAGCGGTAAAGTAGGGAATTAAACAGCAACGGTTGCACAAGCAGAACAAATGACGTCCTCCTTTGTAAAGTGAGATAAATACATGATTCTTGGCAGATAAAAGAGAAGCACAGAAATTTCTAACGTAATTGCATATGAGCGTTATAATAGCTATAGTTACAGACTGGAGCACTATGAAAACATAAAAATCATCTATATTGGTTGAAATATGAAAAATAATTGAACAAAAATACGCATGCAAGAAATGGAAAGTCACACAATTCAAGCACAGTCACTTTTTTTTCGACAGTAAGCGAAGGCAGTTTTCGGACTTTATGTGGATCGGCTTATCGTCGGAGCCCCTTTTCACAAGAATTCGGCCATTTGAGTGCCAGCTTTTGTATCCAAACAAACGGCTCAGCCCATTTGCGCGTTATGAAAAGTAATTTCTTCTGCAAAGGTGTAAGATGTTCATCAACGTAGATTGGTTTTTTATCGCCGGGGATCCCAATGGAAAGGGTGTTCAGCTTGTTTTCAACGTGGCGATCCTTATTGTAAATACGGAGGGAAGAAAGGAGTTCAGTACGTTTTGACACTGAGAAAAACTCTGCCACTATTGGTCGAACTGTGTCTGATTTCCCAGGAAGCCGGTAGACGTCACGCAAGTCAGAATTTAGAATGTTTATGTCCACCACAGCACCCACCGCCGCGATAACTGACACGAGGTCCGCTGGCTTCTCATCAGTTTTGGACGGTACATTACGCAGTTCTATTGAAGCAGAGCGCGACTTAAGTTGGAGGTCCGTAATTTGTTGCTCAAGATTTCCAATGAGCTCGGAATTAGTTTGTTTGTCTTTCTCTAGTTGAGCCAATTGAGTCTTCATTTCCTCGTAGTTTTGACTAACAAATTCCATACCTCTTTCTATTTCAGAGTTCGACGTCTGTATTTGTCGACATTGATTTTTGAGATCAGAGACGTCACGAACGAGCAGCGATAAAGTTGAGTCTTGTTCAGCTTTCCATGACGTTAACAATAATAGATGGTTGACTAGAGGTTTACGTCGCGCATGTATAAATAAACGAAATCTATATCTTAAATACGTTCAAGAGCCTACAAATAAAGTCTTTAATAAACACAAATATGCTAAATACGCAAAGATGCTCAGAAGATGTATATACAAAGCACAACAGTTACATAATAGTAAAACAATCACACTGGCAAAAAGTAAATCAAAGGATACCTGGCAACTTATAAAGGGTAACAACCATACTGAAGCAAATCAATCAAACAACGCTCGCCAACAAGGCTCCGAGCAATCACACAACAGGCATGCATCCACAAGTAGCAGAGGAACAACAATGCTCGCCGACGAGGCTCTGAGCGACTGGCCCTTGCAAGCGCCCACATGACGCACAGACTGCACTCCACTGCAATTCGTATCGACCTCCGGTCTAAAAAGGGGGGCTGATGTAGCGACTACTAGAGCCATCTAGTCATCACATAATGAACTAATTACTACAATCCTACATCACGCTATCGAAGTTTCTCAACTCGGCTGCATAAATACAACTTCCAACTTTCATCCATTGGACTTCGGTCCCCAGGCATAACATCTGCCTGGAGAGAGATCTCTCTATTGCAGCTACCCCCAAATTGGTGATGCGAGCTTTATCGCAGCTGGTGAATAATAGTGTAATGTTAGTGCTAATTTTCGTAAGGATGCAGTGTACAACAAATAATGTCTGCTTTGCTTTCTCTTCTTCATTAAAGACTTATGCAACTCGACAACTTCAGCTTTAGTTAAGTCAATCTCAGCATTTAAATCAAGGCTAAATTTATCTTTTAGTTTCTTCACAATTGCTTTGAAAGCGGCACATTTTTGCTAGATAGAGATAAATATTTTGTCGTTGGACTTTCTTAAATTTCTCTGCAAGTTTCCTCTTAGCTGCTGATACCTTGCGTAATTGATTTTTTAGTACAATTTTTCGAGGGGTGTCAAATATCGATTCAGAATCGCTTACTGAATTAGACAACTGATCTGCCACTTCTGGCTCATCAAATTTTCGAAATATAGTTTACATTAAAATTTGCTTTTTTTTCCAAAATCTGTAAACGCCAATCTTCATTACTTAATTTGAAATCGAGGGATGGTCTTCTAAGACCATTTTCGCGTAGCAGCACGATCTGGTAGCTGCCCTTTTTGATCCAAACAGAAAATAGTGTCAACAGAGTGTCAGCGTTAGACAGATGCATGGACAATGTTATGTATTAAGTATGACCAGTAATAATAAAAAATAAAGTATTTTTTACAATGTTCATGTTAGCTAGATTATCTGTTACTTTTTTGTGTTTTTTGTACAATAAAGAGTTATACATACATTACATACATTAGTTATACATGCATACGTACATTAGTGTAAAACTAAACTAATTTTGAATATAATTATTTAAAACTGTGAGATGCGAGTGTTTACTTAAATTAAAACTTTTCTGTATGTTTTCAATGTATATGTATCATTATACAGTAGGTGTATCTGGGCTGAAACTCTGTACCAAGCGTTTTCAACAGCGGGCACATATCAAATTTCATCGAAATCATTGGAGCCGTTTCTGAGATTCTGATTATATATTTAAGTATATGTATACAAGAATTGTTCGTTTAAAGGTATTAGATTAGATACATAAGTATCCAAAATTCAGAATCAGCAGTAAGGTCATAAGGTGACTAGCGATAAATCGCGGCATTTTTATCGCTCGCGAGCTTTCGACCAATCACAGATAAAGATTACGAATGTGTGATTGGTCGGAAGGGGACAAATAGCTCACGCGCGTTTAAACGCCGCAATTTCACGCTCACGCTCTATTGTGAATCCACCTGTAGCAGGCACGCGCCGACGTGCCGCCGATTCAGCACTGGCTCACCACGTGTTTACATATTAGTGAATCACATTTGCAATAGACAGTTCAAATTCAAACTTTTTTATTTCACAGAATTTAAAGTTCTTCTGTTTCTTACATCTAACTTTAGTCACTTAGCTATACTTGAAAGGTTTAGGTAATTAACTAAATGTAAACAAAACAATGTCAACTGATGTCTTAAATACTGTAATAATCCCATTAAACTATCTAAACATTTACATTTCTGTATTTAAATACGTTAGTCCAGTTTGTATTACAATGATAGATAAATAAAATGTTTTGAATCCTTGAATGTGCCAAATTTGGAAACTGAAGTTTGTTTACATTTAGTTAACTACCAATTTATTTTTAAGATCCTTGTCTGTAATGTGACTTGCAATAAAGTTAACTACCTAAACCTTTCAAGTATAGGTGAGGTATAGTTTCAATAAGTAGGTATTTCTTTAATTAAATTAGTAATCAGTGATTCCTGGTTTTCTTTGGAGCCTCTGGCTGCTGTTTTCCTAACTCAATCGTAGGTAGGTAGTCAAATCGTCGGCCGTGGCTGGCAGGAGATTTGACAAGTACTCGGAGACAGGCGTCGCGTTGATCCGGATTTGCTGGTTGCGTACTCGGTGAATAATAACTCAATATATGACTGATTAAGTGAAGTTTTATTTTAAGAGTAATTTATAGCAGTTACTAATCAACTACAGACTTCTTCGGAGACGAACTACAGAATGATCTCGGAGGGGCCGAGGGACTGCTTTTATACTGCTCTGTCAAGGATACACGTGTTTCCAGAAAATATGTGAAACTGCGCAGCAACACAATCGGCCATCAAAAGCTCGTAAAAAGTGTCGCTACGTGTTTAACACAATCGTTTTACCCTGAACAGAGATTAGGCTAATGTTAGTAAAAATTATGTCATTCGCTTGGAAATTGTTACTTGTTGACGCAGTAGGCTCTAATATTTTCCTTGTTTCCACTTTTTCTTTTAGCATCTTATCAGTGATATATTCATATAGAATTTTAGATCGCTTAACGTGATCCTTTATTAGTTGTTGCATATAATGCTGATTAAAGTTTAAATCAAATGTACTTCTCGTATCGGTATGAGCGAATAATACTTCTAATGGTGTAAAACCAGTGACAGAATGTATACTATTATTGTATGACATTATAGCATATGTCATTACGTCAGCTGCGTCTGTAAATTTTCTTTCATATTTTGCTAGTCTATAGATTTCCTATAGATTTCAAGGTATGAAATCTTTCTATTAATCCCATTGATTCAGGATTATTAGGTGTTCCTATATGTAAATCAATTTTATACAATTGTAATAATTCTTTTATTATTATTATTAATCGTATGGCATTAAAAATATGAGGGCAATCAGAGAACAGCTTTGAGGTTGCTAAGCCAGGCAGCTACGTCAGGAGTCAG
The DNA here is from genome assembly GCA_947563465.1 of Archips xylosteana. NCBI lineage: Eukaryota > Metazoa > Arthropoda > Insecta > Lepidoptera > Tortricidae > Archips > Archips xylosteana. Next base: position 9,049,426 of record OX387361.1, on the reverse strand, counting down.
ATCGAATTCTTTTATTAGTGCATTATTAAATTCTGATCCGGGATCACAACTAATTTTAAAAGGTGATCGGTATAATGAATAGTAGATCACAAGGGACTAAAACAAGCCATAATGACACGAGATATTTAGCCACCCGAGCGATAGCGAGGGAGGCTATAATTCGAGTTGTCATTATGGTAGTTTAGTCCCGCGTTAAACACTCTACTTTTCACTTTGAATGCGAGGAAAAAAACGACGTACAAAATTACTTTTTTACAACGTATGCTCAATACGAGCAATGGACATCTGTTCAAAATTCAATTTCCTTCAAATTCAAAGGAGGAGGCCTGATTGAAACAACATTTTATCCCGGGAAAGTGCAAAGTATAGCATACCGCGGGATAAACTGTTTTGACCTATTTTGAAAACCAGAGACAGCTGTGTAGATTTTTATTAGTGAAATAATTTTAAAAAGTTGTAAGTAAAAAATAATAAATTTACCAGATTAAATGGCTCGATTCTTATACCCGGAAGACCAGACCCAAATGTGCCACCTAAAATCTGCAGAAACTTCTGCTCCACCTCAGATAGTGTTGGTGCGTCTGATGGACCTCCCCCAGTACGTGTGACTGATGACCGGATGGCAGCAACATTTTTTTTTAATTTTGATTTGTAGTCATTCCAATACTAAAATGAAATTTTAATTGTTCTGACCTGCACAAGTGTCACTATTTATTTATTTATTTATTTATTCACCATAAATTGTATGTTTATATACATGAAGATCTTAGTTTAACATGCAATCAGTAGTGTCTCAATACAATTTTACCCATTGGGTGTAGCAATTAATTTAACATATAGTCAACATTAATATTATATTTGTTATTACAAACATCATTTTAACATTATTTATTATTATTAGTATTATTATAAAATTCATTTAAATTATAGGGACACATCACCACTAAATACCTCTTCAATGAAACCAAGAATTTATTGTCCGTCAACGCCTTCATCTCGAAAGGCAGCGCATTATAAACTTTAACCGCAACATACCTAGGGCACCTTCGAAACATCGCTGTTTTACTAGCAGGAGCCCTAACGTCATGCGCATACAATGTATTCAGTCTGTCACTGCTAAAGATTGCTTTAGTAGGAAACAACTGTGGATATCTTCGAACTATTTTACAGAGTTCTATAACATGAAGGGCTGACAACGTTGGCAGGCCTAATTCCCTAAAAGATGCCCTACAGGATTCACGGCTAGATCGAATGCCATTTAAGATACAGACACACTTCTTTTGCAAACGGAATAACCGCTGCATATCCACACAATTACCCCAGACTGCTAACCCATATAGGAGATGTGACTGGAAAAATGCATGATAAGCTTGAATGGCCGCCTGCTTAGTCGATATCAAAGTTAATCTGCGCAAGGCATAAGCGAAGCTACTAAGCCTATTGCATAAAGAGATCACATGGTTTTTCCAATCTAGATTGTTATCTACCAAAATACCTAGGAATTTAGTTTCCTCTATAGCCATAACTGTCTTATCATTTATGCTTATATCAATTTGAAGTTTATCTGTTGTAGAGTTTCTAAAGTGAACCATTTTAGTTTTATTCATATTCGTAGTCAGGTTGATCATACTAAACCAATTTATAATATTGAATAAGTCCTCTCTTATTAACTGATGAAGATTTATGGTTTCATTCTTCTTAAATTTAAAAAGAACTGACACATCATCGGCAAACATAATAATTCTATTTGAAGCTACCTTCGGCAAAAAATTAACGTATAAAAGAAATAGAATCGGGCCCAATATGCTCCCCTGAGGAACACCGCGATCAGCACAGGCGCTACCCGACTTCAAATCCAGCACAGCGTAAGATTTGTGATCCAGACCGGAGACCATGAGACACTGTTGACGCAGCCTGAAGTAAGATTCAAACCAGTTGTTTAGATTGCCCCTGATACCATAGCGGTTTAAAATATCAAGCAGTGTACCATGGTCAACGCGATCAAAAGCCTTGGAAAGATCCAACATGGTAGAGATCACGTTTTCTTGATTGTTCAAAGCTGTGTAATCGTAATCAGTCAATTCAAATAATGCATCACTAGTGCTGACGCCCTTCTGGAAACCAAACTGCTCCCGTGCTAGTATTTTATTAGAAATCAAGTAAGCATAAAGACGGTTTGCCATCACTATCTCAAAAATTTTAGAGAATATAGTTAGAAGAGATATCGGCCTGTAATTATTGACACAAAGTCTATCACCCTGTTTATGTATGGGCTTTATATTAGCTTCCATCAGCCTGCTTGGAAATTTCCCCTCCTCAAGAGACATCCTGTCTGTAATATTTAAATACCGAAATACATTAATATCATCAGCGTAACAAAGTCGTTTCCTTAAATATAATATGGCTTCAAAAATGCCAAGAAAGGCCCGGAACAGGGCATGAAGATTCGGGGACTCGAAACCCCTGTAGTTGGAGAGGGCACGGGCGAAGGTACAGGTTGAAAAACCTACTCCTCGAGATGTCACAGGGAGTGGCACTGCCTCGTGGACAGAGATTGTCCCCAAGTGGCCAACAGCTCCAGCTGGAGACGCTACTCCAGCAAACAGTTTGGAACGAATCCCATTCGGGCCGACGCCAAGGCCCGCCATCTTAGCTCGAGTCCTCTCATCGGAGAACTCCGTACTCTTGATTTCCCTGAAATCAGTAGCGCGCTGTTTCTGGTGTCTCTTTCTTGCAATCTTCTTCTTTGAAGTGTGGGTAAGAGTGGAGGTGGGTACCCCCTGCTCTGTCGGTATGCCTTCAGAACTCATTATGACTTCTGCAGGCCTGGACAAAAAAAATAAAAATGTTAGTTGGGACTTGACCTATCCACCAGTCTATCGTGCTAGTAATTTCAGTGCTTCCTCATTTACCAGTTGTTTCATTCCATGTTATGCAGTAAGCTTCATTTGGACGATTGGCTGTATGGATCGTGTTATTTTGCACATTCAATTTTCTTGTGTAGTAAAGTATTCCCACGCCACCAACTGGTATGTGCAATGTTGACTGCATGTCAGCCGTCACGACAAGATAAGTGTCATCTATGATAGACCTCTGTTTATCTGCTTCTTTAGCTGCTTGCGCTGTATTTTTTCGAGCAATGTATGCATCGTACTCATCTTTTAAATTTTCTTTTTGACCTGCGGTATTATACTGCGTACATGTCAAGCATAGATCCTTCTTCGGAGTAAAAAAAGACAATAAACTTTGGCCCAAAAATGATTTTACACCATCTGATGCCATTTTGTCCTTGTAAAAATGAAACATTTTCGTGATACTCAGTTTACTGTGTAGGCCTTTTTGACTTTTTCCTACAGTAATGGGAAAATGGTACAATTCAGTTGCAGACGGCATGTCGAATTCGTGTATTTGTAATGATTTTTCGTAAGTGGTTTTTAATCTCTTGGTTTTGGGTGACCTGACCCGTTTTAATAAAAGACAGACGAAAGGAGCCGGTTATGTACTCCAATGTCCTTCGTGTTTTTTCAGTCATTACGCCATATAAGCAGTTGATCCAACTGAGAATTTTTGAGTCAGGAATATCCCGAGCTTTTGACGATAGACTCATTCCTGTAACATCTGCAACCCCAAGTATGTCTTTCATCTCATGACTTTGCCTTTCAAAAAGAAATGCACATTAGCATGAGTTAGAAGAGTGAATGATACTCCGGTTGATTTTTGACTATAATAAATACTATGACAAGATAATCTTTTTAATATTTTCTTAAAGTACCAGACTGATGAAATAAATGCAGCAACACTAAACATTATTAATATAACTTGTGTAGAGTAAAAACCGTCATCATTTATAAACATAGCCGTATTAGTGGTTGGTAATAATGATAATAATGCCGATTTTTCGGATCCGATTTTCTTCCAGGCGAAATAGATGATTAATAAAGCAATAACAGCTGCAAATTCAATGGTTATGTAATTCCAGATGGACATTGAAACAAATTCTTTGGATTCCAATTTCTCCATCTCGTTTACTGATTCCCATCCGATTTACAAGACTGGACTAAAACAAAACAATGTACACATATAATTAGAAGCTTTTAAACAAATCACGAAATCATGAGAATAAAATACACGAAACTGGTACGACACGTTATCTTTAGCCATGTTAAATTAATATGTAAAAAAAAAACTAACTTAATATTATCATTTTTTCGCAATTGTTCCTTTATCTGTGCTATAAGACCTTGCTTCGTACCAAATTTCAAGATTCTGAGTTCACGGGAAGTACCCTGTAGATTTTGATTCCTTTGCGAGTGTCGAAAATTTGCGGCATAAATGGCTGTATCTTTTGATTGCGTTGGCTTAGAAGTTTGATTTTTTCACAGCTATAAGGGACAGTAGACCTGAGTATTTGATATAAATTTCAGCTTGATACCTCCACGCGTTCCTGAGAAAAAGGGTCTTGACAGACGGACGGACGGGCGGACGGACAACAAAGTGATCCTATAATATGTTAAATGGCTCGGTTTGAATGAAAAATCTTGGATTAATAAAAGTGAAATTGTATGAATATTTTGTTTTCTTTTTCCATCTATTTATAGAACCTATAAAAATCATGAATCATTTTAACAATGAAGCGGTTATCGCACATTGTGGGGAAAAAAAGTTCATTGTGGGAACTGGGTCAAATTAGCGCTTATCTGCATATTTTTTTATTACATTATAAATTATTATCTCGGGAAGTTATTTATAAAAATATGTTTATACTTTGGTTTCTTTTTTCCTTTTATCCTAACACTATTACTATTGCTGCTGCTATAGGAAATAAAACAATTCATATAAAATCATACATGTTTTTATTGATATAAGTCATTGAAGCATATATTACACGGTACATCATCAGGTAGATATAGATTCTTAAAAATAATATTTATTAGCGAATCTACGAGGGAAGGTTCTAGCTCAAAAAAGAGTAGCCAATCGCAACGCTTCGTGACGTTACAAAACCAATAAGCGTAATTACAAAATGCTTCTGAACCTTCCCTCATACATCTATTTTTTAAAACTAAAATAAAAGTTGCTGCAGCGAATTATATACACGCATTATACAAGCAAAAAACTAAAAATAAAAATAAAATAAAATGAATCACCATCACCATCAAACGCGTCATCAACAATTGAGTTATAAATTATATTTTAAACAATCGCTCACAGCAATAATTAATGAAAAAATAAATTGATTTTTTGACTCATCGTGTAGTTGCGCTTTCGCAAAGTATTCAGACGGTATCGTTTCTAACAACGTGATCCACTCGTAAAACATTATATTCTGATCCCCTACCATCTCATTCATTTGATCACTTAACTCGTCCCACATAACTATTAATTGATAAGAACATATGTCTTCTTCACCATAATAATCTTCATTGTCTCGGTACATCTGCGTTAGCATACCACGTACCTTTGTTATAAGACATTGAAGCGGCATTCGCGTTGTCCAAGTCTTTAGGGTCTCATCGCTTTTTAATGTTGTTATCCACATTTTTTTACAGTGATTGTTATATCTATTTTGACTATTTTCATCCTCCTCCTCAACACATAATTGTTGCTGCTGCTGCTGCTGCTGCTGCGGTCGTTGGTGTTGGTGGTAGCTCATCGTATTTTCTTGAGCTAAAAAAATATCCTAATATTAATAATGTTAAAAAAAAAAAAAAAAACGAGAATCACTCGTTACGATGAAAAAAAAACAATGCCTTACATTCTTCTCCACTTGAGGAGGCGGAATAATGCATCTTTTAGAATATATCGCGAGGATAGTTTCTGTAAAAAAAAAGATAAAAATTAAAATCACTTACATGTTTAATTTGCTGATTGAGGGCAGAAGTCAAATATCCATGTCCTATATTTAGGTCCGCGGCAAATTAAACACATATTATTCTGCAGTGAAAGGAAACAATCTTCATCCAAATTATCAAAACGTGATGGGAGAGTCAAATACCCCACATCCTCCAACATCACAACCGTCTGTTTTTTATTATACTTGCCGAATTTCGAGGGCTGTCGTACACATTCAGTGATGTTATATTTTCTATTGATTTCCAATTCTGCTGCTTTTATCCAACAGGTAGTTTTATTACCCAAGACTGATAATTTTTCGAATGAAGTTGACATTATTTACACTTACTCCTTTTTTGGTTACAATTAAAAATAAAAAACTGTATTGAGATTTTTTTATGAATAACGCATGTGTGGTATGTAGCACGAATTATGGGAATTAATAGTTAATTGCGTGAATATTGTTATTTTATACTGTAAAATCGAACTGTGATAAAAAGTAGTGGGGAGGAGACCTAGTTACGAGTTGTATTTATTATTATTATTTATTATTATTATCTCAATCGTGGTTATAAGCGGAAACTATCGCGGTTAATAACAAGTTGCAGCTTTTGATAACATAATAGTTCCCATAATATAAAATTAAAATAGACGATAAGATCATGTGGGAAACAAAAAAAACTTACCTTTATGTTTTCGTAGTAGGATAAGTAGTGGAGGCTGGCAGACGACTCTTACAAAATACGTTAGAATCATACGCATATTCAATTTGCCGTAGTTCTTCTCTCCCCCACCTTTCCATCTGTTCAATCATATATTTATATTGTAAACAATCAGCACTTAACACTCGAGGTTTCTTCGTCGTTGTTCTTGTTAATGTTATTACTGTTGCTTTTGCTGCTGCTGCTGCCCTCGCTGTTGCTGTTGGCATCGTTTTCATAGTGATAGTGGTGGTGGCAGTGGTGGTGGTGGAGGAAGTAGCGGTAGATACTTTTTTGCTTGACTGTTGACTTTTAGGAAGTATTTTTTTTTTAGGCACACGTACAGTTAGCTCTAAACCCTCACCATCATTTATCACCTGATAATATTCATCACTTGACCAAGATTGCTTAAAAGTCGTTTCTCGCCTCACACGACGTCTTACACGAGGGTGGTTGTTCTGCGTTTCTCCATTTACAACGGGCTCTCTCACCAATTCCATTTTAAATACAAGCATTTCGCCATTAACACATAACGGCAAATCAGCGGCCTCGTCCTGATTTATACGGATGATGGTAGGTGGGGTTGAAATAGCAGTTGCACCTTTTTTCCCAACATAAAAATTTACGTACCACTCCATTTTAAGGCTGGGAGATGTGTTATTTCCTTCCAATATGAAAATTCTTTTAATATTCCATGAAGCTGATGCGCATGACGGGTAATAATCTTGTCTAAACGGTGATACTGTTACATTTTTCCAATCACTATTATTAACTGCTTGTAGCTGTAGTAAAACAGTTAAAGGCATCAAATTTGAAATAAACATTTTAACGTACTAACCGCCCGGTGGAGAGAAATATAATGATTTAATATAAAAGTAGATTTATAATGAAACCTAGAAATATCAGTCAACCTACGCAACACACATCCCGGCGCTAACATCCCTTCTAGATTTCAAGTTAAAGTACTTAGTAGCGACCTATTTCCCTTCAACTCGGGCTACAACAATATATTACCTACCGCCGCCGCCGCCGCAGCAGCCATCGACATCACCTACCGGCCCGACCCCGACCCGCTGGCGGCCCGCCCGGCCCGCCGTCATCGCCCACCAACTGTTAAACTCTATAACAACAACAACAACAATACGCCATCGGCGCGGACGTAGTCGCCGTCAACTCTTATACACACACCACCACCACCACCACCACCAACTATAACACCCAACACCGCCGCCCGAGGCGCCGTCGCCGCCGACTCCCAAGCCTTCTTACTTCAATACCTAAAATATATGATTTTACGCTTATGGTATTCTTTTTGCTGTTGGTAAAACGTTATCTTACATCCGCTTCCATACTATGCCCATACATTTCATTTACCACAAACATTTTTACAACCGCAAATAAAATTGGGCCAGAACCCTCAAATCTATACTACTTATGGAGACGCTAACAACCCACAGTTGAATCCCGTGCACTACAAAACTAAGGCACCTCTGGTTGTTATCAACACGTGGCGACAGTGCGATAGCTATGGCACGGGGCCGATTGACATTAAAGTTGAGATGGAGTTTAAGGAAAACGTGTCTACCGCTACCACTGCATATTGTCTAATAATAAATGACTCACTGTTTGAATATAGCGCTCTCAACGGGACTGTACGAAAAGTAATTCAATAATAAAATACTATGTGTCAGCATTAAACTTGTTTTATTTAACAATCATCGCTTATTCTATAATGACCCCACGCTAAAGTATTAATCTTATCGCTAAGTAGATATCTCTTATCATCCCTACCGCAAAGCGTCTTTTTTCTTTTAATTTGCGTGTATACATCATGCTTATTACTAATAAAATTATACATATTATCATAAAAAGTAACACTTAAATCTAGACATTCTTGATAATTATCAAAATTTAGCTTTCTCACTACAGCTGCGTTAATTCCTTTATTTTTTTTAATACGAGTTTTTTCTATATTATCATCGCCATCAAGTATGTAAGCATACATTTTCGATCTTAGAGCTACAAATTCTAACACAATTCTACCATTATTTTCATCTTTCATAATACCAACAACTTTTTTGTTCATTTGCGGTATGTTATATACGTTATCTGTGGAAAAATCGGATGTATCAAACTTTGTTAACAAATCAGGTTTTATGTCTTCATAAAAGTTATTGGTTTTTATCTCATATACGAACGAGTCCGTATCTGTATATAGAAGACACACATTTTCACCATATTTCGGTTTCATATAATCGTAATGAAATTGATACATTACAGTCTTGCTTAATTCTAACACACAAAAACCGACATAAATTGGTTTATCATAGATAACTTTAGTTTTATTTAACTGCACAGCAGCTAAATTTTCTGAAAATATAGTAACGCTATGAAAATTGGGTTGAGCGATATATCGCTCAAGGCCATATTTACATTTTGTTTTTGTCCCTTGGCTCTCCCATCTGTTACAAAGTTTAACGTCGACCCTCTTGTCTACGTTCTCCATCGTCTTGCCGAACACCGCATTATTCATTAGTTTATAAAAGTCCTTTTGGAAAGGACTTTTCGCGATCGTCCTTTGTGCGGTGTTCAGCTCGATATAGGATTTAAGCCAAGGGCTCTGGTTAAACGTTAAGACTCTATGTATTTTCCTTAATTCGAGCCCTGCATTTAACGCCTGTTGTAAATTGGTGTAATGTATTATATAGTTTTGTTTGTTGTGTAACGTTAGTAGAAGCTTTTTAATTGTACCATTAGGTGTGGTTCTACTTTCTGTGCAAAATGGATAGTTGTTGTGAGAGTCATGTAAGTGGGTGGGATAATTGATATCCACCTCTAAAATGTACCCATCGCTAGAATCTGATCTCTGCGATAATACATCGAAATTTCTTATCTCATCTTCATTTAACCACCTAAAGTTATTTATAGGCAGATATCGCTGCATAGCGTCCCCATAAAGATTATTAACGTCTAAATATATTATAAATGTGCTATCTACATTCGGATTAAAATTCTTCATAAACTGATTATTCGCTTTAGAATACCTTTTAGAGGCTTGACTTATGCCGCCTCTAATACCCGCCTTTATGAATTGAACCATCTCATAGTCGGTGAAAAGTTCCAATTCAACTCCCGTATGCTTCAACATGGCATCCCAGCTGAGACCGGGAGCCGTTATATATTGACACGGGTCCAATTCATAAGTATTTAAACATATTTCCCGAAAATTTTCAAACACTTCTGTCAAGAGTATTACATCGGTCTTGAGATATAAGTCACAATACTCGCCTAACGTATCTATCTTAAAAGAGTCCCACACCTCCTGAGCATGTTGATAATCATTATCGGAAATGTGTGAGTCACATAATGCGCTATAAAAAGAATCTTTATTGGGGAGATGAGCTTCATTAAGCTTCTCCCAACAATCAACGTACTCATACGGATACACCCCTTTTCGAGTTAAAAGCTTCATTTGCTTTTCACAATCATCAGCGGTGGCGTGAGGTAAGGGAAGAAAATTTGGTAATATCTTAAACTGCTCCTTTGTAAGATTTTTGACTAATTTATCTAAGCTACTTGACATAAACCTATACGAATCGATGAATCTTAAAGTAACCTTCCCGATATTTTTGTTGAAGGAAATGTATTTTTCTTTGTTGTGTGGGATGCAGTGTATTTCGCCTCCAGATTTGCTCAGTTCCTTAATGAACAAGTGCCCATCATATCCGCTTAAATTGTGGAAAATAACCGGTATAAATTTAGGAAGTTTATAGTTTAGATTGCACGAGTTATGCGCTCTACCTCTAACCACACCCGTCAGATGGCAATGATCAATCACATAAACCTCGTTTTCTTTAAACGGCTTCTTACAGATGTGACACGGTACGCTATTATCGAAAACCTTATTAACACTAATGCCTGCAGATGGTAGTACTGTAGCTAATATCTCGCTTATAGCCTTAGCGTCTTGATAAAGACTTTCCACAAATTTTTCCACACAGTCCTCCCCACGATATGACGTGAACTTTGATAGCTTACTATCATAATCACAATGAATGTAATATGCGAAGCTGCATGGTATGTGTTTGTGTGTGTTATGGGTAGTTGCTTCAGAGTCCCGACTGCAATCCCGACTCGAGATTTTCGGGATCCCGTCTAGTTAAAAAAAATTAAGTTCGGATAACTGAAAACGATGTAAATTGCTTGTTTCTGATTTTGAGGTTAATTAAAATAAAATATTATTTGACAGAAACCAAATCTTTATTCTTTAATATTATTAATTAAACAATTTAACAGCCTTTTTTTTGTAAATTAACAATAAAAACAAAAATTATTACTCATGGATATTAGAAAGTAGTTAAGGGTGATTTTGAAAGTAGCTTCTTAAAAAACAAAGTGTATTAAGCGTATTATCTGCTAAACGGCATCTAATGTCCGTTGCAATGTACCCAGCTGCTGAAAACGCTCTCTCCGACTCAACACTAGTTGGCAACAGCGTGATCAAACAATTATATGCAAACTGCAAAAATCTACCCCTTGTTCCTCCACACTCGAACAAATCCATTTCTTTTTTTATGAGTAACTCTAACTTATCTAAGCTTGTGGACACAGGTTTAAAAGGACTTTCAGTTTTAGACGCTCGCAGAGTTTCTTCTAATTCCTCTTGAAGCGATGTATAATTTTGTGCAGCAATAACACGTAAATTCAAATCCTCTGCAATCATAGAAAGAGGTAAGTCATCTTCATCTTCATTTAATACTGTCGTATTAATCTCGGCTTGGTTTGCTTCTTTACGATACAATCGTGTGATTATATTTTTAATTTCTTTTCTTATGAGATATTTGCTTGACAATTGAAAAGTCTCGTTACCTTTCCATTGCTCAAAGTCATCTTGATAATTATTTGGATTTTTCAAATACAACAGCACTGCAGTCGCTTTTATGCGACGTTCAGAGATACGATTGTTCATCGAAGAGACCAACTTTTCTGAGAGAGGAGTTTTCAGGTCTCCTAGCTTTCGAACCATGAAACGTAAAGTATGTTCTGCACTTACTAAATCAGTCGAGTCAGCAACGAGTGCGCTCTGCGTGTTGACGTGCGGTTAGACCAGTGAGACGAGAAATATTTTTACTATCATACTATCGAAACGAAACCCGAAGATTAAAATGACGCAGTGTAAAAAATGTAAATTGTTCGTGTCTTTGGCGAAAGATGACATTGTGATGTGTAAAGGACGGTGCGAAGCTGTGTTTCATAAAAAGTGTGCAAGCAAGGCATTTATGAAGACTGAATTATGCGATACGTGCGCTAAGAAAACAAGCAGCTCCCCAAAAATACCTGTTACGTCGCAAAACACAAAAGGAATAAGTACGCCACAGGCAGAATCGAGCAATAATTCTTCAGCTATCGCCGAATTGAAGGAGAAGATTGAGAGCCTTACGGATGCTGTGGATTTTTATGCGGAGCAGTATCAAAAGATGATTGAGTTCAGAAAGAGTGCTGAAAATAAAATAGCTGCATTGGAAACTAAAAATATAAATCTACAGAAGATCAACGAATCGTTGGAGGAACGGATTACTCAGTTAGAACTGAAAGAAGTGGAGGAAGAAATAGAAATTGTTGGTGTGGAACAAACAGAAAATGAAAATACCAGCGATCTAGTAACGAAAATTGCCGAAAAGTTGGAATTGAGTCCAAGTGAGGTAAAAAGTGCAAAGAGGGTAGAACAAGAAAAAAAGGAGGGGCAAATTCGTCCACGTCCTATTGTAGTTAAGCTGCGGTCTAGAAATGCCCGTGGAGAGTGGCTCAAGCAAAAGAGGACGCGTTTGGTGAATAAAGATATATATGCGAATGAAAATAATAATCGAATATATATTAATGAGAACCTCACGAAGCAGCTCAGAAAACTTTTCTGGAATACTAAAACTGCTCTAAAGGGAAAATATAAGTACATATGGGTGCAAGACCTAAAAGTTCTAATTAAAAAGTCAGATCAATCGAAGATCTATAATGTTAGATCGGACGCCTACCTAACGAAGTATTTATGCTCGGAAGACGCGAGCGCAGCGAAATAAGGCGTGTGAACACACGGAGTGATTATATGGTATAAAATTCAACGATCCCTTAAGCAACATAAATGAAAACATTGAGTTCCAAAAATTTGATGATGTGGATAGATGGAGTAACTACATAAATAAAAATTCAGAAAAAAAAACAGATAATTCATTTAAACATTAGATCATTACGAAAAAACTACAATGAGTTACTATGTATATTGAACAAGTGTAAAAAGTGTATAGATATTATAATACTTAGCGAGATAAACATAAAAGAAGAAGAATTACCTGTTTATCCTTTGGAAGGATATGATACTTATTCTATAACTAGAAAAAAACGCAGAGGAGGTGGGTTGCTCATATACGCCAGAAACAACCTATACATTGATTTGGTTAGTACAAAGGGGCATGCCACGGAGATCCTTCATTTATTAATTAAGAATCTAAATTTCCGAACCCACGTAGTAGGAATATATAGACCACCTAACACAAACAAAAAATGCTTTATAGAAGAAATGAACGTTTTGATGCAAAGTATACCGAGCGAGGATCAAGTAATAATTGCCGGAGATACAAACATCGACACTATGGTAGCGAGCAATATGACTGAGTTGTACAAAAACACCTTGTGTGGACACGGCCTCCAATGTATTATCAATGAATGCACTCGGGAGGAGGTAGCGGGCGAGCGGCTGGCTGCGTCATGCATCGATCACGTGTGGGTGCGTGCACGCATAGGACAGCGCGTTGCTGCACACATGCTCACCTGTAAATTGTCAGACCACTATCTAGTTGGAGCTAACCTGAGCACTGGAACCAGTTGTGATGGATTGTTGCCAAGTAAATTAAATAAGAGTAAAAAGGTATGTGTCTTAAATAATAAGTTAGTTAGGGAAAAGTTAAGCAGGGTCAATTGGGGGGAAATGGTTGACATTGCCTGCCCTGTGACTTTGTATGGCACCTTGTGCAACACGTTTGGAAGTGTCTATGAAGGGTCTAAAATTAATATGAACTGTAAGGAAAAAAGAAAGTCTGAACCATGGATAAATAACACTGTTTGTGATATGATTAAGAGAAGAGATGTGCTATTTCGGCTTTGGAAAAGTAACCCAAAAAATGTTACAGCTAGGTTAAACTACACTAATTTTAGAAATATGACCAATAAATATATATATATAACTAAGCAGGAATATAGGCAAAAAGAAATTCAAAATTGTGAAAATGATTTAAGAAAAATATGGGCTACCATAAATAGCTGGTTAGGGGTGGAAAAACCCAACATAGATAAAGTTATATTGAAGCACCTTTGCAAAAAAGATTCAGTAGAAAGTGTTTGTACAAGGTTCGCCAAAGTCTTTACGGAGGAAATAGCGCAAATTAAGCATAGCTGCGAGAAGAAGTTTCTTCCGCGTCAAAGCTATGTAAGGGATTGTAATGTTAGCTTTCGTTATCAAAAGGTATCACCAGGTACTATTGAAAAAGTTATTGAAAAAATGAGTAGTGGAAAATCCCCTGGATGTGATGGTATTAGAATACAAGATCTCAAATATATTAAAAAAGAGATAAGTCCTGTTTTGGCGAAATTTGTTAATATGTGTGCACAAACGGGTATGTACCCGGATGGTTTGAAAAAATCGCTCATACGACCTATATTTAAACAAGGAAGTCATATAGATTTATCTAATTATAGACCAATAGCAATATTAAGTGTAATAAATAAAATAGTTGAAAAAGTTATAGTTGGGCAAATTAGTACTTTTCTAGAGGACAATAAGGTGTTATCTGATGCACAGCACGGGTTCAGGCGGGGGAGGAGTACGTCTACTGCCTTGGCTCGATTTACAGACGAAATATATCAGCATTTAAATAACAAAAAATATGTTGGGATTATTTTTATTGATTTTAAGAAGGCATTCGATACATTGGATCACGAACAACTACTTTTAGCTATGCAAGAGTGTGGTGTTCGTGGCCCAATAAATGAATGGTTTCGTAGCTATTTAAGTGGGCGTACTTTGGTTTCCACCATAAACGGTGTGAGTGGCAGAGAGGCGAACGTATTGCATGGTGTGCCGACCGGCTCGGTGTACGGGCCGGTCGGGTACATCATGCATGTCAACAGCGTGAGCAACGTTGTACAAAACTGCTCCACCTATATGTATGCTGATGACACGTGTTTAGTGTATGCTGATAAAAAAATTAAAATTATTGAAAAATGTTTGCAGAGTGATTTTGAAAATATATTGAAATGGTCTCACGATAACGGAATTATTTTGAATATTGATAAAACTAAGTGTATGCTAATTCATTCGCCTTATAAAGTAAAAACATGTGAAAATATTAACATTATCGGACACACATATGATTGCTTGCATGGTGTAGAACCAATTTGTAGTTGTAAATGTATACAGTTGGTAGATAAATATAAATATTTGGGCCTAACAATAGATACCAACATGAACTGGAAATTGCATATAGATATTCTTTGTAACAAGTTGAGATCGATATTATACAAAATTATTAGTTTAAAACGGACGGTTAGTAAAAAAGTGTTGATTATGTTATACCACGCACTGGCAGGTTCAATCATTGGATATGGATTAATGGCATTTGGCCGCACTTTTAAAACCTATCTAGACAAATTGTTAAGTATTCAGACTAGGTTATTAAAGGTTTTAGTTGATAAAAAGACGAGAGAGACATGTAATGGAGATTATAAAAGGCTATTTAAAAAATTAAATGTTTTGCCAGTGCATGAGCAGGTTAAGTATTTGATAGCAATAGACCAATATCAGGAAACTGAGCAAAAAACTCGCAGGACGTATGTATGTAACCTGAGAGACACGTCGCGTCACATGTATGTTGAACCTAAAGCTAACAATTATTATGGTAAAAGAACGAGAATGTATGTCACTCCAAGATTGGTCAATAATATTTTTCCGGAAAGTGAATGTAATAGTCTGCAAATGTTTAGGAATAAATTAAAAAAGCTTTTGCTAGAAAATTTTGATTCGCAATACTAAAATTGATATGGATTGCCTGGTTAGATTAGTGTAGTTGTAGAATGAAAATAGGCATGATAGTATAAGTATGAAACAAGAATTGTATGGCATGCGGTCCGGGGCTCATGTGTGCATGGTTCATGGCTCGGGGTCGTATGTATTATAATGTATGTACCTATAATATAAATACTTTAGTTTTTTAATTAAGCAGGGTACAGCTGATGTTGAAGTGAGCGTAGTATTCGCCAATAAACATTATAGTTTGGCGAAATTAGTGATGTAACTAGAACTATGTACCTTTTTGAGAATAAATAATAATAATAATAATAATATTATCTAATAATATTATCTCGACGGCACAGTACCTCAACAGCCAATTTTACTGGCTGAAATGTGTTTTCTAAATCGATGAGGACAGCGTGTTCTTCATCCGTGAAAAAGTATTCTGGATTGGAACTGAGCGAAAGGTCAACTAGGGTCTTAGCTACACACTGCTTTACTTTATTGTAGGTACTTATCATGTTGCATAGGCTAGACCAACGCGTTTTGCAGTCAAGAA
This sequence comes from Archips xylosteana, assembly GCA_947563465.1. NCBI lineage: Eukaryota > Metazoa > Arthropoda > Insecta > Lepidoptera > Tortricidae > Archips > Archips xylosteana. The sequence continues at coordinate 9,033,276 of OX387361.1, read as the reverse complement.
CCAGCTGAATTGTTTTGCCAAACTCTTGCTGAATATAAATCTGAAGCGTATCATTCTTGGTAGGAGAATTCTTAAAAAGTTTGACGCATTTCCTTAGTTTTGATATAATCATTTGGTATTCTGTAGCCAAATCAACTTGTCTTATGGGTAAGGAAAAGTACAAACCATCATAATTATCCGGATTGTCATCTAGAACTTCTTCCTCCTCCGCGCTGCGATTTGTGTTCATTTCAGGGTCTTCAAATTCTTCCTCTGCATTCGATTGTACGGTCTTTTTATAAATGACGTCTGTTATACCTAATTGTACACCATGGGCGTAGCAAAGCTGTTGTAGTGGTTCAATTAGACGTCCTACTTTCTTCATTACGCTGGCTCCATCGGTCGTTATACCAACTATGTCGTTATCCAGGGATAAACCAAATTCTGATAGTTTTTCCTTTAAAAGCTGAACACAAGACTCCGATGGCATACTTCCGAAAACGCGCGCCAGTCCAATATTCCAGTAAGTAGGCTGACAGTTAATAACTGTGTGTACATTGACATTTAAAAAGCGCCGATTTATTCCAGATGTCCATTCATCTAAAGTGACTGTAAACCTGTAATCTTCATTCTTCAACTTTAGAAGATCTTCTTTCACTTTCATTTTGAGCGTCATTCCGTAATTCATTACAATTAGTTTAATTGTATTTGGTGAAGAAGGCAATTTGTAATTGTTACCTTTCGCAGCAAAAAGATTCTTCATATCCTCGGAAGTACAGAATACCCTGAATGGCAAACCATCTTTTGCTACCATTCGGGAAATCATTAACTCTTTTGTTACATTACAATCAGAAGGAAAAAAATCTGTGATTTTCTTTTTCTTCTGTGGTATTTGATCATTTTCAACATCTTCTGGTGAAAATTGAGCTTCAACATTAATTGGTGACAGCGCAACTGACGACGAAGCTCTAGTAGACGCTAACGAAGTTGAAGGTAGTGACACATTATCCGGCTTAGGTGTACTTGCTCCCGCATTCAATTTTGTGTCAATTTTATGGATTGACATCATATGGACGTGTAAGCCTTTTGTAGACCCGAATGAGGTTTTAAGAACAGCTTTACATAACTGGCATTGAGCAGTTAAACTATTAACTGCTTTCTTGAAATATCTCCATACCGGTAAACGACTGCTAAACTCAACGTACACTTGATCTGCATTACTTTTCGACATTTTAATGTATTAACAATCTCACACTTATAAGAATCCAGAAGTTATATTAAATTAACTTCCACAAACAATAAAATTTAGTAATTTAAGAAAAATAACGATTACAACTGCACAACTAAAACAATTATGACGTACGTAAACAAACAAAACACTGCCTGACCGCACGCCTGTACCTCTTTCTCACTCACTCGACATAATTTTGTATTATCTATTCTGCTCGTGTCCTGTCGCTAATATTCGTAATTATTCGGATTTTCGGCACTCGCGGGCGCCGCCGCCCGCGCCCATCCGTCAGTCCAGTCAGCGCATCGCTCGCGCCCTGAGAGGATGTGCGTCGTGTTGCTGACCACTGCCGCCCAATCCCGAACGGGATCTCGTCCTATTATGCTTCGGGATTGATCCCGAAAAATTACACGAGATCTCGCGAGATCGGGATCTCGCGGGATCGGGATTGCATTCCCTACTTCAGAGCGAGTTTTATTTACAGGGCTCAAAATTGATTCGAAATCAGCATAAATTACAAATGGTACTTTCATTTTGTGGGAGAAATTGCTAAACTTTAAATACTTATTATCCTGAGTAGGTAATTGAATGAGTTTGTTACCGCACCCAAGCCTTCTATGCAGTTTGAGCTTATCATTATCACCAAAATATTGTAAACATCCGTCACAAAAATAAATCTTCCCACGATGTTTACTTAATTGAATTCTAATTAACCTGCTTACATCTTTAATCCAACAATAATGACCCTTATTATTCATTCCTCCAAAAAATAATAAATTTACATGGCGGGTTGTATTGTTTTCGCTATTGCCTTTACGTTTCGAAACGTATAAAGGAACTATTTGTTGTGTCTTTTTAGTACAATCGAGACCATAAACGTTAATAGTAAGGTTATTTAATTTCTCAAATTTTCTTACGTCCACTATTGTTGATGGGAACTCGACGCCTTTCACATCAAGCACGTTTTCATAGTGGGGGTATGACGTCACCCGGTCAACCTTTTTGTCCGCAGGATATAACGCACTAGTCACAGCCCACGCCAAACATGCGTCATCAGTGTTTTTCATGTTAACACACGCCTTCTTAGCCTGTACCCACTTTGGTAAGGGTACGTATGATGAAGCTTTCAACATCGGACACTTGTTAATATTAACATCGAGGAACTCGATTCGCTCGAGCGCCCACCCGCTGTCTCGTTCTAGAAAGTCTTCACTCTTCTTAAGAATAGCTGATGTGACGTTTTCGAAATACTCCGAAAAATTAAAATCTCCATCACACAGGTACACATTTTTAGTGTTGAAAGACTTTAGATCGCGTGTCACTTCACCTTCACTAGTAATTTTAAAATAGGTGCAGAATAATTCTACATTCACTTTTATATTACTATGTATTTCCAGTTCCGTTTTCAAAATATTCTCCACACGTTTCCCAATTTTTAATAAATATTGTTGTGGGTCTATTATTTTTGATGTCCCATTAACACGATAAGTAATGAGCCGGCACTTGAACGCCGAATTTATAACGTAAACACCATAATCACAGTCTTTATCCTGAGTACATAATAATTTATGTCTTTTCGTTTTTGAATGCGCTATCAATCGGTTTGCTGGAATATCTTCATTGCAGTAGTTACAGCGGTAAGACATGATGACTAATAATCATTAAATTGATAATATTCCTCTTTTATACAATTAAACTTAAAAAAAACAGGAAATCGAAATGGGGTGAGGACATTGTTGTGGTTTTAAGCCACACGTGGGAATAAAACATATTTCTAGATAAGCATATTAATTTATTTTAATGATTTTACAATTATTTAAATTTCATTATGATAACAGAAAGGCATTACATAAAAAATCAAAGGCGTAACACTTTATTTCGCTATCTACAACATCATCTTCTTTACACACATTCTCAATAATCTGGCGACCCTCATGCAAGTTTTTAGGTTGCCGCATCTTCAGATACTTCATGAAAAAGTTGATTCTATTCTCGAAGGTCACCTTTCTCTTTTTCAAATATTTAATTCTCGAATTGATGCACTCCATAACACGTTCAATATTACTCCATTCCAAACAATTTATAATCAAAGGATCTTCATGGCCAGAGAGAAGTATAAGCATACTTTGCATGGTAGGTTCCAGAGCCGTATGCACATGCAAACGATTGCAGGCGATTGTTAGCGGCATTACGTCTGATAGGTTGTGAAAAAAGTTTCTTATCAGCTCTACGTTCTCAACAAAAATGATATTCCATTCTTCACCAGTTAGCACATGTCCTCCGTCAAAAACATGTTTTATCAAGAGAAAATGTACCGTTAGATTAATATCCTCACGGTTATGATTATCAAGCGTGCTTTTTTGTTGTAATGAAACCTATACTCACTTTGTAATCTTAATAATAAAGCTGTGTACGTAATCATGTATTTAGTGTTTTATTAAAAAAAAACAAAATCAATTCAATTACTTTTATTAATTATTCTTATCTATCCAACTTTTATAAGTAAGAGATATTATACAAAAAATCTAAAAGATAACACTTTATTTCACAATCAATCACATCATCCTCTTTACAGTGCCGGTTGATGATTTGCTGAGCTTCATGTAAGCTTCTAGGTTGACATATCTTGAGGTATTTTTTGAAGAAGTTGATTCGATTCTCGAAGGTAATCGCAGTCTTTTTCAACTGTTTAAGTTTTGAATTAATACACTCCATAACACGCTCTATGTTAATCCATTCTGAATCAGTTATTACCATTGGCTCTTCATAGTCGGAGAGAAGCATGAGCATACTTTTCATGGTACTATGTTCTGGAGCTGTATGTACTTGAAGGCGGTCACAGGCAATTCTTATTGGTAGAGTGTTTGATTGGTTATGAAAAAAGTTTCTTATCAGCTCTACGTTCTCAACAAAAATGATATTCCATTCTTCACCAGTTAGCACATGTCCTCCGTCAAAACTTAGGTGCGGATCTAGTGTTAGGTTTAATTCTTCATTAAATCGCAGCTTGAGATATACATAAATATTTTTAATTCGAATCGGGTAAACATACCCCTCGAGGTTGTATATACTATTACTCAACATGGGATACTGATGACATATTGATGGTGTGTAAGATGGAATATTTAAATTATCCATTTTTTATTTATATTTTAGTTCGCTTTTATACACGTGCCACTTTAAAGCCGGTTGAAAAACAACTGCAACTGAAGTACTTAGTAGCGACCTATTTCCCTTCAACTCGGGCTACAACAATATATTACCTACCGCCGCCGCCGCCGCAGCAGCCATCGACATCACCTACCGGCCCGACCCCGACCCGCTGGCGGCCCGCCCGGCCCGCCGTCATCGCCCACCAACTGTTAAACTCTATAACAACAACAACAACAATACGCCATCGGCGCGGACGTAGTCGCCGTCAACTCTTATACACACACCACCACCACCACCACCACCAACTATAACACCCAACACCGCCGCCCGAGGCGCCGTCGCCGCCGACTCCCAAGCCTTCTTACTTCAATACCTAAAATATATGATTTTACGCTTATGGTATTCTTTTTGCTGTTGGTAAAACGTTATCTTACATCCGCTTCCATACTATGCCCATACATTTCATTTACCACAAACATTTTTACAACCGCAAATAAAATTGGGCCAGAACCCCCAAATCTATACTACTGAAATCGATGGAATATTGTCATAAATTGGCTCTGGATTATCTTTTTCCTTATTATTCTGAACCGTTAATGTGTTCAATTGTATTCTAGACAAAGCATCAGCGTTTGTGTTTTGTTTCCCTTGCTTGTAGATTATTTCAAAATCATACTCTTGTAATCGTAATCTCCATCGAGTATTTGGTTCTTTGAGTGAATATAACCATGCTAATGGTCGATGATGGTATAAATTTGGAATTTCTTTCCGTAGAGATATAGTCTGAAATGTCTTACTCCCCAAAGTACTGCTAATAGGTCTTTCTCTATAATACTATATTTCTGTTCCGTAGAGTTTAACGTACGACTAGCATAAGCTATAGGCTTATCACTGCCTATTATTCCTTGAGAAAGGACTGCGCCTAATGTTATTTTCGAGGCATCAGTCGTTAAGATAAACGGCTTATCGTAGTCGGGATATTGTAGAATAGGGGCGTTTGCCAAAAGTGTTTTGCAAGTTTCAAGTGCATTCACAAATTCTTCGGATGCTTCCACCTTTTGTCCTTTCTTTAGCATTTGTGTCATTGGTTTGGTTATTTTCGCAAAGTCCGGTATAAATTTTTTATAGTATTCTATCAATCCTAGAAAACTTTTATTTCTTTAACGTTTCTGGGAAGGGGATAATTTATAACGGCACTAATTTTGTCTTCGTAAGGTTTAAGACCATCTTTAGTGATTTTATGTCCTAAATACAATACTTCTTTTCGCAAAAATTCCGATTTGTCTAATTGAACTTTAAGGTTAGCTTTTCTGAGAGTTTTGAAAACTTCTTTTAATTTAGTTAAGTGTTCTGGAAATGTTGCAGAGAATATTATTATATCATCAAGATAAATCAAGCAATGAATTCCTTGAATGCCTCTAAGTATATTGTCCATAGCTCTTTGAAAAGTAGCAGGAGCAGTTTTTAATCCAAATGCCATACGTTTGAATTCATAATGTCCATTTACAGTAATGAATGCTGTTTTTGGTTGATCTTCTTGATTTATTTCTATTTGATGGTATCCAGAAGCTAAGTCTAAAGTAGTAAAATAAGAGCTGTTCCCTAACTTGTCAAAATATCAGTTATATTAGATAAGGGATACTTGTCATCTGTGGTGATTTCGTTTAATTTTCTATAATCAATAACCATTTTTTATTTTTGTTCGTTGGATGCGTCTAGTTTTTTTGGTATAATGTGTACTGGTGCATTCCATGGGGAAATGACGGCTGTATAATATCCGATTTCAACAATCTTTCCACTTGGGTTTTTACTTGTGATGTCTGACTAGGAGACTGTCGGTATGGACGCACATAAATTGGTGTTTCGTTTTTCGTTCTTATGTGATGTTTAATGTCATGAGTAAAGATTAGAGGAATTTCTTCATGGAAGAATATATCCCTATTTTCATGACATAATTGAGTTATCGCATCCTTTTCTTCCTGATTCATATGTTCAGTTCGTAATTTATCCAAATTTTGAATAAGTAGATCATCCCTGTCTGAATTATGTAAGTAATTACAAATTATTTCTTCATCTAAGCTTATGACTTCAAACGGTGAAAAAAATTACAATTTTCATTTCATTTTCCGTACAATTTTGTACTGTTGTTTGAGCGTATCCTTTGTTACATTTTACAAATGCACAAGGCATTGTTAATCCGTTAGTGAAATTTACATGGTCAATGATTGCCCATTCGTGAGTTTTGTGGGAATTTTTACCCTTTGTTCCATACGTGGTTGAATTTTTAAAGTTAACAAAGGCACTTTAATTGACTTAGTATTCGAAAATTGAAGCCGTATTTTTGTATTAGGCGTTAATAAAATTTAATTTCCTAAATCAAGTTTAACTTTTAATTTCTTTAATAAATCAATGCCCAACAAACCATCAAAATCTTAACTGATATCATATATGTAAAATTTATGTAAATCCTTCTCATTAAAATATGCCGAACAGTGGTATTTTCACTACCATATTATGCGTGCTAATGGCTTGTGTCGTTATAACGTCGAATGATTCAATTTCTTTATAATTTTCATAATGTTTATTCAATACGTTATGATTTAGAAAACATCGAGTACTACCGGTATCAATGAGTAATTTTAATGGTAATTCCGGTATTATAATGTAAGGCAAGAAAGAGTTTTTATGGCTGTTGAGTGTTTGAGGCTTGGACTTGAAAATTCTGCGATGTCGACGGTAATATTTCTTCACGAAAATTATTTTCTGTATTTGGTTGCATATTATTATGTTGAACACTGATAATTTACATTATTATTAGGCGGATTATTTCTCGGTGAGTTATTTCCTTTATTAGGTCTTGTATAGTTTTGCGGTCTATTCCTAGGTATAAATGTTGGTCTATTAGGGAAATTTTGATTAGGTATCATAGGCTCATATTGTCGGTTTGGCCTGTAGAAATTATTATGTTGCCCTTGGTATGCCCTATTATAATTAGGATTATAGGTACTTGGATTAGGAGTACTTGTACCTGGATTATAATATCGCGGCGAATGATCCTGATTTCTAGGCTTAAATCTTTTATTTTTGAGTTAGATTTGGTCGTAAGACTCGATTTTGAAAGTAATGTTCTTTAAAGTTAGCCTGTTGCATGGCATACCGTAATGCTTGTTCTAACGTTTGTGGTTCTTTCACTAGAATGGCTCGTAATATGACTTCAGGCATATTGTATAAAAATCTTTCTAATGCAAGTTTATCGTAAATTTTCATTTTAATTGCCATTTCGCTTTCGTCGCCATTTTCTGCGATTTTACTAAATAATTGTTTTTTAATGGGCTGAATTCGAGCTGAGAGTTGATTGAATTTTTCTCCGGGTTTAATTTTCAAGTTTTTCAATTTAGTTTCTTAATGTTGTTCCGTACGCTGATCTCCATAATGTTGAACTAACAATTGTTTTATTCCCAATATTTTGCTAAATAATCGTATACACTTACTAAATCAGCTGCTTTACCGATTAACTTTGAAGTTATCGTTTCTAATACATATGAATAAAGACTTGTTTGATTTTCCCTATAATATTGTAACTAGACATCGGTAACTCGTGGCAATTAGGTAGCACTAGTGATGAGACACGTTTTTCAAGTGTCTTTTCAGATAAGATAAAATAATTCTTTAAAATTGAAAGGTCACATTTATTAGTTTATTACCGAGACAACATCCAAAAGGTAAACTTGTTTATAAAAAGCTATAAATAGCATTATCAAAAAATCCAGGATATCTTACAATAGTAATTTTAATAGCTTATTACAAAATAAAGAAGTTGAAATCAAAGAGAACACCAACAAACTTACGCAAAAATGTTTTTTACAAGCTTTTATTTAACTTGCAATGTATGTATGTATGTACGGGTCAAATTTTGGAAGTCGATTTTGACCCACTTCCAGTGGTCTGATTGGCTTGAAATTGGTGTACTTAGATATGTAGGTTGGATGACAATACAATACATTTAACAAAAAAGCTTGCAATAAAAATGAAATTTTTAACAAAAACTTTTTTTTAACCAACTCACTCAAATAGGAGACGTAGGATAACTTCTAAAACTTTTTAACAAATATTTATTGTCTATCACGAAAGTCAAATATTAAATGGTTGAAAAGATTTCTTGTGATTAGTTTCTTTGCTCGAGTCGTACAGAGAAACATAGGCACTTTACTAGTCTGTCAGAAACGTCAAATGCTACCTAAATACCACGAGTTACCGATTGTCTAATTGTAACACACCATCACTCAAGAAACTCGTTAATTGTTTTGCGTTACCATCATAAGTTGGCATGACGGCTATCATTTCGCTTAACTAAGGCTTTTGCGAGTTTTGAGTACTCTGAGCACTTGGAATGCCTAGAGGAGGCATTGTTGGATAATGTTGAGAATATTCAGGTGGAATTTCTGGTTGATACGGAGAATAACGTCCAGTATCGTCAGACTCTTCGCCATTATTCGATACATGCGATGGGTTATTTTGGATAATAAGATAATATAATATAATTGATCCATTAAATTATCTGCTGACATTGCTCGTCTATCCGTAGCCTGTAACAATAAATCCATTATATATTTTTTTTTTCAAATATCTGTTTGTTCAACCTGGATACCGAACCTGTTAGATGCCGAAACTATAAATTTTATAATAAATATTCAATACGCGCGATTTGCACAGTTACAATCAATTAATGCATACGGGTGAGTCCTTAAATCATGTACAATTTTTATAAGAATCACTATACTCTGATCAGGTAATAAAAGTGTATAAGTCCCCTTTATCATTAATTAACCTACGCGCAGGATTTAAATTTAATTCACAAAATAAACTTAAAGTATAAGGTTTGGTAAGGAAGGAATGAGTGATTTCGCTCTTATGGATCCTCCCGATTCCGTTTACTTCCTCTCTATGGTAAAGTCGCTTGGCGTGGTAGATGATAAAGCGATGCAGTTCTAGTTGTATCAATTTATGTAGGGTCGATTTTCCAATAAGTTCTTGATAGAAGAGAATTCGCAGGGCAAAAGAACAAAAGAAGGCTGGCCACTTACTTCAGTGTCTTGATTCACCTGGAGATCTTCGGAATATCCTACCGACTGCGCCAGAGAAGTCGTCCACGGGAGCTCTTCTCAGTTTGATGAATTTACGATGTGATATTCACCGCTGGATCTCGGGATTATGTAGTTAAACTTCAGGTAGTTTAACTTCAAGCTTTTGAGCGTTTCTTCATATTTTTGCTTTTTGGGAAAACTCTTTATTAGACATAGACATAGACATAACTTTATTCGACATCAAAAAAGAAAATACACTGACTAATACACTGAGAAAAATAAAAAGAACAATAATAACAATAAAAACAAAAACATAATTATAGATGTCGAAAAGGAATTTGACTCAGCATAAGCTGCAGTAGATGCCTGCTACAGCGCTGATTTTCAGTCAAACCCTTCATATCCGTGCATCAAACTTGTTGGACCGGAATCATCACAAACAAATTCTTTATAAAAAGTTTAAACAAATAAAAAGATACATATATTATAGTGGGAGTTAGTTATTTTTTATTATTATTTATTTCAATTATACATAGTTATACATTATATTATACACATAGGTATTTATACATTTAAGGTAGTCGCATCAGAGGTAAGAGGACTTGGCCTTTCCACCTGCGGGCAATGTTTGTTGCAAATTAATTAAATATTTTTGTAATTTCATCTTAAAATTGCTAATAGTGATTAATTTTTTGAATGGTGGAGGCAAATTATTCCAACATTTTGTGGCAGTGTTACATCCTCTTCTTTTTCTCCCATGCAGTATATTAGAACATTTAGTTTTCCTCATCGGTTACCTTTTTCGATATCCCATCAATTTCGTTATTGCATAAATACACGTAATATTTAATCGTGAGTTACTAAAGATTTGGCTTTTATGTGTAGGGAGGGGGCCACCTCTGGCGTGAAAGGGAAGGGACACGTATTGATGAAAGGGACAAAGTTTGGATGAGATTCAACTGGGCCAAAAGAATTACACGTGGCGGCACGTAAGTCTAGCGGTGAACGAAACGTGGAGGGGATAACTGCGCATAGGTACTGTCGCGCACGCAATTGACAACATTTCATTTTTTTGACACCTGAAAATTACTGCAGGAATTGAAAGAGTTTACCACAGAATAAGATGTTTCCTTTGCCTTTTTCACTAGAAAAGAAGAGCTGTCATAATTTTTAATTTGACATTAACATTGAGACTTGACAGATACATAAATGATCTATTTTTATTAATGTTAATGCACGAACGACATGTTATTGATTTAAATAAGATTTTAAAGGAGTCCGCAATTGTGATCGAAAAGCAAGAAAGGACCAAACCGCACAAGCAAACCACATACAACGTCAACGTCAGATTTAAGTAATCACTTTTTTTTTTAATAGAGACTAGACTAAAGTAATGAATCTATTGTGTGGTAGTTTTGGAGTTATGCCCTTTTAGGGCGTTTGTGTACTACACTGAATTTTACTGTCCTGAAATCTGAGTTTTCATGGTCCGATATGGCATGATAAAAACGGATGATTGGCTTGTGCACTTGTCCGTCTTTTTACTGACAGGTGCGGCGCAGTGGCATGGTGGGCGTTTGTGCACTACAATGAATTTTACTGTCCGGAAGTCTGAGTTTTCATGGTCCTGCCCGCGACTCCGTCCGCGTGGAATTAGTAATTTGGGCAGGCAGCACCACACCCCAACCCACACAGCACCCCCCGCCCACCCGCGTGCGTTCCAAGTTCAGCGTGCCTATAAAAGTTTAACTTCAAAAACCCCCGCACCTCGACCCCCCTCACCCCTCCCCCCCCCCCCCCGGTGTTGTCAAATATCTTGAAAAGGGCGTTTGTGCACTACAAAGAATTTTACTGTCCGGAAGTCTGAGTTTTCATGGTCCGTTTTTTTCATGCCTTAAATGTATAGGACTGCCGGGCAGTTAAATTCATTGTAGTGCACAAGCGCCCTATACATTTAATGGCGTGCTATATCGGACGGTCCGGACCGGTAAAAACTCGGACTGCCGGACAGTAAAATTCATTGTAGTGCACAAACGCCCAAACGGTGCATCGTACGGCAAAATCAATGAAATGTTCATCCCCCTTTGAAACCCCCGAACCCGCTCCTCTCCCGCACCCCCCCTCATCCCCACCCCCCTGGTGTTTTTGTCAAATATCTTGAAAACGGTGCATCCTACGACAAAATCAAAGAAATTTTCATCCCCTTTTTAATGCCCCCGTACCCTCTCCCACACCTCCTTCGCATCCCGACCCCCCCTCACCCCCCCAGTGTTTTTGTCTAATATCTTGAAAACGGTGCATAGTACAGCAAAATCAATGAAATTTTCATCCCCCTTTAATACCCCCGTACCCCCTCTCCCGCACCTCCCTCCCCTCATCCCTCACCCCCGGTGTTTTTGTCTAATATCGTGAAAACGGTGCATCCTACGGCAAAATCAATAAAATTTTCACCCCCCTTTGGAGCCCCCGCGCCCCCTCCCCCGCACTCTCACCCCCCCTTATTAGACGTTGCCACGTCAAAAACCTCCGAGTTCTTTCAAATCGGAGCAGTAGTTCCTGAGATTAGCACGTTCAACTAACCAAACAAAAAAGCTAGCATATAAATTTATGGCGTGCCATATCGGACCGGTAAAAACTCGGAATTCCGGACAGTAAAATTCAGTGTAGTGCACAAACGCCCTTAGAATAAGCACATCTTAAAAAAAATGTAATAAATTAATTAATAATCCTAGTGAAAATTTAAAACGATCAGCGTCTAAACAGAATACAGAGAACGAATCAAATTATATTTAGTCTTAGACATATGAAATGTTGTCAATTGTTATCTCTACAAATGGATTACAATAATCTTTACTAATAAATATTATATACCTACCTAAGCTAGTTGGTTTAAACTAGTATCATCACTAATATTATAAATGCGATAATTTGGATGTTTGTTACTCAATCACGCCAAAGCGGGTGAACGGTTCTGGATGAAATTTTGCCCCGAGATAAATATATTACAGTCTGGAATAGTGCATACGCTAATATTCCACACGAATGAAGTTGCGGGCGGCAGCTAGTAGTAAATATTAATGACAAATGTACTGAATTTACGATATAGTATTTTCCACACAGTTTGCCCGTGAGAGGTTCAATTAGTATGGGGAGGTAAAAATAAATAAAAAAAAGAATTTGACAACATTTATAAAAAAAATAAGTCTGAATCTGTCAGGGGTAGGTCGCCTTCCACTAAGCTGCCGTATGCCTGGCCCATACAAGGCCTCTTTCTTGACGAGGGCCCGATCTCAGGCTGCTTCGGTCGTCGTTATCATTAGCATCGTCATCAACAGAATCGTCAAAGTCCTCTTCGGAACTGTCCTCATTGACGCGAATAACAAATTCCTCTGTAAGCAAGCCCACAACATGGTCACTCTTTGCATATTGTTCTTCAATATCTTTTACCTTCCTGCATAACTTGGCCCAATCCCGGTCACCCATTTGTGAAACTTTTTGTTTAATAATCTCTATACACGTATTAAGATTCCATTTTACATTTTTGCTTGCTACATATTGCTTGATAGCGGACCATGCCATCTTAATGGGATTGAGGTCTGGGTGGTATGGCGGTAGTCTTAGCACTTGGTGATTTTCTTCTGCTAGGATTCGGTCTATGGAAAATGTTTTAACTTAAATACATAATAATTATAATAATCTAATAAAGTCTGTACCAACTCACTTGTCTTATTATAACAAATATTATAAATGTGAAAGTTTGTTAAGATGTTTTAGGTTTGGATGTTTGTTACTCAATCATGCAACAACGGCTGAACGGATTTACATAAACCTTGGCGTACAGATAGACAAAGATCTGCATTGAGAGATAGGATACTTGATATCCCGGTAATACATTCCCGTCGGATAATATTTTAAGGTTAATCAAGAATAAGAGGGCACTGTCCAAGAACGGTAACGTACCTCGGCTCTCAAGATGACGTGTTAATTTCGTCAGCAATCAATAGATGGCGTTGTGCAAGCGAACGTTGTCCTTTCAAATTGTTACCGTAACCATTTTTCAAGCCAAACTCTTATTTATTGCGTTGCCATGGCAACAAAAATCGTGTAAGTAAACGGTTGTCGATTTGTATATTTCAAAAATTGCATGGGCATAATAAATAATATACAACAGTTCAGTTATTTTAACAAGATTGACTAACCGTTTTAAATATTTAAATGAGTTTACAGCCATATTTTTGTTACACTGAAAATATAAGGCAAATAAAGCATCGTTACGATAGCAAGACGGCAATAAGCTATTTATAATGAGGGCGCAGTCACGGGTTAATGCTAGTTATATTTAAAGAAGCTACTTACGAGATTTGATGTACTCTGCCGTGGGACGCATACTCTGCTTAAAAATTCTGCATGTTTAAACCAGCACAGAGTCGGTACATAGACATCGTCAGAAGAACAACCACTTTAAGTGGATTGCTTTATTTTGTTCAATGTAGTCGTATAGTCATTTCATTTCTACATGAACTACAATTCCATTTTTGTTTACTTTCGGTGGGCATTATAAAAAAGCGTTTTACGCTGACGTTTGTGCAATTTAAATCGTAGATACCGGTACATTTAATACATTTGAGAAATTACCTTCCTGGAATAATGGTTTTACATTTTTTACACGTTGATGGTTTTGTAGCACTTCGAATCGTATTTATTTAATTTTAATGTCTTCTTCAGTAACCTCCAAGTTTAAATCGCTAATTAGAGATTTAAAAGAGTTTGCCCGTATTGTCCTATTTTTGTATTCGTCGAGTTTGTGGTTCCAAAGGCATTGGTAGTTTTTAAAATTCTCCAAAAACAGCAACGTATTTTGCTCGTTCCGTAAAAACTTACAACTTTGCCTTTTCATTATAGCTTTGCCCACCGCGTCACATTTCAATAAAAGCGAAATGTACCAAAAATAGTTACAAATACACTTACATTATAATCTGTGGCTTATAGCTAAACATATTGCTGGCAACACTGGCCTATCGGTTGACGCGTATCTATCTTCTGTCACGCGTGAGCTGGCTTGGAGTGCGGACGTGTTTTTTGGCGGGCCAATTAGGACGAAAAAACTTCGAGTGTATTTTAAGCCAGGAAAGTCCCACAAGTATTTAATTTTAACCGTAACTAATATTCAGTTTAAAAACGATGTAGACAAAATCTCAACACCTTATCTCTATTAATTTTGTAATTATGGTATTGGGCAATGTCATGAACGTTTTTTCGTATTACTTTCTTCAACTTTGCCCAGCAAAATTTTACCCTTAGGGTTGTCACTAGTATGTTATATAAAATCATCATTATCATCATCCCAGCCTATATACGTCCCACTGCAGGGCACAGGCCTCTTCTCAGAATGAGAGGGGTTGGGCCGTAGTTCCCACGCGGGATATTTTGAAATGATATGCAATAATACATATTTAATTTTCTTTTACTGAATATAAACAAGCCTAATAAATTCTAAATATTTTTTTTTCGGTATGCAACGTTCAACAAAAAAAAAGGAAAAAATTAGGTGCCAGGGCCGTTACGACCAAATTAAAATATTAATATCATACTGGACCTTATTTAGTCGTAGTCGGGTAAAAGCAATAAGTAAAAATTGACAACCCTAGCATATCCAGGATTTTGTATGAAGGATTTCAAATTTTTTTTTACGACTTTGCCCACACGATTTTGGAGGTAAAATATATTACTTAAAGGACTAATAATACGACACAACGTTGCTATGCCTGTTCTAGATTATTAGACTTTAAGAATCATGACCATAAAATTGATAATCCCGAAGTTATAAAAGTGTAAACAAATGTGGGCAATCTCGAAATTTTTTCAATATTTTGGCCCGCCTGTTTGAGGCCCGTTTTCTAGAGTACGGAAACTCATTTTAAATGAAGTGTTCTCATCGGCACAAAGAAAAGTATGTCAATATGTGAGTGCCACAGATAAAGTTGCACAATATGGACCAATTGACTCTAAAAAAAGTAAAAGATCGCAAAAAGCGGGCAAAGTTGTACGTTTCTACGGTTCCACTTGAACACTATTTTGCCGCCAGCCGCAACGTTTGACGTGACGTCCATCTGCTACGTACAGGGTTCGAAACAAAATTGCCGAATCCGAGTGAACGTTCTGTCTGTCTGTCCAACATCGCTGGATCGGTACGAATTCATTCGGCACTTTAATTTCACTTTGTGTGTTCAGACGTGTCATTTCGAGTGAAAGATGCCGAATGAAAGACAGAAATGAACGAAAAATGAACCGTCTGATACCACCTTTACTGGTAAAGAGTTAGAAGTTGTAGGTGGTTCTTCAGCATATTCCACTTCATTGTAAGTTGAAGGTACTGGTGTATGTAATTCATCATGTTCATGTTGTAAAACTTCTCCTAGATTCTTGGTTGTATTCAATATTTTTTAACGGTGTCTTTTCTTCGCCGTCTTCACGTTCTCGTTGATAGAGTTGAGGGACCGCGCGCGGCATTAGTCATCACATTGGTTACGAATGTATATTTAGAAAAAGAAAAAAAAAGAGAGAATAACATGACGCTTTTTTTTTTCTTTTTTTTTATGATAGATAGGCCAGACAAACGAACTAGTGGGTCACCTGATGTTAAATGAACACCACTGTCCATAGACACCCGCAGCGCTTTACACAAAACTTAACACTACTTTGCGCTTGACATTAAATTGATTAATGACGTAGGTACAGTATTTAATGCATCGAAACGAACGACTTGCGAATGAAAAAATTTGCAATAGCCAGGTGTATAATTATCAATTAGTTCCTTACGAACGTGGGAGTACAGGTTCTATAGGTACTCTTTACGAGTAGCAACAACGAAGTTGGCTAAATGTTGCCAAGCGTCAGTATTGTCATCGGTCTGGTTTTTAATAGTTACTACAGATTGACGCCATCTATTGACCGGCAGCACCTTCTCAATCTCACCACACTTATTATATTTTTAGGTCTATGTAGTGCGATCCGGTTTTTGAAGGATGGAACTGTCGCGAATAACCATTAGACAACCTTCTTGTTATATATGATTGTAATTTACCAGGAGCTGGTTTTGAGGATGGGGCCTGCGGCTCATCACTTTCGCTGCCAAAAAGCTCGTTCGCAGTGGATTGATGCGGTTTGGCTGCGGTAGGATTTATTTTCACTCTCTTTTTTTCATGACTCGAGGTTGCCGTAGTCGGGAGGGAACGCTTCTTTTTCTTTTCAGGCGATAACTGCAGCCGCGACGACTGTTCATCTTCCGAACTCGATGATAAAGGTTTAGTCGAATGATGTGATCTGAAAAACCTGATTTTTGATGGCTTTAAAAGTGCAATTGAAATGCTGTAGGTGCTATAACAATCACTTTTAGAACTTTCTCTCGGCGGTGCTTTAATAGTGAATCTACATCTTTTATATAACACTTTAGTTTATACTACGTCTCAATGATCCGCCAAATATAGTTACAACCGACCATAATAATTAGTTATATGCATAGTAATCATTATTTACGTTTGAATAATTCAAGTAACTTGATTATTATTTATTTAAATTTGACTTTTCAATAGTGATATTGAATGCCTCTTTAAGAGCCTCTTTTTACCTTGTCTATTTTTTCTTTGCAGTACCTATTTTAATGCATCTTCTACAATTAGGTTCAAGGTATGTGCGAAACAGCCGAAATGCTTTAACCCCAAAATTTCTTTGACGTCTTTGGCAACATTAGCTCCATTGTCGGAAACAACGAAGTTAACTTTTGCGGTTAACCCCACTGATCCACAATTGCACTTATTTTAGATGTTTTGAGAGGTGTGATTGCCAGAGAAATGGCAATATCCTAATAAAACCGTTTTGAATTCCAAATCGTCAGTGAGGTAATGGCCGGTAACGGCGATATAGCTTTCTGTGCTCCGAGAGGTCCACAAATCTGTAGTCAAATAAATTGTACGTATGTACCTCACTCGTTACTTGTGACTTAATTTCTTTTTCAACTATAAGGTAAGTCTCATCAAGCAGGGAATTTGACAAGGTTTTTCTAGTAGGTAATTTATAACCTGGTATCGGCAAAACTTGATAAAACTTCTTTCTTAGACAATAGAAAACGGATGAAAACTGTCCACACATAAATCCAACAGGTCTTGGTCAATTTTTTTTTTTTTTGCTCATCGCTGATTTTTTTATGAATAAAGGCATCAATTGTTGGCCTCTGTCGTGTGTAAAAAAAGAATAAAAAAAATATTTAAAGTTGTTGGAGAATGTATGTATTGATAGGCTCTTCGCTACGGCCCGTGGTGACCGTAGCGGTGGCAAAAAGGATCCTTTCTTCCACATACATTTTTTACACATTACACATAGATTTTTTTACACATAGATTTTTTTTTCGATTCGATTCGTCGCGCGCGACTGACACGCACGTGCCTCCGCTTTATTTTTAATAAACCGCGTCTCGATTTTATTATTTGTTAAATAATATGTCAAGTGTTAAAAAATAATGTCAACCCCAAATAGTCCATTCAATCGTAGTGGTCTTACTCCGCGAAGCCCTCAGACCCAGGCCCCGCCGCCTCCGCGTGATCAAGAAGATGTACCGTCAGAGCCCGACCAGCCTCAAGTGTTCGCAACATCGGACCTGCAGAATTGGTTGAGTGGCATTGAAAGGTTTTTGACTGAAATCTGCTCAACCGCAACTGAAGGGAAATTGAACTCCGATCAGAAGCTGAAAATTCATACCTTATGTCGGAAGATCGGACACGGGACCTCTCAAATGGTTTTGCAATACCAGTCCGTGAAGCAAAAACTTTTATCTGCACAGATGTCCTTACAAACTATGTCTGAGAAGCGTGAACTGGCCCACCATCTTGAGATACTAACATCCGCAGTTTTTGATAACAAACAACAGAATACGGAGACCTTATCATACGCGTCCATGACTAAAAAAGGAACGCAACATCTAATACGCCCATCAAAACTGAGTACTGTGGCTATTTTTCCGGAAGACAAAAAGAAGACAAGCGAGGAAACCAGAGCACTCGTTCAAACGATCATCAATCCTGAGGAGTTAAAATTGCAAGTACGCGGAGTCTGGAACACTAAAAACGGAGGCGTGATCATCAGCTCGGAGAACAAGGAAGACATCAAAAAGCTTAAGACCTCTGAGAAACTTACTTCTTCAGGACTTACAGTGGCTGAGCAGGACAAGCGTAAGCCCAAAATGATTGTGTTCGGTCTTCCTAAAGATCTTGAGGAGAAGGAATTTTTTGACCATTTATATGTCCAGAACGTAGCCCCGAAACTTACAGAACTTTCTCGTGAGCAATTTATTAGTAGTGTTCGACTGAGTCACAAATCAGGTAAAAAAGATGCTCAGACCTGCAATTTTATTTTGGAAATTCCTGCTAATATTCGAAATGTCCTGAAAAATCAAGAACGTGTCTTCATTAATTGGTCTTCTTTTCCAATTAGAGATTTCACGCATGTATCCAGATGCTTTAAGTGTCATCAATACGGTCACTCTGCAAAATTCTGTAGAGATCGGAACCCCACCTGCGGCCACTGCGGTCAGATTGGCCATGAAATGAGAGACTGCTCAAAAAGGGAAGCGGCACCAGTGTGTGCGACGTGCCTCCGTTATAAAAAACCCAGCAATCATAGAACAGGCGATGAACACTGTCCTGCACGCAAACACGCTGTCTCTAGATACATCGAATCAACTGATTATGTAGGCGCCTAGGAGCGCCACTCATAAGGTATTTTTATCTAGCACTTTAAATAGTAGTAAATTAGGTTATTTAAATAATTATATGGATAGATTTATCTGTGAAGAGTTGGACCTAGTGAAAGTTTCTAACCATTCGTCTTGCGATGTTGAAGAATGCAAAGGTAAATTATCAAAAATCAAGCATCCTTTTACTATATTAACCCAAAACATTCGTAGCATACATCGCAACTTTGATGGTCTTGAAGTTCTTTTGAATAGGCTGGATCTCTGTAATGATGTTATTATTTTAACAGAATGTTGGTTAAAAAACCGAGATAAGTTTTTACCGGATTTAGAAGGATACTGTATGTTTAGTACTAAAAATGTTGACACTCAAAATGAAGGTATTGTTGTATACTATAAGCCCCAACTTACCATTGCTGTAGAAGAACCTCATATTTTCGATTGTAATAGTTTAGTTTTAAGAGTTGGTAAGGACACAGCAATCATCGCTATATACAGGTCTCCCTCTAATAACAACATTGTTAACTTTTTGCATTCGTTAGACAAGATGCTCAAAAAACTCTCAGCATTTAATAACATTTTATTGGTGGGAGATTTGAACATCAATATTTCACATGATTCTCAAGACACACGTCGTCATGATTATCTTAACTTATGCTCACTTCATGGTCTATTACCCGCTCACCAACTTCCCACGCACCAAAGTGGCTCTTGCCTAGATCACTTTTTGATCAAATGCATGTTGCCATCTACTACCCTTGTTACTAACTCGACACTTACTGATCACCATTCCGTGTTATTATCCCTTGAATTAAACCTCCCAAAGAGACCTCTTATGCACACTTTGGAGAAAATTAATCACACTAAGCTTGAAAATGCTTTAAAGAACATTATGTTTGATAAAATTTACTCCTCGCCGGATCCCAATGAGTCACTGAATTTCCTTGTAAAATCGATACAAAATGCCGTTGTGGACTCTACTACCTTTGTCAATTTGTCCCGTCGTCAGATAAATATTAAACCCTGGATAACTCCTGGATTAATTAGGTGTATTCGGCATCGAGATCGCCTTCATGCCAAAGCAAAACAATTTCCTGATGACTTAATGCTGGCTGTAATTTATAAACGATATAGAAACTTCTGCAACAATCTTCTGAGGAAGTTAAAAAACCTGCATGAAAAATCTATCCTTGAAGAAAATGGACAGAATAACAAAAAATTGTGGAAGTTCGTCAGGAAAATCACGTATTCCAGTTCCAAACGTGATCATTGTAGTGATTTACTAATGACTAACAATAACCCGGTAGCAGTTGCTAACAGTGCTAACACGTTTTTTGCTAACATAGGGAAAGGTCTCGCTTGTGAAATATTAAATAAAAACAAAGGCACGTCTCGCGCCATGCGGAGTGTGACTCACCCATGTCTAACATCGTTTGTTTTGTTTAATACTGACGAGACTGAAGTAGGTTGCATTATCAGCAGTTTGAATGATAGTCGTGCCGTAGGCTGTGATAATATTTCTGTTGCGACTTTAAAGCGTTATAGTAGTATCCTAGTTAAGCCTTTAACGCACATATTTCAGCAATGTCTGTCAAATGGGATTTTTCCTGATGTCCTAAAGAAGGCAATTGTGATACCTATTCATAAATCGGGGGATAAACTAAATATTAACAACTATAGGCCTATTTCTATACTGCCATCTCTTTCTAAAATCCTGGAAAAAATTATAAATAAGAGATTAGTTAGCTACCTTGAAACCAATAATATTCTTTCAGATCAGCAATTTGGCTTTAGAGCTAAAAAGTCAACTAGTGATGCGGTGAATCTGTTTACGGACCTCATTTCTTCGAATTTGGACCAAGGATTTAAAACCCTAGGTGTTTTTCTGGACCTAGCGAAAGCTTTTGATTCGGTTTCAGTGCCAATTCTTTTACAAAAATTAGAAAGTATAGGTATTAGGGGAACGCAGTTGAATCTCTTCAGAGATTACCTTAGTAATCGCTTCCAACGGGTCAAAATTGGTTCCACCTACAGTTCCGATCTTCGGCTTGATTTTGGGGTCCCTCAAGGTAGTATATTGGCTCCTACACTTTTTTTGATTTTTATTAATGACTTGTGTAACTTAGAGTTAGACCGTGGTACAATGATCTCATACGCTGATGATACCGTCCTAATTTTTTCGGGCAATTCGTGGGATGATGTTTACTGTTCTGCACAGAATGGTTTCAGCTTGGTTACTGGTTGGCTCCATCACAATTTATTAACTTTGAACCCAGGAAAAACCGTTCATGTCGCCTTTTCTTTAAGAAACTCCCAGCAACCGACTAGTCATGCATGCTCCATTCGGGCACACCAATGCTCCCTTACTAACCAGAACGAATGCTATACTTGTCCTGTCATTACTAAAGTTAGCTCCACTAAATATCTAGGTGTTATGGTTGACTCCAATCTAAATTTTACCCAACACATAGAGACAGTCGCTAACAGGATTCGAAAGCTTATGTTTATATTTAAAAAACTTCGTCATGTAGCGAATAAAAAAATATTAAATCAAATCTACTCAGCTCTGTGTCAATCCGTGCTAACATACTGCATTTCATCGTGGGGAGGCGCAGCGAAAACCACGCTCCTAACCTTAGAAAGAGCTCAAAGAGCGGTCTTAAAGGTCGCTACTTTCAGGCCTTTCCTGTTTCCGACATTGGAGCTGTATCAATCTTGCAAAGTACTTACCGTGCGACAACTTTTCATACTATCACTAATTATGAAACAGCATATTTCAGCTCCGTATAACCCTAGTGTGAACAACAAAAGGCGCAAAGACATAGTTTTTGTTCCCAAAAGCACCTCTCATGCTTTCGCGCATAAATTCTTTCCCTTTCTTGGACCTTATTTATACAATAAAATCAATAAAGTACTAAATATTTATGACTTAAACCGTAAAGTGTGCAAGGTTAAGGTTATTGCGTGGCTGCAAGGTCTTTCTTATGTTGACACTGAAAATCTGCTGACGATTGCAAGGTGAGGGTGACGCTGTGTAGCCGAGTGTTCTTTGTTTGTTTTGTTATTTGACACTTGATTAAATTATTATAGTTTAATTACCAACTAAGTATTATGTTTTAAGATATTGTGTTGCGATGTTAAATGCTCGAGTTGTATTTTAATTCTTTAGATTCCTTTTGTCTATAACACAGGTTACACTTGTAACCTAGCTTAGACTAAACTAAATTTACTATCTAGACCTAAGATTATTTCATGTTCATGTTTATATTTTGTATTTTTTATGAATAAATAAATAAAAAAATAAATAAATAAATAAACATACGGACAATTACATTTGAAAGAGTGCCATTACTGTCGTTACTTACTTCAGCACAGAAGTTGCCGGATACCTCTCGTTTTGCTTGAACCTTTAGATCAAGAACCGTGTAGCTTAGGGTATATGGTGCCACTCAGTCGATAAGGAAAACAATTAAATCCAATCAAAGAATTATATTGGAATGGAAAAAATCCTAACGGTGTTACATGGCGGCGAGACCGATTTCCTTAAATCTTAGGTAAGGCCGAAGCCTTGGTTGGCGAGGGCAGCCGCCTCGGGTTCGGGATTGTAAAGCGAAGAGACAAACAAACCGAAACATGGATGCACAGAAAAAACCCCAGAAAAAGACCAATGCTGGGAATGGAACCCAGGTCCTCGGCATATTATATTCACTCAAACACATACCATTGTCAACGGGATTTTGTTTCACTTATAGATTAGATGTATCAACCTTGCCTGACCAAACATAATCGTCGATTTTAAAGTTTCCACTGATCAGACTGGACTTCATCGCAGCGGCAAAATCTATTTAGCACTTTGATCGCCAATCACACATTTAACTTGAGACGGCACAACCTACTTTACTTTGTTAATGAAATTAAAGGCCCTCTTGTTTTGATTGATTTCACTATTAACTTTACGTAAGCACTTTCGTTTCAGAATTACATTACAACTAATTATTTATTGTAATACTAGCCTTCCGTCCGCAGCTTCGCCCGCGATAAAATTAATTATCCCGTAGGAAAAGGTTTTTCCCGCGGTAAAAAGTAGCCTATGTCACTCTGTGGTAACGTAGCTTTCTAACGACAAAATAATTTTTGAAATCGGTCCAGTAGTTTCGGAGCCTATTCAATGCAAACAAACAAACATACAAACAAACAATCAAATCTTTCCTCTTTATAATATTAGTATAGATGAATAACTAATTTAATTTAACAACGGCAAGAATTTATAACATATTGATATTGAACAAAACCTCAACATAACATCACGGCTGCTTGACAATGAATGGTTGACTTTATAAGAAGTACCTAAATTTTATTACTCTGGCAACAATTGTCTTAGTGTCAGTCAAATCCTAATCCTATCCTAACCCCCTGTTTCACCATCCATTGATCAAATCTATTTGACGGATAAATGTGATGCCGTCTATGTTTATTTTGTTCGAATAGACGGAGACGGCATCACATTTATCCGTCAGTTAAAATTAATCAATGGGTGGTGAAACAGCCCCTAACTATCCTAAAAAATACTATAAATGCGAAAGTAACTCTGTGTCTGTCTGTTTCGCTTTCACGCTAAAACTACTGAACCGATTTAAATGAAATTTGGTACACAGATAGTCTAGAGCCTGAGAAAGCATATATCATCACGCTAACACCAATAGGAGCGGAGCGGAGCGGAGCGGAGCGGAGCGGAAGAATGATTCAAAATCGGGGGTTTTGGTCAATATGTAGATAGGTAGTTTGTTATTGATAAATTAATAATAAAGTCGCCTTATTTGTGTATGAAAATTTCTTATTAGCAACTTAAGCTGTACATTTTTAACTTTTATACCTAAAACTATGTTCATATAAGGTGGAACATTACAGATTGATGTTTGCAAGGTTACACAAGGCCCTATTTTTTTTTTTTTTTAATTTACTTTGGAAACCCCTAAACTGCCAATCACGGTGTTTGTGGATGGAGGATTATTGCCATTTTCAGTGACTGGGCATAGACAATTTTAAAGCTTTCCACAGACCGCAGCGCGCTGCGGACGCTCCGACCCTGCGCTTTGGTCTGTGAAAGCCTTTAGGGCGTGGAAATAACCTCAAAATGACAACTGTATAAAAAATATCTTAAAAAATAATAATTTCGTGAAACACCATGAATAATTACGAATATTAATCTATTTAATTATACTAAAGATGAATTTCTTTTTATTATGCATACTTAGTTCAATTATCTATGAAATAATTTTCAAGTTTGAATCTGCAAACACTTAAAGCGTCACTCAACAAAAAAAAACCGCGGAAAAAATTTAAATTGCTATTTGAATTCTGAACAGACGTCCATTGCTCGTATTGAGCGTACAATGTATAAAAGTAATATTGTAGATTAGTATACCTAAAACATCGTTTTTTTCCTCGCATTCAAAGTGAAAAGTAGAGTGTTTAACGCGAGACAACTGCCATAATGACACGCGAATTATAGCCACCCTTGCTCTGCTCGGGTGGCTAAATATCTTGTGTCATTATGGCTTCTTTTAGTCCCTTGTTGAACAATCTACTATTTTTTACTAGTTGAAGTTTGACTTTTATGTATGGACACGGTAAATACGGGGATCTCCAAACACAAATTCTATGAAAAACTGGTAAATTGAACATTAATTGATAATTGTTGATATCATTAAATAGTTTATTTATCTAATAAATAATCTTAAACCAAAAATTTGCACGTATACACGATTTAATAGGATGACAAAGTCAGGACAGGTCAAAAAGGCAGGGTACAATACAAAAAAAATGCCCCATTACAGACGCATTATCGATTCCTACACTGACCATATTTTGGAGAGATAATTCATGAAATTGGAGACATTTTACCAAAGATGAGACAAGACTGTTAGCGTCAGCTCTCTCTATAGATTTCAGTGAGAGAAAGGCAGATACAATAGCATTCTGAGCTACACTGAAATAGCTTACCTACAAATTATTCCCATAAATTTGGTCACGCTGATCTCAATTTCAAAACAGTCAAGAATGCACTGAACATTTGAATACCTTGTTGTATACTATTGGTAATTGTTTTTTTTTTTTATTTCTTTTGAGGATGGAAGGTATATCAGGTTTTGAAAAAAAAAATAGCCAAGCTTAATACTCACACTCTAACTGTTCACTGATTCTTATCATAGAATCATTTTGCCTTATTTTAAATGTAATAATAATGTCGAGTTCAGTGAGTTTTTTATCACTATTTTCACAAATATATTTTAGCATTCACATAAACAAGAAAAAATAAAAACGCATAAAATTAACTAAAACGGGCTTCCTCATCCAAAGGTAGCACAGCGTGGGGCATTGTACCTAAGACGCTGGCCGCGTTGTCCCGCTGCACTTCGAGGTTCAGTTTTTGGGCGAAAAAAAAGCCTGCTCTTAGGTCGCCAGAGACGCCAATTAGTTTGTCAGACACTTCTTTTATAAACTTTATTGTGTCGGACGACCAAGGCCCAAAGGTTTCGACCGCAAGTGCCGCAAAAAAGTAGTTGTCTCTAAGAAAAGCATATTTGAGGCACTCGCCGGTTTGGGCATCGTCTGCAGCTGTCCTTGGCTTCCGCGCAGAGCGTTGGACGTGGGACAGGGCCAACGTATCCACGCATGTAACATCCCACGCCAACGGCTGCTCCAGACGCCACAGCACCAACGTAAAACCGTCGGGCCTCTTCCCGTCCGCAGCAGAAAGACCTGTAGGCTCTAGGGTCGCGGGAATGGACGCGGAGCCGAGAGCCCGGCGGGCGAGATCGTTGAGTGTCGCATGTCTGTAGAAACGGCACTAAGTTGGCAATGTAGGCCGTGACGGCCGAGAGCATCAGCCGAGCCACCGCAGCGACAGCAAGGATGAGGTTCGCAAGCCTTGAGGCCCAGACGAAGGCACACCGCGACTCGTAACAATCCCGGGTCTAGAAGGGACCCTATGTTCCGAGAACGGAGAGCGTGAAGCCAGTGTCCCGACTCAGCTTCTGAAACTGCCAATAACCGAGCCCGCTCAAAGCCATGGTAATTCTGGTCGAACCAGCAATGCGGACTCCAAAATCGAGCAGCTTTAATGCTCTGCATATAAATCTCTTGCGACTGCCTCACAGCGAAGGCCTCTGACTGTATCTTCATTCCCAAAGAAATTACTGTGAAAAACCTCTTGATATCTTTTATCCCAATCTGCCTTTTTATTAGAATAATAAGTAAACTGGGCTCTCGCTTTGGAGGCTGTTTGTCTCACTTTTCTAGCTTTATGCTAATAAGGAGTACTGCTCAGCATTGATTATTTCTGTACTTTGGTCTAATGATACAACTACATGTTTTTTGTAAAATTCAATTTCATTTACTTCACATGTCTTCAACTTTTCTTCAGCCAGTCTTCTTAACACATTCATTACCCGCCACGAATTAAAAGTCTATAGTTTTTCAGGAAATTTTGTCTTGTGTACACTTCTACTAATTACCTTTTCACCATGATCAACAAGTACATCACCTTTTCGCAAAAAACTTCTAAAAAAAAATAGAATATTCACTATTTGGTGTGCCTGAAATAAACAATAATATATTTTTTAAACTTCATTCTAGTTTATAACGTATTTTTTCCCCCTGTTTCACCCTCCAATGATCAAATTTATTTGACGGATAAATGTGATGCCGTTTCTGTTTGTTTTGTTCGAATAGATAGACGGAGACGGTATCACATTTATCCGTCAGTTAAACATTTTTATCCATTTGCGTGTAAAATCTGGCAATGAGGAAACAGGTTTGCATGTTTTTCGCAGTTTAGTTTTAATATTAGCCCAATATTTCTCTGTTGGGCGACGTTCGGGACAATTTGGTGGATTAGTATCTTTAGGTACTACATGAACTGAATTTCCTTTATACCATTCTAAAGTCCGGGACGAGTAATGGCAACTTGCTAAATCAGACCAAAATAATGTTGAAGTAGTGTGTTTCTTTATGAATGACAATAATCTCTTCTTCAAACATTCTGATAAGTATATAAATGCCAGTGTTGATTGTTCCGGTAGTAACGAAAGGCATGCTTCTCATACCACATGGACATATTATGGCTTGCCATACTAGGAATTTCTTGGCAAATTTTTCCACCGGGATTACTTTTTCAGATTCCTGAAAAGTCGAGATGTTACGAGAGGAATAATATTGATTACCTGGTATTGATTTAAAATCTGCCTTTACGTAGGTTTCATCGTCAATAATTAAGCAATAATGTTTCTTCCCAACCAACATGGTGTACAACAATCGAGAACGTCTAATTGCCCTGTTGTACTGTTCCACTGTTCAGTTTGGAGCTTTTTGCTTCTTTAATGTCGTAATGCCACACTTCTTTTTAATTTTTTGGACATTCGATTGGCTTGTATTGACTTTTTTTGACACATCGCGTGAGGAGGTCGACGGATTCTTATCAAATAGCTTGCATACCTTTGACTCCAACTTTTTGTTGGGTTTACTAGTCGGTCGACCCTCACGCTGCTTTCTATCTATATTTCCAAATTGCTTTATTTTTTTTAAGGTCCTCTGCGTCGTTCTTTGTGTGGTTTGGCAAGTTTTTGTTATCTCTGAAGTTGGTTGTTTAAGTTTTGTAATAAACTCTTGTAAAATCAATTCGCGTACATTTTTTTCATTCAACGCTAACGCCATTTTGGTAATTTACTGAAGTAGTTTTGTTTTTTTCACGTCATAAACATCGCCGAACGTTCTAAATTTAAAATGCTTACATAACTGTTCAAAAAGTTTGCAACTCGCTAAAACAAACTTTATAAAAGTGTAGGCGACAGTTTAATTGTAATTACCCTTTATTATTATGTTATATATAAAACTAAAAAGATAAATTTTAATCTCGTCAACTTTCATCGTGTAAAACGGAACTCAATTACAATTCCGTTCCGTTTTACACGAGTTCCGTTAAGTTTCGAAAACTGCGGTAACACGTGCTGTGATACCCGATCGAATCATCACTAATTTCGTTTGGCAATGTTTTGTCCTTATCTTTTAAATCACTCGTCACTCGAACCGCCAAAGAGTATCTGCACTTGTCCAAAGTCTCTTCTTTAAAGTTAATAATCGGTGCATTACTCCCAAGGCAAACGAAACAATTTTTTTTCACTGGACTGCGACCTACACTGTCTTTATCCATTTTAAGCGTCCGTTCGAACCAAGAACGGTAAACTGAACGGCGTCACATCTCCACCCTTAGGCGCACTATACCGGTAGAGTTATTCTAATACATAGAAAGAATTACATTTATTGCTATCTAGTTGTGGGTCGCCTGACAAGCAGCTGCCGTATACTTGCGTTGCCATCTTACGAACATAATGAGCCAAGACCTCTTCAATAAGAGAAATTTTTCGAGCGGTGGTAATCGTACAATATTATACAACATAACATCTGGTTATACTCCTAAGACAAGATAATTATGTTCTCGTAGGGTTTTTTGAAGATATAAGCGTAGTTGCTTGGTCGAATACTGCGTTCGGGTTGCTGCCACCACTTCTCTTTGGAGAGGAAATCAATCAAAATATTTACTGGATGGACGCTCTAGATGTCTTTTGTTGTTTTTTCTTGTCTACAGCGGCGGCGGCAGGAGAGATACCCATACCGCGGTTAATTTTATAGCTCATTATCTTATCAACAGCTAAGGCAGCTAATCGTGGGAGCAGATGATGATGATGATGGTGACGTGTTACGCCAACGTTTCTCTGCTGCATCGGTCAGTCGCAAAGCTGCCTGATGACGTGCTTCTAATGTTTTGTCTCGTGAGTAGGCGATGTCGTGTAATTTGCAAGCTTCATCCAGAGCGTTCACACCGGGATCTATGCGGATCAATCTCTTTTCTAATTTGGTACCGGGACCGCAATAATTGTAGCCGGGTATGTGTAATTCGAATGGTAAATCTACATCTACACTAATATTATAAAGAGGAAAGATTTGTACCTATTTTTGTATGTTTGTAATGAATAGGCTCAAAAAGTACTGGGCCGATTTAAAAAATTCATTTACCAATAGAATGCTACATTCTTCCAATTTGACATAGGCTACATTTCATTTTGAAAAAAATTAGGGATCCTTGGTAAAATTTGAACAATGTAACCGAAGGTGTAGAAAAATGAGTCTTAAAATGTCTTTCGTCGAATGCGCTGCCGAAACTATTAGCGGTAGAACAAAATAATGTACAACAATATTGAAGAACATCATAATGTCTACAAAAAACTCCGCGGTAGCATATGTCCAACTATTGTAGTTATGTCACTACAACAACTTTTTTCATTTTAAACATTAATGAAAATGCTAACCAAATTCAAACCATGCTATTTATGTGTTTATATTAATCCTTATCCAAATAAATTATTTTATGGTCAAGACCATTTAACTACCTATAAAATAGTTTTTAAATTATTTAAATTGGACTTTCCATTCAAAAGATATTACGAATTAAAAAATTCAAACAGTAAACAAAACCGCCATAGCGCCGTGGCCGTTGTTTGCGATGCAGTCTGAAAAGCGCGCCGGGCATCGCATTTTTTTAATATATAATTAATAAATAAATAATAAATAATAATTTTTTAATAAATAAAAATATTTGTAAAAAAAAGTGTTTTATATCCAAATTTCCAAAAATAAATAATTGTCTACCCCGTGCGAAGCCGGGACGGGCTGCTAGTTATTTATAAAAAGAGAGTTTGAACGACTGCTTTAGCCTAGTTGGTAGTGACCCTGCCTACGAAGCAAGAGGTCCTGGGTTCAAATCCCGGTAAGGGCATTTATTTGAGTGATAAGCACGAATATTTGTTCCTGAGTTATGGATGTTTTCTATGTATTTAAGTATTTATTTATCTATATACTTATATAGATAAATACATACTTATGTCTATCGTCGTCTAGTACCCATAGTACAAGCTTTGCTTAGTTTGGGACTAGGTCGATTTGTGTGAGATTGTCCCCTAATATTATTTAAAAAAAAAAAAAAAAAAAAATTATACCATCGCCTCGTATCGGTTTACGTTTCTTACTGACACGATTGATGTGCGTAATCATCTTAAGTACAACAACAACGCCGAGATAACGATAGTGGTGGTGCTGGTAATGCGAGCGTCAGTGATAGTGCTAAGATCTAACGCTCTCTCTCTCTTTTATATACATTCGCACTAACAGTAAGTATTACAACTATCGCCATAGTCACCATCATCATCATCATCATCGTTCTCGTCGTCGATGTCGCCGTCATCGTCCTCGTCGTCATCGTCGTCCGCGTCCATCACATCACCCGCCACCGTCGCATACGCCTCCGGTTCTCGCTCCCTCTCCGGTACCCGATTCAGTTCCCCGTATGGCACCCGATCCGGTACCCGTTCCGGTTCCCGATCTGGTACCCGATCTGGTACCCGTTCCGGTTCCAAAGCCGTTACTCGTTCCTGCTCCTCATGGTGTTGGTTACTAGTAGTAGTAGAGGAAGAAGTTTTTGTTCTGTTAGCGATGCAGAATGGACAGTTTCCCCTTACTAAGTGTGGTAAATCCAATTGATCTTCATCGCCGAATTTCACTGCTGCTCGAGCCAAACGGTGTTAAGTACTGTAACGTTTACCTTTATTCGAAGTCGCTGTCTCAACCTAAATATGAATTTTTAAGTATAGTCCTAAACCACATTGACGATCAGGTTCCTTTTCATACCTACACTGATAAAAGCGATGTCATTCCACCTGAAGAAGTTAGCGTTGTCATATTTGATGATGTCGCTTTGGAAGACCAAGATGCTATACGACAGTACTTTGCAATGGGTCGCCATCGATGGTTAGACTGCTTCTATTTGTGTCAAACTTACAGTAAAATTCCTAAACAGCTGGAACGTGATAATGCCAATTTGATATTGCTCTTCAAGCAAGATGAGGAGGTCATTGTATGACTAATGTGTACATATAACTAGGTACTCACTTCATCGCTGGACAGCGTGTCCACTCCGCATCTTGAGTGACTGATCATCTTTCTTCTCAAAATATGGGCAACAGTAAATTATAGTACCAAAGGTTGGGAACATGAACATCATTTGCTTCTGCTCCCGTTCGTTTTGATTCTTTAACCTACAAAAATAATAACAATTGTAAAAATAATAACAATTGTAATGTAAAATTTGATGTATATAAAAAAAGAACAAAAAGTATAAATAAAAAATTAAGCTCACCTTTTTAAATTCTCTTTTAAACGCCGTTCGCATATGCTCGACTTTTTTCTTTGTCTTTGTTTTCACTAACGATTGCGGCGCCGGCGGCTCTGCCTGTGAATCTAGACGTGATAATTTCTAGCACGTCGGTATATCTTTCAGGAGTCATGTTTCCGAATCGATTAATTGCGTTTTCGCATTTTCTAATAAACAAATTTAGATGTTTCGAATCTCCTTCAAAAATTGGTATGAGTGCTAACACTTCATTACTAATTCTGGGACTCGTTGAATAATTCATTGCATTTAACGGTTCTCCTAGAGGAGGTAAATTTTAGTTATTTTTCGGGTATTTCGGAATAGACAGGCGGATTCGCTGCTTCCAAGCCTTGCGATTCGGCTGGCGAGTATGAAGATGGCTCGGCCTCTTCTTCCCTAATAGTTTCTGTTTGCTCCGGTAGCACACGAGCAGTTGATTGTCTTAAAAAAAAAAAATTAAAATTTAGACTGTTTATTTCATTAAAAAAAAATACAATATTACATGCATTATCTTAACTACTTAATCTTAACTTAAAAAGATTATTGAGTTAAGAAGTCCTTTTGTGTATTCTTGACGTGTTTTGTGGGTTTCCACGTTGAGCTGCATGTAAGATTTGTTGCATTGGGATCCCGGCGGCTCCCGCTGCGGCTTGTGCCAAGAAATTAATTTTTTTAAAAATCCTACTCGAAGAAGATTTTCTGGTTTTAAGTAAACTAGTTTAATAAGAATATACAGGGTGGAAAAAATCTATGGGCCCTGGAGGGGAACTACCTTAAATCCTTTAGTTAGCTCATTTCACTGAAAGGAAACATTCCTTTATTTTTAAAAAGAAACAAAACTGCAATTTAAGATTTTTTAAATTTTGCTTGTTCCATCCGGGAATCGAACCAACTAAAAATAAAAAATAAACCCTCGCTATTTTATTATACAAATCGGTAGGATTGATGTTCAGGATAAAATTTGTCTAATAAACATTTGGTCCCACACTCATCTGTTGTGCGAGATACCCATAAAATTGAATATTTATTACAAGTTCTTTATTAACAAACAATACCTAGTACTGTTCACTTGTAATAAGTAAATGACACGTTATAATTTTCTTATCTCTTTAACATCTAAAGACATTGTATGAAGTACAAGCTTGCTAATGTTATTTATCTCTAAGTACCTTGTTGAAGTATTGGATAACAAAATCGGTAAATGGTAATAATAAATTTATGCACAGCACGATTCCTTCTTACACTAGACGTTCATTCTGACAAAAAGTTTAATAATGGAACGTATTTTTTTTCAACGCGGGGCAACAAATTTGAAATTCGAACGATAACATTTTTAAAAACTATAAGAAAGAAGTATTCGTTCGAATTTCAAATTTTGTTTTGTTTTGCTTTCATTCCGTAATTCTGTAATAATGGCGTATCAAGAACATTTCGATTTATTAGAAGCTTACTTTTCAAACAACAAGAATTGCAATTTAGCTCTACAGTGGTACAGTGAGAGGTATCCAGACAGACAAATACCATCTAGAAAAGTTTTGTCGCGAATGGTGAAAAATTTTGTGAATATTGTAAGTTTCAAAAAACGTTTAGAACGTCTGCAGCAGCAAAATCTAGACTTTTCCGATTTTGATTTATGTGTTTTGACATACTTTGAGTGTTACCCGAAAGCTTCAATTAAACTTGACTTGACTGGACTTGACTGGAAAGATTTTGACTGGAAAGAGCAAATTAAAGCAGTATGTAGCAAAATTAATAAATTTGTATTTGCATTAAAGAAAATAAGACTTCTTATATCACACAAAACTGCTTTGCTTGTCTATTATGGGTACGTGTGTTCCGCCCTCAGGTATGGCATTATTTTGTGGGGCAACGCGACAGATGTCCACCGAGTATTCATATCGCAAAAACGGTGCATAAGGGCTATATGGGGTTTATCACCTAGAGACTCATGTAAACCAATTTTTCGGAAAAATAAGATTTTAACGCTCACCTGCCTATACATTTTGGAGGCGTGTACGTTTGTTAGAAAGCACATGGAACTATTTGTAGTAAAAGACAATCGCAATAAGCGAACTATTACGCAAAAGCCATTAAAATTACCTGTAACCAAACTGAGCCTTTTTAAAAAGAATTCGTATTACATGTTAAGTAAAATTTATAATACTGTACCTAAAACTATAACAAATTTAACTGGAAATATATTTTATTCCAAACTTAGACAATGGTTACAAGAAGAATGCTATTACTCAGTGAATGAATTTTTCGAAAAAAATAAATAATTATTAATTTATCCGTTAATTTATTGTTATTAGACTTTATTAATATTAGATGTATTCATTTGACAATTTATATTCGATTACTTTAATTTAAATAGTTATAAGTACTAATATTTGTATGCCACCAAAGGCTGAGCGGCTGTACTGTATGAAA
Source organism: Archips xylosteana (assembly GCA_947563465.1). Lineage (NCBI taxonomy): Eukaryota > Metazoa > Arthropoda > Insecta > Lepidoptera > Tortricidae > Archips > Archips xylosteana. The sequence continues at coordinate 8,999,389 of OX387361.1, read as the reverse complement.
TAAATAATAAGACCTTGACATGTAACCCGTTCAATGCAAATAAATTATTTCATTTCATTTCTTCTAGTAGGGAAGTTGCTCAAGAGATATGCACCAGCCATACTCGTGTACTTAGTGTTTTGAAAAAGTACAAATACAGATGTTTTCGTGATGGGCGATTGGTGCAGAAACTACATCCGGGAGATAGTCAAAGGAGATTAGAGTTCTGTCAGAATATTCGAACAGAAATAGACCGCAACCCAAATTTTTTAGACTACATTGTATGGTCTGATGAAACAAATTTCAGCAATAATGGAATGTATAACAGACATAACAATCATTATTGGTCCCGTCAGAATCCATTCCGTGTTCGCGAAACAAACAATCAGGTCAGATTTTCCTTTAATGTTTGGTGCGGAATCAGAAGCAATATGGTTGTTTTGGTGCACATTTATGAAGGACATCTAAATACGGCAAAATACATGGAAATATTAGACCTTTTACATAATCAATTAAACCTTTTACATAATCAATTAAACCTTCTACCGGAGGAGGAACGAAATAAAATCATTTTTCAACAAGACGGTGCACCTGCCCACAATAGCAGAATTTCCAGGGCTTACCTTAATAAAAATTTCAATGTCTGGATAGGTACAAACGGGACGATAAGATGGCCAGCGAGAAGTCCAGACCTGACGCCTCTGGACTACTTTTTATGGGGTCATGTAAAAAATGAAGTTTACAAAACGTGTTATAATACTGTACCAGAATTAAGGGTTGCGGTAGAAAATGTTATTAGGAGCATACACCACAACACTTTCCAGAGGGCTACACGAAATGAATTTCAACGTAGACTAAATTTGTGTATCCGGAACGATGGGGGTCACTTCGAGGAACTTATCAGTTGAATTATTAAGATTCTTTTCTCTTCTTAATGTCCGTCTACGTTATAAAAATGATTCATGTTTGCGTTCTTCTTATTGATGATAAAATAAAAATTAATTTTAGTTTTCACTTTTTTTTTCAATCACCAAATAAATATGTTTATTAGACAAATTTTATCCTGAACAACAATCCTACCGATTCGTATAATAAAATAGCGAGGGTTTATTTTTTATTTTTAGTTGGTTCGATTCCCGGATGGGACAAGCAAAATTTAAAAAATCTTTAAATGCAGTTTTGTTTCTTTTTAAAAATAAAGGAATGTTTCCTTTCAGTGAAATGAGCTAACTAAAGGATTTAAGGTAGTTCCCCTCCAGGGCCCATAGATTTTTTCCACCCTGTATTTTGAGCAAGTAAAATACTTTTTAGTTCGATTGCAACGCTTACTCCTTGCTATTTTATTATATAGTGTAACGTTGCGTTTTTCGCATTTATAATTTAAATTTCGCGGCACTATGAAAAGTGTCCCACATTTAAACTTTCGCGCTTATCGCTTTAAACATTTTACATCGTCATTGGTTCGTTTCCGTGACGTGATTGGGCGAGCCACAGAGGCTCCTTATTCGTCCTTCGTCTTTTAACATCTGGTGTAGCCAGTGATATTAACTTTGCACAATGAGGTATTTCTGACAAGTCGAAAGTTTAATCACACAGGTTTTGCATTTTATTTTCCTTAAGTTTCGTTTCAGAATCAAAATAATATTCCAGATTTCATTTCATATATCTTTGTAATTATAAACAATATTTCCAATTTTCTGTCAGAAACGTTCTTGTTGGCCAAAACGGTTAGATTCCGGGCTGACAGAACGGAGCTGTCATTAGAAATGCTCCGGCGTCAGACGCTCTTTCCTATTTGCGAGCTGAAGCGACGCGGACGCAAGATCTAAATTTATACATTTAATTTAAAGTCGAAGTCCGAAGAAGACTTGAATGGCGATCGAGGATCGGCGGGTTGGCGGGTCCAGCATGTAATTTTAGTCACGATTCCGACGTGTTGCGGCTGGAGGGTATAATTTTCATTTACAAGAGATTATTTCAAGATTTTCATTTTCAAGAGTTTGTTTCAAGAGATGTTCAAGATAATGCTTTTCCATAACACCTTTCAAGAATAACAATTAATGCTACATTTGAGGACTTCACCACTTCATTCTTAAATCCTTTGCCTCATCTCAATATTTTCTCCACGAGTGAGAGCATGAGCAAGGCATGAGAGCGGTGATACTGGTTGGCATGACCTCAACTGAGTAGCTGCGGGGCAACACTTCGTGGTAGCAGAGGCAGGACGACGAGGCTCCCGAGACCACGGCCGGAGGAAACCGCAGGGAGTTCCCGGCGTGGAGCCACGCTCTGTTTCCATGAGGTGGGCCCTAATTCCCACACATTCCGGTAACTGATTTTAAGTATCTTTTCAAAGTAAGTTTCCAGTAATTTACACACAAATGGTGGTATAACATTTTGTAGGGACTTTAGTATTAGCACATACATATTTAGTTATAATTCAGTCCTACCATAAGCACGAACCGACCCTGATTTCCTTTTATGCTCTGGTTTTCAATGTTTTGCATAAAGTGTATGTGTTCATGTGATTTGACTAGGAATAAATTCTAAATTATTTACCCATTTCTGCATTTTACTTTCAGATCCAAATTTCCCTACATTTCCCATTTTCATTTCATTTTCCAGTTTTCATAGTTTTCTCTTAATTTTTTTGTAGCGTGGGGATTTTACCTTTTTTTCTCACCACGTTACAAATGGCCCCACGAGGGAGTATTGTAACGTTGCGTTTTTCGCATTTATAATTTAAATTTCGCGGCACTATGAAAAGTGTCCCACATTTAAACTTTCGCGCTTATCGCTTTAAACATTTTACATCGTCATTGGTTCGTTTCCGTGACGTGATTGGGCGAGCCACAGAGGCTCCTTATTCGTCCTTCGTCTTTTAACATCTGGTGTAGCCAGTGATATTAACTTTGCACAATGAGGTATTTCTGACAAGTCGAAAGTTTAATCACACAGGTTTTGCATTTTATTTTTCCTTAAGTTTCGTTTCAGAATCAAAATAATATTCCAGATTTCATTTCATATATCTTTGTAATTATAAACAATATTTCCAATTTTCTGTCAGAAACGTTCTTGTTGGCCAAAACGGTTAGATTCCGGGCTGACAGAACGGAGCTGTCATTAGAAATGCTCCGGCGTCAGACGCTCTTTCCTATTTGCGAGCTGAAGCGACGCGGACGCAAGATCTAAATTTATACATTTAATTTAAAGTCGAAGTCCGAAGAAGACTTGAATGGCGATCGAAGATCGGCGGGTTGGCGGGTCCAGCATGTAATTTTAGTCACGATTCCGACGTGTTGCGGCTGGAGGGTATAATTTTCATTTACAAGAGATTATTTCAAGATTTTCATTTTCAAGAGTTTGTTTCAAGAGATGTTCAAGATAATGCTTTTCCATAACACCTTTCAAGAATAACAATTAATGCTACATTTGAGGACTTCACCACTTCATTCTTAAATCCTTTGCCTCATCTCAATATTTTCTCCACGAGTGAGAGCATGAGCAAGGCATGAGAGCGGTGATACTGGTTGGCATGACCTCAACTGAGTAGCTGCGGGGCAACACTTCGTGGTAGCAGAGGCAGGACGACGAGGCTCCCGAGACCACGGCCGGAGGAAACCGCAGGGAGTTCCCGGCGTGGAGCCACGCTCTGTTTCCATGAGGTGGGCCCTAATTCCCACACATTCCGGTAACTGATTTTAAGTATCTTTTCAAAGTAAGTTTCCAGTAATTTACACACAAATGGTGGTATAACATTTTGTAGGGACTTTAGTATTAGCACATACATATTTAGTTATAATTCAGTCCTACCATAAGCACGAACCGACCCTGATTTCCTTTTATGCTCTGGTTTTCAATGTTTTGCATAAAGTGTATGTGTTCATGTGATTTGACTAGGAATAAATTCTAAATTATTTACCCAATTCTGCATTTTACTTTCAGATCCAAATTTCCCTACATTTCCCATTTTCATTTCATTTTCCAGTTTTCATAGTTTTCACTTAATTTTTTTGTAGCGTGGGGATTTTACCTTTTTTTCCCACCACGTTACAAATGGCGCCCACTTTCTTTCTTTTAGGTAGGAGTTATACCATCATTTCATGTGTTTATTAAATTTAATTGCTAACTTGTAATATTACTTAATTTTCATTTTAATTCTGTGTCAAATTAAACCATCGGAGGATATTTTATGTGATGTGTGCACAATGTGGTGCTTTTATTGTCAGTAATATACTGAATATTTCTATGTGTAATTTGTGTACTAATAAAGGTTCGCATTTTCATTAATACACAAATTCACAAACTTTTATGATCTCTTGAATATTTTTTCTTATAGCTGAGTAGTGAGTAGGTGTGTGTTTTAGTGGTTTTTTGGTTGGTACAGGTTTGCTCAGCTAAGCTGGCAGCCATTTTGTGTACAATTTTATTTGCCACACCCTAAAACATTACACTGAATTTATACTTCTCAGTCAGTGTTATTTTTTTTGAATTTCTGGGATTAGTTATTTATATTGACTATTCATGTTTACCTAAGACTTAAGAGCCTCCGGGTATAATATTTTGTTCATCGGGATACTTAATTGGAAAATTTGAATTTATTTTATTGCATCTTAAGTGTGTGGTGTGGTCATAACAACAAAAAAAATTTTCTCCATTTCACATTGAATTTCAGGTACAATTCTGATAAATTTTATTAACAAAACAGTTCCCTTTTGAGTTTGACAAAGTTTCATTGACTTAGATTTTGATTCAATAGCATATTTTACCTTCTTTATTCCAAATATTTGAGTACTAACATAAGACTGAAAAAATTTAAAAGACTGAATTTTTTTTTCTTAGATTTACATAGTGTAAGGATTTTCCAGTACAGAAGCTCGGTGTAATTTTCACCCGACTTCTTAAGAACTTGTGATTTGTTTGAACTTGGTACATATTATGTACTAGAAAAGTGCATACGGTGTTGCATTAATTTATAGTACAGAAGCACACCATAGTTTTCATCAATTTTATAACTTTTGTCTGAGTGTTGTAAATTTATGAAGTATGTAGTTTAAATAGTTATTGTAGTCCAGAAGCACACCATAGTTAGCATTAACTTACATTATTTTTGTCTGGAAATTTTTATTGGTTGTTAGATTGACTTTTAATAAGTACATAAGTTGGTAAAATAGTTCAGAATCTCACCATACTTTTTATGTAGCGTAACAAATGTTGTTCCTTGAATATTTATAGTTATGTGTGCTATTGTTTAGTAATTGTAGTAGAGCAGCTCACTTTCATTTTACTGAGTCACAAGAATTTATTTTCATTTTGAATGTTGATATTTTATGGTTAAGCCATAGTATTTTAAGGAGTTGTAGGAATATTTATTGTGAGTTTTACCACCATTTTGTTTGCATTTAACTTTAATAATATTTCAATATGGTAGGAACGCGTGGTAATCCGAATATTGAGGAGGAACCTGTACAGGTACCGGAAGGGGAACCAATTAAATCCGATACGAAGGTTAAGCAACAGAGGGATTCACCTGTCACTACAAATATTGTGTGTTCGGGTGATAAAGATTTATCCAAATGGAAAGTCAGATTTAATGGTACTGGCGATCCTAGGTCCTTCCTCGAGAATATTGAAGAGCTGCAGGCTGCCTTTGGTGTTTCAGACGAGAAGCTGTTTCAGTCTGCATCGCTGTTGTTTGTGGACAAGGGTTTAATTTGGTTGAGAGGTGTTCGGTCACAGGTCACATCTTGGACGGAGCTCAAGGATCTGTTGTTAGAAGAGTTTGACTCTGTTGATTTTGACTATAGGTTGAAAGGGGAGATTCGGGCCCGCACTCAAGGTGCTGATGAACCTGTACATATTTATATTGCTGTCATGTCCTGCCTTTTCAGCAGGCTGCGTGTGCCTTTAGGTGAAGAAGAGAAGCTAGAAATTCTGTTGCACAATATCAGGCCCAGCCTTGGTCAACAGTTGGCATTGGTTGAAATTCATTCTGTAGCGGAGCTTAAGGCGAAATGTCGGTTATTAGAGTCAGCAAAGCAGCGAGCTAATTTATTTACTGAACCTCCAAAACTTACATTGAGTCCAGAGTATTCTTACAGCGGAAAGTCAAAGCCAGTAGTAGCGGCTGTAGTTCAACAACCAGCTCCAGCTAAGGAGGCACCCGTGAAAAAACCTGTTTGTTACAAATGTGGTAAGACTGATCATTGTTTTAGGAGGTGTAGGGTAACACCCTCTTCTATTAAATGTTTTAAGTGTGGGGAACAAGGCTTTACAGTTATAACTTGTCCTAAGTGTACAAATTCAAAAAACTAGTAGCGAACCGAAGCAAATTTCAAAGTAGTCAGTTAAGTTCTGTTGCTAAGTTTTACAGTTATAATTCTATTGCTTCGGTTTTGTTCTCACCTGATCCAGATGACATAAGACCACATTTAAACATTTTAATTAACGATTTTGGAGTTTGTGGACTGTTAGATTCTGGAGCTTGTATATCTATTTTGGGGAATAATTCTCATCTCCAACTAATTAAATTTGGTTTTGACTGGCATGAAACATCTCACACATCATGTAGTGTTGCTAATGGGGTAAATTGTGAAACAATTGGGTACATGTTTGTCCCAGTTACTTTTAATAATATAACCAAGGTTATAAAGTTTTATGTAATTCCAACTATAGTTTCAAATATCATTTTGGGTTGCGATTTTTGGAAAGAATTTAATTTAGCACCTGAAATTTTTGATAAAATCAACTATAGATGCCCCTCAAATTCTTTGTTTTCCTTGAATGCCATTAATTCTGACCAGATACATGCTTTACAAGCTTTTGACGATTTAGGTTCGGATAAAAAGGAGTTAGCCGAGTCTATTATAAATAAATTTCATGACATTTCTTTTGAAAGTAAAGGACTAGGTAGGACGCATTTAACTCAACATTTTATTGATACGGGAGAGGTGGCTCCCCTGCGTACGAGGCAGTATCCATTGTCACCAGAGAAGAAGACCGCTTTGAACGCAGAGTTGGACCGGATGCTGGAGCTAGACGTGGTCACGCCTAGCGAAGGTGCTTGGAACAACCCTGCTCTCCTAGTACAGAAGGCAAATGGTGACTGGAGGTTTTGCTTAGACTGTCGAAAACTGAATGCAGTAACAAAGGGTGACGCGTACAATATGCCTTACATCCCACAGATTTTAGATAGCTTAAAAGAAGCTCGTTATTTGTCCTCAGTCGATTTAAGTTCCAGCTTTTGGCAAATTCCTTTACATCCAGATTCACAGGAGAAGACAAGTTTCACAGTTCCAGGTCGTGGCCTCTTTAAGTTCAAGGTAATGCCTTTTGGTCTTTGTGGTGCTCCAGCCAGACAACAAAGACTGATGGATGCTTTAGTTGGTTACAATTTCTGCAGCGACATTGAAAATGGCATGGTGTTTTGCTATGTAGATGATATAATCATCGTTAGCTCTGATTTTGATACACATTTACTTCTTTTAAACAGGGTTTTGGAGAAATTGCGGTCCGCTAATCTGAAAATAAATTTTAAAAAGTCGAATTTTTTTAGGAATTCCTTGAAATATTTAGGATACGTGATTGACGAATTTGGTCTTCGTACAGATCCTGAGAAAGTGGCTGCTATTTTGAATTTTCCAACTCCAGGATCTGCGAAGGATGTCAAAGTTTTCTTAGGAACTTGTTCCTGGTATCGGCGGTTTATCCGAAATTTCTCCACAGTTGCTGCTCCTTTAAACAAATTGACTAGCAAAGGAAAGAAGGCTCCTCCGTTCACCTGGAGTGAGGAAGCAGAAACTGCATTTAATACCCTGAAAAACCTTCTCGTGTCTGCTCCCATTTTAGCTGTCCCGGATTTTACTAAACCGTTTGCAGTACACTGCGATGCTTCTGCTTATGGTATAGGTGGAATGCTGTCCCAAAACATCAATGGTATTGACCATCCTGTTGCCTATGTGAGTCGGGCGTTGTCTAAAAGTGAACAGAACTATAGCGCAACGGAGAGAGAAGCCCTTGCTGTCATCTTTGTCGTTGAAAAGTTCCAGGCTTATCTTGGTTCACGACCTTTCAAGGTGATTACAGATCATGCAGCCTTGAAGTGGTTCATTAACTTGGAAAATCCCACAGGCCGATTGGCAAGATGGGGTTGTAGGCTCTCTCAGTTTAATTTTGAGATCGAACATAGGCGAGGCACTGACAACGTTGTTCCAGATGCTCTTTCGAGACTTATGAAAGTAGATGCCATTAATGTTTCTCCGGCAGATGCAGTTGCAGATCCTTGGTATGACAGGGTTCTAAAGGGTTGTATTGACTTTCCTGCAAATTTTCCAAATTTTTCCGTTAAGGATGCGAAGTTGTACAGGTATTGTAAAAGTAAATACAACCTTTTGAACGAGTTTGACTGGAAGGAGGTAGTTAGGAAAGGAGATAGGCAGGCCATTTTAAAGGAGAATCACTGTGAACCCACCGCAGCACATTTTGGGGTTTTTAAAACTCACAGGAGATTGTGCCTTCGTTACTTTTGGCCGGGAATGCACAAAGATGTGGTGGAGTTTGTGAAGTCTTGTGACAGCTGCGCAGCTTACAAACACTCCACTAAAGGCACAGCTGGGTTGATGGGTCAGCCTAAAGTTTGTCATAGGCCTTTTCAAGTGCTCTCGGTAGACCTAGTTGGTCCTTTGCCTCGCTCTAATTCTGGATTTACATTTTTGTTGGTTGTTACTTGTTGTTTCTCCAAATACACATTTTTGTTCCCACTTCGGCGTGCTAGCAGTGCGTTAGTAGCTAAACATTTTGAAAATGATATCATTCTGGTTCATGGAGTTCCGGAAACCGTAATTGCAGATAACGGAGTGCAGTTTACGGGATCTGAATTCCGAGCCATGATTCAACGTTATAATATTCCTAACTTACACTACACGCCCCGCTATACGCCGCAAGTAAATTTAGTCGAAAGGTTCAATAAAACAGTCATGGTAGCGGTTTCATCCTATGTAAAGGATAATCATAGATCCTGGGATCAAAATCTCTGCAAAATTCAATTTGCCATAAATAGTGCCATTAATGAAAGTACGAATTTTTCACCTTTTTTCCTAGTGCATGCTAGAGAGCCAGTAATTAATGGTAAATTTTACAGAGATTCTGACAAGGCCTATGAACCTGGTATTCCACGAGAAGAGTACGCAGGAGAATTTGGGCACATGACTAATATTTTTGAAGAGGTGAGAGGTCATTTACTTAAGGCTCACGCCGCTAATTCCAAGTACTATAACTTGAGAAGGCGGCCAGCGAAGTTTAAAGAGGGAGATTTTGTTTGGAAGCGTACTTTTGTGCAAAGCGACGCCAGTAAATTTAAAATGGCGAAGCTGGCACCTAAATACGAGAAGTGTAGGGTAAAGAAGGTTCTTTCACCCTTGGTTTATGAGTTGGAACGACTTAATGGCCAGTGTATAGGTTCCTGGCACATTAAGGATTTTAAGACATAGTTCTACTCAAATTTTTGAAGTAATTTTTTTAACATAGTTTGTAGTAGTGTTGGTTTGTTGTGGAGAGTTGTAGTGCTGTAGATATGTCAGTGGTTATTTTCAAAGTGTCAACACAGTTTATGTAGTTGTACACCGAAGGTTTATAAGGAAATGATGAACAAGTTTATTGTGTCATTATTGGTAAGATTGGTGATGTATGTGTATATGTATAAAAGAGTATGAAGAGAAGCATGTATGGGTGGTGTATGTTAGGAAATTTCAGCTGATAAGAGTATGAGTGTGGGAAGAGAATAACTACCTGTCATGACTGCCTACTCACTGTTAGTATTACATTGTATTTAATTTTGTATAAGATTTTTCCTTTTTTGGTCAGTTTAGGCAGAGTTTATTTTCTGGAATGTTTGGATTCAGTTTAAATTTAAGGCTATTTTTTTGCTAGGTCTTTAAGTTACACTTTGGAAAACTTAAGACTGATGGCTATTGGGAGTTTTAGATGGAAATTTTGGAATGTTTTTTTGATGGGTTTATTGGAAGGAGTAAGGTTTTAGAAGGTAGATGGTTTGGTATGTTTTTGAAGTTAAGTTATTGGAAAGTTATTGATGGTGGTAGGTGAAGTTACTCAGTTGGAGGCTGTAGTAAGATTTTTTTTCATGGTTGGTTTATTTAACATCTTCGCCCGGACTGGCAGACTATTGGTTGCAAGTGATGTGTCCTGGCTTGTTGGATTTTTTTGGAATGGAAAGTTACTGGATTGAAAAGTCATACTGAGTATGTAGAGCTAGTTATATATTTGTATATTTAGTTAGGAATTTTCATATTTTAGTAAGAATATTCTGTATAGATTCTTTGTTAAATTTTCTTTAACGGTGGAAATTCCGTCCTTATTTTAGGTTTGTTTCGGTTGTTTTTCTGGGTGATCAGGGAAGATTACCCGATTTTGTAGCTGGTTGATTAGATATAAGATTTTGTTTGGGTAAATATTTTAGGATTGTTTTGGTAAGTCGCTGGGACAGCGACAGGTTCACATCTATGTGAACCTTTCCCTTGGGGAGGGAGTATTGTAACGTTGCGTTTTTCGCATTTATAATTTAAATTTCGCGGCACTATGAAAAGTGTCCCACATTTAAACTTTCGCGCTTATCGCTTTAAACATTTTACATCGTCATTGGTTCGTTTCCGTGACGTGATTGGGCGAGCCACAGAGGCTCCTTATTCGTCCTTCGTCTTTTAACATCTGGTGTAGCCAGTGATATTAACTTTGCACAATGAGGTATTTCTGACAAGTCGAAAGTTTAATCACACAGGTTTTGCATTTTATTTTCCTTAAGTTTCGTTTCAGAATCAAAATAATATTCCAGATTTCATTTCATATATCTTTGTAATTATAAACAATATTTCCAATTTTCTGTCAGAAACGTTCTTGTTGGCCAAAACGGTTAGATTCCGGGCTGACAGAACGGAGCTGTCATTAGAAATGCTCCGGCGTCAGACGCTCTTTCCTATTTGCGAGCTGAAGCGACGCGGACGCAAGATCTAAATTTATACATTTAATTTAAAGTCGAAGTCCGAAGAAGACTTGAATGGCGATCGAAGATCGGCGGGTTGGCGGGTCCAGCATGTAATTTTAGTCACGATTCCGACGTGTTGCGGCTGGAGGGTATAATTTTCATTTACAAGAGATTATTTCAAGATTTTCATTTTCAAGAGTTTGTTTCAAGAGATGTTCAAGATAATGCTTTTCCATAACACCTTTCAAGAATAACAATTAATGCTACATTTGAGGACTTCACCACTTCATTCTTAAATCCTTTGCCTCATCTCAATATTTTCTCCACGAGTGAGAGCATGAGCAAGGCATGAGAGCGGTGATACTGGTTGGCATGACCTCAACTGAGTAGCTGCGGGGCAACACTTCGTGGTAGCAGAGGCAGGACGACGAGGCTCCCGAGACCACGGCCGGAGGAAACCGCAGGGAGTTCCCGGCGTGGAGCCACGCTCTGTTTCCATGAGGTGGGCCCTAATTCCCACACATTCCGGTAACTGATTTTAAGTATCTTTTCAAAGTAAGTTTCCAGTAATTTACACACAAATGGTGGTATAACATTTTGTAGGGACTTTAGTATTAGCACATACATATTTAGTTATAATTCAGTCCTACCATAAGCACGAACCGACCCTGATTTCCTTTTATGCTCTGGTTTTCAATGTTTTGCATAAAGTGTATGTGTTCATGTGATTTGACTAGGAATAAATTCTAAATTATTTACCCATTTCTGCATTTTACTTTCAGATCCAAATTTCCCTACATTTCCCATTTTCATTTCATTTTCCAGTTTTCATAGTTTTCTCTTAATTTTTTTGTAGCGTGGGGATTTTACCTTTTTTTCTCACCACGTTACAATAGGTATTTAATAATTAGTGTTGTACTCAAATTATTGTTTATAAGCGTATAAGTTCCCTTTTTCATGAATCAGATTAACCGTTTTTAAAATATTCGCATCAAATTTAAATATATAATTCGCTTATGCTATATGTGACGTCTCACAAGTGATAAAATTGCTTAATTAACATACAGTTACATATAAAAATGATTAGAGCTCTATTTTAAGGAAAACAAATAAACGTTCGCTTTATGAAATATGGAATAAGGGGTTTGATAAGGAAGGAAAGGTTTTAGTGAATCACCATATGGATCCTCCCGATTCTGCAGCGTCTCTCTCGGTATTACTTTTTCGGAAATTTTCTTCAGGAATTCAGGCAATGTCCAATAGTTTATGATTTTGCAGGATCGTTCTGATGCTTTTAGCAGTTCTTGAAAGAACAGGACTCTCAGAGTGGGTAATTGAATCAGCTGGTCACTTACTTGATCGTAACTTTTCAGTTACCCTTCAGAAATCCTACCGACTGCGCCAATCACGCTGCCTGCTGAGCGCGTGATCTATTAGTTACTCTTGACTGAACTCGAACTTCTTCAATTGGCCATGCTTCATATTTTTGGTGTATGGTTTTTATAATTTATTTGATAAATATAGACTATTTTAAGAAACTAATTTCGGTATTTTTGTTTTTAATGAATCCTGTCTACATTAAAAAAATATATTAATTTATTGCTGACGTGACGTCATCAAATGCATAATGGATAATGTAGTCTTCATCTGCACAAAAAAAATTACAGTAAAGTCTCTGGTAAAGTCAACGTCAAGGTGTTAACGTCACCGCGGACGGCTAACCTCAAAAAAATTTGAAATCACTAACTGAACTTGTTTGAAATGGAAGGCTACGAGTGTTTCGTCCCTTTATGTTCGAATAACAGCAGGGATAAGATAACCCGGATTTGTTATTCGTACCAATCCCAGAACGACGGCGAGAGGAATGTTGTCGAGAAGTGAAGCAAAAATACTTCAAGAACTATTTGCAGTTTTGTTGTGAAGATCATTTAAATGTATCTGCCTATAACAAACACATTACTTTTACACAATGATTTAACAATAAAGTCTAGACCATTGAGTAGCTCCTTTTATTTCAGCGATGTTGTGGTTGAACTCCAGTATCATGCCATTGTCCACTTGTGGCAAATTACGAAAATCGGCTTTTTCGAAATTAGCCGTCCTTTTAGCCATTTTCAGTGCCGTTAGAGGATAAAATGCTGCTTAAACCTTATATATGGTTTTAGTCTTTGTGCTTAAATAACAAATAAGTAAACAAACAAACCACAAAACGAAACGACACGTCAATGTCAAGTTTGAGTTTATGTTTGATATAGACTAGACACGTTTTTTTTTTAAATGAGGCATAGGAATCATTATCCATTATTCATTTGATGACTCACAGAAAGGTCATTTGTAGTTCTTAATAATGTAAGACTTTTTTTAAATCTGATATACAGAAACTGTACCGAAAGCTTGTTTCTCGAAATGGTTTTGAGATTTCCATACATATTTAAAAAGTTAGCATGGCTAATTGGACACGGGAATAATGAAATTTGATACTGGTGTTAATTAATTATATTGAATTAACTGGTGGTTAGTAATACACAACTATTCTGAGAGAGGAGGTGCAGCAGAATGATCTTAGGAGACGCAGCTCCAGTTTATATATGCTTCTGATCTGATGCTTGATATTTTCTTTGTCACCCCTCTACTAATTGGCGTAACAATCTCAAGAACACACAACAGCCATAAATTTCATCGTAAAAATATAAAGTTATTGCAGTTACGTGATCCTCGAATTGGTTCGCTTTCCACTTAGGATTAGTCAAATGAGGTGCGACTAATTATACAATAGAAAACATTGTTGCACAATTTTATGGTTCCTTGACTACCTACCTACCCTCCTCCTTGTTTTGAAGTCGGTTAAAAAAATTACCACTTACAATTTTTAAACAGGCTTAGGGGGAATGGCAGGAAAATAAAAACCGGGGTGATGCGCGCGAGTGCCTCTAAGTCTGGATCGACAAATAGTTCTCAGTGCCCTTATAATGCATTGAGTGCAGAAAAGGTGGCCGCATATTGTTGAGGACAGTGGGTAACAACCATAAAATTGTCCAAACAGATTAAGCACTCGCCCAAACTGTATCTGGGTTTTTTAATTTCCGGCTCCTGATCTTCATCATCCCGCTCGTGCGGCCATTGTGTAGCGCAATGAAATAAAAATGAGGAAAGCACTACAAACCACGTAGTAATTTAATTTTGTGTATTTTTCAAGACCGCAATGACACAAAATTTTTCAATCAAAAGACAACTTGAATTTCACCGTCAAGGCACACGAAAGAACAAAATGAAGAAAAAGCACCACAAACCACGTAGTGACTAGGAAAACCAAGAGAATATGTTTATCACGGAGACATTCAGATTTTCATTCTCATCTACGTACGGCACAAACATCTCTGTCAAGCTCACATTGTTTTTTTCATGTCTCGATTCAAATTAAAGCTGACAGCGAAATCAGCCAGACCAACAACGAGACACAATACCAATAAAAAGGTTACAGTATAAATTTGTAGCATATTGTTACGAGCCGTAGGGTTCGTTAGATAGATAATACGCCTTTAACGTAAAACTAATTTAATTAAACAAAAAGGAATCTCTTTCAACACTAAACTTATTCACTTAAATCACTTAGTAATCACTTTGATTTCTCTTACGAAGCGTCGTAGTGCGTTGATTGCTGCTGCAGATACTCCTCGGCCACGGACCGTCGGCCTTGCGCGAACACGCGCCAGAGGCGCATGGCGTGCGGCACGAACAGCACGACCAATATTCCGCTTAACAATACCACGACCACGGGCGTTTCCACGACCACGGGCTGGCATCCTCGCGAAGCTATTTGCCGTAAACACTCAAGTTCATTCAAACATGAGGTCATGAGACCGGTAAGATTTACTGGTTTCCCGTTGACCCATCTCCGTAACAATATCAATTGCTACACTACCTACTAAGCAATTAAATAAATTCCACGCCAATATTAAACAAACACTAGAGTTCAGTCAATCCTGTCCTTGAAGTGACCGGACATGGACCGTGTCTTCTTCGGTGCGGACAGGGTTCCGTTAGTATAGTCCGCGGAGTATACTATAATCCGGCACAGGGAGACGCGTTCCCGGAGTATACGATCTCGTTCTCGGTCCGCGGAGGTGGAAAATAACGATCTCAGTCCTTGGAGTATAGCTATTTGGCCAGTTTAGTTCATGTGATCTTGTCTATGGCTATGATAATCAATTGATTTACCTTCATACTTAACAGGCTTAGGACTGTCAACCAAAACTACATAATTTCAACTTTTACATGTATGTACAAACAAATGTAATGATTTTGTGACTAACATTGCTATTTTGATTAGTATGTACATTTTGGTTGGCGTATTTATAAATCAACTGATTGTATATACATGATCTTTATTTTTTTATTTATTACGTATATACATTGTTTTTTTTTTTTTTTTTTTTTTTTTGTTTTTTTTTATAATATTATATGTTATTTATACATTATTAGTATTATGTACATTATGTACATATTTACAAATATTTATTTACTTATAGTTATGTCCTATAAACAGTAATTGTGATAATTTCTTCGCCTTTAATCTTCTTCTTCGGTTAGTTAAAGTCAACCCCGCTTTGGAAAACAACCTTTCACAGGGCACTGATGTGGCTACGATGTTTAATCTTTTTAATGCATATCTGTATAGTAGGGGATAGACCATTTTTCTTGCTTGCCACCAAAGCAGTGGATCTTCTGACCTATTAATAATAGGTTCCTGCAGATACTTATTAATTTCGACTATTCCCGCCGCTGTGTTGTTTGCTGGAACTAGATTGGCTATTTCTGTATCAAATTCATTCCAGATTGAATCTCCCGAGGTTGCAGTTGCGGTAGCAGAAGGAGGCGCAGGTTCAGCCAGGTGCGGCGTATTTGCTGGTCGCATTGCTCCTACTTTTGCTTTCAGGCCTGCCAAAGCTTTTCCAAAGTTCTGTTCAAGTCGGAAACCTCGGTGCTTGAATCTGGGGTCCAGTATTGTACTTTCCGCATGCAACACGCTCGTTTCTATATTTTTGAAACGCCTTTTCAATTGCTCTTGCAATGTGTGCAGCAGATTCTTGATCTGGGTTGCATCTTCTAATTCTGTTCGCGACACGCGCTGTTCTATGTGTCGCGAAAGTAGTCTACAATAGACGATCACTTTTGAGAGACTTACTGTTTTCTCGCTCGAAATTTCAGTAGTGACTTCGTAGAAAATTTTTAAAATCGGGACAGCACTTTCGATTACCCTCCAGTCTTCAGCGGATAGTACTAAATCTTGTCTGATAAGCGCCAATGTAGCAATCAAGGATTCTTTTATCTTTGTGGCCCTATCCAGCATGTCATATGTTGAGTTCCAGCGTGTAATAACGTCCTGCTTCAATTTCAATTGGGGTGCATTCATTTGTTGTTGTATATTTTTCAGTTTATTTAATCCTGTTGTTGATCTATGGAAAAATTCTACAATTTTTTTTACTTTGCCTGTAATTTCCGATATACATCCGAGGGCAGTTTGTACAATCAGGTTAAGCGTGTGAGCAAAACAGCTGACTGACCGCCAATCACTTAAGTGGATTGCAGCCAAAATGTTAGCTGCATTGTCACTTACGATCGCCCCCACTTTATGTCCAATCTCCCACTCCATGAACTGCTCTCTCAAAAACTGATGAAGGTTTTCTGCCGTATGACTCTCTTCATATTCGATGCAGCCGAGTAAATATGTACAAAGTTCACTGGTCTCCGGGTCAATATAATGTGCAGTGACACCGATAAAACTCTCATTGTTGTCTGAAGTCCAGCCATCGGTTGTGACGCATACTGCAAGAGCCTTTGATAACTGATCCTTAACTTTTTGTTTGAGCTTTAGATATTGTTGGGGCAGGAGGTTTTCTGACAGGGTTTTCGGGGTCGGTAAAGTGTAGGATGGATTCAATAGGGTCACGAATTTTCTGAACTCTATGTCGTTTACTAAATTAAAGGGCTGGTATTCTTTTGCTATCATGAGCAGCAATTGCATGTCTACTTGGGCTTTTTTGCTCTGTGTAATGGGCCTTTTCGTAAATCCGTCCATTTTCAATTGTTCAGAAGATTTCGGTTTTGGGTTGTTTGCGGGGCGGAAATTTGTGTTGGCTGACAGCAGGTCTGGTTGTTCAAATTGCACTTGGGGTACGTCTGTTACAGGCATTGGTAAACGTTCTTCTGGCGCTAATGAAATCGTCGGGTGTTTCCTTTTCAAATGTCGACTTAAATTGCCCAATGTCCCTGAAGTGAATGAGATACAATCGGAGCAATAATTGCACTTTCCTTTTTTACCGTTTTCTTCAGTAAAATGATCCCACAGTATGCTAGTTTTTTTCCGTGATGCCATTTTAAAAAGTATGCAAGTAGAATCACCAATGTATTGAAATCAATTAAACTTTTTGTTTCACTTTAAACAGTCCAATAGTCCTTTATTTTAAAAATAGCTATGCACTTGACACACTTAATACTTGATACACAATAATATTTGCAATTGCAGAGCAACACGAAATACTATATTTCCGCATTTACGGCACGCGTAATTTCATTCAAATTGTCAAAACAAAACTAAAAAACTTGCGGAAACAATTAGCATGCAATGTAGGTGTCTATTCAAACCGAAAAAGCAATAACTCAAGAGACTCCAGTGCATCAATTGTGACTTATTGATAAGTTGTTTAGGTCGAAAATTCAATAACGGAGAGCATCTGTGTTCGCTGCACTCGGTCGGATGTCCGTTCACAAGGTCACAATCTCCAGCGGAGAATTGGCAACGTCGCGCTATCTCGCGTTCGGAGTTCAGGTTGGAGCGGAGCGGCAACGTCACACACAAGTTGTTCATTCACGATCATTGCGACAGTAGGTATTGCCTGCCGGACATGTGGAGTATACTAATTTAGGCAGGTCGGACAGGAACGATATCGGTCCGGGATCGGACATGTCTCCTTGAACTATTACGGTCCGGAACGACTTATCTCTAACAAACACTGTTCCAAAGAACTGCAATGCAAGTGATTGCGTCTGTCAATGTGACATGACATGCAATTGCAAGTAGGTAAATCATTTGTCTAAGGTTATCGCTTCACGTACGTAAGACCAATAAGGTTATCTACTTAAATAACAACAAATACTTTTTGTTTACAAATGTAAACAAAAATTTTAATTGAGATTGAGCATAGACTTAAAAGACGAAAATTTAATTGCATTATAATGAACAATCAAGAGGTCGATAAAAAAACATTCACGCTCTACTGAAAAACAATTTCAGTGCGACAAGATAACGGGGTCTAGTCATATCCCTTACAATGTATCAATTAACATATACTGGGGTGTCCCAGAAGTAAAGAGACAAAATAATATTAACAATATTTAATTAAAAATATTCTGATATAATTTCAATTTAGTATGAAAAGAAAGATTTATTTTATTTTTATAGAAGACAAATATTAAGAAACAATACTTAACAATAATTAAAACTATAAACTAAACATCTAAGAAAGTAAAACTAATATATTTTTTAAATCTTTATTTAATTTGCTCCAGCAATGCCTTTGTATCCATTTTTTCTCATATTGGTTGCAGCATGCTTCATGACCGCTTTTCCAGAAGTAGCTGCTACTCTTTTAGCCAGTCTCGTCCATCGGTGTTTGAAAGATGTCAACGCTTGTGGTATATCTGTGTAATTTTTATACTCTTTTTTTTTTTGCACAGGGCCCAAAACATTTTAATATTGCGAGCTTGAGGGACATTCGGGGCATTATTTTTTTCGTTATGGACTCAACACCTGCAGTCTGTAGATACTGAGTAACTTTAAACTCGTAATGGCATGAAACCAAATCCGGCCAAAATAAAACATCTCCTCTCTGAAAATGCTTTTCTATGAAAGGTAGTCAAATCGTCGGCCGTGGCTGGCAGGAGATTTGACAAGTACTCGGAGACAGGCGTCGCGTTGATCAGGATTTGCAGGTTGCGTACTCGGTGGATAATAACTCAATATATGACTGATTAAGTGAAGTTTTATTTTTAGAGTAATTTACAGCAGTTACTAATCAACTACAGACTTCTTCGGAGACGAACTACAGAATGATCTCGGAGGGGCTGAGGGACTGCTTTTATACTGCCCTGTCAAGGATACACGTGTTTCCAGAAAATAAGTGAAACTACGAAGCAACACAATCGGCCTCGGCCATCAAAAGCTCGTAAAAAGAATCGCTACGTGTTTAACACAATCGTTTTACTCTGAACAGAGATTAGGCTAATAAGCCATGCGTAACCTTTAGAAATAAAATATTAATAAATGCGACAATGTTATACTTTGTCGCTTGATTAGGTAATGTATAGGCAGGACCCTTAACTACCTTCAAGTTTTTTGCCTCGCTGTATTTGTTTAGTTTCTGGGATTTTGTATCCCCCCAGTATTTGTTCCACTAATGAACCATCAGTTTGACAGTGAGCAGCTTCATGCAGCTTTGATGCTGTTAGCCGACCCTGACGAATGTTGTGCCAATATTTGGAATTAGCTTGGCCTTCTGTCTTGTTATTTATATTGTTTATGATGTTTTGATCAAGAATTTCACTAAAAAAGGTTTTAAAATTATTAAAATCATGTGTTACATTCTTCTCAACAAATATAAGCGTTAAATCAAAAATGTTCATACTGAGGTCTCTAGGCATTTCTGTATTATACTTAATTATCAAAATTACCTTTTTAAATAAAACGCAATATTTTTATTAATTATTTTATCCAGAATTAGGTGTGTGTCGTTAATGGTATTGTACTTGTTCACTTGTTAATAAATTGAAGAACTATTTCCTGGCTATCCCACTAATAACGTTCACTCCTATTCAGAATCACTCGATGATGACGATGATGACTCCCCCACATTTATTACAATTCTGTCTGTCAACTCGTCAATATGACTGTCTAACCCTCTCATTTTTTCTTCTTCTTTAAGCACATGTTTCTCACAGTTTTCCCAATCTTTGGCTGTAACATTTCCAAGTGCCTCAGGTAATAATTTTTTTTAAATCTTTTAGTTTGAAAGTCGTATTTTTTGTCGCTATTTCTTTGCCCATATCAGCTCGATGGGGTTGAGCTCGCAGTGGTAGGGTGGGAGCCTTATTAGTGTGATGCCCCTTTTTTCGCTTTTTCATCAACAACAAATTTTTCATGTTTGCGTTTTACTTGTCGCACTTTCTGCATCAGTTGGGGCTTAACCTCCTTAGGTCCGAATAGCATGTTTTTAGATTGCAACCATTGCTGGATATCAGCCTTTTTGTTTTTAATGTATTTGTCTTCTTTGCGTGAATGGTACGGTGCATTGTCCATAACAATCACTGAATTTTTCTCAACAATGTTTAAAATTACATCAAATCATTTTTCAAAATTTGCTTCATTCATTTCACTATGGTAGTCACCATTCCCCTTGCTTGCCAGAAATATCAGCTCGCCCTCCTTCAAGCAGCCAGTTGATGACCCTACAAAGGTAAACAAATATGTTATTGCATGCTAACTAGAGATGAGTTGGTGCTGGTCCTGAAGAGGTATGACTCGTAGCTCTGGATCGCCGACTGGAACGGAGCTCGAAGCGCGATAATTTCAGTCAACGTCGTGGTAGACTTTAGTAGAGGGTTTTTTAAATACTTTGTTCGGTATAGAATGAAATAAATTATTCAATACAAACTTAGGTTTTTTAATTTAACCTTTAGTTTTACAATTAGACGTTAACACTATTAAGGCGGAGGATTGAATGGTCCTCTGGTTTTGTGCTTAACTATTTATACGCGGAGTCCGCCATTTTCCTGGTTTCAGTACTGGTGGGATGACAAGTACATGGAAAACTGCGTAGATAAGCAAAGTCGTAAAATTGTGCCTTATCCATATTAATGGGCACCGGAACTTATTAGGCCGGCTACGCTTGTGACACGTATTTGTTAATTTATTGCTGAATCTAATGAGGATTCTATTGAAGATTACTACTTTTTAACTACTTTGTGATCATAAGTCATTTTCTAATGGGACAATTTTGATAAGTCGATATAATAAAATGAAATAAAGTTAATACTTTAGAGGTATGACTTTGTTTTTGATAAGGTTACGAGATTGCGTCAGCGAACCGCGTCATGGTCCTTAAGGGCTAGCTTATAGTTATAGGGTTAAGGTTCATACATAACTCCTTCCCCCTTAGAGTAAAATTACCTAATTAATGTTAAACAAGTAGGTTATTTTACGATACTTAAGGTCTATCGTATTGTCTAAAACACGAAGTTCATCAGATTCACTTGAACACTATTTAGCACTGTGAACTTTTAATCACTTTCACTTCGAAGGGTCCATATCTGTGTGAGACATGCTAATCATATGAACACAAGAACAAGAACTTTGCGTCGTAAAAATTTTCTTATTGATGTGCCATGACATTTTTGCATGATGACTTCTATAAATGCGGTTATCTTGCCTCTGTGTCCGGTAGATCTTTAATCCAACTGGACATTGACAATAGTCCAGATCATGAAGTTACTGCAGGTTTTCATGGTCCAAGCTCATTGCTCAATGGTAGGAAGGAAATGTGTCTTCTGTGACTTCTTTGTACTCCTTTCTTCAGAATAAGGATAGGGTTTTATACGGGATTTTAAAAGATTAGGTACAATTATAATTGTTAATCTAACTTACTTTTACCATCACCAGTTTTTCACTGCTATAATTATCGTCTAATACATTTTAAAGCGTAAGTTAATCCGTTAATATTAATTATGTATACCTAATATTATTATTATTTTTTTTTTTTGATTAGTGGTGTTACCTTTTATACCGTAAATTTTTCCGTATTACAAATCTTTATTTTAGGTAACTCTTTCCTTATGTGAAAGTTTTGTCAAGTGAGAGATGTGTCAATTATAGTTTTTATTTATTGTTAATTCAATTTGCTTAAGAGCGTCTTACATTTTTGACAGGTACTTTCGTGGTTCGTCCTTTTATTTCAACAGGGACAACATTACGAGTTGTTTCATCAATGACCTTAGCAGGTTCGTATCTAGGTTTATCTTTTCTATTGACTAATTTGGTTTAAATTATATCGTCAATGTTAAAACTTGTACCAGGGTCTTCTGGTTTTCGATATAGGATCTTTTCTTTATGAGCTTTAATTTTATGAGTCAAATGGTCGTATAAAAATTTAGTTCTTTTTGCATGATCTCTTATCATTTGTTGAAAGAGTTGTTTATCGTAATCTATGTCGAAAATGCTTCTAGTTTCAGTATGTCCTAGCACTACTTCGAAAGGAGTAAGCTCTGAGTAATCTGTAAAATTCTGCGATATCAATATTAATGGGAACCATACCTAACTAATAAGCCGTGTCACGGTAGTGTCACGTACTTGATAATTTATCGTCATTTTCATTATTTCTAATATTGGGTCTAATAAAGTACCAATATTGGCAGAATTAATTAATTGAGAAAGAACCTCCTGCTATTTTCAAGTCTGTTCAAAAGTAAACTAAAATAAAATCTTCTTCTTCTCTTCTTCTCAGCCTTCTTCTACCAAATTCTTGGTGTAGGCCTCCCTCAACCTCTTCCATTCCGATCTATTCTGGGCAGTTAGAGTCCAGTTGCTGCCCGCCACCTTCTTTATATCATCTTTCCATCTCATTTGCGGTCTGCCCACTGGTCTTTTCTGTTCCCATGGTCTCCAATTCAGGACAGCTCTACACCACGAA
The DNA here is from genome assembly GCA_947563465.1 of Archips xylosteana. Classification (NCBI taxonomy): domain Eukaryota; kingdom Metazoa; phylum Arthropoda; class Insecta; order Lepidoptera; family Tortricidae; genus Archips; species Archips xylosteana. The sequence continues at coordinate 8,976,673 of OX387361.1, read as the reverse complement.
TCGGTTTTTCGGGCAATATGTCCCGCCCATTGCCATTTGAGCTTCGCTATCCTTCTACCAATGTCGGCGACTTTACTTTGCTTTCTGAGCCATTTGTTGGTTTTCCTGTCTCTCCTTGTATGAAATATCTATTGAGTGTCGCGGGGGATTAGTGCAGGGCGGCGGGGACTCTCTGCATTAATGGCATGGTGCATCAAGCGTAAATGCACTTCTCCAGTGGCCGCGTGGTACTCGCAAGCCCTCATGTGGTGTCTCACCATTTGACCCTTTATAGCTTTTTTGCAGCAAAAGTAATTGAAAAGTTGTCCAAAAGCCCGCCTGAAATTCCTATCCAGGATGCCATAAATGGCACTGGTGAAACCCGACCGACTTACTCCAAGCCACATGCTTCGATAGAAGGCTGAATTACTCACAAATGGATATCCATACGCCAAGACGAGATACGGCAGCCAAGCTCCAACGTGAAGCAAATGTATCAAATATAATTTATTTTTGAATTATTTCATGACAGAAGTCTGGCCTGTCAAATTACATTAATTTATTCAACAATTAAATATACATATTTACACGAACATATTTTAAAACACAAAAATAAAAAACTTAAATTTACTTAATCTAAACCTAAAAACCTGTATTTACAAATATCTCCCAGATCGCTGCTAATGGGCAGGGTGCCCATAATGCTGGCTGCGTTTCCTCGTTGTTTTACATTACCTTAATTGAGAAAGAACCTCCTGCTATTTTCAAGTCTGTTCAAAAGTAAACTAAAATAAAATCTTCTTCTTCTCTTCTTCTCAGCCTTCTTCTACCAAATTCTTGGTGTAGGCCTCCCTCAACCTCTTCCATTCCGATCTATTCTGGGCAGTTAGAGTCCAGTTGCTGCCCGCCACCTTCTTTATATCATCTTTCCATCTCATTTGCGGTCTGCCCACTGGTCTTTTCTGTTCCCATGGTCTCCAATTCAGGACAGCTCTACACCACGAATCGGTTTTTCGGGCAATATGTCCCGCCCATTGCCATTTGAGCTTCGCTATCCTTCTACCAATGTCGGCGACTTTACTTTGCTTTCTGAGCCATTTGTTGGTTTTCCTGTCTCTCCTTGTATGAAATATCTATTGAGTGTCGCGGGGGATTAGTGCAGGGCGGCGGGGACTTTCTGCATTAATGGCATGGTGCATCAAGCGTAAATGCACTTCTCCAGTGGCCGCGTAGTACTCGCAAGCCCTCATGTGGTGTCTCACCATTTGACCCTTTATAGCTTTTTTGCAGCAAAAGTAATTGAAAAGTTGTCCAAAAGCCCGCCTGAAATTCCTATCCAGGATGCCATAAATGGCACTGGTGAAACCCGACCGACCTACTCCAAGCCACACGCTTCGATAGAAGGCTGAATTACTCGCAAATGGATATCCATACGCCAAGACGAGATACGGCAGCCAAGCTCCAACGTAAAGCAAATGTATCAAATATAATTTATTTTTGAATTATTTCATGACAGAAGTCTGGCCTGTCAAATTACATTAATTTAATCAACAATTAAATATACATATTTACACAAACATATTTTAAAACACAAAAATAAAAAACTTAAATTTACTTAATCTAAACCTAAAAACCTGTATTTACAAATATCTCCCAGATCGCTGCTAATGGGCAGGGTGCCCATGATGCTGGATGCCCATAATGCTGGCTGCGTTTCCTCGTTGTTTTACATTACCTTAATTGAGAAAGAACCTCCTGCTATTTTCAAGTCTGTTCAAAAGTAAACTAAAATAAAATCTTCTTCTTCTCTTCTTCTTCTCTTCTTCTCAGCCTTCTTCTACCAAATTCTTGGTGTAGGCCTCCCTCAACCTCTTCCATTCCGATCTATTCTGGGCAGTTAGAGTCCAGTTGCTGCCCGCCACCTTCTTTATATCATCTTTCCATCTCATTTGCGGTCTGCCCACTGGTCTTTTCTGTTCCCATGGTCTCCGATTCAGGACAGCTCTACACCACGAATCGGTTTTTCGGGCAATATGTCCCGCCCATTGCCATTTGAGCTTCGCTATCCTTCTACCAATGTCGGCGACTTTGCTTTCTGAGCCATTTGTTGGTTTTCCTGTCTCTCCTTGTATGAAATATCTATTGAGTGTCGCGGGGGATTAGTGCAGGGCGGCGGGGACTCTCTGCATTAATGGCATGGTGCATCAAGCGTAAATGCACTTCTCCAGTGGCCGCGTGGTACTCGCAAGCCCTCATGTGGTGTCTTACCATTTGACCCTTTATAGCTTTTTTGCAGCAAAAGTAATTGAAAAGTTGTCCAAAAGCCCGCCTGAAATTCCTATCCAGGATGCAATAAATGGCACTGGTGAAACCCGACCGACCTACTCCAAGCCACACGCTTCGATAGAAGGCTGAATTACTCGCAAATGGATATCCATACGCCAAGACGAGATACGGCAGCCAAGGTCCAATGTGAAGCAAATGTATCAAATATAATTTATTTTTGAATTATTTCATGACAGAAGTCTGGCCTGTCAAATTACATTAATTTATTCAACAATTAAATATACATATTTACACAAACATATTTTAAAACACAAAAATAAAAAACTTAAATTTACTTAATCTAAACCTAAAAACCTGTATTTACAAATATCTCCCAGATCGCTGCTAATGGGCAGGGTGCCCATAATGCTGGCTGCGTTTCCTCGTTGTTTTACATTACCTTAATTGAGAAAGAACCTCCTGCTATTTTCAAGTCTGTTCAAAAGTAAACTAAAATAAAATCTTCTTCTCTTCTTCTCAGCCTTCTTCTACCAAATTCTTGGTGTAGGCCTCCCTCAACCTCTTCCATTCCGATCTATTCTGGGCAGTTAGAGTCCAGTTGCTGCCCGCCACCTTCTTTATATCATCTTTCCATCTCATTTGCGGTCTGCCCACTGGTCTTTTCTGTTCCCATGGTCTCCAATTCAGGACAGCTCTACACCACGAATCGGTTTTTCGGGCAATATGTCCCGCCCATTGCCATTTGAGCTTCGCTATCCTTCTACCAATGTCGGCGACTTTACTTTGCTTTCTGAGCCATTTGTTGGTTTTCCTGTCTCTCCTTGTATGAAATATCTATTGAGTGTCGCGGGGGATTAGTGCAGGGCGGCGGGGACTTTCTGCATTAATGGCATGGTGCATCAAGCGTAAATGCACTTCTCCAGTGGCCGCATAGTACTCGCAAGCCCTCATGTGGTGTCTCACCATTTGACCCTTTATAGCTTTTTTGCAGCAAAAGTAATTGAAAAGTTGTCCAAAAGCCCGCCTGAAATTCCTATCCAGAATGCCATAAATGGCACTGGTGAAACCCGACCGACCTACTCCAAGCCACACGCTTCGATAGAAGGCTGAATTACTCGCAAATGGATATCCATACGCCAAGACGAGATACGGCAGCCAAGCTCCAACGTAAAGCAAATGTATCAAATATAATTTATTTTTGAATTATTTCATGACAGAAGTCTGGCCTGTCAAATTACATTAATTTAATCAACAATTAAATATACATATTTACACAAACATATTTTAAAACACAAAAATAAAAAACTTAAATTTGCTTAATCTAAACCTAAAAACCTGTATTTACAAATATCTCCCAGATCGCTGCTAATGGGCAGGGTGCCCATAATGCTGGATGCCCATAATGCTGGCTGCGTTTCCTCGTTGTTTTACATTACCTTAATTGAGAAAGAACCTCCTGCTATTTTCAAGTCTGTTCAAAAGTAAACTAAAATAAAATCTTCTTCTTCTCTTCTTCTCAGCCTTCTTCTACCAAATTCTTGGTGTAGGCCTCCCTCAACCTCTTCCATTCCGATCTATTCTGGGCAGTTAGAGTCCAGTTGCTGCCCGCCACCTTCTTTATATCATCTTTCCATCTCATTTGCGGTCTGCCCACTGGTCTTTTCTGTTCCCATGGTCTCCAATTCAGGACAGCTCTACACCACGAATCGGTTTTTCGGGCAATATGTCCCGCCCATTGCCATTTGAGCTTCGCTATCCTTCTACCAATGTCGGCGACTTTACTTTGCTTTCTGAGCCATTTGTTGGTTTTCCTGTCTCTCCTTGTATGAAATATCTATTGAGTGTCGCGGGGGATTAGTGCAGGGCGGCGGGGACTCTCTGCATTAATGGCATGGTGCATCAAGCGTAAATGCACTTCTCCAGTGGCCGCGTGGTACTCGCAAGCCCTCATGTGGTGTCTCACCATTTGACCCTTTATAGCTTTTTTGCAGCAAAAGTAATTGAAAAGTTGTCCAAAAGCCCGCCTGAAATTCCTATCCAGGATGCCATAAATGGCACTGGTGAAACCCGACCGACCTACTCCAAGCCACACGCTTCGATAGAAGGCTGAATTACTCGCAAATGGATATCCATACGCCAAGACGAGATACGGCAGCCAAGCTCCAATGTGAAGCAAATGTATCAAATATAATTTATTTTTGAATTATTTCATGACAGAAGTCTGGCCTGTCAAATTACATTAATTTATTCAACAATTAAATATACATATTTACACAAACATATTTTAAAACACAAAAATAAAAAACTTAAATTTACTTAATCTAAACCTAAAAACCTGTATTTACAAATATCTCCCAGATCGCTGCTAATGGGCAGGGTGCCCATAATGCTGGCTGCGTTTCCTCGTTGTTTTACATTACCTTAATTGAGAAAGAACCTCCTGCTATTTTCAAGTCTGTTCAAAAGTAAACTAAAATAAAATCTTCTTCTTCTCTTCTTCTCAGCCTTCTTCTACCAAATTCTTGGTGTAGGCCTCCCTCAACCTCTTCCATTCCGATCTATTCTGGGCAGTTAGAGTCCAGTTGCTGCCCGCCACCTTCTTTATATCATCTTTCCATCTCATTTGCGGTCTGCCCACTGGTCTTTTCTGTTCCCATGGTCTCCAATTCAGGACAGCTCTACACCACGAATCGGTTTTTCGGGCAATATGTCCCGCCCGTTGCCATTTGAGCTTCGCTATCCTTCTACCAATGTCGGCGACTTTACTTTGCTTTCTGAGCCATTTGTTGGTTTTCCTGTCTCTCCTTGTATGAAATATCTATTGAGTGTCGCGGGGGATTAGTGCAGGGCGGCGGGGACTCTCTGCATTAATGGCATGGTGCATCAAGCGTAAATGCACTTCTCCAGTGGCCGCGTGGTACTCGTAAGCCCTCATGTGGTGTCTTACCATTTGACCCTTTATAGCTTTTTTGCAGCAAAAGTAATTGAAAAGTTGTCCAAAAGCCCGCCTGAAATTCCTATCCAGGATGCCATAAATGGCACTGGTGAAACCCGACCGACCTACTCCAAGCCACACGCTTCGATAGAAGGCTGAATTACTCGCAAATGGATATCCATACGCCAAGACGAGATACGGCAGCCAAGCTCCAACGTAAAGCAAATGTATCAAATATAATTTATTTTTGAATTATTTCATGACAGAAGTCTGGCCTGTCAAATTACATTAATTTATTCAACAATTAAATATACATATTTACACAAACATATTTTAAAACACAAAAATAAAAAACTTAAATTTACTTAATCTAAACCTAAAAACCTGTATTTACAAATATCTCCCAGATCGCTGCTAATGGGCAGGGTGCCCATAATGCTGGCTGCGTTTCCTCGTTGTTTTACATTACCTTAATTGAGAAAGAACCTCCTGCTATTTTCAAGTCTGTTCAAAAGTAAACTAAAATAAAATCTTCTTCTTCTCTTCTTCTCAGCCTTCTTCTACCAAATTCTTGGTGTAGGCCTCCCTCAACCTATTCCATTCCGATCTATTCTGGGCAGTTAGAGTCCAGTTGCTGCCTGCCACCTTCTTTATATCATCTTTCCATCTCATTTGCGCTCTGCCCACTGGTCTTTTCTGTTCCCATGGTCTCCAATTCAGGACAGCTCTACACCACGAATCGGTTTTTCGGGCAATATGTCCCGCCCATTGCCATTTGAGCTTCGCTATCCTTCTACCAATGTCGGCGACTTTACTTTGCTTTTTGAGCCATTTGTTGGTTTTCCTGTCTCTCCTTGTATGAAATATCTATTGAGTGTCGCGGGGGATTAGTGCAGGGCGGCGGGGACTCTCTGCATTAATGGCATGGTGCATCAAGCGTAAATGCACTTCTCCAGTGGCCGCGTGGTACTCGCAAGCCCTCATGTGGTGTCTCACCATTTGACCCTTTATAGCTTTTTTACAGCAAAAGTAATTGAAAAGTTGTCCAAAAGCCCGCCTGAAATTCCTATCCAGGATGCCATAAATGGCACTGGTGAAACCCGACCGACCTACTCCAAGCCACACGCTTCGATAGAAGGCTGAATTACTCGCAAATGGATATCCATACGCCAAGACGAGATACGGCAGCCAAGCTCCAACGTAAAGCAAATGTATCAAAAATAATTATTTTTCTTGTGTCCTGCCGGTTTTAACTTACGGAGCAGAGACTTGGGTAACAACGAAAGCTGTGGTCGAAAAGCTCCGCGTTGCCCAAAGAGCAATGGAGAGAAAACTGGTTGGAGTTACAAGGAGAGACAGGCAAATAAAATCATTCATGAATATTTTACCTGACCACAATGAATAGGGCTATTCCCACTTGTCCGCACCATTTTGTACACACTGCGAACTAGAGGAATAGACAAGTGGGAATTCATTTTCGCAACGTTTTGGTTCCGTATAGCTGAAAAAAAAACACTAGTTCACAGTAGTGCGAACTAAAGAGTGCAGACAAGTGGGAATAGCCCATAATTTATTCTACATCAATGAATTTGCGTTGCGGCCAACAGCTAATTGACAAAATAAACTTCGAAAACTTGTAGGGCAAAAAGCTAAAATCGTGTATATCCACCCTCAGCAATAATTACATCACTAAGCCTTTGACGCGTGGATTTCACTGCATTGTAGCAGAAAACACTTCCTCGGAACGATTCCCACGTATCAATGACATGTTACCGTAAAAATATAGTATTCCTCACTTGAGTGTGTATAACACCTAGTAATTTTACAACCTGTAAGCAATCAATCATTTGAATTTGAATTTTGAATTTGAGTGATATCCCCAACTTGCACCATTTTGCCCCACAAGTTTTCGATGTGGTTCAAGTCGGGACTAAGTGGTGGAAAAATTATTTGTTCCAAGTCCGTCGTTTGGTTCACATAGCTACGTACAGTCAAGGGCAAAAATATGTATACACTTTAGTACCTTGTCTATTTTCGTCATATTTGAACTGCCATATATGAACTGTCACAGTGGTTAAAGTGACAAGGTACTAAAGTGTATACATATTTTTGCCCTTGACTGTACTACCCTACAATTGTGGACAGAACTGTCATATTTAATTGTTTGGTCAGGGTAAAGTAGGCAGCAATACATCTTCAAGAATTTCTTTATATCGCTGTCCATTCAATCGCCTACCTACTTCAACCTACTCTCCCGCATTTCCCTAGCCATGATTTTCTGCTTGCGTAGGGGATTTCTCCGAATTCGCTTAGCTACAGCTTTTATAGCAGCGTCCTGATTTGACGTAGTCGACCGCTCCTTGGCCGGTCACCAGCTATACCCATCTCGTTGTAACGCTTGCTTGTTCTATAGATAAATTTCTTTGTTATTTTTAAAGGTTTCAGCAGTTTGAAAATGTCGTTTACTTGCTTATGACACTTGTATAACGCTATTACTGCGACACGATACTCATTGATGCCCCACTCCATTTTCAGGGAAATGATAACTGGATTGAAATGTACATTTTCTGGCAGCCAAAGGACTATTTAAACATAACCAAGAAACAAATGTAGATCGAACGTTCGATAAATAAATTTAAACTTAAGAAAAAGTTGGGACAGAATTTATGGCAAGACTAAGGCCTGTACCGAAAAGTTTTTTTACATGGCATATTTACGATATTAATTAAACTCCAACTAACAGTAAAGATATTTTACTTTAGTTATATGGGCAGTTATCCCTTTTTACAATAAATATATGTACACATTTTATGGTTTGAGGGTTTGGCGGCTGAAGCACCGGATTTTCTCTTCAAGCCTGTCATTATGTTCTGCACAGTGGTTTCGGTAACTTTGTTGGCGTACCTTTTCTATTTCTTTATAAAATCTTCCTCTGATATTGTTGGACAGAGCACAGTTTTTACGCAGTTCTGCTTTTACTAACGCCCCGTACCGCTCAATGGGTCGTAGTTGAGGGCAGTTAGGTGGATAAATTTCTTTCGCCACACATTGCACGTTGTTCGTAGCCAGATACTCTTGTGTTGCTCTGGCATAATGTGAAGTAGCAAGATCGGGCCAAAACAACATATTCCCTTCGTGTTTCCTTATAAATGGTAATAACATTATGCATTTTTGGACATAAATATCAGCATTTTATGGTCCCTTTTGTAATAAACGACCCGTGCGCTTCCCACAGGAACATATTGCTTGCCAGATCAAATACAGGGTACAGGCCTTACGTATCAATTAACATATAATACGTACGTTACGTATCAATACCAGAACCCGTATAATATAACTTAAGTACTCGAAGATTTGTCAAAGAGGCTCATATCATAAATGCGCAGCCGCGCATTACTTTAATGTTTGGTTTAACAAGTGCATGTTCCGTGTGATCTCATACCATAACTACCTAGTAATGGTACCCGGGATGGTACCCAGTGATGAGTTTATAGAGGGGTCTCCTCCTTCCCTTGTCTTTAACTCGAAGAACTCGTAGCGCTAGCGTGCTTGGTCAGCAATTGTTGGAGTGAACTCGGTTGATGATTTAAGTTTCGAAATAAATATACTTTATAAATTTAAATTGGTTTTTATTTAACCAGCAAAGACACGTAGTACAATTATTAAGTTTAACACTTAATTCACCGAGATGGAGGATAGAATGGCGTCCTCTCGGTGAGCTCTCCTATTTAAAGGGCCACTGTTGCTTAGTGGTGGGGAGCCTGAAAACTTCATCTTATTCTAGAAAATACCATAGCTAACAAAGGGTAATAAAAATTGTAGATAAAATATTAATGGGACCCGTGACTAAATAGGCTCGCTATGTTATCGTCACGTACAAACTGATTTATTGGTTTTGTACGCGATAACTAGGCGGAAAATGTGTTGCGACTTATTACTTTGTTACTTTGTTGCTGAACAAGGGTTATCGAAAAGGACTAATAAAATTATTAATTTATTGCTTGTCAAATAGCTCGTACAATCATTGATTTGTCAAAAACTCATTAAATTATTAGTTTTAATGGTTTGTTATTTATAGATCATGCGTAGTATTGCCAAAGTCACATACGGGTACTAAGTACTTGATCAGAGCATGATGTTATACCATAACTCCTCTCCCCTTAGAGTAAAATTATCTAATCGACTATGTTAGTCGGTTAGGTAATTTTGCAACTTCATATATCTATAATATTAAAATTATTACTTAGTTTTATTTCTAAAAACTAAATGTTACACTTGTTACTAACTTAATATTAAATTCTTAACTGTCCAATAATTGTCTCAATCTTTAACTTTGTTCACTTGACCACTGGAAGTTCACTTTTTAGTCACTAAACACTTTTTTTTTTCACTTTCACCTTGATGTTACATTTGTGGTATGTTTTATGCCAATTAACTTAGCACACCAATAAGTACTTAGTCTTGAATAAAGTACTTGATCCGTGTGCCATGTATTTCGCACAATTCGGTGGGTTTTCTTCTCTTTCGTGTTTCTCAGCATGTGGATTGTGTCGTTTCGGGCACATTGTCAAAGGATGATCTCATGACATACTGCAGGTAATCATAAGAAACATCAATTGCTCAATCACTCGAAGGACTAACGTGACTTCAGGTCTTTTATCCTGTCCTTTGAGTTATGATGGATCTTCAGGACATGGGTAGAAATGGTAAGGATTGGGAACAATTTTTTTTTTTTAAGTAAGTTATAATTAAATGTTACAATACAAATAAGTTTAAATTAAAATCTAAGTTATTCACGCGCACCTTGTGCGAGCTCGCGAAGCACACTAAATATGAGTCGACGCAACGCGTTACAAAGTTTCCTTATTATGAAATGCAGAAATGGTTCAGTACGTCTTTATTGTTCCGCCTGACCTCGAATGCATTGTGAATAACTTGCGAAAATACAATGTATATATGAATCACTTAGCTAAGTTCTTAACTAACAGTTAGTTTAGTTTTACTTTATAAAGAAATATTAGATAGTTAATCTTAATACGATTTAGCGCAAATGCGTGAACACAAATATATGTTTATTCAATTATGTATTTTTCATACATTTTATAGCGTATATTTTCCCGCAAGTATGACAAAATTATACATTTAATCGAACTATAATTAAATTTAAATTATGTGTCGGTTTTACGTCTTTTCGTAGGGCGTTTTACATTCCTTAAGGGTACTTTAGTAGTACGACCTCTGATCTCTACTGGGATAACGTTATGCTCTGTTTCACCTACTTACTACCCTAGCTGTTTCGTATCTAGGTTTATCTTTTCCTTTGCGTTTGTCTTTTTCTTTCTATTAATTATTTTGTATAAATTATTTCTCCTGTGTCGAAACTAGTACTTGGTTCCTCAGGTTTTCGACTAATTATTTTTTCTTTTTGGTTCATCATTTTGTTAGTTAAATATTCGTATAATGTTTTAGTTCTTTTAGCGTGTTCGCGTACCATTTGTTGATGGAATTGTTTATCGAATTCAAGGTCAAATGAATTTCTGCTTTCCGTATGACCTAAGATTATTTCAAATGGGGTGAGTCCCGTTGTTGAGTGAATAGTATTGTTATATGCGATTATAGCGATTATAGACTTGAGGCGTCAGATGTCTTATGTTGGTAACGTGCTATTCGATATATTTCGATAATCGTACTATGAAAACGTTCTACTATACCCACCGAATTTGGGTTATTCGGGGTTCCAATATGCAAATCGATTTTATATAAAGTCATTAATTCTTTCATTAATGCATTATTAAATTCTGAACCAGGGTCACAACTTATTTTATTTGCGATTCCATACATTGAAAAGTATTTCAGAAGTGCTTTGACAACTTCTGGCGTGGATCTATTTTGGATTTCCACGGCTTGTCCTAGTTTGCTGAAGGAATCGACTAGAGTTAAGTACAATTGTCCTTCAATTGAGAATAAATCCATGAATATTTCTTCAAATGGTTTATGCTGTGTTTGAGTTAATTGAATTCTGGGTCTCAATGGGTGTCTGTCATATTTCATTCGTTTACGTAGATCGCAACTTCCTATCACGGCTGAGACTGTTTCACTCATTTTAGGCCAATAATAATTTCTAGAAAGTTTAACTAATGTTTCTTTTGTTCCTCTATGACAAGTTTTTCCTTCATGATACTGCAAAATTAATTTCTTTTGTTCCTCTTCGTTATCTATTATTGTCACTCGTTTGTTGCATACAATAAAGGTAACGTTATCAAATAGTTGAGAGGCAACGTCAAAAAATATTTCTTTTAGATCATTATAAGTGAAATAAACGTAATATTTTCTATTATTTTTAATATATTCTCTCAAAAATTGTCTCATTACTTCAGGGTCAGAAGGAAGACTAACTTCATAAATTTTATTATTTCCACGAGTTGATTCTGTGACTACATAATTTTTTCTAAACCATTTATCAAAAATTATTTGGTTTGGTTTGATGTCGATTGGGTCGTCAATAACTTCGAAAGGTGGAATATCTGATATGTCTAGTTTTTCTAAATCAGATTCCATTTCATCAACACTTAAGGGTTCAATTGAAAGATTCTCTTCAGAGTCTGCAATAGCCGTAAAAGAATCGTCAGATTGTGCGTCATCTGGTTGATTAATTGCATTCGTTTGGTCTGTCATTGTTAAGGTATTGATACGTTCAGATAATTTATTTAATAAAATTCTTGATAGTGCGTCTGCATTTAAATTTTGTTTTCCGCTTTTGTAAATGATTTCAAAGTCATATTCCTGTAGTCTGAGTCTCCATCTAGTTAATTTACTATTCGGTTCTTTCAATGAGTATAGCCAGGCTAAAGGACGATGATCGGTATAAATGGTAAATTTATGACCGTATAAATAAGGTCTGAAATATTTTACTGCCCATACTACGGCTAAAAGTTCCTTTTCAATTGCACTATATTTTGACTCGGCTGCATTGAGTGTCCTACTTGCATAGGCAATGGGTTTGTCTTGTCCGATTTTTCCTTGCGATAATACTGATCCTAATGCTATATTTGACGCGTCCGTTGTTAAAACAAAAGGTTTGGTAAAGTCTGGGAATTGTAAAAGTGGGGCATTTATTAATAAAGATTTACATGTTTCGAACGACTGACGAAACTCGTCGCTGATTTGAAATTTAGAATTTTTCTTTAGAAGTAATGTCATTGGTTTTGTTATTTTTGCGAAATCTTTAATAAAACGTCTGTAATAGCCTACAAGACCTAAAAATGATTTTATTTCTTTTTGGTTTCTTGGTATTGGATATTGCTTAACTGCCTTAATTTTATCGTCATTGGGTTTTAGACCTTCTTTAGTTATTGTATGTCCAAGGTATAAAACACTTTTACGCAAAAATTCTGACTTGTCTAATTGTACCTTTAAGTTGGCGTTCCGTAGTACATTAAAAAATTTTCTTAGTTTTAAGACATGCTCGTCAAGCGTGCTTGAGAAAATAATTATGTCATCTAAATAGATAAGGCATTGGGTTCCCTGTAAACCACGTAATATGTTATCCATTGCTCTTTGGAATGTGGCTGGTGCCGTTTTTAATCCAAAGGGCATTCTACTGAATTCATAGTGTCCGGACTGAGTACTAAATGCAGTTTTGGGACGATCTTGTGGGTCAACTTCTATTTGATGATAACCACTGGCCAAATCAAGGGTTGTAAAATAAATGCTTTTTCCCAATTTGTCGAATAAATCGTTTATATTAGGGATTGGGTATTTGTCATCTAACGTTATCTCGTTTAACTTTCTGTAATCAATAACCATTCTAAATTTATTTTCTCCCGAAGCGTCTGCCTTTTTAGGTACTAAGTGAACAGGGGCACTCCACGGGGAGTGGCTGGGTTGAATAATATTGTCTTTAAGTAATTTTTCAACTTGTTCTTTAATTTCCTGGGTTTGAGCTGGTGGTTGCCTATATGGTTTTATATATATTGGGTCTTCGTTCTTTGTTCGAATTATGTGCTTAACTTCGTTGGTAAAAGTTAATGGGATTTCTTCGTGATAAAATATGTCTCGATATTCATGACATATCCCGAAAATTGCTTGCTTTTCTTCAGAATTCATGTGGTCAATTCTGAGTTTTGTTAAGTTATCTAGAAGCATTTGATCTATATGGTCGTTACTGAAATAATTGGAAAATATTTTATTTTCTTTAATCGGTGTTATTTGAAAGGGATTAATTATATCAATCGTTATCTGCTCATTGGTGGAGTTACTTATTTCTACCGGGGCAGTTCCATTATTAATATTGATAATAGCGCGGGGCATTTGCACACCCGGACAAAATTCTGTGAATTCGATTATCCCTCTACCGCTTTGTAAGTTTGTAGGGATTTCAGTTTTTAATTTTGTATGGGGCTCAAGTTGTATAACATTAGTTTTTATTGGGTTATTATAAAAGATAGGCAGTTTTTGGTAGTTAAGATTTGCTTTTCTAGAATAATTGAAGCGCCTAAAAGTTTTAATAGGTCTATCCCAATTAGACCGTCGTAAAATTCATCTACGTCGTACACGTAGAATTTACATTTAAAGCTTTCCTGAAAGATTTTAAATATTTTTATGCATACAACTTCTTCATGTTGGCTTATTGCATGGGTGCTCACAACTTCAAATGGCTCTTTGTATATAATATTTTTAAAGTATTCATTTGCAAGTTTGTTGCTAATGAATGAACGAGTGCTACCGGTGTCGATCATAAATTTCGCTTTTAGTTCAGGTACTACAATGTAAGGTAAAGTTGGTAAGTTATCGTTTACACATGTGGCATTCTTGAGGCACGTACACGAAAATTTGCAGCTTGCGGTAAATTCTCGATTTCGTTTCTAGATTGTTGAGGACCTGCGCTGGTTGAAGGAGTTTCATTTTCGATACGGTTTAAGTTCGTATTACGATTAATAAAATTACGGTTTTCATTTCGTTCGATCGGACGATTTGATTGATAGTTAGGCCTAGTTTGATGTTGGAAATTATTTCCGTTGTTTGGGGAACGCGATTGAAAAACGGGTCTGTTCAATTGATTTGCCCAAGAGGGTCTGTTCGGTTGATTTGCCCAAGAGGGTCTGTTCGGTTGATATGTTACACGATTATGCGGTGCGTTAAAATTATTTGTCCGCACAAAAGGCTTTTGAATGTTAATTTGAGGTTTTTTAAAGGCAACTTGTTTATGCGTATTATTTCTTAATTTATATTGTTCGTCAAAGTTTTCCTCCTCTAACAAGACTTGTAACGCTTCTTCCAGAGTGGAAGGCTGTTTCAAACGTACCGTGCGCATAAGACCTTTTGGTAAGTTATATAGGAATACATTTAAAGAAATGTGATTATAGATTTGCATTCGACCATTTTTATCGGTTTCGTTTGGAAGTTGGTTTATTTTTGCAATTAGATTGGTACGAATTAATTGGATTCTATTGCATAATTCCAAAAATGTTTCGTTGGGTTTCATGACTACACCTTCTAATTCCATTAAAATACAGTCTTCTGTGCGACTGTCGCCAAAATGCTGTAACAAGAGATTTTTAAATTCCGGCCACTTAGTAATATGTTCGTTTTCGCTGATTATTGCGGCGGCTTTTCCTGTTAAACGCGAAGTTATTGCATGCATTACGTATTCTTGCTGAGCTTCGTTATTTAAATCACCACCAAAATTAGAGATTATGTAATCTCCTTTTCTCAAAAATAAATTGAGAGTGCGTTTATCGCCATCGAATAATGGAAGCAATTTCAACATTTCACTCGGTATGACCGTAATTACTGGATCAATATTTTCCGGTATATCTGTTATTTTGTTAGAATCTGGTTGAGCAGTTTCAGTTGCAACTTTACTAGAAGCCATTTTTGTATCGCTAGTTTTGGTTGCAGATGGAGAAATCGTTTTACGCGGAGAAATCGTATTGCTTATTACTTGAGTTATAGGTGAAAAAGGCAAAATAGAGCGTGCCAGAAACATATGAAAATTCTATAAAATTATGTTATTTAAAATATAATAAAATATTCGCTCTGGACAAGCATACGCAAACAGTATGAAAATAAATCTGCTAGTTTTTCAACAATTGATTGGATTGATTCAATTATAGATTTAAGCACAGCGCGAATATTAATTTCTGGTATGTTAATTCCAAATGATGAATTATTAGAATTTCTATTATTTGCACCTTGCCCTTCGTTATTTGAATTACTTTGATTAGTATTCATATATACGAATCACGACACAGTTAATTACGACACAAAAGGTGAATGTGTTCACACAAATGCATATTTTTATTAATTATTGGGTACCCGATTTATAATTCACCTTTAATAATTTGAATTTAATTTACTTCGCGTCTTTGGCGAGTATTGTTTGCTTTCATTAGCAAATAAAAAAATAAAAAAAAATTAGCAAGTTTCGCTAAGCAAATATTTCTTGCTCTTTTAGTTTTTTGACCAGTGCACTAGGTCGATTAAAATAGAGGAATTCGCAACAATGAGGGTTAGTCAAGATTGAATTGCGCTCTAGTCACACACACAATAAAATCACACACACAAAAAAAATTAACAAGTAAAAAAAATTAAAATAACAAAATTAAGGGAAAATGGGAAAAATAAGGTTAAGGAAGGAAAACGGTATTCCGTATATGGATCCTCCCGATTCTATCCTCTCTTTGCTGTGAATCTTATACTGCTGGTGCTGCGTAACTGATCTCCGCTTCAAAACTTAGGAGCTTGTGGATCTTTTTCCTCTAGGTCCTTGAAAGGGCCACGACGATATGGTGAATTAAAGGTTGTGTAACTCACGGTTTCGCCGTAGGAATTATCCTAAGCCGACTGCGCCAGTAATGGTACCCGGGATGGTACCCAGTGATGAGTTTATAGAGGGGTCTCCTCCTTCCCTTGTCTTGAACTCGAAGAACTCGTAGCGCAAGCGTGCTTGGTCAGCAATTGTTGGAGTGAACTCGGTTGATGATTTAAGTTACGAAATAAATATACTTTATAAATTTAAATTGGTTTTTATTTAACCAGCAAAGACACGTATTACAATTATTAAGTTTAACACTTAGTTCACCTAGATGGAGGATAGAATGGCGTCCTCTCGGTGAGCTCTCCTATTTAAAGGGCCACTGTTGCTTAGTGGTGGGGAGCATGAAAACTTCATCTTATTCTAGAAAATACCATAGCTAACAGAGGGTAATAAAAATTGTAGATAAAATATTAATGGGACCCGTGACTAAATAGGCTCGCTATGTTATCGTCACGTACAAACTGATTTATTGGTTTTGTACGCGATAACTAGGCGGAAAATGTGTTGCGACTTATTACTTTGTTACTTTGTTGCTGAACAAGGGTTATCGAAAAGGACTAATAAAATTATTAATTTATTGCTTGTCAAATAGCTCGTACAATCATTGATTTGTCAAAAACTCATTAAATTATTAGTTTTAATGGTTTGTTATTTATAGATCATGCGTAGTATTGCCAAAGTCACATACGGGTACTAAGTACTTGATCAGAGCATGATGTCATACCATAACTACCTACTTAGGTATAATAATTTATAATACCTATTACTTACCTCAACCAAGAATTTCGCCTCAATGTTGAACGATTTTACTGGCAAGAGTCTGTTTTAATTGCGAAGTGATTGGTTCGTCCGCTGATAACATTCAGTATCAGTTTCGGTTTCTGACCTATCACTCATTGAAATGTTCTCAGATTTGTTAATTTCTTCTTTTTGTTTAATTTGTTTAATGTTTTTAGATTTTTTCTTTTCACGTGACACAGTAATAGTACTCCAAGAATTATTGGGTGGGCAATTTTCTTGTCTCCTTAGTTTTTCTGTTGATTTATTCGGCCAAAAAAGTATGTTATTGTACTCCCATTGATCTGGCACAGCTGTTAACTTAAACTGGCCTTTTTCAATGGTTTGCACTACTTTGAAAGGCATGGCACGAATCTGAAATAGAACAGGTATGATAGATAAAAATCATCTTCATTGAATAATTTAACTGAAAGAGTTGGTTTTGCTCTTGGGTTAGTTATGTAATTTGAAAAGGCTCAATTTTATCATAGTCCCGGATGAATGAAAATTTCAATGGAACAGTTTTTCATAGAACGAGTTAACTGCGTGTCCCCCAATATTTAATAACCTTAACTTGCTTAGCTAGAGATGGTTTAACGAGGGATCGCCTCGACCTTGGTCTTAGTCTCGGTGATGCAGCTCTCGAACGACGACTGGAACCTTCTGAAGCTTCGTAGCGCGTTGACTCAACCACTATTGAGAGTTAACTTGGACGGTCGATCGATGATTTAAAATAAAATATACTTTTAAATTAAATGGTTTTATTTTAACCAGCAAAAATTTATATTAGTTACAAAGTTAACCCTAGTCTTAGAGAAGCGGAGAGGATAGAATGATGCTGCGCTCTAAGGCTTATCATTATATACGCAAGCTTACCGGATCTTCCTTTCCTATAGTGGGAGTGTGGAAAATAACGTTGATAAGCAAAGTCGTAAAATTCTGCGATATCAATATTAATGGGAACCTTACCTAACTAATAAGCCGTGTCACGGTAGTGTCACGTACTTGATAATTTATCGTTATTTTTATTATTTCTAATATTGGGTCTAATAAAGTACCAATATTGGCAGAAGATCATTTGCAAATAACTTTAGCGATAGCGGTGCTCTGGTATACAGAAAAATGAACATGAACAAACAATAGCCAAAAGAAAGTGGAAGTGGGCTGGCCATATAGATATGTCGCAGGTCTGACGGTAGATGGGGAAGAAAAGTGCTGCAGTGGAGACCGCAGACCGGGCGCAGAAATGTGGGAAGGCAGCCCATGAGGTGGACTGACGATCTAGAAAAAGAGAGAGAGAAGTGAAATATAATATAAGATCAAACGAACTTCTTGAAGCAAAGTTGACGAATTATAATGAAATATCTATTGAGTGTCGCGGGGGATTAGTGCAGGGCGGCGGGGACTCTCTGCATTAATGGCATGGTGCATCAAGCGTAAATGCACTTCTCCAGTGGCCGCGTGGTACTCGCAAGCCCTAATGTGGTGTCTCACCATTTGACCCTTTATAGCTTTTTTGCAGCAAAAGTAATTGAAAAGTTGTCCAAAAGCCCGCCTGAAATTCCTATCCAGGATGCCATAAATGGCACTGGTGAAACCCGACCGACCTACTCCAAGCCACACGCTTCGATAGAAGGCTGAATTACTCGCAAATGGATATCCATACGCCAAGACGAGATACGGCAGCCAAGCTCCAACGTAAAGCAAATGTATCAAATATAATTTATTTTTGAATTATTTCATGACAGAAGTCTGGCCTGTCAAATTACATTAATTTATTCAACAATTAAATATACATATTTACACAAACATATTTTAAAACACAAAAATAAAAAACTTAAATTTACTTAATCTAAACCTAAAAACCTGTATTTACAAATATCTCCCAGATCGCAGCTAATGGGCAGGGTGCCCATAATGCTGGATGCCCATAATGCTGGCTGCGTTTCCTCGTTGTTTTACATTACCTTAATTGAGAAAGAACCTCCTGCTATTTTCAAGTCTGTTCAAAAGTAAACTAAAATAAAATCTTCTTCTTCTCTTCTTCTCAGCCTTCTTCTACCAAATTCTTGGTGTAGGCCTCCCTCAACCTCTTCCATTCCGATCTATTCTGGGCAGTTAGAGTCCAGTTGCTGCCCGCCACCTTCTTTATATCATCTTTCCATCTCATTTGCGGTCTGCCCACTGGTCTTTTCTGTTCCCATGGTCTCCAATTCAGGACAGCTCTACACCACGAATCGGTTTTTCGGGCAATATGTCCCGCCCATTGCCATTTGAGCTTCGCTATCCTTCTACCAATGTCGGCGACTTTACTTTGCTTTCTGAGCCATTTGTTGGTTTTCCTGTCTCTCCTTGTATGAAATATCTATTGAGTGTCGCGGGGGATTAGTGCAGGGCGGCGGGGACTCTCTGCATTAATGGCATGGTGCATCAAGCGTAAATGCACTTCTCCAGTGGCCGCGTGGTACTCGCAAGCCCTCATGTGGTGTCTTACCATTTGACCCTTTATAGCTTTTTTGCAGCAAAAGTAATTGAAAAGTTGTCCAAAAGCCCGCCTGAAATTCCTATCCAGGATGCCATAAATGGCACTGGTGAAACCCGACCGACCTACTCCAAGCCACACGCTTCGATAGAAGGCTGAATTACTCGCAAATGGATATCCATACGCCAAGACGAGATACGGCAGCCAAGCTCCAACGTAAAGCAAATGTATCAAATATAATTTATTTTTGAATTATTTCATGACAGAAGTCTGGCCTGTCAAATTACATTAATTTATTCAACAATTAAATATACATATTTACACAAACATATTTTAAAACACAAAAATAAAAAACTTAAATTTACTTAATCTAAACCTAAAAACCTGTATTTACAAATATCTCCCAGATCGCAGCTAATGGGCAGGGTGCCCATAATGCTGGATGCCCATAATGCTGGCTGCGTTTCCTCGTTGTTTTACATTACCTTAATTGAGAAAGAACCTCCTGCTATTTTCAAGTCTGTTCAAAAGTAAACTAAAATAAAATCTTCTTCTTCTCTTCTTCTCAGCCTTCTTCTACCAAATTCTTGGTGTAGGCCTCCCTCAACCTCTTCCATTCCGATCTATTCTGGGCAGTTAGAGTCCAGTTGCTGCCCGCCACCTTCTTTATATCATCTTTCCATCTCATTCGCGGTCTGCCCACTGGTCTTTTCTGTTCCCATGGTCTCCAATTCAGGACAGCTCTACACCACGAATCGGTTTTTCGGGCAATATGTCCCGCCCATTGCCATTTGAGCTTCGCTATCCTTCTACCAATGTCGGCGACTTTACTTTGCTTTCTGAGCCATTTGTTGGTTTTCCTGTCTCTCCTTGTATGAAATATCTATTGAGTGTCGCGGGGGATTAGTGCAGGGCGGCGGGGATTCTCTGCATTAATGGCATGGTGCATCAAGCGTAAATGCACTTCTCCAGTGGCCGCGTGGTACTCGCAAGCCCTCATGTGGTGTCTCACCATTTGACCCTTTATAGCTTTTTTGCAGCAAAAGTAATTGAAAAGTTGTCCAAAAGCCCGCCTGAAATTCCTATCCAGGATGCCATAAATAGCACTGGTGAAACCCGACCGACCTACTCCAAGCCACACGCTTCGATAGAAGGCTGAATTACTCGCAAATGGATATCCATACGCCAAGACGAGATACGGCAGCCAAGCTCCAACGTAAAGCAAATGTATCAAAAATAATTATTTTTCTTGTGTCCTGCCGGTTTTAACTTACGGAGCAGAGACTTGGGTAACAACGAAAGCTGTGGTCGAAAAGCTCCGCGTTGCCCAAAGAGCAATGGAGAGAAAACTGGTTGGAGTTACAAGGAGAGACAGGCAAATAAAATCATTCATGAATATTTTACCTGACCACAATGAATAGGGCTATTCCCACTTGTCCGCACCATTTTGTACACACTGCGAACTAGAGGAATAGACAAGTGGGAATTCATTTTCGCAACGTTTTGGTTCCGTATAGCTGAAAAAAAAACACTAGTTCACAGTAGTGCGAACTAAAGAGTGCAGACAAGTGGGAATAGCCCATAATTTATTCTACACCAATGAATTTGCGTTGCGGCCAACAGCTAATTGACAAAATAAACTTCGAAAACTTGTAGGGCAAAAAGCTAAAATCGTGTATATCCACCCTCAGCAATAATTACATCACTAAGTCTTTGACGCGTGGATTTCACTGCATTGTAGCAGAAAACACTTCCTCGGAACGATTCCCACGTATCAATGACATGTTACCGTAAAAATATAGTATTCATCACTTGAGTGTGTATAACACCTAGTAATTTTACAACCTGTAAGCAATCAATCATTTGAATTTGAGTGATATCCCCAACTTGCACCATTTTGCCCCACAAGTTTTCGATGTGGTTCAAGTCGGGACTAAGTGGTGGAAAAATTATTTGTTCCAAGTCCGTCGTTTGGTTCACATAGCTACGTACTACCCTACAATTGTGGACAGAACTGTCATATTTAATTGTTTGGTCAGGGTAAAGTAGGCAGCAATACATCTTCAAGAATTTCTTTATATCGCTGTCCATTCAATCGCCCACCTACTTCAACCTACTCTCCCGCATTTCCCTAGCCATGATTTTCTGCTTGCGTAGGGGATTTCTCCGAATTCGCTTAGCTACAGCTTTTATAGCAGCGTCCTGATTTGACGTGGTCGACCGCTCCTTGGCCGGTCACCAGCTATACCCATCTCGTTGTAACGCTTGCTTGTTCTATAGATAAATTTCTTTGTTATTTTTAAAGGTTTCAGCAGTTTGAAAATGTCGTTTACTTGCTTATGACACTTGTATAACGCTATTACTGCGACACGATACTCATTGATGCCCCACTCCATTTTCAGGGAAATGATAACTGGATTGAAATGTACATTTTCTGACAGCCAAAGGACTATTTAAACATAACCAAGAAACAAATGTAGATCGAACGTTCGATAAATAAATTTAAACTTAAGAAAAAGTTGGGACAGAATTTATGGCAAGACTAAGGCCTGTACCGAAAAGTTTTTTTACATGGCATATTTACGATATCAATTAAACTCCAACTAACAGTAAAGATATTTTACTTTAGTTATATGGGCAGTTATCCCTTTTTACAATAAATATATGTACACATTTTATGGTTTGAGGGTTTGGCGGCTGAAGCACCGGATTTTCTCTTCAAGCCTGTCATTATGTTCTGCACAGTGGTTTCGGTAACTTTGTTGGCGTACCTTTTCTATTTCTTTTTAAAATCTTCCTCTGATATTGTTGGACAGAGCACAGTTTTTACGCAGTTCTGCTTTTACTAACGCCCCGTACCGCTCAATGGGTCGTAGTTGAGGGCAGTTAGGTGGATAAATTTCTTTCGCCACACATTGCACGTTGTTCGTAGCCAGATACTCTTGTGTTGCTCTAGCATAATGTGAAGTAGCAAGATCGGGCCAATACAACATATTCCCTTCGTGTTTCCTTATAAATGGTAATAACATTATGCATTTTTGGACATAAATATCAGCATTTTATGGTCCCTTTTGTAATAAACGACCCGTGCGCTTCCCACAGGAACATATTGCTTGCCAGATCAAATACAGGGTACAGGCCTTACGTATCAATTAACATATAATACGTACGTTACGTATCAATACCAGAACCTGTATAATATAACTTAAGTACTCGAAGATTTGTCAAAGAGGCTCATATCATAAATGCGTAGCCGCGCATTACTTTAATGTTTGGATTAACAAGTGCATGTTCCGTGTGATCTCATACCACAACTACCTACTTAAGTATAATAATTTATAATACCTATTACTTACCTCAACCAAGAATTTCGCCTCAATGTTGAACGATTTTACTGGCAAGAGTCTGTTTTAATTGCGAAGTGATTGGTTCGTCCGCTGATAACATTCAGTATCAGTTTCGGTTTCTGACCTATCACTCATTGAAATGTTCTCAGATTTGTTAATTTCTTCTTTTTGTTTAATTTGTTTAATGTTTTTAGATTTGTTCTTTTCACGTGACACAGTATAGTACTCCAAGAATTATTGGGTGGGCAATTTTCTTGTCTCCTTAGTTTTTCTGTTGATTTATTCGGCCAAAAAAGTATGTTATTGTACTCCCATTGATCTGGCACAGCTGTTAACTTAAACTGGCCTTTTTCAATGGTTTGCACTACTTTGAAAGGCATGGCACGAATCTGAAATAGAACAGGTATGATAGATAAAAATCATCTTCATTGAATAATTTAACTGAAAGAGTTGGTTTTGCTCTTGGGTTAGTTATGTAATTTGAAAAGGCTCAATTTTATCATAGTCCCGGATGAATGAAAATTTCAATGGAACAGTTTTTCATAGAACGAGTTAACTGCGTGTCCCCCAATATTTAATAACCTTAACTTGCTTAGCTAGAGATGGTTTAACGAGGGATCGCCTCGACCTTGGTCTTAGTCTCGGTGATGCAGCTCTCGAACGACGACTGGAACCTTCTGAAGCTTCGTAGCGCGTTGACTCAACCACTATTGAGAGTTAACTTGGACGGTCGATCGATGATTTAAAATAAAATATACTTTTAAATTAAATGGTTTTATTTTAACCAGCAAAAAATTATATTAGTTACAAAGTTAACCCTAGTCTTAGAGAAGCGGAGAGGATAGAATGATGCTGCGCTCTAAGGCTTATCATTATATACTCAAGCTTACCGGATCTTCCTTTCCTATAGTGGGAGTGTGGAAAATAACGTTGATAAGCAAAGTCGTAAAATTCTGCGATATCAATATTAATGGGAACCTTACCTAACTAATAAGCCGTGTCACGGTAATGTCACGTACTTGATAATTTATCGTTATTTTCATTATTTCTAATATTGGGTCTAATAAAGTACCAATATTGGCAGAAGATCATTTGCAAATAACTTTAGCGATAGCGGTGCTCTGATATACAGAAAAATGAACATGAACAAACAATAGCCAAAAGAAAGTGGAAGTGGGCTGGCCATATAGATATGTCGCAGGTCTGACGGTAGATGGGGAAGAAAAGTGCTGCAGTGGAGACCGCGGACCGGGCGCAGAAATGTGGGAAGGCAGCCCATGAGGTGGACTGACGATCTAGAAAAAGAGAGAGAGAAGTGAAATATAATATAAGATCAAACGAACTTCTTGAAGCAAAGTTGACGAATTATAATGAAATATCTATTGAGTGTCGCGGGGGATTAGTGCAGGGCGGCGGGGACTCTCTGCATTAATGGCATGGTGCATCAAGCGTAAATGCACTTCTCCAGTGGCCGCGTGGTACTCGCAAGCCCTCATGTGGTGTCTCACCATTTGACCCTTTATAGCTTTTTTGCAGCAAAAGTAATTGAAAATTTGTCCAAAAGCCCGCCTGAAATTCCTATCCAGGATGCCATAAATGGCACTGGTGAAACCCGACCGACCTACTCCAAGCCACACGCTTCGATAGAAGGCTGAATTACTCGCAAATGGATATCCATACGCCAAGACGAGATACGGCAGCCAAGCTCCAACGTAAAGCAAATGTATCAAATATAATTTATTTTTGAATTATTTCATGACAGAAGTCTGGCCTGTCAAATTACATTAATTTATTCAACAATTAAATATACATATTTACACAAACATATTTTAAAACACAGAAATAAAAAACTTAAATTTACTTAATCTAAACCTAAAAACCTGTATTTACAAATATCTCCCAGATCGCTGCTAATGGGCAGGGTGCCCATAATGCTGGCTGCGTTTCCTCGTTGTTTTACATTACCTTAATTGAGAAAGAACCTCCTGCTATTTTCAAGTCTGTTCAAAAGTAAACTAAAATAAAATCTTCTTCTTCTCAGCCTTCTTCTACCAAATTCTTGGTGTAGGCCTCCCTCAACCTCTTCCATTCCGATCTATTCTGGGCAGTTAGAGTCCAGTTGCTGCCCGCCGCCTTCTTTATATGAATGAATGAATGAATGAAAGAAGTTTATTTCACACACAAAACAAAACACATAAAATTACAAAAGAAAGAAGAAAAAAAAACATTAAAATGTGTGTGAAAAAGGTCCCGCCTCAGCATAAATGCGGACTCCTGAGGTGGAGCCAGCGCTGGTCTTCCGGCGGGACCCTATATCATCTTTCCATCTCATTTGCGGTCTGCCCACTGGTCTTTTCTGTTCCCATGGTCTCCAATTCAAGACAGCTCTATCATCTTTCCATCTCATTTGCGGTCTGCCCACTGGTCTTTTCTGTTCCCATGGTCTCCAATTCAGGACAGCTCTACACCACGAATCGGTTTTTCGGGCAATATGTCCCGCCCATTGCCATTTGAGCTTCGCTATCCTTCTACCAATGTCGGCGACTTTACTTTGCTTTCTGAGCCATTTGTTGGTTTTCCTGTCTCTCCTTGTATGAAATATCTATTGAGTGTCGCGGGGGATTAGTGCAGGGCGGCGGGGACTCTCTGCATTAATGGCATGGTGCATCAAGCGTAAATGCACTTCTCCAGTGGCCGCGTGGTACTCGCAAGCCCTCATGTGGTGTCTCACCATTTGACCCTTTGTAGCTTTTTTCAGCAAAAGTAATTGAAAAGTTGTCCAAAAGCCCGCCTGAAATTCCTATCCAGGATGCCATAAATGGCACTGGTGAAACCCGACCGACCTACTCCAAGCCACACGCTTCGATAGAAGGCTGAATTACTCGCAAATGGATATCCATACGCCAAGACGAGATACGGCAGCCAAGCTCCAACGTAAAGCAAATGTATCAAATATAATTTATTTTTGAATTATTTCATGACAGAAGTCTGGCCTGTCAAATTACATTAATTTATTCAACAATTAAATATACATATTTACACAAACATATTTTAAAACACAAAAATAAAAAACTTAAATTTACTTAATCTAAACCTAAAAACCTGTATTTACAAATATCTCCCAGATCGCTGCTAATGGGCAGGGTGCCCATAATGCTGGCTGCGTTTCCTCGTTGTTTTACATTACCTTAATTGAGAAAGAACATCCTGCTATTTTCAAGTCTGTTCAAAAGTAAACTAAAATAAAATCTTCTTCTTCTCTTCTTCTCAGCCTTCTTCTACCAAATTCTTGGTGTAGGCCTCCACCACCACCGGCCACCAGCCACCGACCAGCCACCGACCAGGTCCAGAATGCTCGTTGAGCAAGCTGTGATGTCTACGAAACTCTGATATCTTTTACCACCCCTAATAGTATTAAAGGTAGGTATTTTTCCGGTATTTAATATGGCCAAGTTAAGCTCGTCCAAGCAGCCAGCAAGCTCTCCCCCCTAAGGTCATTCACAGGACTACCCCACCAGATACTCTTTGCGTTTACGTCGCCTCCAACGATCCACCCCGACGAACCAATTTGCTGGTCTATGTGGGCCAGGCGATCCAGGTCCGCATCTATGGGATGATCATCTCGGGGACACTCGAAGTAAACAGAGGCTAATGTGACCCTCCAGGCACCGGTCTGGATCCTCACCACGACGATGTTATTAGTGGTGAGTTGGGGGAACTGTACCACGTCTAACCCTTGGTCAAAAACTGCTATTGCAGCTTTTACAGTCCCCCCACCCACCCCGGTGTTCTGGAAGATCCTCACGCCCCTGCGACCCCTCATCTCCCCAATTGACCCCACATACGGCTCCTGGATGAGTGCGACTGCTACTCCGCGCCTTTCCGCCTCGATCATCAGCTCATCGGTTGCCAGCCTGGATCGCTGAAGGTTCGCTTGCGCTATATTATACTGTCTTTTTACCTCCTGGCTGCCCTTAGCAATAAGCCACGGTTGCCCTAGCTATTTCGTCCCACTTTTTCCTTGTTGGGCACTCATGGCTAAACGCATCATGCTCTGCCCGTTCCAGACCGCCCCTTACGCAGTTTTTACAGCTCGGGGGCACGCGCGCAAGGAAATCAGCGCACTCGCTCCTTAGGTGTGGGCCACCGCAGTGACTGCACAAATCCACTGGCTCTGTGCAGTACTTCTTGCCATGTCCGAAACCCAAACAGCGAGTGCACTGCATCAGCGGGGTCTGATCCTCCACCTGAATACGCTGAAGATCAATACGCGCGTAGCCCCTCTTCAACATTCTGCGCCAGATGGTCGGCGAGACACTAACTACGACATGGCTGGTATGGGGGTTTCTCGTCCTCCTTCTGTACTTGACCTTCACTCTGTCATTCTCAGCGTCGAGGTCGGAGAAAACAGTCCGATTCTGGTTCTTCAGTGCCTTTACTATATCCTCGTCCGTGTTTACCGCGAGTACGCTCCTGAGAACCAGCAACGGGTCCTTGTTTTCTACCTCCTCCACACTGAGATCAACTCCGTCCTTTTTCAACCTTTCCTTGATCCGGTCCCTATCCTCCTTCGTCCTTAGTCCAATTATTACCTTTCTGTCCTTTGCCTTCCTTACTTTTTCCACCTTAATCCACCCTTCCTTCGCGTCCACTGCCTTTCTAATCTTTTCAAGGACCTCTTCTCCGGATTCCCGCTCAACATTAGAGCTTACACACACAGAGTGTAGGGTTCCTCGGCCCACAGAAGGTTTCTCAGAGTGGCCCGCGGCTACACTGGCATAGGTCTTATCTGCCATCTTCTCCAAGGTGAACTCAAGAGTTTCTCTCAATTCTTCCATCCTCTTATTATTTTCCACCAGCATTAACTGGTGCTCCTCTAATCTTTTTGCCAGTTCGTGATCAATAGGGTGAGGAGATGCGTCAACAAGGAATTTTATCGGCTCGGGCTTTCCAGGGATAGCCTGGTCCCCCCGGGCTTCCGATTTTCCATCAGCCTTTACCACGTCGGCACTTTTTATAATTTGGTAAAGCCTGTCCAATGCTATTGTCACCTCGGTCTTAATTTCTCTTTTAAGGTTATTTGCCGCATTAAGGTGGTACTTACCCTTTTGGAGGACCCGCTTTGCCTCTGCTACCCTCTCAGAATGTTGCCCCGCAGCGAGGCTCGAAGTTTTAGGTGCAGTAGGTTGTTTACCACTTTGCAGGGTAGACGGTTTCCTCCTTGAGGTACCCGCCTTGGTGACATCGTCTATCAAGATTTCGGTGGTATTTAATTTCCCGGCTTCCCTTCCCCCAATACTATAGTTTACCTTAGCCCCTTTAGCCTCCGGGCTCGTAGCATTTGGGGGGGGGCTTGCCACCTCCAGCCTTCCCCTTCCCCTGAGGGGTCCCAAAGCCGAACATTTTCGGCGCAGACGATTTTTTACCGCCCTGCGATGACACAGGCTTACAACCTGAGGGACCCGCCTTAGCGGAATCGCCCGTCAGGGTCTGGGTAACGTTAAGTATCCCAGCCTCCCCATCCCCGATACTACTCCTATCAATCGCCTCCGGGCTTGGTACGTTAAGGGAAGACCTACAGTCCCTAGCCTTCCCAACCGGGGTCCTGAGCCCGAACATGTTGGAGGCACAGTCCGTGCGAAATTAGGTAGATACAGCTAATCTAATCGGTTGTAAAAGTTGTATATGGGGTATCAACTGTATCTCCCGTGTTTGTCAACAAAAAATAAGAGTAAAAATGAGGTTTGTCACTCTAACAAATAAAGTGAGCCCCTGACTCTGTCCTGATAGGCAGTTGTATAAGGACTGCCTGTCAATTTGAAGAAACCTCAAGCAAACAATAAAGAAAAATATAAAGGGTCAATCCCTAGTCTGATGTCACAGGACTGAAATGACTAAAGTACCAGACTACACATAAAATCAAATAATAATTTACCAAGAAAAATACTGAAAACTTTAATACCAAATAGTTAGAGCTCTATGTAGAGCCTAAATCAACCCCAATATATCTGCACTACACAGTGCAGGTCTTAAAACTACTTACAGCAAACAATAAAATAAAAATACAAAAATTTTTAGTCTTAACGCTATTTCGGCTCTACGTAGAGCAACGTTACTCCACCCAAGGGATAGCTCTCCCCGAGCGCTCTTAGGGGACACCAAGCACGTCCCGCTAGCCCTAAGGGTTCCAGAGATATGACCGGTCACAGTTTTCGGTACCATAAAAAATGGCCGCCGAAAACCGATACCAGGACGTATCTCGGGAACCAGTGGTCCAATCGGAACGCGGTTTTTTTCCCCTAAGAGAGCTCTTCAAGACGCTCCGTTGGAGACCTGTTTCAGGAAGATCGGAGTCCTGAAAATTTTTCAGGAACAAAGTGTCCAGATCCTTCCTGAAAAATGTCTCGTCGGGTAGAGTTCCGACCGGGCTCCCTAACAAAGAAAACCGCAGAGCTCTAGGACTCACCGTTCCGGAGATATCAGAGGAGGAAAAACCCCAAGATGGCGGCCAGAACTGTCAAACACAAGTTTTGACCGCCAGCAACTCCGCTCCTGGTGGTCGTAGAACAGTGGGATTTCCTCTGTCCGGCTTCGCTCTATCTACTCTAGCCGCTGGAATCACTTCCGGGAGACAAATTTTTCAGGGCCTGAAATGGCCTGAAAAAAGCCCCCGGATCTGCTGAAGAAAACCGCAGATCGCTGAGACCCCTAGTTCCCGAGTTATAGCGGCTGAAAGAAAAGAAAAATGGCCGCCGAGCTGTCAAACTCCAACTTTAGGAGTTGATAACTCTGGAACCAGACGTCGGAGGACTACCGGGCTTTCTCCAGCAGTATTCCCACGACCTCCTCTTGCTCCCTAAAGTGTTTCCAGCCCAAAAAATTTTTGTGCGCCAGAAATAAAAAAATTTGGTGGGAGCGTGTAGGGGCCGAAAAATAACACACACGAAAGGTTTTCCCAAATTTCTAAGGCCAAGGGTTCGGGAGATAATTAGGAATTAAAATCTGGTACCTAAAACAAAATGGCCGAAAAAAGTCTAACTTCGTTGATTTTAATAATTTCCGACCCGCGCGACGGCTTATGTCGGATAATACACCCACTATAAGCACTATCCCGTGGTCAGAAACTAATAAAAACAATTAATTTAAGAAATAGAGCAAAATTTAGAAATAATTTAATATCTCCCGAACGGTTGGCCACAAAAATATGAAAAAATACACAAAAATACAACAAAGCAAGGCGCACAAGACACAATAAGAAACAGAATTAAAATAAATCAGAAAATAGAAAATTTTTAGGAAAAACGAAAAAATCGGTTTTCCGAAAATTTTTCAAGGGTAGAGCCGAATTAAAAATTTTAAAATACAATGGCTACGTTCGGCCGCTATGCCCGCAAATTACTACGGCGGCAAAACCCGCGCGTCTCAACAGGTCTAGTCACAAATTAAAGTTAAAGTTTACACTTTTAAAAATTTTTTGTTCTTAAACTATAAGTGATAAAATTTTTCCCCTTGCGGTTCCGGGCGATTACTACTGCCGCGCACGATCCCTCCAAGTGGCGTCACTCTGCTACAGCCGGAAGTCGGACCACGCCGACACGTGGTTTTTAGTTTTTTCTATTTTCCGCCGGATATTAAAAAAGTGTAGATGGCGCTGTCGCCATGTAAACATCAGCTCCCCGTATTTTAATTAAATTTAAATAGTTTTTACGCATCTCTCTTTAAAAATCTTGGCTACAATAGTGTAAATAGTTATGGTAAAGCTGTGTGAACGTTTTCTATTAAAAATATTACTTTAGTGCAGAAATAACAGCTGATGAAGGTAAAGGCGGGTCCACATTTGTGACAAACCGCCGAACCGAACACTGTGACGTCGCCGCGGACTTGTTACGTATAGTGTGGACGGGTGAAAGTTTGCATCGGATCGGACGCTGGTGGTAGCTCCGTGACCGTGACAAAGCCCGATGTCTGTAACGATAGTGTGGACGGCATTTGTTACGCGTACAAATGTTACGATAATCCTCTACAACCGATGAATGCCATTTTGAAACTTCAACCAAGGCAGTCATGTCGTTTCCAGAAGAATTAACCGAAATGTATTTGAATATTGCTCTTGCAAGTGCATCATTTGTTTTACTTTGTGCTTTAAAAAAAAATAGGACGGTGAAAAAAAGGAGATGGTGGCAAAGTGAACTTTTTAGAAATCGTAATATTTATGGTGGAAATTCGTTACTGAGAGATATTAGATTTCAAGAAATAAGTGGAAAATACAAAAATTTTGTGCGAATGTCTCCTACAGACTTTGAAGTTTTGCTGAATTTGATTGGTCCAACAATAAAAAACAAGACACTCAATTTAGAATGTCAATTTCGGTACAAGAAAGACTTGCAGTGACAATGAGATTTTTGGCAACGGGTGATTCATATTCTTCATTACAATATCTCTTTAGAATATCGAAGCAAGCTATAAGTCAAATCATCCCAGAAACATGTGCGGCTATAGTGAATTCATTGAAAGGATGCATAAAGGTAAGAATTATTTATTAATTAAGTTATTAATAAAGACAAAAAGAGTAAACAATCAATAATAATCTTCTTTTGAAATGTAATTCAAATGGATAACAAATCTCTGAATGAATCTTGCGTGTCATTTTCATCACTAATTATGCCTGGTGAAGTAGCAGATATACTCTGCGACGAACTAGGGAGGGCCAGGCTCATTGGGTGTAACCGGAGATTGTACTGGTGTACTACTTTGACGTGATGAATATCCATGTGGTCCCTGATAATCTTGATAATACTCAAAGTAACCGTTATCAGCTTGGAAAAGCAAATTACTTATTTGATGCTGCAAGGAATTTTTGGTACGTTGGGAGTACGTCCGCATCTTGCTAGCTATAAAATGAGCATATATTTGACTATCGTCTGAAGCTGACGCTCTGGCTGAAACCTCGTTTACTGCAGCTGATGCCGAGGAGAGCATTTTGAAGGCAGAATTTATCATTTCATTTTCTGAATCATGGGAATATTTTTTCCTTTTAGGTGCTTTTTCAATTGGTTTGGAAAACGCCTTTTCTGTTAAAATGGAGCGTTCCGTTTCTACTCTAGATACATCATTTTCAGATGCTGGAGTTGCCATATTTGAGTCATGGTTATCCTCTCCTTCAAGATTCTCCTGAAAAAAAAAAACAGGTAAATTAATTAACATCTATTAATTTTCTTTTTATTTTTCAGATGCCGAGTACGCCTGACGAATGGCTAGAAGTTGTCTCAAAATTTTATGAGCAATGGAATTTCCCGCACACTTTGGGAGCAATGGATGGGAAACACATAATACTGCAAGCACCTTTCAATTCTGGAACGGAATTTTTTAACTATAAA
The DNA here is from genome assembly GCA_947563465.1 of Archips xylosteana. Classification (NCBI taxonomy): domain Eukaryota; kingdom Metazoa; phylum Arthropoda; class Insecta; order Lepidoptera; family Tortricidae; genus Archips; species Archips xylosteana. The sequence goes on along the minus strand of OX387361.1, from coordinate 8,944,671 downwards.
TCCTACTTTAGCATAGTTTTGTTTGCAGTAGTGGATGCGGCATACAGATTTATTTTTGTCGATGTTGGGAGCCAAGGAAGGATTTCTGACGGCGGTGTGTATCATGATTCAGTTCTCAGAGAAAAGATAGAAAATGAGTCTTTGAATTTGCCTCCACCAAATGCATTGGATCAAAGAAATAAGCCAATACCATATTTCTTTGTAGCAGATGCTGCATTTCCACTCGGAACGCATATTATGAAGCCTTATCCTGGTACGGCACACGCAAGAGGATCTAAAGAAAGAATTTACAACTATAGGCTATCTAGGTGCCGGAGAGTTGTAGAAAATGCTTTCGGTATTATTAGTAGTAATTTTAGGGTTTTGAGAAAACCAATGTTACGTTCATCTCCATAATTACTTAAAAGCTAGCGAAAATTCTACGAATTTATATGCTCCCCCAGGATTGCTTGACGTTGAGGAGGATGGTGAAATTACACCAGGTAGTTGGAGGAATGAGCCAGTGCCAGCTACTTCATTTTTACGTATTCCGGCAGTCCCACGTAGATCTTCTACTTCATCGCAAGAAATAAGAAATGAACTTGCTGATTTTTGTTCTACAAATGGCAGAGTTTCCTGGCAAGATCGCTATTGAATAATACGTAGTTATAAGCCAGATAACAAAATTATTTGTTATCTGGCTTATCTTTCTTTCTTTCTTTTCATACATTTTGTAATTTATAGCCGTGTATTTTATTAATTTGCAGTAAACTAAAAAAAATATTATTTTGATGGAGTTTACAATAACGTCAGTATCTAGAAACTGCCACAGGACCCTTTTGTCATATAATGCCACATTTAATCACCAATCAAATATTATTATTATAAATCCTATTTAAACATTCCAATATGTTGGTATCCAAAGGTTAGGTACGGCATAGAGATCGCTCCTCGGCGATAAGATAAGTTTGTCTTCGTCTTATACTTGAGAAAATCTATTTATTAAAACATATTTTATTGTACGTTAATAAGTATTTTTTAATTAAGTTTTTTATTAATCAAAACTACTGTATCATATGTCAATCAACAAATTCATTAAATGAAAATAAGTAATCGGATAGGTACTTTGGCGTTTAATGAAAATTCTGAAGATATCACTTCGATATCTTTTCAGATGTCGTGATCACGGGAGACTCCAAACATCTGAAAACCACGACATCTGAAAAGATATCGAAACGTCGTGATGTACAAATTTTCATTAAACGCCAAAGTACCTATCCGATTACTTATTTTCATTTAATGAATAATTATCGCGGTAATCTAAGACTATATTGAGTAGATAATCTTTCCTTACTGTTAAGTTATTTAGTAATCAAAACTATTTTAACATATGTTAATACTGTGTTGGGAATACTAATTAAATATTTTATTTTATATCAAAAGAATGGGGCCAGCGAGTTCTAGAGTGGCGACCACGTACCGGACGGTGCAGCGTGGGTAGGCCTCCTACAAGGTGGACTGACGATCTGGTTAAGGTCGCGGGTGTCTACTGGATGCAGGCGGCCTGCGACCGGTCGCAGTGGAAATTTCTGGGGGAGGCCTATGTCCAGCAGTGGACGTCGTATGGCTGATGATGATGATGATGATGATATCAAAAGAAAACTTGTCTCATCACTAATCTTCTAAGTGCTACCCAAATGCCGAGTGTTACCGATGTGTAAGTTATAGAGTTATACGTAAGCTATTGACTGGAAAGAGATAGTGATATTCACCTCTCACTCCTTAGCTTAGCTCCGTCCCTATAACTTACGTAAGAACTTACAGGTGTAAAGGCGGCCTTATAATCATATTTATGACGTCTAGGTTAAAATAAACTTTTTCACCTCAGCACCTCAAACAGCCAGGTTTTGCTACTAAAAAACAGTGAGCAAAATCCGATTTTGCTCACTGCGTGAGACAAAGTAGCTTTTTAATTATTTTTTTTAAATGTCGAGGACAATGCCATCATTCATCCTTCCCATGTGCTGAATTCGAAAGATTTCAACTTCAGTTTGATCTGTCACTTTCATTTCGATACGAAAAGAGCGAGAAATAAGATCAAATCGATTCTAAGTTCGATTTCAAATTCTATACCTAGTAGGCCTAAAAAATAAACGAACGATTGAACGTTCGGATACTCATAATACGTACTTAACCTTAAAATTGTAATTCGTCTGTTAAGGTTTTAAATTTAATTATGGTACTTTATTAATAATTGGATTATATTTTTATATAAGTAATCAAATAGTAAAAATGTTGTAGAAAAATACAAAGTTTAACATGTATCTATATTATAAATATTAATAATTTTAACAATCGTGAACATCGTGATAAATATCGGGCGCAGTATCGGAACGCATCTTTAAAAAATAGCGGGATTCAAATTTTAATTCTTTTCACTTCTCATGCTCTTAAAATGTTACTTTAGTCTCTGCATATCGGGACTAAAGCTCTTTTTTGATCTCAAGGGATTGAAGTAAAATTTTTTTAATTGACTATGGAAACCCCTAAACTGCCAATCACGGTGTTTGTGAATGGAGGATTATCGCCATTTTCAGTAACTGGGTATAGACAATTTTAAAGCTTTCCACAGACCGAAGCGCGCTGCGGACGCACTGTAGCGCCCTGCGCTTCGGTCTGTGGAAGCCTTTAGGGCGTGGAAATAACCTCAAAATGACAACTGTATAAAAAATATTTAAAAAATAATAATTTCGTGAAACACATTGAATAATTACGAATATTAATCTATTTAATTATAAAATATTAAAGATGAATTCATTTTATTTTGCACGTAAAGAAAGATTTCCTTTAGCTTAGGTGTTTTTAATTTGTTTTTTTTTTTAAAACGCTGTCGGCAAAGCAGTTCCCTGCTCTGTCGATAAAATAGCAATCCGCACTGTCAGCAAAGCAGTGCTGGAGTGTACGGTAGATAGAGCAGTTACGTTTGAATGTTAATATGGCGTGACTTCAAAATAATGCGATGTCAGTTGCATTTAATAGTAAATAGAAAGTATAATTAGATATAATTTAACAAAGAATTGGCATATAGAAAATAAACTTAAAAAGTCGTTTCTTTATTCACGGGTAAGTGTTTCAGTTAACAATATATTTTGTGTGTGAACTTACATCAATTAGGTTAATTTATTTGCCGATTCTAATGAATGAACAATTATCATTCTTACATGCATAGTCCAATTAGTTTTAACATAGTCTTTAAGTTAGAATCTGTTGGCTAATTATGCAAGCATTTAAAGCGTCACTTTACAAAAAAATATAAAAGAAAAGAAAAGACAGCGGTATTTTTTTTGCTATTTGAATTTTGAACACTTGTCCATTGCTCGTATTGAGTATACGTTGTAAAAAAGTAATTTTGTACGTCGTTTTTTTCCTCGCATTCAAAGTGAAAAGTAGAGTGTTTAACGCGGGACTAAACTACCATAATGACAACTCCAATTATAGCCTCCCTCGCTATCGCTCGGGTGGCTAAATATCACGTGTCATTATGGCTTGTTTTAGTCCCTTGTTGAACAATCTACTATTTTTTCTTCTGTTTCGCTAGCTGCTGAGTTCGATATCTATCTAGAGTTTGACACGACACGCGATCAAAGGCAATTTGGAAATTATAGAATAGTAATAAGTACTTACTTAATAAATTTTTGAATATGATATGAGTGAGTCCAGTGACGAAGTCAACAATTGAACACCAGACGAATTAAGGCAGTAATACAAAATGCAGATTTAAGTTTCTTACTTTAAAAGACTCGCGAAAAATATTTAAAAGCTTATGATATTTTTAAGCGTTGGAGACTAGCAAAGGGTGCAAACACTTTTTCGGATACTGTATTGTTATATAGGTACAATTATGGAGTATTTACTCAATGTTGAAAACCACAACAAAGACGACGTTTATATACCTTTAACAATTTATTATGTTCTCGCTGCTGAGGTGAAAAGTTGTATGTGTCACACGAGACCAAAGTTTTTTTGCATCTCGTGTATTTGAATCACTCGCGCACTCAGGATTCTAACTTAGAATCACTCGCTGACGCTCGTGATTCAATTATAGGATCCTTCGCTGACTCGTGATTCAAAATCAACACTCGCAGTAAAAACCAACTTTGCTCTCTTGTTGCACAAATAACTATTAACTTACCGTATTCATATGAGTGCGAGGCTTATTTCTATCAAGAAGAAACGTCATATGTTCGTATGCGTACCAAGATGACTTGTACACTTCAGCTGCACCTGAAATTCCAGAATATATTACTATTAGTTATTACACGTTTTAAGCTATACCTACTCAACTACTATTGAATATATCACTATTAAGCACTTTCTACTAATGAAACAGGTTAAAACATCCATGGCATATTAGTTGTGCTAAAATATAATTTAATAAAAAAATACCTTGTCCAGTTGTAGTTTTTTTTGTTTTTCCCTTCTCTCTTCTCAATTGACCAAGTAGACTTTCCATTTTTTTCTTTAACTCTTGAACGGATGCACCACAATTCATCTGTTCTGATATTTCGGTCCAAGCATCATTTTTTAGAATTTTGTTAAAGTATAGTTTATGCTTAGGATCCCACAGTAGTTCCTTATTACGATAAAGTTCTATAAACCACAAAACATTTTCCTGATTCCACTGCATATTTTATGAATCGAATCGTTTCAATGCCGCGTATTAATACTTAAATTAAATATCTATCAACACAAATTGCCACTCAACTACCTTCAATGTATTGTTGCAATGATTTCGCGGGCGGGGTAGCGGGTGTTGTCTTGTCAAGACGACCGTGCATTCGCCCGATCCATCAATCCCGTGTAGGTACCAGCCTGATGACACGCGTGCTTGTACGCGTGACAAAAATCGCAGTGTGGACCTCTCCCGCACACCGAGACAGTACCGAACATCCTTTGAAAAAGACCGACTTTGGATGGATCGGCCCGTACCCCGTGTCATTTGACCGTAACAAAACCAAAACATCGTCCACATTTATCACAACCACATTGTGGGAGTACGTACAATGTTTGGCTGTATGGATATTTTGTTTGGAGATTTGAACGGATAACTGATCGTAACATTTGTTCGTGTAACAAATTCCGTCCACACTATCGGTACAAACTCCCGAGTCTGTCACGGCCACGGTGTTCGGTTCGGCGGTTTGTCACAAATGTGGACCCGCCTTGACACGTCCACACTCGATGACACTTGTTTATAAACTGAATATTTCGTCATGTTCTCCATCTAGAGTGGGGAACACAGCAACATGTTTATGCAACAATGTTTCATCACAATGTTTGTGACACGTATTTGTTAATTTGTTGCTGAATCTAATGAGGATTCTATTGAAGATTACTACTTTTTAACTACTTTGTGATCATAAGTCATTTTCTAATGGGACAATTTTGATAAGCCGATATAATAAAATGAAATAAAGTTAATACTTTATGACTTTGTTTTTGATAAGGCTACAATGTCACGAGATTGCGTCAGCGAACCGCGTCCTGGTCCTTAAGGGCTAGCTTATAGTTATAGGGTTAAGGGTCATACATAACTCCTTCCCCCTTAGAGTAAAATTACCTAATTAATGTTAAACAAGTAGGTTATTTTACGATACTTAAGGTCTATCGTATTGTCTAAAACACGAAGTTCATCAGATTCACTTGAACACTATTTAGCACTGTGAACTTTTAATCACTTTCACTTCGAAGGTCTATATCTGTGTGAGACATGCTAATCATTTGAACACATGAACAAGAATTTTGCGTCGTAAAAAGTTTCTTATTGATGTGCCATGACATTTTTGCATGATGATTTCCATAAATGCGGTTGTCTTGCTTTTGTGTTCGTAGATCTTTAATCCAACTTGACATTAACAATAGTCCAGACCATGAAGTTACTGCAGGTTTTCATGGTCCAAGCTCATTGCTCAATGGTAGGAAGGAAATGTGTCTTCTGTGACTTCTTTGTACTTCTTTCTTCAGAATAAGGATAGGGTTTTATAAGGGATTTTAAAGGATTAGGTACAATTATAATTGTTAATCTAACTTACTTTAACCATCACCAGTTTTACACTGATATAATTATCGTCTAATACATTTTAAAGCGTAAGTTAATCGTTAATATTAATTATGTATACCTAATATTATATTTTTTTTTTTTTTATTTTTTTTTTTTGATTAGTGGTGTACTTTTTATAGCGTACATTTTCCCGTATTACAATCCTTTATTTTAGGTAACTCTTTCCTTATGTGAAAGTTTTGTCAAGTGAGAGATGTGTCAATTATAGTTTTTATTTATTTTTAATTCAATTTGCTTAAGAGCGTCTTACATTTTTGACAGGTACTTTCGTGGTTCGTCCTTTTATTTCAACAGGGACAACATTACGAGTTTGTAATATATGTAGTTATCAGAGGTGGTGGCCAAATGATGTAGTCGAGCGTGGTGCGTAGAAAGAGAGTGTTTAATAGAAAAACCTTAACTTATATACATGTGGATTGTCGCTGACACAAGCAATATGCGTTTATGTTGCAGTAAACTACTGTGTTACTGCTAAACACTAAAAGTGGCCAATTGCCATACTACACCTCCCCCGAAAGTCCATTTCCCCCCGGGGTGGCGGGAAAAAAAAATTAACGCATGTTACTTGCTTACAATAATAATTTTGAGGGAAAAAAAATGAAGTTACAAAAAAATAAAAATAAGAAAATATTTTTAAAGATAATGTTCAAGAGTACAATAAGAGTTTTAATTGTTTCCTAGTGTTAACCGTTTCCTAGTGTCACTTTGAATATATTTAATTTTAGTATAGTAGTTAAAAAAAAATGAAAATATTTTAAATATGAGTTGTTAATTTACTATTTGTGCTCATTCTGTTAATTCTTTATCCTTTAATGGTTCTTTCTTACTAAGGTATCGGTACCATAATACTATTTTAATATACTAATGCCTTTAACTGGAGTCTTTTGCTCCTCAATGGGTAAGTATTGTGAGTCACTAATACATTAAGACCTAAGTCTCCAACTATTGTCACGGACGCCCTTACGGCTGACTATGATCCAACTCGAAGGACATGTGCTCTACTTCCCTGTGTACACTTGTACATAATCATTATAAATGGGCATGGTCACCCAGGGCATGGTCACCCTACAATAACTTGGCATATCAGGTCACCCATTTCGGTGTGCCTGTAAGTTAGAAGTCACAAATGCATTAAGATTTAAAAAATCTCCAACCCCTTTCACGGAGGGCACGGTAGTCCAAACACCATGAGCAAGTACGAAGGACTAGGACTCTAACAATCAATCTTAAAAAGAAATGTACCGCAACATAATAGAAATAACTATAAAAAGTTAAATGAATTTAAAATAAATTAATTATACTTTAATGTAAGAGTGAGTTTGTAGTTATCAAATTTCATTCATTTAAAATTATAACGTCGAATAATAGACACGCTCGCGCTCGACCTAGTTAAATTTTGCTGACGGCGCGGCCGTAACGTTCGTTTACCTTTGCACGGTACTATTGCGAACTGAATGTTTTGACCTAATTACACAACGTGACACTAGAATGATGTTAGGAATTTTTACTGAAAATAAGATAAAATTTAGTTATTAATTGAATGATGAGTAAATTTAGCGACAATCCCGTAATTAAAATGTTATAAAATTAATTATCTAAAATATACGTAATTTTGAATCGAATCATATATAATTATTTATGTTAATAATCAATTTGAATTTTAATTAATGGAAAAGAAAAAGAGAAATGAAATGAGTAAATGTAAAAATTAATAATATAGCGTACATTGGGGCGCTAGGTCAGGAGTCCCTAGGTTGGGATGCTACCTTCGTACGGGACTGTTCCGTCTGCGCTGGCCATCTGCGCATTCCGGGGTCGATGGTCCTCCTGCCGCTGGCCGCTCCTGCTGGCTGGTGTCGCTGGCCGGCTGGTTGCCGGTGTTGCGTTTGGCGGTTGTCGTGGCTGCTCACGTGGCGGCTGTTGTAGGTGTTCACGTGGCGCTGTTGTATTTGTTCACGTGGCGGCTGTTGTAGGTGTTCACGTGGCGGTAAAGATGCCAGCACCTGGCATCGAGCTCGTCCCGCGCGCGCTGTCCTTCTGTTTCCGGTCGTCGTGTCCAGTGTTATCATTATTGTTCTTGTGGTTTCCATTGTGACTAGCTCGATTCTTTCGCCTTCAACAGTTATTTTTACTTCTGACATCTTCTAGTATGTTCTTAATTAAACGTGGTCGGTGGTGGTTTCTTCAATTCTTCAACGCAAAGTTAGATTTCTTTTTCTGTTCTGTTCTTAAGGCAGGCAGGCAGGGTCGGGTTCCTTATTGGTTCTTAAGGCAGGGTCGCCATGTAATATATGTAGTTATCAGAGGTGGTGGCCAAATGATGTAGTCGAGCGTGGTGCGTAGAAAGAGAGTGTTTAATAGAAAAACCTTAACTTATATACATGTGGATTGTCGCTGACACAAGCAATATGCGTTTATGTTGCAGTAAACTACTGTGTTACTGCTAAACACTAAAAGTGGCCAATTGCCATACTACAAGTTGTTTGATCAATGACCTTAGCAGGTTCATATCGAGGTTTATCTTTTCCCTTACGTCTATTGACTAATTTGGTGTAAATTATATCGTCAATGTTAAAACTTGTACCAGGGTCTTCTGGTTTTTGATGTAGGATCTTTTCTTTATGAGCTATAATTTTATGGGTCAAATGGTCGTATAAAAACTTAGTTCTTTTTGCATGATCTCTTATCATTTGTTGATAGAGTTGTTTATCGTAATCTATGTCGAAAATACTTCTACTTTCAGTATTTCCTAGCACTACTTCGAAAGGAGTAAGCTCTGTTGCGGAGTGAATAGTGTTATTATATGCCATAATAGCGTAAGTCATGACTGTAGAAGCGTCAGACGTCTTTTGTTGGTAACGAGCTAAGCGATAAATTTCGATTATTGTGCTGTGAAATCTTTCTACAATTGCCATTGATGATGGGTTATTTGGAGTTCCAATATGAAATTCAATTTTGTACAAAGCCATAGTTTCTTTCATGCGTTGTTAAATTCTGATCCGGGATCGCTATTTATTTTTTGCGGAACACCATAAAGTGAAAAGTATTTTAACAATGCTTAGACTACTTTCAGGGTTGACCGATTTTGTATTTCTAGAGCTTGTCCAAGTTTGCTTAACGCGTCTACGATAGTAAGATACATTTTTCCTTCTATAGACAATAGATCGATAAAAATTTCTTCGAAAGGTTTATGTTGAGTTTGTGTTAATTGCATTCTAGGTTTAAATGGATGTCGGTCATATTTCATGCGTTTGCATAAATCGCAATTCCCTATTACAGCCGATGCTATTTTTCTCATTTTGGGCCAGTAGTAGTTTCTACGAAGTTTAGATACTGTTTCTTTAATACCTCTATGACAAGTTTTTCCTTCGTGGTACTGTAATATTAATTTCTTTTGTTCATCTTCATCGATTATGACTGATACTCTTTTTGTGCAAATTATAAAGTCAACGTCTTCAAATAGTTGAGGGGCAACATTAAAGAAAATGTGTTTTAAGTCATCATGCATAAAATAGATATAATATCTTTTTTTAATTTTAATGTGGTCCTTTAAAAATTGTTTCATTATCTCGGGGTCGGTTGGAAGATTAACTTCTAGAATTTTGCAGTTTTCGCGCGTTGAGATTATAATATCGTAATCCTTTCTAAACCATTTGTTAAAAATAATTTGATTAGATTTGACGTCAACCGGATCGTCAATTATTTCAAAAGGGGATATATCAGTGTCATCGAAATTATTTTCCAAATCGGAATCAATGTCAGAAGCTGTCATTGTCTCTTCATCGGATCCTACTGAAATTTCATCGTCTGAGTCTATATTAACTTCTATGGAATTTTCGGATTGATTGTCGTTTATGTCATTCACTTCGTTTGTTGTAATTATGATCTTTTCTTGAAGTTTATTAAGTGGAATTCTGGATAAAGCATCTGCATTTGTATTTTGTTTACCACTTTTATAAATTATCTCAAAATCATATTCTTGAAGTCTTAATCTCCATCTAGTCAATTTGCTGGTGGGTTCTTTTAATGAATATAACCAAGCCAATGGGCGATGATCCGTATAAATAGTGAATTTACGACCGTATAAGTAGGGTCTAAAATATCTAACTGACCATAATTACTGCTAATAATTCTTTCTCTATAGCGCTATACTTTGATTCTGCTTCGTTCAAGGTTCTACTAGCATAAGCAATTGGTTTATCTTGACCTATAATACCTTGTGAGAGTACAACTCCCAATGCTTGATTTGAAGCATCCGTGGTAAGAATAAATGGTTTTGTAAAGTCTGGGTATTGTAGAAGCTGGGCATTAATTAATAAAGATTTACAAGTCTCAAAAGATTTTGTAAAGTCTTCGTTAATTATAAATTTACATCTTTTCTTTAGCATTGTCGTCATTGGTTTTGTAATTTTAGCAAAGTCCTTAATAAACCGTCGATAATATCCTACTAATCCTAAAAATGATTTTATTTCTTTCCGAGTTTTAGGGATCGGGTAGTTTAGTACTGCCTTTATTTTGTCGTTATTGGGTTTTAATCCTTCTTTAGTGATCGTATGTCCAAGATACAAAACGCTTTTTCTAAGAAATTCAGACTTATCTAGTTGTACTTTTAAGTTAGCTTTTTGTAGAACATTGAAGATTTTTCTTAGTTTCGCTAGATGTTCCTCAAGCGTACTTGAAAAAATAATGATGTCGTCTAAGTAAATTAAGCAATGAGTGCCTTGCAAACCACGTAGAATATTATCCATTGCGCGTTGAAAAGTTGCAGGTGCGGTTTTTAGACCGAAGGGCATCCTGCTAAACTCATAGTGACCAAATTGGGTACTAAATGCTGTTTTAGGTCTGTCTTGTGGATCGACTTCAATTTGAATGTCAAAGGGATATTTTCGTTATAAAATATATCTCTGAACTCAAAACAAATGTTATAAATCATTTCCTGCTCCTTTGGATTCATGTGATCCATCTTAAGTTTTGATAGGTTTTCTATGAGAACTTGATCGGTTCGACAATTGTTATAAATATAATTTGAATGTATTTTATTAATCTTTGAAGGTGCTATGACTTCAATTGTAATGTGTTGAGCAGTTCCATTTTGTATTGTTACAACTGCATTTCCGTTTTCTGTATTTATGATACTACGAGGCATTTGAACGCCAACGCAAAATTGCGTGGAGTCAATAATTCCTGTTCCGTTTGGTAAGTCGGTAGGAACTTCAACTCTATGCTCCGAGTAAGGCTCTAATTTAATTATATGATTTTTTATGGTACTATTTATTTTAAATAAAATTGGTAAAGTTACTTCTGGTGTTCTTAAAATTTTATTTTCAAAGTCAACTGATGCGTTTAAAATTGTAAGTTAGTCTATTCCTATTAATCCGTCGTAAAATTTATCTACATCAAAAATATAAAATTTACAGTAAAGGTTAACACGAAAAATTTTGAATATCGGCATACAAATAATTTCTTCATGTCGGCTAGTAGCGTGCGTACTCACTACTTCGAACGGTTCTTTCTGTTTAAAATGCGTGAAGTATTTGCTTGCAATTTTGTTGCTTATGAATGAACGAGTGCTCCCGGTGTCGATCATGAGTTTTACTTTCAGTTCTGGTATTTCAATGTAGGGCAACGTTTGTATGTTATCGTTTAGACATTTCTGTTGTTCGAGGCACGTACGAGAAAATTTGCTTCTTCTGGGGTAGGCAATTCCGTCTCGGTTTGATAGGATTGTTGCGAACTAGGTGAGGGATTTAAACCCGTTATTTGGTTTAAGTTCGTGTTTCTTGTATTAAAATTGTCTCTAGCGGGACGAATATTATTTTGGTAGAATCTGTTTGGACGTACATCTATTTGATTATTGCGCGTTGCATTTAATTGTCCAGTGGGACGATTATTTTGAAAGCTTGGCCTATTCATTTGATTTGAGTTTGTGCGATTATTTTGAAAATTTGGCCTATTCATTTGAAAGTTAGGGCGATCAAAATTTTGGCGATTATTTTGGAAGTTTGGGCGTGGATTATTTGAATTACTACTTTGTTGATTATTATAGAAATTACGTGTAAAAGGTTTCGGTGGGTTAGGTTGGGGCTTTTTACCAGAAAGCGGTTTTAATGTATTATTTCTTGTTTTATACTGGTCGTTAAAATTGACCTCTTCTAATACCACTTGCAAAGCGTCTTCCAACGTAGAAGGTTTTTTAAGACGAACAGTTCTCATAATCCTTTAGGCAAGTTGTATAGGAATACGTTTAATGATACATGATTATATATTTGCATTCTACTTTTCCTATTAGTTTCATCAGGGTCTTGATTGATTTTTGCAAATAAGTTGCTACGAATCAATTGGATCCTATTACACAACTCTAGGAATGATTCATTGGGTTTTAAAGTAATACTTTCTAATTCCATTAAAATACAGTCTTCAGTTCGTGAATCACCAAAATGTTGTAAAAAAAGAGTTTTTAATTCAGGCCATGTAGAGATATGCTCGTTTTCACTAACCAAAGCGGCGGCTTTTCCTGACAATCGTGAAGTTAACGCGTGTATTAAGTATTGTTGCTGAAGTTCATTTGTAGTGTCACCAGCAAAGTTACTCATTACGTAATCTCCTTTCTTTAAAAATGCATTTAAAGTGCGTTTATCATTATCGAATATAGGGATAATTTTTAATATTTCGTTAGGAATCGTTGTAAGAATTACTGGTACGTTCTCCATTGTTGAAGTTGTAGGGTTCATTTTTTTTTTTTTTGGACACAATAGTAATTCTAGGAATATTTTAATTGACACAAATCTCAAGCACTTACAATTATTAAAATATAATGAAATATTCGCTTTGTACTAACATACACAAGCAATAGGCAAATAGATCGGCTATTTTCTCCGTAATTTTCTGAAGTAAGTCTATAATTGTTCGCAGAACAGTACGGATATTTACTTCAGGTATATTTAATCCAAAAGTTCCAGTATTTTGGGAACTTCTAGTTGCCGTTTGCTCTTCGCTATGCGCTGCAGAATTATTGTTATTATTATTCATTAAAAATATATTATTATATATTTCAATATTTAATTCAATTACGTCAATGTAAATGGAAATTCGCCTTTTATTGGGACTGAATTCCTAAAGGAATAAAATGAATAATTCGCTTTTTAATTAGCAGAATAAAAATTTCCTTTAATGCTTGTTTCTCTAAACAGCATATAATATTAGCCTGGCGTTAGCCTAGTGCTAAAAAATTTATATATTTTTTTTGCCTGGCGTATCAATGTATTGCCAGCATGTTAATTTTGCGTAGCGCGCTACCTAGCAATTATTGGAGAGTACTCTCAGCCATGAGGGTTAATCAAGTTTGAGTACTCTCATCACACAAATATTACACACACAGAATACACACAAAAAGAAATAAGATAAAAATGACAGAATAAAAATGAAAATTTTACAAAGATCGAGGGTAAAGGGATTTGTTAAGGAAGGATAAACAGCTTTCTCTGTTCTATGGATCCTCCCGATCCTATCCTGAGCTTTAACTAGTTCTTGGAATTATTCCTCTTCCTTTGGACAGCAACGTTTGCTTTCAAATTTATTTGGTTGCTAGATCCGTTTCTTCCTTTAAGTCCTTGAAAGGGCACGGTGTACAGTGAATATAATGTTGTAACTCACAGTTTTTTCACCGAGGAATGAGATTCTTAACGACTGCGCCAGAGATAGGTTGGTGCTGGTCGTGAAGAGGATGACTCGTAAGCTCTGGATCGCCGACTGGAACGGAGCTCGAAGCGCGATAATTTCAGTCAACGTCGTGGTAGACTTTCTTAGAGGGTTTTTTGAATACTTTGTTCGGTATAGAATGAAATAAATTATTCAATACAAACTTAGGTTTTTTATTTAACCTTTAGTTTTACAACTAGACGTTAACACTAGTAAGGCGGAGGATAGAATGGTCCTCTGGTTTTGTGCTTAACTATTTATACGCGGAGTCCGTCATTTTCCTGGTTTCAGTACTGGTGGGATGACAAGTACATGGAAAACTGCGTAGATAAGCAAAGTCGTAAAATTGTACCTTATCCATATTAATGGACACCGGAACTTAATAGGCCGGCTACGCTTGTGACACGTATTTGTTAATTTATTGCTGAATCTAATGAGGATTCTATTGAAGATTACTACTTTTTAACTACTTTGTGATCATAAGTCATTTTCTAATGGGACAATTTTGATAAGTCGATATAATAAAATGAAATAAAGTTAATACTTTATGACTTTGTTTTTGATAAGGCTACAATGTCACGAGATTGCGTCAGCGAACCGCGTCCTGGTCCTTAAGGGCTAGCTTATAGTTATAGGGTTAAGGGTCATACATAACTACATCGTGCAACACTGTTTATATGTTTTTATGTCTATGATAGCCATTAGATCTATGTTATCTATAATTCATGTTAGATTCATTAGATACATACATATTAGGCTTAAATCTAATTAGTGTCGTGTATCCTAAGAGATATCTTAATTAGTCAAGGTAGTTTAGGTTCATAGTCTAAGTAGAGTGTCTTAAATAAACATGTCAGCATGCACCTGTTGGTTGACCATGTCAATTAACTCCTGGTTGCCGTCAGCCTGGTCATCACCGACTGCTAATTGATTTAACTCCTGCTCTTTCCTTGTCACATACCTTTCTATCATCGTAAGCACAGCCAGAGGGTTCTTCGGCTTTTTGATCCAACCTTGATACTGTTTCAATGATAATTCCCCATTAATTTGGATCAACAATTCTTTTGCAACATATGCAACAGAGCTGTAGTTAGTTGACTTCACGGCACCCAACTCCTTCTTAAAACCGTAATAGGCGTTTCCATTCACAATGGTCATTGCTGCTCTGAAATTGTCAACTTCATTCCCAGTCAGAGTATTCAACCTGCCCCATGGGAAATCCATGTATTTCCTCATTGCCCTTCCTATGATGATATAGGCAGTTAATCCTGATCCGGTGACCTGAGTCAATGTCAGCTTCAGCCGTAGAGCATGCTCTGGGATATCCGCCAGCCAGTTTCCGAAGACAGCTTCAGCATTCAACTCGTCGACATATCGTCCGAATGAGATGTATGTTCTGTGCAAAGTGTCCAAATCGAGTTCTACATCTATCCCCAAGTCGTCCCTCATCCCGGTAGTGATCTTCTCTGAGAATCTCTCAGAGATGGTCCCACGTTTGGCTACACTAATGTACGTGGTCAGTAGGAGCTTTAGAGGTGACATATACAGGCTCTGATTAAGACTTGAGGCTAGCCATTCGAGGTATGATACCAGATCAAGAATTGACTCCGATGTTAGTGTAGGCACATGCACTGGCGGTACTATCCCACGCTCAGCGTTAGCCGCTTCCAACATTGCTCTGAAGGTCACGAAAGTTTTCCCTCTTGTGTACAAGGTCTCGTTCACCTTGAGATACCTCATGACAAAGATGAATTCCTTGTTTGCAGCACTCGTAGCCAAGCTCATGGGCTCTGGTAGCTGAGGAGCCATCAATTCTCCGATGACCAGAGCATTTATGTAGTCACTCGGCCGCGACGGAAGCCCATGTGCGGGATATCTTGCGTTGCAAAATATTGTCATACAAGCGGATAAGATCCCTCACAGTTTAGGTTTAGGCCTTGCGGAGAGGAATTAAAACATAAAAAACAAGTCTAGACGTTTATTAGAACGCTAAAACTGTGAACAAGCAAGAGACTAGAGGGTCGTAGGTTTTAAGCACTTGAGTGGGATACGCTTTCCCCGGACAGACACTGCCCTGGATTCAGGAGACCGTAGGACGCGCTGCGGGCGTCGCAGGTGGATCTTCAAGGTCGTTTGCTGTGTTGCAGAGCTGAGGCCAGGGTGCTTCAGGGCTCGGAGTGTGCTGATGGCGAGGAGCCAAGAGGCGGAGACTGCAGTATCGATCGGCGGTTTAACCCCGACTTGGTTGCCCTGGAATTTGGTTAATGTCAGCAGGGGCCCATACAATTGCTCTGTCCACCGGCCCAACGTCCATAACGGTCCCTGACCATAGGTCCGAATTTAAACGCTGGCTGTGTGGCAGAGCAATCATACGGAATTTACAAAAAGAGAAAGATGAAGCTAAATGTAATACAAAAGAATAAAATGATTTAGTGAAAACGAAAACTGTTCTTTTTTTTGAAATTTAAATTTGAACTAACTGAAACTGCCTAACGGTCTAAGAAGTTTAAACCTAATTTACAATAATGCAGACCGTTGGAGTTAGCTAGGTAAAGAAACAGGAGATAGTAATAGAATAATTTTGTATATAGAAAGCTAGAAATAAACACATAAAATTAGACAAGGTAAAATGTTGATATTTGCTTTTGGAGAGAACTTACCAATATCGGGCAGAGTATCCACTGGGCTGATTTATTTAGTAGTATAGGTAGACTGTTTTCTTGACAGTGGTGTTCAGATTCAAAATGTGCCAAATTTTTGGCGGCACTGGGTTTTAAAGACAAAATTAGGTCACGCCCCTCGAGATAACGCTAACCGTAATTTGTGTGATGTGTTTTGACAGTTCGTGCCACAGAGAAGACTCTGCGCAACAAAACGATGTACTTAATTTATTTGGCCTTCCTCATTATTTAATTAATTAAATATTTAGGAAAGACAAGAGCTCAGATTTTGTCCGTATTTACTTAATTATATTAAATAAATACGTCCAAAAATCATAGCAGCGGAAAGTTTGATAATAGCGCCATCTAGTGCTCGCGGGGTAAGGCTCGTTGCATTGAATCGAACTAACTTCGTTAGGATATTGGTAATTAAGTCCAAAAACAAAACCAAAGGATTATATTGTCCCAATTGCATTGTGACAGTACCTCCCTCTCCGCGGAGGATTTTTTCGTCTTAGCGAAAAAATCCGCCTGAGAAAAATCCCTAACGTAACACATTCAAAATAACCTATCAATCCTATCATACTTCCTAACATACTTCATTCATTCAACCTAACACAGGCAGGTCTGCCGTTTAAGACACTGCAAGACCCTACGCTACGAGAAAATGGCGAGATGGTAAGAGGTAGTAATTAGGGGACACAGCCGCCAATCTAGACAAGGGTTGCCAACCGCCCTTATAAGATTATCCAGCACTACGCGCAAGGTTTAGCTGCCTGGCCGCGCAACGCTAGATATAGCTTTCATTAGGCGTTTTTAAGGAGTTGAAATTAGTAAAGACCGCTCCGGCAAAGGCTTTGGATTAAGACTAGCATTGGTATTGAAGTAATTGTGTCGACCTAAGGAACTAGTGTACGTACACAAAGCAACTAGAACTTTTATAACTTAGAGATAAATAATATTAAACACGGGAACCATGTGTATAGTTTATTCCTAACACGCGGCTAGTATTTGTTAAATTTAAGTAGTTAACTATAATTAGTGCGTCTCACTCTGTCGAGGTAGACGCTAAGGTAGTCACAACGATCACGAACGAGTCGATGCGTTTTCATTTTAAAACTAGATTAAAACATACAGAAGAGTATTTTACGAGTAGGCGCAAAATATTTATAAGTAATGTTAAGTCGTTGACCTTGCTATGCAGTAGCGTTGTTTAAGGTAAACAAACTTGACGATACGATTGAGAACATAAAACAGGGTAGTTAGCGCAGCGCGACAATTACTGCCACCCTCTTTTTTAACTTAAGGTATCATGGACCGAGCCCACGACATTAACGTAATAAGAGTGCAACGTTGTTACAATAATAAAAGTACATTTTATAATTATGATGAAAATTAAGTCTTCTGTGTAGGAATAGTACTAATTGTTGCTAAATCGTTCTTAACGAGGTTATTTATTCGTACGTTATTTAAAGGTTATGTTGAAGTTTATTACTATTTATTGCCTGGAGTTAATTTCAGATCCTTTATGTGCCATACGCCTAAATCCTTGCCAGACATATCTTGTAGTTCAAATATTAACGGTGACCTTTTCTTGGAAATACGGCATTTCATAAATTTAGGTGCAAGTTTTTTACTGAAATACTGCGATTTATCACTTAAATAAAAGGTTCGCTTCCATACAATGTCTCCTACTTCAAAGTTTGCAGGCTTACGTCGTAAGTTATAGCGACGCACATTCTTTTGGTGCGCGTAGTATAATGAATGTTGCACTTTGTCGAATATATCAGTGAGGAAACCTGCATTCTGAGCGTAAACATCGCGTGGAAGGAACAATAATTCATCGCCTAGGTCGTTTTCCAAATAGTGTGAGCCGCATGTCACGAGCTCCCTGCCGTGTACTAGAAATGCTGGTGTATAACCTGTGGTTTCGTTAACCGAGTTATTCATCGCAAATTGTATCTTAGGTAAATTAGTATCCCAAGACCTCTGGTCGTTTTCCACAAAGGTCGACACGCAGGTCAAGGCAGTTTTATTATATCGTTCGCAATCGTTTATATGTGGAGAATATTTTGCTGTGAAAAACTGGTTTGGGACCTTATATTTGTCTAGTAATACTTTTAATTCGCGACTAATAAACTGGGAACCATTGTCCATGTAAATAGTTTGTGGTACACCGTGCACCAAGAAAATCGATTCTTCTAAGTGTTTTACGACTATAGAGGCTGTGGCTTTCCTAACGGGAAATAAAAAACAATATTTAGAAAAACAACAGGTTACTACCAATAAATAACTGTTTCGTTTTCTGCTAACTGGAAGCGGGCCTACGAAGTCTATGGACAGGACCTGGAACGGTCTAGCACAGTGTTTAGGGCGGCCCATATGACCTAACGTTGCATGTGTAGGATGTTTGTAAGCTAAGCATGTATCGCAAGCAGATATAAATTTCGTTATGTCCTTATACATGCCTAACCAGTAATATTTAAGTGCTACACGGTGATAGGTTTTAAAGGCACCTAGATGACCGGCTGTAGGTTCTGCGTGATTTTCCTTTATGACCTGATTCCTTAATTCTTGAGGAACGACCTCTTTCCATAGGAACTCCGTAGTTAAGTTATTATTGGACTTAGTTAATCTATACAAGGAGTTGTTAACTACTTTTAGGTTAGGGTAACCTTGAGGCGTATTGATGCAACCGTTAAATAGATCGACGTACCATTTATCTTTTGAGGTTAAGTATGAATTAGCAATATTTATTGCAGACACCGGAACGGCTCTGGACAACGAGTCAGGAATGACATTGTCTTTTCCGCGACGATGTAATATTTCGAAATCAAAAGACGATAAACGAATACCCCAACGGGCTAGGCGGCCGGTAGGGTTATTAAGGGTTATGAACCATTTTAAAGATGAATGGTCAGTATAGACTTTAAATGTTTTGCCGTTCTCCAAGTAGCAACGCCAATGTTCTAATGCCGCGAGTACGGCTAACGTTTCACGTTCCGTTACACTGTAGTTCTTCTCACAAGCTGTTAATGACCGACTCATATACGCCACTGGGTGTTCTTCGTTGTTAACGACTTGACAAAGCATAGCGCCGACGCCATAGTTACTCGCGTCCGTGTGTACTTCGAATGGCAAGTCGAAATTAGGGCATGAAAGAACCGGTGTTGTTACGAGGCAGTGTTTAAGTTTTTTGAACGACTCATTAGCTTCGCTGGTCCAAGAAAATGGCGGTGCGCCCTTTTTATTCGAAGTTAATTTGTTTAATGGACCAGCAAGCGTACTAAAGTTTGGTACGAAACGACGGTACCAGGAAGCAGTACCTAAAAATCTTTTTACGTCCTTCGGTGAAGTTGGTATAGGGTAGTTTACGATAGAATTTACTTTATCGGGATCGGTGCGTAAACCGCGCGAGTCTACTACGTAACCGAGGTATTTTAACGAGTCTCTAAAAAATTGTGATTTTTCGTAATTAATAGTGAGACCCGCTTCTTTAAGCTTAGATAGAACGCGTAAAAGTAGGGTCACGTGTTCTTCGAAAGAATTGCTGACGCAGACTATGTCATCCAAATAGCAAAAAACCTTCATTTCAAATTCAACTCCGAAAATTCTATCAACCAGTCGCTGCTGGGAGGCTGGAGCGTTAGTGAGGCCGAAGGCCATTGTTTTAAAACAGAAGGTACCTCGAGAAGGCACAAAGAATGCGGTTTTAGTTTTATCCGCGTTATCAATAGGAATTTGCCAAAAAGCTTTTGATAAATCGATACTAGATAAGAACTTAGCATCCCTTAGGTTATCTAAAATTTCTGAAATGTAAGGTAAGCTGTAGGCATCCTTTTTAGTTACTGAATTTAATTTACGGCTATCCAGACAGAATCTAGGTTTCCCATCCTTTTTATTAACAATGAGTACTGGAGATGACCACGCGCTTTCACAAGGCTCAATGACATCTAGGTTGAGCATTTCGTCGACCTGGTCGTTAACTATACGGAGCTTCTCAGGTGACATTCGATAAAAACGTTGACGTATCGGTTGAGCGTCTCCAGTATCGATACGATGTGTAATTAACGTAGTACGTCCGAGACCTTTTCTCTCGTAAGAAATATTATTAAATTGGGAAATGACGTTATCGGCTTGAATGCGCTGTGACTGACTCAACCCGGTGTACGACTGTAAGTTCTGAGTATCTGGGACCCCCTCTGAGTGCTTAGTAGTACACTCATTTACCCTAATACTATATAAATATTTAGGGC
This sequence comes from Archips xylosteana, assembly GCA_947563465.1. Taxonomy (NCBI): domain Eukaryota; kingdom Metazoa; phylum Arthropoda; class Insecta; order Lepidoptera; family Tortricidae; genus Archips; species Archips xylosteana. The sequence continues at coordinate 8,923,957 of OX387361.1, read as the reverse complement.
AAATTTTGAAAGCGCGCCAAAAGTCAACCCCTAGAATGAGTGAGGTCTCGATCCCCGGAACCACGTGAAACCTAATTGAGTGAGTCACACGCTCAAAAGTTACGTCGAGATCAAAATAACCTACACTCCTCAAATGTTGACCGCCAGCCGCGACTATCTGTATAGAATCATCGTCTGACATACGATGGCCTAATTTAATTAGATTCGTATGAAAGTTTCTTCCCATCAATGTTACAGCCGATCCAGAGTCCAAGAGACCAGATACCTCTAAACCACCTAAAGATATAGTAGCATAAGGTCGTGAATCCGATAAGGAAGGAGGGGGCAAAATAGTAGCTAAGTTATAAGAGTTAAAAAAGTTTCTTATGAAGTCTACCCACTTTAGCCAGTCGTCATTTTTATTAAAGTGGCTAGTATTCCGCCCCGCTACTAGTTTTTTGAATTGGGGTTTGTAGTTGATTGCGGTTGAGTAGTTTTAAAACATTGCGGACAGTTAGATGCATTGTAACCTGTCAAGCCACAACGGAAACACAGTAGTGTACGCGGAGCGCGACAAAGTCTTAAAGAATGTGCATTAGTGCGACAACGCGGACAGAATGGTTTATTATTATTATTATATTGTGAATTTAAAGCGCTGACGGGATAGTTAGATTTAAAATTGTGATGCGAACTCTTATTAGCGTTGTTACTTGGATACTGTTTAAACTGGGAATGGTTATAAGAAACCGGTTTATTATAGGCAAATTCCGGAGCCAGAGTATCAGAATTAGGACGAGGTGGTTCTTTAAATTGAGACATTCGTGCGTGAACGATTTCATAATTGTGGCATCTTTCCCTTAGCTCGTCTACGGTTTCAATCATACCCGCAGTGGCTATAATGGTAGCATAGTAAGGCCGTATATTATGAAGAATTATTTCCAGCTTTTCTTCCTCAGAAAAGGGCACCGATAATCTTGAAAACATGCCGTTCATTATAGATAGGTAGATAGTTATATTCTCAGACTCGCCTTGAGTACGAGCACGGATCTCAGCCTTAAGTCGGTAGTCATAATCTAATTGACTAAAAACGCTAATTAAACGCGACGCTAAATCTTCCCAACTATTGATTGTGCTTCTAACGGAACGGAACCAATGCAGTGCCTCTCCGTCAAGTATTTCGGTTGCAAATAAAAGGAATTTTTCTGAATTAATATTACGGGCTAGCATAAATTCTTGTACTCTGAGAACAAAAGCGCGCGGACAAGTTTTTCCGTTATATTTCAATTTTGAAAAATCAGAAGTTACTCCGCGATCGCACGTAACCAGAATATTTGTTGGAGGCTGCATCGACTGCGAAGGCGCATCGCTGTGACTAGCTAAATTATTATACGCGGCCGTACTAGGTCGCATTTCGGCCAAGTCCTTGCCTAAGTCCTGGAATAAACTATAACATGTAGTTAACGTGACGGAATCCTCGGCAGATTCTGGTGAAATCCTCCTTAGACGGTGGTAAATATGGTTTAATAGATTTTCAGTACGTTCATACAATCCCTCATTGAAGGTAGATTTAAGTGTTGTAATGTTAGACTGGGCTTTAAGTAAACTAACCCTAACCCCGGTAATATCCTCCGAAATTTCGAGGCCTGATTCCAGAATATCTCCCGTGGGCATAGATGACGCTAGCTTTATTATTTGTTTACGTAATTCTTGCACAGAGTCTGCGGGTGTAGAACCACGAATTAAGACTTCATAAGTTAGCTCACTCTTTTGAAGTGACAAATACTTGATTTCGTACATATTAGATATTTAGATTAAGTGATAGCGTTGAAGTTAATAATTAGCTGATAATGAAATTTAGAAAAATAACAAATTATAAGGCGCGTGCCAAGCGACAGCTTATAAAAAGAATGTAGTACTGTACTGAAGTTAAATTTACTAAAAAAACAGTCTTAACGATACTTTGTGATAGTGATCGTTAAATTTAAGGTATAGTTTTAGGTGATTAAGTAAAATGCCTACTGGGGTAGTCTCCACTAGCAAATATCAAGTAATTTGACTATTCCGTACGTTACAAACAAGGAGTAATCTAAGTATGTACCTTCCCACTCAATTATATCCTCGCAGTAGATAGAAGTTAAAGAAAAATAAGTAGAGTAGTGTTGCCTATATTTATTTTAGAACGATTTGGATGAAATTTAGCATGCAGTGGTTGTAGGTTAAATAACCGTTGGTTATTAACTTCCGATTTTGTATGAAATTTTCCGTTGTAGAATAACGGTTGGCAGTTAAGTTAAAAATTAGGTAGGTAGTTCAATTTAAAATTGGGCAGTTAAATTTGAAAAAAAAACGTTACAAATTTAAAAAAAACCGTTGAGATGACAACCACTGGGCAACGAAATGCCCTTTATTCGCCTCTTACGAAACCTAGGTGCAAAAGGGTGGCACTATTCTTAACCGGAACCACACGGTGATTAGAAAAGTGATAAAAAGAATATTACTTACTGCGAGACACAAGTAGTAGGAAAGTGCACAAAATACCAACACAAACACAACGAATAAAACCAGAAAAAACGTTTCCCAACTCAAGACCACGTTAAGAGGCGCCACTTGTCACAGTTTAGGTTTAGGCCTTGCGGAGAGGAATTAAAACATAAAAAACAAGTCTAGACGTTTATTAGAACGCTAAAACTGTGAACAAGCAAGAGACTAGAGGGTCGTAGGTTTTAAGCACTTGAGTGGGATACGCTTTCCCCGGACAGACACTGCCCTGGATTCAGGAGACCGTAGGACGCGCTGCGGGCGTCGCAGGTGGATCTTCAAGGTCGTTTGCTGTGTTGCAGAGCTGAGGCCAGGGTGCTTCAGGGCTCGGAGTGTGCTGATGGCGAGGAGCCAAGAGGCGGAGACTGCAGTATCGATCGGCGGTTTAACCCCGACTTGGTTGCCCTGGAATTTGGTTAATGTCAGCAGGGGCCCATACAATTGCTCTGTCCACCGGCCCAACGTCCATAACGGTCCCTGACCATAGGTCCGAATTTAAACGCTGGCTGTGTGGCAGAGCAATCATACGGAATTTACAAAAAGAGAAAGATGAAGCTAAATGTAATACAAAAGAATAAAATGATTTAGTGAAAACGAAAACTGTTCTTTTTTTTGAAATTTAAATTTGAACTAACTGAAACTGCCTAACGGTCTAAGAAGTTTAAACCTAATTTACAATAATGCAGACCGTTGGAGTTAGCTAGGTAAAGAAACAGGAGATAGTAATAGAATAATTTTGTATATAGAAAGCTAGAAATAAACACATAAAATTAGACAAGGTAAAATGTTGATATTTGCTTTTGGAGAGAACTTACCAATATCGGGCAGAGTATCCACTGGGCTGATTTATTTAGTAGTATAGGTAGACTGTTTTCTTGACAGTGGTGTTCAGATTCAAAATGTGCCAAATTTTTGGCGGCACTGGGTTTTAAAGACAAAATTAGGTCACGCCCCTCGAGATAACGCTAACCGTAATTTGTGTGATGTGTTTTGACAGTTCGTGCCACAGAGAAGACTCTGCGCAACAAAACGATGTACTTAATTTATTTGGCCTTCCTCATTATTTAATTAATTAAATATTTAGGAAAGACAAGAGCTCAGATTTTGTCCGTATTTACTTAATTATATTAAATAAATACGTCCAAAAATCATAGCAGCGGAAAGTTTGATAATAGCGCCATCTAGTGCTCGCGGGGTAAGGCTCGTTGCATTGAATCGAACTAACTTCGTTAGGATATTGGTAATTAAGTCCAAAAACAAAACCAAAGGATTATATTGTCCCAATTGCATTGTGACAGTAGGCAGTCCATGGAACACAGTGCTGTCAAGGTTCCTGGAGACAAGCTTAGATAAGAACTCATCGGACTTCAAGGTTTCAGCCACCCTGCTCCTTGTGTCAACCCAGCCTCTGCTGTGCATTTTGTACAGACAATATAAACCGATCAGTCCAAGAACAGAAACTTAGTTTTAAAAGAAGAGATAATATATTGTTGTATCTTTATAAACAGTGTTTATTGACAATTGTTGCCTAATGAATACCCGGCTTTTGATCATCATGTTTCGCAACATGTTTTCCGTAAACACTGTTTCTGAAACTTGGCAGTCCATACTAGTCAGTTGTTGCTAAGAAGTCGCCAGAGGAGGAAGTGATGCTCTGTACTGCTTATATAATATAACAAGAGTAAGACTAAAAAAAAAAAGATGGTTGAGTAGAAATTACCTCTTGAATAGAACTTACGTATTTGATGACCTTAGAGGTTTTGATGGATCATTCCACAACTTTACCAGAATGTCACGATCTGACTTTGAAATATTATTGAGATTGATTGGCCCCGCTATAACAAGACAGGCGACGAAATTTCGGCATCCCATTGAGCCTCAAAGACGACTAGCAATAACTTTACGATTTTTTGCAACAGGTGACTCGTATGGCTCACTGTCATATACTTTTTAAGTATCGAAACAGTTAATCAGCAAGATCATACCAGAGTTTGTCTGGAATTGATTAATGTTTTGAAGGACTATGTAAAGGACTATGTATTATTATCTACTTTGTGGTAAAGGTAAGCAAAATAAATATAAATCACATACTTGGGTGTGTAATGATTTTCAAAACAACTATTTTCGAATTTTAATTTTACATTTTTTTTTTTTAGTTTATTTACTCATATAATAGATTTCTACATTTTTTACATTGCTAGCCACTGTTAAAAACCATAACTGGTTTATGTAACAAATGTACATAGCGCACCTTCGGTACAACAGTGTATCATCTCGAAATAATACACCATTTTAATTTAGACTTTACTTAATTTCCGGAAAGTCTAAATTAAAATGGTGTAATATTTCGAGATGATACACTGTTGTACCGAAGGTGCGTGTTTGTATAACAATGTAACGGCATCCCACATACTTATTTATTAATTATTTAAATTATATTACATAATTTTATCGTACGTATTATTTTCCTACTGGGGAGACTATTTCATCAATATTACTAAAGTGCAACACATCATCACCAGTTGCAGTATGCGCTTCAGATTCTGGTGTCCTTGTTGGGGTAACATAATAATATGTTGATGTTGATGATGTGGTGCGATATCCATCCCCATAGCCGTGCCATCCATCTCCATAGCCACTATAATAATTATTATTAAAATTGCCCATTCTTGCTGGGTATGTATTATAATACCGAAAAATCATAATACACCTACAGTTGAAATATCGACGCTTGACACGTCGAAATTCAGAATACCGAAAGTACAAAATGCCGATAACCGATACACCGAAGTTCGAAATATCTATCCTCAAATGACCGAATGTACAAAATCCCAATAAGCAGACTGATTATGATATTAGCTATTAGCGGAGAGTTGAAAATTAAGAGGTTGAAAATTAATATACCTACTTATACCTGAAATGTAACTGTGTTCGCTTCAGCATACGATTTTTCGACCACGTCTAAGTATCTGATGGAGCCTACGGATAAAAACCAGGCAACAATACAATAATCTGGAAGTGAAATTCTGGTTTAGGATCGTCTCCGCAGGAGGCAACTCTTCAACGGTTAATACATTAACTTGAATTTTTAATTATACATATATAAAACCACGATGATAATAAAGTACTAGCTGCTGCCCGCGACTCCGTCTGCAAAGAATTCGTTTATCGCTATCCCGCGGAAACTACGTAATTTTCCGGGATAAAAACTATCCTATGTCCTTCCCAGGGTCTCAAACTATATCCATACCAAATTTCTTGTAAATTGGTTCAGCGGTTTAAGCGTGAAGAGGTAACAGACAGACACACTTTCGCATTTATAATATTAGTATGGATATGGATAGTATGGATTGTATTACGTTACAGATGGGTATCTTACAAAAATCAAAGTAGTAGTAAAAGACTTAAAACTATACATTTATATAGTTTATTTGCTAGATCATTAGCCCTGAAACGCCTTGCTCGCTCGCTGCAAATGAGGCACCAGCTAGGGCCTACTAAAGGGGAGCCCCAGGACTTGCAAGACGTTTCAAGAGAGAAGCGACTCGGATAATTTAGGTTCAGAAGGCGGGAGCGAAGCGTAGCGTAGCTCCCGCCTTAGCTTTCGATGTTACAGCTCAGAAAATGATTATTTGGACCAGGTTAGGTTAGGTTAAAATCGGAACCTAAATTTTATGAGAAACCATAGAAACCCTCATTTCTGGGATAAAAACTATTCCCTTCCCATAACTCAAACTGTCTCTGTAACAAATTTCATCCAAATCGGTTTAAATTGTTAAGAACGAAAAGGACAGATAGACAATATCTTGAAAGACGCATAATTTTCCACACTTTATGATATTAGTATGGATGAAACAAACGAGAATATTAAAAAAATATATTTCACTTGGAAAATTAACAATGATTGCACCTTATTTCCTTTATGTATAAGTTTGTATAATCGCCATCAAATACTTCGGAGCGGCCGAGGTAATCAAAAATATCAGAACATGCACTGTATTCTCAAAGAATTACGAGTTCATCAAAACCTTCTAACTGTACTTTAAATGCACCTTTTTGAGACTTAAATATTTTTAAACTATTTTGAGTCATTTTTACAACAGTGAGTAAAATGAATCACACTCGAAGGCTAACAAATGAACTAACCGACAATGATTGACTAAACAGATTGTTCTAAAAATGTAAATCTACCCGCGCTTTAAAAACTGCTATATCTGTTTTCGGTATTTTGATTTTCGATATATTGACCGTCGATTATATTATTTGTAGTGATTGTTGATTGATTTGAGTGACTGATCGGCATTATAATTTTTAGGCCATTCGGATGTAGGTATTTTGATTTTCGGGATTGTAGTCTTCGGGTTTTAGACTTCCGGTCTAATGTACTTTCGGGATTTCAAACTTTCGGCCATATATCCATTCGACGTTTTAATATTCGGCCTCCCGTCCATAGGTCTTGTGAAATTCGATCTTTCGTATTTCGGTATTATAATACATACCCTTCTTGCTTGTAGCAATATATTAAAACAACCTGTATATACACTGTGGGATCAAATTTTCAATAATGAAGTTATGCAGTCCGAGTCTCATAACAGACTGTGAAAAAGTTATAGAAATAAAAATTTAAAAGAACATAATTTATCAAGTGTGAAGCACTTTTTAGTTATATGCGGATGTCAATTTAGAGTACCCAATAAAAATGGGTTATTAATTGAATTATTACGTTAAATATTTATATTTTCAGAACACATGCCAGTTCAAAGAAACTTTCAAAGAGTCCCACAACTGATAAGACAGATCAGAGATTCAGTACAATTAAAAATGAATTTATAAATTAGGTTAATATATATAATGTCAGATTAAAGAAATTTAAAAAAATTCCCACAGCTGATAACACGACACACAACAGCACTAAGACTAAGACTCGGCACGAATCCCTAGTGTCCGACCGAAACTGGTTTTTACGACCGAAACCGAAACCGAATTTCGGCAACGGTCTCAGTTTTGGCCGAAACCGAAACTTCCTTATAAGGATCATGTTTTGAGGGAAAAATAAAGAAAACGTTAGTTTAATCAGTCAGTCCTTATTTTTTTATCATTTAATCACATAGCTATGCAGTCTTCGATGATTTCACTTATTGATAATCAACATAACAACCCTGAATCCATAATATAATCACCACTAATGCACTATCATTATCATCATCATCAGACTATAGCGGTCCACTGCTGGATATAGGCCTCTTCCATGGCGCGCCACAACACTCTGCCTTTGACCCCTCGCATCCATCCGCCGCCAGCGACTCTTTTAAGGTTATCCGTCCACCGTGCCTCAGGACGCCCTGCACTACGTTTCTCCGTCCGTGGTCTCCATTCGAGGACTCGTCTGCTCCACTGCTTATCAGCCTTGCGACAGACCTGGCCAGCTCAACGCCACTTCAGCGAACTAATTCTTTGAGCAATGTCGGTGACTTTCGGCCTTTGTCAGATAATGTGATTGCGGATTTTATCCTTCAAAGAAACCCCTAGCATTGCTCTCTCCATAGCTCGCTGAGCGACCCTGAATTTATGGATTAGCCCCGCAGTCAAGGTCCACGTTTCGGCTTCGTAGGTTAAAACTGGTAGGACACACTGGTTGAAGACTTTCGTCTTTAGGCACTGAGGGACGTCTGACGACAAGATATACCGAAGTTTCCCGAAAGCTACCCAGCCCAACTGTATTCGCCTATTAGCCTCTTTCTCAAAGTTGTTTCTAACAAGTGTTGTGTTCTAATGCACTATAGTAAGTACCAAGTGCCTAACTAATGTTTTTTTTTAGGTATAGCGTTAGCAAGAGAGAGTTAAATTAATCAAAAACTTGATTCTTGATTCCGGGAAAAAGGACAACGGATTAGCCCGAAAAATGTCGAGTTAAACTCGTTTTAAGACGTCAGTGATCCCACAAGTGATCCGTATATATTCAATATTATGAGCGAGTCTCATGTTAGTTTCTTGTTTAACTTGATTCTACTATATCTAATCTTTCTTCTAATATATAAAATCTCGTTTCCCGTCATTTACTATCGAACTCCTCCGAAACGGTTTGACCGATTTTTTTTAATCTTTTTTCTCTATATTCGGTATGTCTGAGAATAGACCGGAGTCGCGGGCAAGAGCTAGTATATGTATTAGTTTGTTATATTGAATTATTTTTGATCTTTACTACCTGTTCGGTTTTCAACCTTGATAGGAAAATACACCTCTCAGTGTATCCTTCAGAAATACTCTTCTGACCTGTCAAGGTGACAGTTCTAAAGCTCTCGTGGATTCGGTCGGTACGCGCTGAGTGCTTGTGCGCATATAAAGGATTAAAAGTTCGGTTTTCGGGCATTATATACGACAAAACATACATACACACACCCATACACCAACCCAAAAGTGGATCGAGCTGAAGAGCGCCGTGGATGCAAGCAGGGCCCTGCGAGAAGCGACGCAGTGAAAGCAAGGTACACTTTCTTCACAGTATTATATCTATGTATTTATCCCTGTCCAACTCTGCCTAGCGCAGATCCATACATTTTTGGTAGCAGAGCGTGGTTATTTCGGCTTTATTTCGGTTTATTTTGGTTATTTCGGTCGGATTGTTCTTATTTTATCTTCGAACAAAGGATTTTATACCTACCTTCGAATTTCAATTCGGTTTATATTTTTGATAGTGGGTTGGTAACTTGGGTGTGTTCGAGTTTGTGGTAATAAACGCTGTCATATATGACAGTTCGGATTTAATTTAATCTATGGTGTCACTTGAATTTGACGTTTGACGTCTGACAATTCTTATCACTCACTTGTGTTATCTACGGGTAATTTGTTAGGTTTGTTTTGTTTTGGTTTGTCGGTGTTTAATTTACGGTTTAAATAAGTGTTTAAGTGAAATAGTGAAGTGAATAAGTGAATTTCGGTTTGCGTAATACGTGTAACATTCGGTGTTTACTGTTTGATAAGTAATATACGGATTTAATTGCTTATTTTCGGTGAGTGAATTGATAAACATTGCGATGTCGTTTAAACATAGTTTCTCGGTATTTAAAGTTAAATTACAATGGTTGATCGATAGTGCGGACCTTATTACTCGTTCGGAGCATGCGGGTCGATTGAAAATGCGCCTATTAACGGTAAATACGGAATTTTTAAAATTTGAAGAGGCGTTTCAACGGATTATCGAACTTTCGGATTCGGACGTACCAGCCCAGGCGGAAATTCTTGCTGCATGTCGCCTTGAGTATACGCGCGGTTTAGAGGCTTTCGATAGGCTAATGGAGGCGAATTTCCAATATAAACAAACTATCAATAGGTCGGATAGTAAGTCGGATTCAAGTCGGTCGGAGTCAGATGGACTATTATCTCGGTTGCCTACATTACAATTACCGTCCTTTGCTGGGGCAATGGACCAATGGGTGGGATTCAATAATTTGTTTGATAGTTTGGTGGATTCACGTTCGGACTTATCGGGGGCTCAAAAGTTGGCCTATCTCATGTCGTGCCTCTCCGGTGAGGCTCGGGGTTTGATCCAACATTTGCGGATATCGGATGAGGGTTACCAAATTGCAAGGGAACTTTTAATGAAAAGGTACCAAAATACCCGTCGGCTGGCAGACGTGCATGTGGACCAAATCCTTAACCTGCCGTCTGTGTCTCCCAAACTTATCGGTCTGCGGGCACAGTTTCTCAATCCAATCATTATGGCAGTCAACTCATTGGAGCGTCTCGGTTTTCCTGTCATTGAGTGGTCCTTTCTACTTGTCCACATCTGTCTGGCAAAATTGCCTACTAATCTCAAGACACGGTTTGAGCAAAAGTGTGGGAATGAAGCGGAGACCATTCCAACATTTTCGGATTTACAGGAATTTCTCGAGGTAGAATGTCGATTGTTGGAGTGTGCCAGGGCTGACCCTGGGCATCCCGTTCAGGAGCCTGTTGCGAGTCCATCTAGGCCACGTCATAGGGCACCGCAGTTCACAGGAGTGACACTTATCCAGCCTTGTGGCTTTTGTGGAGATCGGGACCATCGGGATCTTCCACACTGTTCGGAGTTCAAAGCGATGTCCCCATATGCTCGGAAGGATTATGTGCAGAAAAATCGGTTTTGTTTCTTTTGCCTCGGACCACATGGATATAAATATTGTAATCGGGTTCCTAACTGTGCATCGTGTGGGAGTAGGAAACATCATCCCTTATTGTGTTTCAATCGGTCGGGCTCTCATCAGGGCCACCCTAACAAGCGACGTTCGGCTGAGCGGTCACCGGCCCGTACGGGCGGGGGTCATATTGCTTCAGATCCACCACGGCCACACCGTGGTTCTCCTTCACGGTCGCACCGTGGCTCGCCTTCTCGGTCTGGACGAAGAGTGAATCCGTCTCGCACTCAACCTCCGTCTCCTCATCAGGCTCAACAGCGGAGAGAGTATGACCAAGATGAGGGTCAGGTTCGTGATGGTCATGACCAACGTCGTCATGGCGAAAGAGATACTGCCCGTCGTCACGACCAGCAGTATACTAGACCATAGGATACGGTTTCTCTCGGTCATACTGCCCCGGGGCTACTTCCAGTAACAGTGCTACTGCCCACGGCTTTAGTAAAAGTCTATTTTAATTCGGATTTGGATAAGGGCATTGAAGTTCGGGCGTTACTGGACGTAGGCTCGCAGGGGTCTTTAATAACTTCGGATTTAGCTCGCAGGCTAGGATTACGGCTAGAGCCATCGGACAACCATATTCGGGGTATTGGTAATACAAAGGCTATTGGTATTTGTGGGAAGGGTTCGTTGACCTTCTCTCCGGTTACTAAGCGGTTTCCTATGGTTACTACTCCGGTGGTTAGTATGAAAAATATAATCGGTCACATGCCTGCACTTAATTTAAATAATTCGGTTCTTCGGCTTACAGAGGGTTTAACTCTGGCAGATCCACATTTCGGTTCACCGGCACCTATCGATTTATTACTAGGTTCGGATGTTTTCGGCGCACTAGTAGGAGGAGATAAAATAGTATTACAGCCTGACGGGCTGACGGCTTATAATTCGGTTTTCGGTTATGTGTTGTTAGGCCCGGTGCTAGTGCAGCCGGCTGCCTCAACTCTAATAGATGATTCGGAGTTTTTTGGTGCGTCAATTTCGGATACCTTAGAGAAGTTTTGGAAGGTGGAAGAGCCACCCCAAGCGTGCCAGTCTAATCCATTAGACCAGGAGTGTGAGCTTCATTATAAAAATAATACAGTACGGTTGAATGACGGACGGTTTATGACTAAATTGCCATTTATATCATCGCGACCGGTTTTAGGGGATTCCCGCGCCATTGCGGAGAAACGGTTTCTGGCGTTAGAACGTAGGCTTAAGGCGAAGCCTGCCTTACGCGAAAAGTACATCAACTTTATGCGGGAATATTCAAATCTCGGTCATATGTCACTTTCAAAGTTTGACTTTCAATCGGGTCAGGAGTTTTACGTCATTCCTCATCATGCTGTATGTAAAGATGAACAATCGAAACTGCGGGTCGTATTCGACGGGAGCTGCGCTACGTCGTCGGGCGCATCCTTAAATAATTGTCTACATGCGGGTCCTAAACTTCATAGGGACATCACGGAGATTTTGATGCACTTTCGGAAGCATCAGATTGTTTTCGTGACGGATATTAAAATGATGTTTCGTCAAACTTGGATTGATCCTTCGGACAGGCGGTTTCAATTGATTCTATGGCGTGAGTCTCCTCATGAGCCGCTGCTCGTTTACGAATTGAACACAAATACTTATGGTTTAAAATCTAGCCCCTTCGTGGCTATTCGGACTTTACTAGAACTCGCAAATAGAGAACGCGAACGGTTTCCTAAGGCTGCGGCCACACTAGAGCAACATATCTATGTCGATGACATTTTGACAGGAGCGGATACGGAAGAGGAGGCTCTCTTACTCCAACGGGAATTAATCCAAATAATGGATTCGGCAGGATACGAGTTGCGTAAATGGATATCCAATTGTCCTGCACTTCTGAAGGACTTACCAGAAGATCATTTGCAAGTTCCTCATTTGTTTGATAATCCTGAAGTGGATAGTTCGGTTTCGGTCTTAGGTGTTCAATATAATCCGATTTCGGATAATTTCTCATATCGGACGACTTTAACTTCGGATAATTTGATTACGAAAAGACAAATCTTGTCTACCGTTGCTCGGATGTATGATCCTACAGGTTGGATTTGCCCGGTTACCTTCTGGGCAAAGTGTTTACTCCAGCGTTTGTGGCTTGAAAAGTTAACGTGGGACGAAGAAATCGGTGGGAGTCTTGCGAGAGACTGGATTCGGTTTAAAATGGATTTATGTAACCTTAATCGGATCGAGGTTCCGCGATGTATGTTTCCCAAGTCAACGTGCCAAGTTTCGGTTCACGGATTTTGTGACGCGTCGGAATTAGGATACGCAGCAGTGGTCTACTTACGTACCATCACTGAGGACGGTTCTTCTTCGGTTCACCTGATAATGGCAAAGAGTAAGGTCGCTCCCATCAGATCTCGGCTCACCATTCCAAAGTTGGAATTGTGTGGAGCCGTGCTCTTAGCTAAGCTCCTGCATCATGTTTGTCTTTGTTTGCAAAGAACCATGGATGTCTCGGAGGTTTACGGATGGACGGACAGCTCCATTGTCCTGTCGTGGCTTAAAACGCCACCTCATACTCTACAGGTATTTGAAGCGAATCGCGTGTCACAGTTACAGAATTCTGCGGTACACATTTCGTGGCGGCACGTTCCAGGCCAGATGAATCCGGCTGACTGTGCATCCCGAGGTTGTCAGTCATCAGACTTGGTTTCCCATCCTTTATGGTGGGGTCCGAAATGGCTCCAGGGGCCTGAATCCCATTGGCCTGTTTCGGTAGTACAGGCGCCAGCTGTGCTACCTGGTTTGCGTTGCTTAGTAGCAACCAGCGGTAAAGATCAAACGGTTTCGGATTTTGCTGTTTTAAATCGGTATAGTTCTGTCGACAAATTAATCGGTGTCGTAGGTTGGTTACGGAGATTTTCTCATAACTGTCGGAATAAAGATAACAAAATCAAATCGGAATATTTGTCACCTGAAGAGAGGGAAGAATCTTTGTTGGTTTGTGTAGCTTTAATTCAAAACCAGAACTTCGGCGAGGAAATTGATACTCTGCGGAATAATCGAAGGCTTAAGGGCCACTGGAAACGTCTAACCCCCTTCCTAGACTCTAAGGGGTTGCTCCGGGTAGGTGGTAGACTACAAAATTCGGACTTACCCTATGATTCGCGACATCCGTTAGTGCTTCCTAAATCGGGTCACTTTGTAACTATTTTGATTCGGGATTTACATTTAAAAATGCACATGTCGGTCCAAATACGTTGTTAGGTATTCTGCAACGCAAATATTGGGTATTATCGGCTCGACGAGCGGTTAATAAGGTCACCACTAACTGCATACCGTGTTACAAACTGAAGGGATCTACCACTCAACCGTTAATGGGTAATTTGCCTCGCGATCGGGTTGTAGCAGCCAGACCTTTTGAAGGTGTTGGCACAGATTTTGCAGGGCCGTTCCTTGTGAAATCACATAAATTGCGGAAACCGAAAATCACAAAGGTCTATCTATGCGTTTTGGTTTGTTTGGCCACTAAGAGTGTCCATCTGGAAGTAGTCTCGGAACTTTCCACAGAAGCTTTTATAGCAGCTCTTTCTCGGTTTGTGTCTAGGCGTGGGCTGCCTACTATCATTCGGTCGGATTGCGGTACCAACTTCAAGGGTGCTAACAATTATTTACGAGAAGTTCAAAGTTTTTTGACTGAGAATCAAAGAACAATCGGTCATGAGTTAGCTTGTCGTGGAATTTCGTGGATATTTGACCCCCCAGCATGCCCTTCATGGGGAGGTTTGTTCGAGTCAGCTGTGAAGTCAGCCAAGACTCATCTCAAACGGGTAATCGGAGAGACCATTCTCACTTTCGAGGAGTTAAGTACCGTATTTTGCAAAATAGAGGCCGTTTTAAATTCGCGACCTCTGTGTCCCCTTTCTTCGGATCCTAACGACCCAGAGGTTCTAACTCCGGGTCATTTTCTAATCGGTCAGCCTTTAAATGGCGTTCCTGAATTCCCCCTCCAAGAGGAGAAACTGCATCGGTTAACTCGGTTCCAGCTGTTACAGCAAATTTCACAAAGATTTTGGCATCGTTGGCATTTGGAGTATCTCCATACTCTACAGCAGAGAGTCAAGTGGACTGACCCTGCTGCCCCTCCCAAGGTGGGAGATTTGGTTCTATTAAAGGAGGAAAACGCCCCTCCTCTACATTGGCGTCGTGGACGTATCGTCCAGTTGTACCCAGGCAAAGATGGTACGGTTCGGGTTGCTGACGTTAAGTTGGCTCAAGGCACGGTCTTGCAACGAGCGATTGCCAAGCTTTCTCGGCTGCCTGTGGATTAGGCTTCGGTTTCTTCTATTTGGATTGTTTCGGGATTAAGCCATTGGAAATGGCTTGGGCGGGGGAATGTTCGGTTTTCAACCTTGATAGGAAAATACACCTCTCAGTGTATCCTTCAGAAATACTCTTCTGACCTGTCAAGGTGACAGTTCTAAAGCTCTCGTGGATTCGGTCGGTACGCGCTGAGTGCTTGTGCGCATATAAAGGATTAAAAGTTCGGTTTTCGGGTATTATATACGACAAAACATACATACACACACCCATACACCAACCCAAAAGTGGATCGAGCTGAAGAGCGCCGTGGATGCAAGCAGGGCCCTGCGAGAAGCGACGCAGTGAAAGCAAGGTACACTTTCTTCACAGTATTATATCTATGTATTTATCCCTGTCCAACTCTGCCTAGCGCAGATCCATACACTACCTATTCTCAATATTCTTATGCTATATCATGTGATAAAACTTACCGAATTCAAAATAAATCACATGAAAACTCACAGCAAACAAAACAAAATGCAAACACAATCCAGACATGATTAGGTACGTGGACGTGGCAAAATGTCTTCGTCGCTTTGGAATTTAACGCGCCGAACATGACCGATCCCAGCTCGAGAACTCCCGAATGCAGTTTCGGTTTCGGTCGTAGTTTCGGCAGGTTTTCCACCGAAACCGAAACCCGTTTTTTTGCCGAAACTCGACCGAAACCTAAACCGAACTTTCGGTCGGACACTACGAATCCCCGCCCGAACAATAATAAAAAAGTTTTCGCCCACAAAATTTCTTAATTTATTTCTGATCCATCAAAATTACTCAATTGTACCTCACATCGAGACAATTTTAGATTTAATTTTACTGATGTATCATAATTTATTATGTCGACATGTGAGCCTGTGTCAACCTTGAAATTGACATCCTGATTATTAACACTAAGTTTTATATACTAGTCTCTACTTACTGCTTCACATGTGTTAAGGCACATGACTGCAAAATGATTGCATCTGCCACATTTAATGCATTTCTTATTATATGCTGGACACTTCCTATAGTCATGTTGTCTGCCGCACATCCCTCACACCTTTTTGCTGTTATTCCATGGCCGGTTATGCTGTTTACCTCTGGATGGCCGCCTGGCATTCGACGGCTGTCTGTTCACAGATCTTCCTCTTTCATTTTTATCAAATTGTTGATGTTTATGTGGTCCTTTTTACCTATTTCCAAATTTTGTTTATTCTTAATACTGTTTATTTGTGCTTTTGTTGATTCCGCTGCTCTACATATGTTTATGCATCTTTCCAAGTTCAAGTCTTTAATAGTTCGAAATTGCATTCTAAATTTATTTATATCTTTAAAACTTACGGGACACTTAATACCATTTAGATTGAAAATGTTAGTATAATGTGGATATGACGTCACACGATCACAATTTCTATCTGCCGGATAGAGTGCACTAGTAACCGCCCATAAGAAGCATGCGTCATCGCTGTTTTTAATGTTTACACACGCCTTCTTCGCTTGCACTGTTTTCGGTAGGGGTATATAGGAAGAAGCCCTTAACGGTTCATACTTATTAATGTTAACATCGAGAAATTCAATTTTCTCGAGTGCCCACCCGCTATCACGTTCTTGGAATTCTTCCATTTTCTTGGAAATGTGGAGGGTAATGTCTTCGAAATATGTTGAGAAGTCCACTGCATTTTCTTGTAGACATACGTTTTTTGTGTTAAATGACTTCAAATCACGTATCACTTGACCCTCACCATCATCATCATCAGTAGTAGTTTTCACAAAGGTGCAGAATAACTCAACATTAATTTTTATGTTTTTATGAGTTTGCAATTCTACCTTGATAATGTTTTCAATTTTTCCCCCAATTTTGAGCATATAAACTTTGGGGTCTATTATTTTTGAAGTACCATTGATGCGATAACTTATAATTCTACGCTTAAATGCGCTATCAATAATGTAAACAGCATAATCAGAGTCTTTTTCTCGACAACATAACGGTTTGAGGGCACATCCTCGTTACAGTAGTTACAGTGATACACCACCGTCATTACTATTATGCTGATATAAAATGAAAAATACTCGCGTGTGTCTCTTACTTTTATACTTTTTTTCATATCTATCATAAATAACATTATCATTGCGGTGGTTGTGGTGGTGGTGGTGGTTATGCTAATAGATTAACAAATAAAACAAAGCGTACGTCTACACAATTTCGTGTTTATTTATCCAAGATTTTTCATTTAAACCGAGCCATTTTACATACACTTTGTTGCCTTTACGTTTTAACACCTTCTCAATTAGATACACATCCGAATGTTTAACACTTTGCAATTCTTGTTCGTAGAAAGAGCCGAGGATGGGCTCTCCTTTAGTGTCCTCAAGCAAATAGGTAGTTGGATTTGTAGTTTGAACACGGGAAATTTTAAATATTTCAACTCCCCAATTCGCGGTGTAGCCCTTGTCGAAGAGTGACTTATATTTGCTGATTCTCACACTGTCTCCAACCTTGAACTTTGCATGTGGTTTAACTTTAATGTTGCTGTAAACTCTATTTAAGAGTTCAGCAGCGTTCGACTTATTGATGGAGGCAGGTGTCACACCTGTAGTAGAATGTTTCTTACTATTGTAGCGTTGTACAATCTCTTCGAATGGTTTGAGCCATTTGTATGAGCCATTCAAACTGAATTCCTGCCACAACCAATGTTTGAGGGTTCTAACAAGTCGTTCCGCAATCGACGCCTTCATAACGCTATAGGTAGAGTAGTGATTAATACCATGATGCTTCATGAGCGCCCCAACTTTACTATTAAAAAACTCTTTACCATCATCAGATTGAATATTTTTTTGGGATTCGCCCTCCACCAACACCACCGCCACCACCCTCACTTAGAATTTTTCCCATAGCCTTTGTTACATCATCAGCAGTTTTTGTCTTCAAAGGGCGGCTAGCTTCTTACCTCATTTATGACATCTTTTATAAATAACGCGTTATTGTCTTCTTTAAATATACACACTGTGTCGACACCTATTTTTCTACAAAATTCGCTTAATTTCATCACAAATTCTTCTCGAGTAAATTGTGATTTGAAATCAAGATTAATGTATAGCATATTATTATTTGACATATATATAAAGCACTCACTTTCAACTATATTTTTCTGTTCGTCTTTTAATTTTTTAATCGTATTACCGTCTACAAGTCTCATTTCCACTGATCCACACGGAATCCGTAATATCTCCACGACTCTTGGTTGATCATTCCATTTGTACGCGGGTTTATTAGGGATTTGTGTAACATTAGTGTTATTATTTTGATTGAGACGTTTTGCTTGTGCCCTTGTCATTACTGCTACTATATTCGTATTCAATTCCTTTAATTCATCCGATGAAATATATATTCTTGATAATGCATCAGCTACTACGTTTTGTTTGCCTTTAACGTATGTTATTTTAAAATCATACTCTTCTAGTGTTAATCTAAATTTCAACAATCTACTGGATGGGTCTTTCATTCCAAATAAATATACTAGTGGTTTGTGGTCTGTCATAACTGTAAATTTTCTACCGAATAAATATGGTCTAAAATACTTGATAGCCCATACTATAGCGACTAATTCTTTTTGTATGGTGGGATAATTTTTTTCTACCTTATTTAAGGGTCTGCTGGCGTATGCTATTGGCTTCATATCGCTGTTACAAAGGACTGATCCTACTGCCATGCCTGACGCATCTGTTTGAAGTACGAATTCATTGTCATCTGAGAAGTTTGGAAATTGTAGTATCGGAGGTGACATAATTGCTGTTTTTAGTAAATTGAATGAATTTTCGCACTCTTCCGTCCAACTGAAAATCTCATTTTTTCTACACAATCTATTTAATGGTAGAGTTATTTGAGCAAAGTTCGGAATGAATTTACGGTAATAATTGCAAAATGCTACAAACCGTCGCACTTCATCAGACGTCTTAGGCTTTGGATATTTTTGTATAGCTGTTATTTTTTCTGGATCTGGCAATATTCCATTAGACGACACAACGTGTCCCAGATATAATATTTCCGTTTTTAAAAATTGACACTTATTTGGATTTAATTTTAAATTTACCTTCTTTAGCCTTTCAAAAACATCAATGAGATTTTTATTGTGAATTTCTAGATTTCTACCGAAAACAACAAGATCGTCCAAATAAATAAAACATTTCTCATACGTGAGACCAGACATTGCAACAGTCATGACTCTTGAAAACGCACTTGGGCTTATCTTTAGTCCCATTGGTAAACGCTTCGTCTGATATTGTCCTGTGTTGGTAGTAAATGCTGTAAGTTTACGAGATTCTGGTGTTAACGCTACTTGATAGTACGACTGGCTCAAATCTAAATGAGAAAAATATATAGATCCTGATAGAGAGTCTAAAATGTCACATATATTTGGTAACGGGAATCTATCTTCCTGAATAGTGTTATTTAATTTTCTATAATCTATTACTAATCTCCAGTTATTTTTACCTGTTTGATCTGCCTTTTTAGGTACTAAAAGAATTGGACTAGACCACTCACTATTGGCCTCTTCAATTATGTCATCTTCTAACATTTTACGCACCTGTTTATCTATTTCTGACTTTGAACTTTGTGGTAACCTGTATGGTTTTACATAGGTAGGAGATGCATCGGGTTTTAATTTAATGGACTGCTCATAAACGTTTGTAGTTGTAAGCTTATCGCCAGGTAAGTAGAATACGTCTGCATACTTTGCACAAATGGATTCTATTGTATCACGTTCTCGAGAATGTAGGTGATCGAGTTTTAAGAGCGATAATAAGGTTTTAGCGCGTTCTACGTTTACGTTGCCTCTATCAAATTTACATATTTCATAGTTACTTAATAAGCATATTTTGGGTTTAAATACGGGTAATTTTACTGTTTGTTCGCTAATATTCAATATTCGAATCGGGATAACACCATTTTTAGGTGTGACTATCAGGCTGGCTAGAAAAACGTCTTTTTGCAACTCTGTTGGCAAAACAACGCAATCGTCTGTGATATTATGGTCTATTTTTATATAATGTACAGATTCGCATCGCGGATGTAAAGTCAAAAAGTCAACAGTCACGTTAAGTGAACTATTTAGCTTTAATGTACAATATGATTTTAAATAATTGTTATTCAGGGTGACAGTCGAGTTTTCTAAATTTATTTTAGCTTTATAAGCATTTAAAAAGTCCAAACCTAAGATTCCATCAGCTTTACAGGGAAGATAATCAAATATATAAAATTTATGTTCGAACCTCATGTTACCCTCTGCTAGTAACGTTAAAATAACATAGCCTTCGGAATAAATTTTTCCACCTATACCATTTATGACAATGTTATCAAAATATATTTGCATGTGTGGTGATGTCAACAGTCGTCTATTAATAGCTGATAAAGATGCACCTGTATCTATTAACCATGAACATTTTTTACTGTCTAGATTCAGGGATATATACTTAATGTCATTGTCACAGGCAAACATATAATTCTTAGTCACGAAAAAACTGGCTTGTCCCTATGTCGATGTTAGTTGTTTCCGATTTTGGCAAAGAATTATCTCCATTCGATTGCTGTGCCATAAATACACTGCGCTGGTTACCTCTCGGGTAACGATTATTATAACGATTCGGCCTTGAGCTTAAACCTCTGGAGTAACCACTAGTGTTACCATAAGGTCGTCTACCAGTATATCTTGAGGTGTTGGAAATATTTCCTCTAGTATGTCCTTGAGTATAGTAGGAATTTCCACGCGATTTATAATAAACATTTGCTCGACCTCTATCGCCTCTATAATATGTTGGTCTATTTGACTTACCTCTATAATTTAGAACCACGTTTGAGCAAGACGGTTGCGCCAGCTCCTCGTCCTCAGCTGCGCGTGCTGCATCCTTTAGGTCGTGATAATCTCGTGCCGAAATTATAGTACTCAATCGTCTATTTCTGAGGCCATCTGAAAATCTTTTTATTGCGAGCTATTCATTTATAGGTCTCAAAATTTCAAAAGCCTGATTGTTGGAACCTGCCTGAGAAATTGTGAGATCTACGAACAGTTCTTCAATTTTTGTTGCATATTCGGAGATTGACATATCTTTTTGAGAGATAGAGTTTAGTTGTGTTAGCAAAGAAGTAGCTGATTTTCGTGTTAACAATTTTTGTCTCATGTCAGTTATTAAATCCTCGCAAGTTTCATACTTACTTTTTAACTTTAATTTTGCTGTTTTCGTCAGACGGGTTTTTAAGACAAAAGATATCAGTAATTCTTTGCTTTCCGCATCTTTTAAATAAGTGCTGTACATTTCTATCCCTTCTATTATTCTTTCCGTCGTCTCCTCCTTACTGTCCATTACCATTACCAAACTAGCAGCCGTTTTAATGTCAAATTTATCCATGATTTCTTGTTTTGTTGTATTTAAATTTTTATTTAAATATGATTGTATTTTACCGTAAATATTTTCAATTTTTTCTGAGACGAGTTCTATTATATAACCCGATAATTCTAATGTACCTTTGTCACAGCATGTTATAACTGTTTGATACTCCTTATAATAATTTCTTGCTAATTCTATTTTTTCATTAACCAATTCATTATATTTTTCCCTTCTCTTAGGGCCAAGTTTCCTTAAATATATCTGAATTTCAGAAAGTCTTGAAAATATTAAGTCTAGTTCACATGCCATGTACTAGAAGAAAATTAAAATTATTGCAGCAAAATTTCTTGCTGAAATTCGTACTTAATCAAATCCTTAACTAAACCCATTTACTTAATCTTCATTACTCATGTCTTATCTAAGAACTCACTTTTTCCATTTGCTGCACTTCACAAACACTCACTTTACGGAGACATGTGGCTCAGGCTTGCTCATCATCTGCTGCTGCTCGCTGACCTCGCCCCGATAAACGTAGCTGGAGGCGCCGTACAAACTCTTCCTGAATTGTCTTACGGATCCATTCGTGTTGATTTTTCTTGTATTTCTTATATATGAAAGCTAAAATGAATGCTCCTATTATAGTTAAAGTGACCCCGAGCAGAATATTGTTGATATGTATTCCATGTATTTCGGACTCGCTTTCAAGTGCAGAATTCTTGCCTGCGCCGGTAGTTTGGGCTATTATGATTTATTTATCTTCGGTTTTTGAATATGATTTTCCGATATTGGATAATAAAGCGGCAAAGTACAATTACGAACACAATTAAAAACACAACTCCAAACACTACTAAAATGTTCTCGGCCACACGTACAATTTTGTTCTGTACTTGCTCAAACACTGGCTCACTCAGACTTAGTCCGCTTAGTTCTGGTGGCAATGCTGCCATATTCACATAAGTCTATCTTCAAGGTTATAACGTTATAATTTATAAATCACAACTTAGTGCCACTTGCACTGGCCTACGTGCCGGAATGTGTTCTGTCAGCAAAATTCAACGCGGCGGCCCGGTCCCACACCGGCGCCGCATGGCAGGGTCGCCATGAGGTGTGCGGCGGGAGTTGATGAGAGAAAAAGACGTGTGTACACGACAAAGTATAGTTTATTACTGTTCAACACATTATAGCAACGAACAATATAGTGCTTAAGTAGATATACATATTAAGTATACTTATCTACTACAGAATGTTATACCACCTCACCCGGATACAACTACTGCGGTCCCGGCACACGACTGCGTGAACGCTTAGCACGTGGTGATAAGGGTATTAATCCCTTAGACGAATCTTGTAAATTACACGATATCACCTATTCCCATGATACATTTTTGGAGACGCGACATCGAGCTGACCTTCAATTAGCGCAAGCTGCAGACAAACGTTGGCGTGAGTCATCGGATTTTGGTGAAAGACTAGCTGCTTTAGCCGTCAACAAAGCGATGAAGTATAAGGTGAAACGTGGAATGGGAATACCTCTCAATAAAGTAATAAAAAAATGTAGAGGAGAGATAAAAAAGCGTATGAGTCAACGCGAAGTGCGAAAGGGTAATAGACCATCTTCTAAAATACTATTGAACGCTGCTGTTAAGGCAGCGAAGCGCTTAGTTAAAGGTAAACATGTGAAGAAACCGCGAGTGATTCCACTACCCAAGAAGGGCGGGTTTTTACCTCTCATCCCACTACTATCAGCGTTGGCGGCTACGGGTACACTTGCTGGTGGGGTTACGACAGCAGCCAAGAACATCTATGATATGGTTAAACGGAACCAAGGTGAGAAAGTAGTGGGTAAGGGGATGTACTTACGTCCCTATAAATCTGGTATGGGGCTATACTGAACACCCTATGTAAAAAAAACTAAGTTTACCACAACGCCCACTCACCGATCGTGACATAATCAGCGCTGTGAAGCGTGAGAAAATACCACATTTTCGTGGTGTTTTCATGAGAGACACTCTACGCGAACTTAAGCCCTATTACTATGAGTGTGGGGTTATCAATTTGGATCGTCAAGAGGGTGAGGGTACCCATTGGGTTGCTTACGTTAAAAAGGGCAATCTATGCATATATTTTGACAGTTATGGAGACTTGAGACCACCTCATGAATTCATACAGTATATACAATCCAGCAGCGGCGTCAGTGGTGGGGATAATAATGTCATCGATATTGAGTACAATTACAATCGTTTGCAGAAGTCGAATACTGTAAATTGTGGACATTTATGTATTGAGTTTTTATGTAATGTTGCTAAGCATCAGCTGTTTACTTATAAATAAATACGTGTTACTGTGAAAAAAATGTTTCATTTACCTACTAACTACCATCATGACCTCATCAACATCATCATCCTTTACTTTATCCATGAACGGGTACCAATCTCATCTGAGTACAGATTTCAACCCGAGTTTAGAACTTGGGGAAAGTGAGCAGTACGAGTGCGCTCTGATCTATTTCAAAACTTTCAACTCTATACCCTATGTGGATAAGAGCAATAACCTTTTTTCATTACGGTGATAATGTGATAGAAATACCTGAGGGGGCGTATGAACTCAACGACATCATTCACTACTTGGATGTTAAGATGATAGAATTGTCAGAGAAGAAAAACAAGAAGGTGGGGGAAGGGGGAAGCGGTGATGACCTCATTGGTATGGAGGCTAATACTAACACAGCTAAATGTATGATATTTTCACCCAAGTTGGATGTGCACTTTGAGAAGCCTTACAGCATCGCTTCCCTACTAGGATTTTCACCTAAAGTGCTTAAGGCTGGGCAGATTCATTGGTCAGATCAATCGATAGACATACTGATAACGAACACTATAAGAGTAGAGTGTAGCATTGTGGAGGGGTCATTCATTAACAATCAGCCTCCTCACGTGATACATGAGTTCTCACCCTCCGTCCCACCGGGCTATCAAATAATTGAGTGTCCTTCAAACGTTAATTACCTTCCGTTGAAAAAAGTCAATAACCTACAAAACATTGAAGTGCGTATAGTAAATGAGCACGGAAGCTTAGTCAATTTTAGAGGTGAAAACATATCGTTGAGGCTCCATATTAGACGAATGAAATGATTGTGTATAAAAATGGAGGTGATATTAAGATTCCTACTAGTCTCGATCGAGATCGCAACAGTGGTAGTGGTTTAAGAGAACAGCAACCGTCACGAGAGTTAAACAGAAAAAATATTGATTTCCTACAAGCGCTTGGATTCGAAATATCTCCACGATGGCGACGGCTAACATTCTAGATATTGGGGAGAAGGTCACCTTTGATGATAGCATTGAGAGTATTGAAGTCCACCCATATAACCCCTACAATGACTCATACAAGAACAATGACGTTATTAATATCTGCATTAACCGTCAAGATTTGATGGTTTTACCGAGTCAAAGTCAACTTTTAGTAGAGGGGACTGTCAATAAAGATTGTACCTTTATAAATAACGCCATCGCATACATATTCCAAGACATACGCTATGAGTTGAATGGTGTGGAGATAGGTCAAAGAACTGTGGCATTACTACTACGATGAAAGGTCTCGTTTCGTACTCGAAAGGGAGCGATAACGCTATGGAGAATGCTGGATGGAATGTTGGTACAATAAAGGAGATCACCGATGGCGATTTCAGCTTTACTATACCTCTGAGTCATCTGTTGGGGTTCGCTAAGGACTATAAGAAAATTATTATGAATGCCAAACATGAATTGATTTTGAATCGCTCCAACACTAACACCAATTGCGCAACCATCACCACCACACCTCCTGGTAAACATATCGATGTTAAAATAACTCGTATCGTATGGCGGATGCCTGTCATAAAAGTGTCTGATGCGGAAAAACTACGTTTGATGACGCACATCGAGAGCGGCATTCCCATTCCTATCGCTTTCCGCACATAGGACTTATATGAATATCCAATGTTACCGACGGCGCAAAAGCATGTATGGACAATCAAAACAGCTACACAACTGGAAAAACCCCGATTCGTTATCATCGGATTCCAGATTGCACGTAAGAATGTGGAAGCGGAAAACATGAGCGAATTCGATCATTGCAATCTCACCGATTGTAGGGTGTATCTAAATTCTCAGTACTACCCATACACTTCATTTGCAGCAGACTTTAAAAAGAGCTACTTCCCACTGTTGTACGATGCATATGCTAGCTTCCAACAAGCATACTATGGAGACGCTAACAACCCGCAGTTAAATCCGGTACACTACAAAACTAAGGCACTTCTAGTGGTTATCAACACATCGAGACAGTGCGATAGCTATGGCACAGGACCGATTGACATTAAAGTGGAGATGGAATTTAAGGAGAACGTCTCTACCAATACCACCGCACATTGTCTCATAATAAATGATCGCACTATTCGAATATAGCGCCCTCAACGGCACCGTTCGGAAAGTAATTCAATGAATTTCTATTTTAGTCTCTTCAGCTGATGTCAAAGTGACACGTGTATAAAAGCGAACTAAAATATAAATAAAAAAAAATGGATAATTTAAATATTCCATCTTACACACCATCAATATGTCATCAGTATCCCATGTTGAGTAATAGTATATACAACCTCGAGGGACAAGTTTATCCGACTCGGATTAGAAACATTTATGTATATCTCAAGCTGCGATTTAAGGAAGAATTAAACCTAACACTAGATCTGCACCTAAGTTTTGACGGAGGACATGTGCTAACTGGTGAAGAATGGAATATCATGTTTGTTGAGAACGTAGAGCTGATAAGAAACTTTTTTCATAACCAATCAAACACTCTACCAATAAGAATCGCCTGTGACCGCCTTCAAGTACATACAGCTCCAGAACATAGTACCATGAAAAGTATGCTCATGCTTCTCTCCGACTATGAAGAGCCAATGGTAATAACTGATTCAGAATGGATTAACATAGAGCGTGTTATGGAGTGTATTAATTCAAAACTTAAACAGTTCAAAAAGACTGCGATTACCTTCGAGAATCGAATCAACTTCTTCAAAAAATACCTCAAGATATGTCAACCTCAAGAAGCTTACGTGAAGCTCAGCAAATCATCAACCGGCACTGTAAAGAGGATGATGTGATTGATTGTGAAATAAAGTATTATCTTTTAGAATTTTTGTATAATATCTCTTACTTATAAAAGTTGGATAGATAAGAATAATTAATGAAAGTAATTGAATGGATTTTTTTTTTTAATAAAACACTAAATACATGATTAGGTACACAGCTTTATTATTAAGATTACAAAGTGAGTATAGGTTTTGTTCAATCCCGCCTGGGCCACAATCCAACCAGCCTGATTCGGGCCGCTGGGCCCTATGAGTAACCCGGAGAGCCTGGCTGTTCCCAGGGGATTGAATGGGCAAACGGCAGTCCGCCGCAGCCCTCAAAACAACTACAAATAGCGGCGGCACGAATAAGGGGTTGTTCAGGATAATTTCAATGATACTACAGACTATCGCTTACCCAGGTGCCTGCGTCAAGGCCTGGCGTACCCGACGGCGGCGAACGACAATGTGGTGTGTATTTGTGTTTGTGTACCGTGTATGTCTGATTGTCGTCCGTGCAGCAATCGCCGGCCGGGCGCTTCGAGGTTATTCCACACTGACAAGACGAATCCCCAAAATATGCCCGTAGGCATATGATTCGTGTGCCGATCGATCACAAGAAACGTACTTTTCACAAGGATCACAAGTGGTTTTACATTCAATCACAGATTTCAAGGCAACATATGCAAACTCGGTACCAACAACTCAACCAGTAATAATGGCGGCAACAGAACTCCACGCACAATCAAGCCAAACCGTCAAGTGTCATCATGTCGCTAACTGACAGGTGACAGTTGATGGTGCGTTCAAGTTGCAAAAACAAACGCTCCGAATTCAATTCGGAACAGGTTTCATTACAACAAAAGAGCACGCTTGATAATCATAACCGTGAAGATAGTAATCTAACGGTACATTTTCTCTTGATAAAACAATTTTAAACAGTTGTTTTTGCTGATAATGATAGTTTAGATTTAGTGGGGAGACGTATTTTGCAAAAATCATCGGCGATGGGATTCGTTTCCAATTGCTTCAACTCTTCACTTGTCCATCGCATCATTTGCTCTAACATGTATTTATACTGAGCGCAATCTTCGCTTAGTATCACCGCTGGTTTCTTTGTTGTTCGTACACTTGTTGTTGTAGTAGTGGTAGTACGAGTTGTTCTCGCAGTGGTGGTGGTGGCGGCGGTGGCTACGGTAGAGGTGGATGTAAATTTGGTGGTTGGGAGGGTTGTTGGTGCGGATTTGTGTGATTTCTTCTTTTTCGATACTCGAACAGTGAGCTCTATGCCATCCCCATCTTGAATAACCTGATAATACTCATGATCAGACCAGGATTGCTTTATATTGGTCTCACGTTTAACTCGTCTCCTCGTCACGGGTGATTGAGGAATTTCCATCGTAGGCACTTTATGAATTTCCATTTTGAAGACAATCCACTCACCGTCAACGCATAATGGTAAGTCCACAATCTGATTCCGATAGACTCTCACTGTCTTGTCTAACATCGTCGTACCTTTTTCACCCATAAAAAAAATCACATACCATCCGGATGAGGGACTGGTAGGTGTAGTTTGATTACCACCTTCCAACATAATCGCTTGTTTTATAATCCATGATTTACGCGTACAAGAAGGGAAGTAATCTTCCTTATAGGGTGATATAGTAACATTTCTAACGTCACTATCACTCACTGCTTGCAATTGAAGCATTATAGTTAAAGGTAATAAGTTCGAGATGAACATTTTTTTTTTTTTTTGCTAGACGCTTTTGCTGGTGCTCTTCCTAAGCTCTCTATCGATCGAAAATAAACTGAAATCTAGTTCAAACCTACATTTCCTCTATGAGTAATGATTGTAGAGTAATACAATAAATACTAATTTAGATACATCACCGCTTTACTTCACACTTTAGATCATACCAAGGTTTGAAATATTCTTTTTTTACAACTACCTATGTGTAATATGTTTAGATGCTACTTCAACGAATGATTAGTCTAGAACGGATTAGTCCAGAATGAATGTAGATCAATCTAAGTACATACATTTCGCCTATGAGTTAGAGTTTAATATTAGTACCTAATATAGATCACCCATCTATCATTCACAATTTCTTTTGCAACAATGTAATGTGGAAACTTGATAAGAAACACGCATGCCCCAACCTGATAATGTCACTGTTTCCCACAATTATTGATAAAAACACATTGACTAAATGTTAATTATATATTTTTTTTTTAAATTACAAAATCATCGTGAGAAAATACTCCAAATATATTGAAGTTAACCGCAATTATTGATAAGACATTCAACAACAGCAATCCACCACTGCCGCCGCCGCTGCGCTGCCGCCGCCGTATACCTACCTACTGTCAACTGTTAAACTCAACAATAACACGCCACCGCATCATCCATCAACAATAACACCACCACCCCAACCACCACCGACCTCGTCGTCCTCGTCATCGTCATCGCCCTCCAACACACGACGCGTAGTACTCGACACCGTCCTCGCCATACATTCAAACTATTATACCTACTGCGAAATTTTACAATTACCAAGTTTTGCGCTTTTTGCCGTTTGTAAAACGTTATCACACATCCGCTCCCATACTATTCCCATACATTTCAATAACCACAAAACATTTTACCAACCGCAAATAAAAGTGAGCCAGAACCCCTAATAATACCCTACTAGTACCAATGAACTCTTTGATATAATAATGGCATATGGTGAAGCTGGACAATGTGGAAATCTACAGAGAGCGATTTCCGAACCGGCGACCTCCGCGAAACTCACGAGTCATCATCAATGCTCTCCAGCGTATTCGCGATGGTTTGACTCTGACTGGGAGATTCAGTGATCACTCTTTACCAGCTGAATAACGTGTGCAGCTTTGTTTGCTGAATACGTTCGAAATCAATGGATTGGGAGGTTTGGTCCTTGCCGATGGCCTGCATGAAGTGGATTTTTTTCTATGGGGAGCTGTGAAAAACGAAGTTTACCTACTCACAACCACGAGTATTAGTGGAGCAGCTAAGGGAGAAAATCACGGAAGTTTTTCAAAAACTTCAAGAAGTGAATTTACGAAATGTGAGAACGTCCATCAGTCGTCGTTGTGTCGCCAGTATTCAAGAGCAAGGCAATGTAGAAAACAAATATCTCAGGCGAGTGAACAACATTTTAATTAAAAATTAAATAAATTAATGATCTTTATTTTTACTTTTATTTTTGAACAAATGTCGAACCGTTCGTGTTATGACGTTGTTCGTAAACGTCATGTTGAGGTAGGTAGTCAAGTCGTTTCCAGGGTTAGGCTTGACCTGCTGGAAGCGGCAGATGGGGTTTCAGCATGGGATGTGGTTGATAAAGTAGAAACTCCACGAAGTTGGTGTACTGATATAATATATTAAACACAACTGTTCGGAGAGAGGACGTGCTACAGAATGATTCAGGAGTACGCAGCTCCTGCTTTTATATGCAAAAGTATTGTCGTTAACATATTCGTCACCCTTTTCTAATAAGCTTAACGGATACAAAAGCACGTATTTCTGATAACGGTGTTCATAAAGTATAAGTTATTGCTTGAACGTGACCCGGTGACAATAGTTCAGCAGGATATTGGTTTACGACCATACAGTTAGATTAGGTGTGACTAATTAATTATGCATGTTTAACTTAACAATGTTGCGAATTTTTAGGGTTTCGTACATATTTGCTGTGGTTCCTTAACTCCTCCCTCCTTAAGAGAAAAATTATCTTCGATAAATTTGCAAGTGTTTATATAAATCTATGATAATTATAATTAGTATTAAGATTACGGTTATTAAATCTAATGTTACTCTCAATTGTTTTTCACTTATCCATCTTTATCACAAAACACTGCAAAACACTTAGTTTTAAGCGGATAATTAATTTCACTTTTATCTGCATCATTGTCTCTTTTCACCACTTAATCTGATCCTTCTGCGTGATGAATAGAAGTGTCAACACGTGGCAATAGGTCACATAAACAAGGTTATCGCAGTATCCGGTTTCTGTGAGGAATTACCTAGTAGTTATGACATTCTGGATTTCTGTTTTCTTATCTCGTCAGGTTTTGTCTCTTTTTGCTCTTCTCTCTCTCTCTTTTAGCTTGTTTAAAGAAGGGAATAGAAGCGGGTAACAATTTGTTTACAACTATACAAAATAATATTTCTATTCTTTAACGATTATGTAAGGATAAGTTTATATAACAGTAAAAATACAGCATAATTTCTAACCTTATAATTAACAGGCCTTTATATAAAATTTTGCGCTAAAGGTTCATTGCATTCAAGTAATCGTATACCGTTATACCGTGCCACGCTCCGTTTTGTATACACTTGTCAATTATACAATATTTCAGATTCACATAATTTATTATTATCTTTTCATTACATAATTTATTTTCATCTGGGGAATACATTTTATTTATATAAAGACTAAGGCTCTTGATCTTTTAATCTTGCTTTAATAAAATTTAAGGCTTTCGTAAATTTGTTCGACTTTTTTATATTTCTAATCGGTACGGTGGTTTCTCGTCCTCTGATTGTTATAGGTGCTACATTCCGTTGCGGGTTTGCCGTTATTGTAGCCATTTCGTATCTAGGTTTATCTTTCGCTAATCTTTTATTAACCATCTTAGTATAAACTTCATCACCTTGGTTAAAGTCCTGACTAGTCGAGGCATTTGGCTCTAAACGTTGTCGAGTGACTTCCTTTGCATCTAACATTTTTTTTGAGATAATCTGATATAGTTTTTTAGTCCTTTGATAGTGATCTTTAATTAATTGTTGCATATATGTTTGACTAAAGTTAATATCAAACACACTGCGTGCGTCGGTATGTCCAAATACCTCTTCGAACGGAGTAAAACCAGTTGCAGAATGAATACTATTATTATAAGACATTATAGCATACGTCATTACGTCAGCGGCTTCGGTGTTTTTATGGGTATATTTAGCTAACCGATAAGTTTCAATTATGTTACTGTGAAATCTTTCCACTATTCCCATTGATTGAGGGTTGTTTGGGGTTCCAATATGCAAGTCGATTTTATATAATGTTAATATTTCCTTTATTAGGGCGTTATTAAACTCAGAACCAGGATCACAACTTATTTTGTATGGTAATCCATAGTTAGCAAAATATTTAATTAAGGCTTTTGTGACTTCAAGCGTTGATCTATTTAATACCATTATCGCTTGTCCAATTTTACTAAATGCATCTATTACTGTTACTTATAAAATCCCGTATATTTTGAATAAATCTATGAATATTTCTTCAAATGGTTTTTCTTGACTTTGTGTTAACTCTATTAATGTTTTTATTGGCTTACGATCATATTTCATTTTCTTACACAAATCGCAACTATTGATGACGGCTGTAATGACATCTTTCATTTTTGGAAAGTAATATTGTCTTTTTATTTTATTATAAGTTTAATTTATTCCTCTTTGACTGGTTTTACCGTCGTGATATTTCAATATTATATCCTTTTGTTCATCTTCATTTGATAGAACTGTAACTCGTTTAGTACATTCAATAAATGGTACTGATTTTTTGTCAAACAGTTTTATTACTGTATTACTAAATGCTTCTTTTATTTGCGGTGAGCTGAAGTAAATAAAGTACTTTTTACTGGGGTTAAGTTGTTCTCTAATAAAAGTTTCGATCAACTCGGGATCTAATGACAAAAATACGTCTAATACTTTTCCTTTACTTACAGTTTTGATTTCACCTCTGTACCAATGCGTCAATAAAATTTGATTTGGTTTAATATCAACAGCTTCATGTAATATGGGTATAATTGATTCCTTATCCGAACTGTCTATTTCGGCATAAGCAATGTCGTTTTCATCCTCGGATGCACTCAAAGTTGTTTCTGATAAATCATCTGAAAAATTCAAAAATTTTTGAAATTTTTTCATCTGATGAATTGTAAAATAGGTATTTGTGTAACTATTGCATGATTTTGTTAGTAGACTTTAAGTAACTGCGGAATGGAGCATCGAGACAAACCACTCTGGTTTAACGATGGTCTTATATTATTGTTATGTAAATTTGATTTATCTCTGTAATAAATAAATAAATAAATAAATAAATCTGGGATTTGCTTTTGGTTAGAAGTTGATGGTATGTTCATATAAACAGGGTCTGAGCTATTAATTTCATCATTATTTTGAACTGTTAATGTATTTAATTGAATCCTTGATAAGGCATCAGCGTTTGTATTTTGTTTCCCTTGTTTGAAAATGATTTCAAAATCATATTCTTGTAATCTTAGACGCCAACGGGTTAGTTTACTATTCGGTTCTTTAAGTGAGTATAACCATGCTAAGGGTCTATGATCGGTATAGATTTGAAACTTCTTTCCATATAAGTAAGGTCTGAAATGTCTTACTCCCCATAATACTGCTAATAGTACCTTTTCTATAGTACTATATTTCTGTTCCGTAGAGTTTAACGTACGGCTCGCATAGGCTATGGGGTTTGTCACTACCTATATTTCCTTGGGAGAGAACTGCGCCCAAAGCTATATTCGAAGCATCAGTTGTTAGAATAAATGGTTTGTTAAAATCAGGATATTGTAAGATCGGTGCATTCGTTAACAAAGTTTTACAGGTTTCAAATGCATCTATGAATTCTTTAGATGATTCTACCTTTTGTCCCTTTTTCAGCATTTGGGTCTTTGGCTTCGTTATTTTGGCGAAATCAGGAATAAATTTTCTATAGTATCCTATTAATCCGAGAAAGCTTTTTATTTCTTTTCACCTCACTAGCTCGGAAAGCCCTTTTTGTTTGTTTGACATCTATTGAGAAAATCGCTTTTTATCCACATGTGAAGAAAGAGTTTTGACATTTGAGGGCAGCTTAAGTGATATTTGACAGCTAACAAAACGTAAAACGTTAAAAGTGCTGAATTTTTAAAATCACAATCAAATGAATTGCATCGAGTAAAAAACACTAAATACAGTCTTACAACTTTATTTTAATTCATAAATATCAGCATCAACATTAACCTTCATTCTTGTTGTAAAACGAATAAAATGTTATACAGTCCAAGTAAGTCGATGTGCCAACAAAACGCATCCGAAATAACAAAAAAAAAACTTAAGTCAAAACTTTTCAATTAAATATTCGTATGTTTTTCTAATTATTTTCCTCGCTGTAGTAACGTGAAAAGTTTTGTGTTATACACGGGTGAATAGTTATTTGTAATACAAGGGGGGAAAGTTGTATTTTACCAGCGAGTGTTCATTTGAAACAAGAGCTATCGAAAGGATTCTATGATTGACCACGAGCGAAGCGAGTGGTTCAAAAATAGAATCCTTTCGATAGTGAGTGTTTCAACACACGAGACGTAAAATAACTTTTCACCCGTGTATAACACAAAACTTTTCACCTCACTACAGCGAGGAAAATAATCCCATATTATCCCATGTTGAGTAATAGTATATACAACCTCGAGGGACAAGTTTATCCGACTCGGATTAGAAACATTTATGTATATCTCAAGCTGCGATTTAAGGAAGAATTAAACCTAACACTAGATCTGCACCTAAGTTTTGACGGAGGACATGTGCTAACTGGTGAAGAATGGAATATCATGTTTGTTGAGAACGTAGAGCTGATAAGAAACTTTTTTCATAACCAATCAAACACTCTACCAATAAGAATCGCCTGTGACCGCCTTCAAGTACATACAGCTCCAGAACATAGTACCATGAAAAGTATGCTCATGCTTCTCTCCGACTATGAAGAGCCAATGGTAATAACTGATTCAGAATGGATTAACATAGAGCGTGTTATGGAGTGTATTAATTCAAAACTTAAACAGTTCAAAAAGACTGCGATTACCTTCGAGAATCGAATCAACTTCTTCAAAAAATACCTCAAGATATGTCAACCTCAAGAAGCTTACGTGAAGCTCAGCAAATCATCAACCGGCACTGTAAAGAGGATGATGTGATTGATTGTGAAATAAAGTATTATCTTTTAGAATTTTTGTATAATATCTCTTACTTATAAAAGTTGGATAGATAAGAATAATTAATGAAAGTAATTGAATGGATTTTTTTTTTTAATAAAACACTAAATACATGATTAGGTACACAGCTTTATTATTAAGATTACAAAGTGAGTATAGGTTTTGTTCAATCCCGCCTGGGCCACAATCCAACCAGCCTGATTCGGGCCGCTGGGCCCTATGAGTAACCCGGAGAGCCTGGCTGTTCCCAGGGGATTGAATGGGCAAACGGCAGTCCGCCGCAGCCCTCAAAACAACTACAAATAGCGGCGGCACGAATAAGGGGTTGTTCAGGATAATTTCAATGATACTACAGACTATCGCTTACCCAGGTGCCTGCGTCAAGGCCTGGCGTACCCGACGGCGGCGAACGACAATGTGGTGTGTATTTGTGTTTGTGTACCGTGTATGTCTGATTGTCGTCCGTGCAGCAATCGCCGGCCGGGCGCTTCGAGGTTATTCCACACTGACAAGACGAATCCCCAAAATATGCCCGTAGGCATATGATTCGTGTGCCGATCGATCACAAGAAACGTACTTTTCACAAGGATCACAAGTGGTTTTACATTCAATCACAGATTTCAAGGCAACATATGCAAACTCGGTACCAACAACTCAACCAGTAATAATGGCGGCAACAGAACTCCACGCACAATCAAGCCAAACCGTCAAGTGTCATCATGTCGCTAACTGACAGGTGACAGTTGATGGTGCGTTCAAGTTGCAAAAACAAACGCTCCGAATTCAATTCGGAACAGGTTTCATTACAACAAAAGAGCACGCTTGATAATCATAACCGTGAAGATAGTAATCTAACGGTACATTTTCTCTTGATAAAACAATTTTAAACAGTTGTTTTTGCTGATAATGATAGTTTAGATTTAGTGGGGAGACGTATTTTGCAAAAATCATCGGCGATGGGATTCGTTTCCAATTGCTTCAACTCTTCACTTGTCCATCGCATCATTTGCTCTAACATGTATTTATACTGAGCGCAATCTTCGCTTAGTATCACCGCTGGTTTCTTTGTTGTTCGTACACTTGTTGTTGTAGTAGTGGTAGTACGAGTTGTTCTCGCAGTGGTGGTGGTGGCGGCGGTGGCTACGGTAGAGGTGGATGTAAATTTGGTGGTTGGGAGGGTTGTTGGTGCGGATTTGTGTGATTTCTTCTTTTTCGATACTCGAACAGTGAGCTCTATGCCATCCCCATCTTGAATAACCTGATAATACTCATGATCAGACCAGGATTGCTTTATATTGGTCTCACGTTTAACTCGTCTCCTCGTCACGGGTGATTGAGGAATTTCCATCGTAGGCACTTTATGAATTTCCATTTTGAAGACAATCCACTCACCGTCAACGCATAATGGTAAGTCCACAATCTGATTCCGATAGACTCTCACTGTCTTGTCTAACATCGTCGTACCTTTTTCACCCATAAAAAAAATCACATACCATCCGGATGAGGGACTGGTAGGTGTAGTTTGATTACCACCTTCCAACATAATCGCTTGTTTTATAATCCATGATTTACGCGTACAAGAAGGGAAGTAATCTTCCTTATAGGGTGATATAGTAACATTTCTAACGTCACTATCACTCACTGCTTGCAATTGAAGCATTATAGTTAAAGGTAATAAGTTCGAGATGAACATTTTTTTTTTTTTTTGCTAGACGCTTTTGCTGGTGCTCTTCCTAAGCTCTCTATCGATCGAAAATAAACTGAAATCTAGTTCAAACCTACATTTCCTCTATGAGTAATGATTGTAGAGTAATACAATAAATACTAATTTAGATACATCACCGCTTTACTTCACACTTTAGATCATACCAAGGTTTGAAATATTCTTTTTTTACAACTACCTATGTGTAATATGTTTAGATGCTACTTCAACGAATGATTAGTCTAGAACGGATTAGTCCAGAATGAATGTAGATCAATCTAAGTACATACATTTCGCCTATGAGTTAGAGTTTAATATTAGTACCTAATATAGATCACCCATCTATCATTCACAATTTCTTTTGCAACAATGTAATGTGGAAACTTGATAAGAAACACGCATGCCCCAACCTGATAATGTCACTGTTTCCCACAATTATTGATAAAAACACATTGACTAAATGTTAATTATATATTTTTTTTTTAAATTACAAAATCATCGTGAGAAAATACTCCAAATATATTGAAGTTAACCGCAATTATTGATAAGACATTCAACAACAGCAATCCACCACTGCCGCCGCCGCTGCGCTGCCGCCGCCGTATACCTACCTACTGTCAACTGTTAAACTCAACAATAACACGCCACCGCATCATCCATCAACAATAACACCACCACCCCAACCACCACCGACCTCGTCGTCCTCGTCATCGTCATCGCCCTCCAACACACGACGCGTAGTACTCGACACCGTCCTCGCCATACATTCAAACTATTATACCTACTGCGAAATTTTACAATTACCAAGTTTTGCGCTTTTTGCCGTTTGTAAAACGTTATCACACATCCGCTCCCATACTATTCCCATACATTTCAATAACCACAAAACATTTTACCAACCGCAAATAAAAGTGAGCCAGAACCCCTAATAATACCCTACTAGTACCAATGAACTCTTTGATATAATAATGGCATATGGTGAAGCTGGACAATGTGGAAATCTACAGAGAGCGATTTCCGAACCGGCGACCTCCGCGAAACTCACGAGTCATCATCAATGCTCTCCAGCGTATTCGCGATGGTTTGACTCTGACTGGGAGATTCAGTGATCACTCTTTACCAGCTGAATAACGTGTGCAGCTTTGTTTGCTGAATACGTTCGAAATCAATGGATTGGGAGGTTTGGTCCTTGCCGATGGCCTGCATGAAGTGGATTTTTTTCTATGGGGAGCTGTGAAAAACGAAGTTTACCTACTCACAACCACGAGTATTAGTGGAGCAGCTAAGGGAGAAAATCACGGAAGTTTTTCAAAAACTTCAAGAAGTGAATTTACGAAATGTGAGAACGTCCATCAGTCGTCGTTGTGTCGCCAGTATTCAAGAGCAAGGCAATGTAGAAAACAAATATCTCAGGCGAGTGAACAACATTTTAATTAAAAATTAAATAAATTAATGATCTTTATTTTTACTTTTATTTTTGAACAAATGTCGAACCGTTCGTGTTATGACGTTGTTCGTAAACGTCATGTTGAGGTAGGTAGTCAAGTCGTTTCCAGGGTTAGGCTTGACCTGCTGGAAGCGGCAGATGGGGTTTCAGCATGGGATGTGGTTGATAAAGTAGAAACTCCACGAAGTTGGTGTACTGATATAATATATTAAACACAACTGTTCGGAGAGAGGACGTGCTACAGAATGATTCAGGAGTACGCAGCTCCTGCTTTTATATGCAAAAGTATTGTCGTTAACATATTCGTCACCCTTTTCTAATAAGCTTAACGGATACAAAAGCACGTATTTCTGATAACGGTGTTCATAAAGTATAAGTTATTGCTTGAACGTGACCCGGTGACAATAGTTCAGCAGGATATTGGTTTACGACCATACAGTTAGATTAGGTGTGACTAATTAATTATGCATGTTTAACTTAACAATGTTGCGAATTTTTAGGGTTTCGTACATATTTGCTGTGGTTCCTTAACTCCTCCCTCCTTAAGAGAAAAATTATCTTCGATAAATTTGCAAGTGTTTATATAAATCTATGATAATTATAATTAGTATTAAGATTACGGTTATTAAATCTAATGTTACTCTCAATTGTTTTTCACTTATCCATCTTTATCACAAAACACTGCAAAACACTTAGTTTTAAGCGGATAATTAATTTCACTTTTATCTGCATCATTGTCTCTTTTCACCACTTAATCTGATCCTTCTGCGTGATGAATAGAAGTGTCAACACGTGGCAATAGGTCACATAAACAAGGTTATCGCAGTATCCGG
The DNA here is from genome assembly GCA_947563465.1 of Archips xylosteana. Classification (NCBI taxonomy): domain Eukaryota; kingdom Metazoa; phylum Arthropoda; class Insecta; order Lepidoptera; family Tortricidae; genus Archips; species Archips xylosteana. The sequence continues at coordinate 8,885,493 of OX387361.1, read as the reverse complement.
TTTCTGTGAGGAATTACCTAGTAGTTATGACATTCTGGATTTCTGTTTTCTTATCTCGTCAGGTTTTGTCTCTTTTTGCTCTTCTCTCTCTCTCTTTTAGCTTGTTTAAAGAAGGGAATAGAAGCGGGTAACAATTTGTTTACAACTATACAAAATAATATTTCTATTCTTTAACGATTATGTAAGGATAAGTTTATATAACAGTAAAAATACAGCATAATTTCTAACCTTATAATTAACAGGCCTTTATATAAAATTTTGCGCTAAAGGTTCATTGCATTCAAGTAATCGTATACCGTTATACCGTGCCACGCTCCGTTTTGTATACACTTGTCAATTATACAATATTTCAGATTCACATAATTTATTATTATCTTTTCATTACATAATTTATTTTCATCTGGGGAATACATTTTATTTATATAAAGACTAAGGCTCTTGATCTTTTAATCTTGCTTTAATAAAATTTAAGGCTTTCGTAAATTTGTTCGACTTTTTTATATTTCTAATCGGTACGGTGGTTTCTCGTCCTCTGATTGTTATAGGTGCTACATTCCGTTGCGGGTTTGCCTTTATTGTAGCCATTTCGTATCTAGGTTTATCTTTCGCTAATCTTTTATTAACCATCTTAGTATAAACTTCATCACCTTGGTTAAAGTCCTGACTAGTCGAGGCATTTGGCTCTAAACGTTGTCGAGTGACTTCCTTTGCATCTAACATTTTTTTTGAGATAATCTGATATAGTTTTTTAGTCCTTTGATAGTGATCTTTAATTAATTGTTGCATATATGTTTGACTAAAGTTAATATCAAACACACTGCGTGCGTCGGTATGTCCAAATACCTCTTCGAACGGAGTAAAACCAGTTGCAGAATGAATACTATTATTATAAGACATTATAGCATACGTCATTACGTCAGCGGCTTCGGTGTTTTTATGGGTATATTTAGCTAACCGATAAGTTTCAATTATGTTACTGTGAAATCTTTCCACTATTCCCATTGATTGAGGGTTGTTTGGGGTTCCAATATGCAAGTCGATTTTATATAATGTTAATATTTCCTTTATTAGGGCGTTATTAAACTCAGAACCAGGATCACAACTTATTTTGTATGGTAATCCATAGTTAGCAAAATATTTAATTAAGGCTTTTGTGACTTCAAGCGTTGATCTATTTAATACCATTATCGCTTGTCCAATTTTACTAAATGCATCTATTACTGTTACTTATAAAATCCCGTATATTTTGAATAAATCTATGAATATTTCTTCAAATGGTTTTTCTTGACTTTGTGTTAACTCTATTAATGTTTTTATTGGCTTACGATCATATTTCATTTTCTTACACAAATCGCAACTATTGATGACGGCTGTAATGACATCTTTCATTTTTGGAAAGTAATATTGTCTTTTTATTTTATTATAAGTTTAATTTATTCCTCTTTGACTGGTTTTACCGTCGTGATATTTCAATATTATATCCTTTTGTTCATCTTCATTTGATAGAACTGTAACTCGTTTAGTACATTCAATAAATGGTACTGATTTTTTGTCAAACAGTTTTATTACTGTATTACTAAATGCTTCTTTTATTTGCGGTGAGCTGAAGTAAATAAAGTACTTTTTACTGGGGTTAAGTTGTTCTCTAATAAAAGTTTCGATCAACTCGGGATCTAATGACAAAAATACGTCTAATACTTTTCCTTTACTTACAGTTTTGATTTCACCTCTGTACCAATGCGTCAATAAAATTTGATTTGGTTTAATATCAACAGCTTCATGTAATATGGGTATAATTGATTCCTTATCCGAACTGTCTATTTCGGCATAAGCAATGTCGTTTTCATCCTCGGATGCACTCAAAGTTGTTTCTGATAAATCATCTGAAAAATTCAAAAATTTTTGAAATTTTTTCATCTGATGAATTGTAAAATAGGTATTTGTGTAACTATTGCATGATTTTGTTAGTAGACTTTAAGTAACTGCGGAATGGAGCATCGAGACAAACCACTCTGGTTTAACGATGGTCTTATATTATTGTTATGTAAATTTGATTTATCTCTGTAATAAATAAATAAATAAATAAATAAATCTGGGATTTGCTTTTGGTTAGAAGTTGATGGTATGTTCATATAAACAGGGTCTGAGCTATTAATTTCATCATTATTTTGAACTGTTAATGTATTTAATTGAATCCTTGATAAGGCATCAGCGTTTGTATTTTGTTTCCCTTGTTTGAAAATGATTTCAAAATCATATTCTTGTAATCTTAGACGCCAACGGGTTAGTTTACTATTCGGTTCTTTAAGTGAGTATAACCATGCTAAGGGTCTATGATCGGTATAGATTTGAAACTTCTTTCCATATAAGTAAGGTCTGAAATGTCTTACTCCCCATAATACTGCTAATAGTACCTTTTCTATAGTACTATATTTCTGTTCCGTAGAGTTTAACGTACGGCTCGCATAGGCTATGGGGTTTGTCACTACCTATATTTCCTTGGGAGAGAACTGCGCCCAAAGCTATATTCGAAGCATCAGTTGTTAGAATAAATGGTTTGTTAAAATCAGGATATTGTAAGATCGGTGCATTCGTTAACAAAGTTTTACAGGTTTCAAATGCATCTATGAATTCTTTAGATGATTCTACCTTTTGTCCCTTTTTCAGCATTTGGGTCTTTGGCTTCGTTATTTTGGCGAAATCAGGAATAAATTTTCTATAGTATCCTATTAATCCGAGAAAGCTTTTTATTTCTTTTCACCTCACTAGCTCGGAAAGCCCTTTTTGTTTGTTTGACATCTATTGAGAAAATCGCTTTTTATCCACATGTGAAGAAAGAGTTTTGACATTTGAGGGCAGCTTAAGTGATATTTGACAGCTAACAAAACGTAAAACGTTAAAAGTGCTGAATTTTTAAAATCACAATCAAATGAATTGCATCGAGTAAAAAACACTAAATACAGTCTTACAACTTTATTTTAATTCATAAATATCAGCATCAACATTAACCTTCATTCTTGTTGTAAAACGAATAAAATGTTATACAGTCCAAGTAAGTCGATGTGCCAACAAAACGCATCCGAAATAACAAAAAAAAAACTTAAGTCAAAACTTTTCAATTAAATATTCGTATGTTTTTCTAATTATTTTCCTCGCTGTAGTAACGTGAAAAGTTTTGTGTTATACACGGGTGAATAGTTATTTGTAATACAAGGGGGGAAAGTTGTATTTTACCAGCGAGTGTTCATTTGAAACAAGAGCTATCGAAAGGATTCTATGATTGACCACGAGCGAAGCGAGTGGTTCAAAAATAGAATCCTTTCGATAGTGAGTGTTTCAACACACGAGACGTAAAATAACTTTTCACCCGTGTATAACACAAAACTTTTCACCTCACTACAGCGAGGAAAATAATTAGAAAAACATGCGAATATTTAATTGAAAAGTTTTGACTTAAGTTTTTTTTTTTATTATTTCGGATGCGTTTTGTTCGCACATCGACTTACTTGGACTGTCATAACATTTTATCCGTTTTTACAACAAGAATGAAGGTTAATGTTGAATGCTGATATTTATGAATTAAAATAAAGTTGTAAGACTGTATTTAGTGTTTTTTACTCGATGCAATTCATTAATTGTGATTTTAAAAATTCAGCACTTTTAACGTTTTACGTTTCGTTAGCTGTCAAATATCACTTAAGCTGCCCTCAAATGTCAAAACTCTTTCTTCACATGTGGATAAAAAGCGATTTTCTCAATAGATATCAAACAAACAAAAAGGGCTTTCCGAGCTAGTGAGGTGAAAAAGTTATTTTACGTCTCGTGTGATGAAACACTCACTATCGAAAGGATTCTATTTTTGAACCACTCGCTTTGCTCGTGGTCAATCATAGAATCCTTTCGATAGCTCTTGTTTCAAATGAACACTCGCTGGTAAAATACAACTTTCCCCCCTTGTATAACAAATAACTATTAACGGTTTTAGGAAGAGGATAATTTATGACCGCATTTATTTTGTCTTCATTTGGTTTAAGACCATTTTTTGTAATTTTATGACCTAAATACAGTACTTATTTTCTCAAGGATTCCGACTAGTTTAACTGGACCTTTAAATTAGCTTTTCTGAGAGTTTTAAATACTTCTTTAAGTCGCGTTATATGTTCCGGAAATGTCTCGGAAAATATAATAATATCGTCAAGATAAATCAAACAGTGAATGCCGTGAATACCTCTAAGTATGTTATCCATGGCTCTCTGAAACGTAGGAGGTGCAGTTTTTAATCCAAATGGCATACGTTTGAATTCATAATGGCCTTTTACTGTGCTAAAGGCACTTTTTGCTTGATCGTCTTGATTAATTTCTATCTGATGGTATCCAGAAGCTAAATCCAAAGTTGTGAAGTAGGTGCTTTTTCCTAATTTGTCAAAGATATCCGTTATGTTAAGTAATGGGTACTTGTCATCTATGGTGATTTCATTTAATTTTCTATAATCAATTACCATTCTATATTTTTGTTCATTGGTGGCATCTTTTTTCTTGGGTATAATGTGCACTGGTTGTACCACCCCCCTAACGCTACCTACCTCCCCTCATATATACTATACTATACTATATACTAAAGCTACCTACCTTATAGATCTATATCTCCTATTTATTTCTACCTATATTCCTACATTACTTGATATATAACTACCTATATAACTCTAAGAAGACCTACCTAGGGAAACCCTACCTATATAAGCAAACCTATAGCACCTAATTTTTTCCTAAAATAACCCTAAAATTACCTAGCTCCTAACTCAAACTGATTTACCTTGTTTAAGTCACTAAATTGGCCAGTGATCGTTAGCGGTCTACGTAATAAGGAACCTACATTGAGTCCGAAGAATAACCCGACAGTTCTTTTTTGTATGTATGGGTAGTAGTTAACAGCTATATAATTCAAGTTTATAATGAAGATATGGTTAGGATGGATAATTTTAAAGAAAGTAATTGCCTATAGTTAATAAAAGTCATTGAGAAAGGTGAATAGTTGAAGTAAGATAATTAAGCTGTTTGTAGTTTCAAGTAATTGTATATAGTTTTAAGTAATTGTATATAGTTTTAAGTGATCGCATATAGTGATAATAAAACCTGTAGAGATATCAAAAGATGAATGGCTGAAGAAAGATAATTGTCTGAAGTTTTATTAATGTCATATGTCCATAGTCTGTGTCATGTACTTGTAGGCAAGGAATTTTATATTGCGGCTATGTTTGAGAGCCCCTCCCCGCTCTCAAAAGTGGTTTTCGACTCCATACTAGGGCTCAATCCTCCTCCGCATGAACTCTGATGGAGTATACTACCTTTTCCTTGCAGGTAATTAGAATATTACATTATAATATTGTATATTAAAAGAGGGCAATCAAAGGGAATGTCAGTTATAGCCCGCGGCTGTCCCTGGGTCGATCCTGTGATCATAATGCCTCTGCAATAGCTAGCCGAAACTTCGGTAGTAATTGTAGACTTCGAAGAATGATCATAATGACTATTGAGTAGCTACCAGATCCTTTGGTACCAGTAAGCCACTAACTTGCATCTGCCTCAGTTATAGTCAGAATGACGGATTGTAAAATAAGTATTTGGTAAGCTTTTACCATTTAGGTTCAGTAAGTATAACTAGCCACCACAGGACCAGATAATCCAAGGTTATTTCACCAGGGACGACCGCCGACTTCAAAGGAGATTCTACTTTTCAGCAAATAAATATTCATAGTGAGTTTGTTGAGTTTTATTTTTATTCACTTAATTGAGTCTACTAGGGTTTACTAGATAGGACATATGGATGAAAGGGAAACCCTGAAATCTTTCATCCGTCGGAAAGTCTAGAGCGTCATAGTCAAAGTCAGTCAATGCCTCAGGCATTAGTAGTTATGTCATCAAATGTATCCCTTTCCCACAACACAAAATAGCTCAATGAAGAACTGTCTTGTTTAGGTAGTAGTATTAAGTAAGTCAGGAGGCATAGTAATGCCCTCCTACATCAATTAGTATTATGAAGAACAGCAGGTAGTATTTAGTTAATGGTAATAAAATTAAGTATGTCAGATGGCATATCTCAGCCCTCCGACACACTACAGTATAATGAAGAACTGAAGATAGTTAATGGTGATAATAATAAGTATGTCAGGTGGCATATTCCAGCCCTCCAACACACTACAGTATAATGAAGAACTGAAGGTAGTTAATGGTAATAACACCTAACCCCGATGAACCTATCCTACCAGCTAAACTATCCATCTATTCTACACGAAACTGAAAAGCTAGGAATCCGGATTCCACATTTACAACTACCGCGGGGCCCCTCTTCAACTGATAAGAGAGGGCCTATCCTAAGCTAATGCCTACGTTGAGTGGGTTGGCTCAAGTCCTACTTTCTATACCCGTGTGCTACTGGTACCCTTCTGAGGGGATTGGGATAGAAGAATACCAGTGTGTAATATATATATAAATAGATAAGCGGACTAGGTAGATGATGAGGTTGAAACACCGGTTGTGGCGCTCCAAACCCTTCAACACCCAGGGAGAACTTAGGTCCGACTCTTGAGTTATAATACAGACCCCCACCCATCTCCAAGAGGTGGTAAATTTACACTAAAACGCCTCCGAGATGGGCTAATCGGTACGTTAACACCGCAAGGTTTCATGACTATCCCTTCTCAGAGTCCAGCTATTACTTCAGCTGATGCTCGAATAGGTTCTCAAACACTAACACAACCTAGCCCCTACACTGACCCCACAAAATCCACTAAACCCCAATTTAACTATCACACAGCTATGTAGTTATCCAAACGATGAGCATTCCATCACCATGTCTTGGCAATAAATACGCAAAGTCAGATAACCACACAAAACCCCTCCCCATTAACTATCACAAGAAACTAACATAGAAATTTCCATACGAAATTCCCGCAAAATCCCGCTATCCCATCTTAACTAACATCAACTATGTAATTATCCGACAATGAATATTCCATCACCATATTTGGCAATAAATACACAAAGCCGGGCAATCACAAAAAACCCCCATTAACTAACACAAGAAACTAACAATTAAATAACCATACAGTATTCCCGCAAAATCCCGCTATCCCATCTTAACTAACATCAACTATGTAATTATCCGACAATGAATATTCCATCACCATATTTGGCAATAAATACACAAAGCCGGGCAATCACAAAACCCCCATTAACTAACACAAGAAACAATCAAACACCCAATAAAAGAAACACGATAAAAGAAAACACAAGAGAAAACACGATAAAGTAAGAGAAAATATGGTAAAAGTCACGATAAAAATGATACCTCAAACACACTAGGAGAACCGTTTCCGAGCCCGTGGCAAAGACGAAGAACCCGTTCTCTGTCCGCCTACCGCCTTTTATGCTAAATCTATCGTTCCAATGGCGAACTAGGCGCACTTAGCTCAAGCAATCCCATTGGAGCATTTGGGGCACTTGGTCCATTCAAACCATATGGTGCACACGGAGCACTAGGTGCAAAAGGGGCCCGAATAACTGTGGAAAGGTCGTATTTCGAGCGCGTGCCTCCAGTCTACCCGACAATTCTTATTCCGAACTTGATACTGAAATAGCTTCTAAGCTTTTCACTTAAGGTGCAGATTTGCCTGTTTTACCTCTAAATTGGGTCAGCCAGTTTGTTGGCAAAATTACGGGCATGCCTTCTAGTAAGCGAAAGTGTTGCATCATCTTCATCATCATCATCATCATCTCAGGCCTTTCCTCAAGTAAAAAGGTTACAAATGAGGATTTTCCGAATGTAATTGTTAATTAGCCTTATTAACATCGTTATCGTCAGTCCCACATCCCCAAATAAGCTTCATACAGGCCTATTCTTACAATAAAAGGTTCAGTATGCAAATAGGTAGTTTGTGATCAATGAATTAAAAATAACATCGCCTTATTGGCGTATGAAACAATTTTATTAGCTATTTTGATTATATATTATTGACTAATATACCTAAAACTATGTTTATATAAGATGGAACATTACAGATGGATGTCTGTACTGTTACATGGTGCGCTCCAAGGAGAGAATGATGGTTGTATTATATCTGCCTTTAATAATTGGTCCACTTGATTTTTTATTTCAGCCGTTTGACTAGGAGATTGGCGGTAAGGACGTACATATATTGGTGTGTAATTTTTTGTCCTTATGTTATGTTTTATTTCGTGTGTAAAGGACAAGGGAATTTCTTCATGGAAGAATATATCCCTATATTCATAACACAATACAGTTATAGCGTCCTTCTCTTCCTGATTCATGTGGTCAGTTCGTAGTTTTTCTAAATTTTGATCAAGTAATTCATCATAATTAACAGAGTTAGTGTAATGACAGATAATTTTTTGATCATCAGTATTTATGTCGAAGAGTGAAAAAATATCGATTTGTTGTTCTTTCTCCGTAGAATTTCGGACTTTTGTTTGAGCGAACCTTTTGTTACATTTTATCAGTGCACAAGGCATTGTTAATCCATTTGTGAAATTTACAAAATCAATTATTCCTTCGCCGTCAATAAGCTTTGTGGGAATTATGACCCTTTGATCCGTACGCGGTTTAATTTTTAAGGTCAGTAAAGGTATTTTAATGGTTTTAGTATTCGAAAATTCAATAGGTATTTTTGTTTTAGAGGTCCATAGTATTTCGTTTTCTAAATCAAGTGTAATATTTAACCTTTTTAACAAGTCAATGCCTATTAAGCCATCAAATTCCTGACTCACATCATAAATGAAAAATTTATGCATAATGTCGGGTTCATTGAATATTTCAAATAGCGGTTTTTTTACGATCACATTGTGAGTGCTAATCGCATGTGTTGTTATTTCGTCGAAAGGTTCGATTTCCTTCTGATTATGATAATATTTATTCATGATATTCGTGCTTAAGAAACAACGAGTACTACCGGTGTCAATAAGCAACTTTAATTGTAATTCCGGTATTCTTATGTATGGTAAGTATGATGTTTTTATTTCTTTTGACTTTCGGAGGCTTCGACTTGAAAATTTTGCGATGTTGAAGGTAATGGATCTTCATGAAAATTCGACGCTGTCCTTAATTGATGGTTATGAATTGTATGATAATTCATGTTATTAGGTGAGTCATTCCTTGGTAGAACGTTATGATTATTCACATTACTTCATGAATTATTTTTATACATAGGTGAGGGATTATTATAATTTGGGTTATTCGAGGGATTATTCCTTGGTGTATAGTTTGGTCTAAAAGAGTTTTGTGGTTTGTTTCTAGGTGCAAATGCTGACCTATTTTGATAATTTTGATTTGGTATTACTTGACCATTACTTTGATTCGGCCTGAAGAAAGTATTCGATTGGCCTGGATGTGTCGTCCTATAATAGTTAGGATTATTGGTCCTTGATCCCGTATAATTATTAGCCCCGTAATGATAAAATCGCGTGTTTGGTTCCGGATTTCTAGGTTTAAACGATCTATTCTGAGGTAGATGTGATTGTATAGGTCGATTTTAGTAATAATACGCGTCGAAATTAGCCTGTTGCATAGCATATTTTAATGCTTGTTCTAACGTGTGAGGTTCTTTTATTTGAACCGCTCGTAAAAGTTTTTCGGGAATGCTAAAGAGAAACCTTTCTAAAGCCTCGTAAAAGTTTTTCGGGAATGCTAAAGAGAAACCTTTCTAAAGCCATCTTATCATAAATTTTCATTTTAACTGCTATTGTTACTTCATCGTGATTTTCTGCTAATTTGCCAAACAATTGGTTATTAATGGATTGGATTCTCGCACAAAATTGGTGTAATTTATCTCCCGGTTTAAATTTTAGGTTTTTTTAATTTTGTTTCTAAATGTTGTTGTTGTTTTTGTTCATAAATGTGGATCTCTAAAATGTTGAATTAATAATTGTTTTAGTCTGGGCCAGTCTTTAGCCAGATAATCGTATTCGCTTACTAATTCTGCTGCCTTGCCTGATAATCGTGAAGTTATCACTTCCAATACATACGAATAACGATCCTCAGTATTATTATAATGTTGAAGCACGTAATCACTTTTTCTAATGAATCTATTTAATTCTCTTAAATTGCCATCATATGTGGGTATAATGGCCACCATTTCACTCAACGAAGGCAAAGACGAATTACTTTGGGGAGGAATACCTAAAGGAGGCATGGTGACATGTTGGGCTGAACTAGGCGGAGAATATGGTCGGTAAGGAGAATACCGTCCCGCTACATCTAGCCCTTCTTCGTCATTATCCTCATGCTCGATTGATGGGTTATTTTGTAATTGATAAGCCATATTATCTTCCTGTCTCTCAGTAGCCTGCACTAATAGATCCATGAGAACGAGAAGCCGAAATTAATATTTATTATTTTCAATTAAAATTCAATTTGCTCTATTTTTATACCGATTTGGTCAAAAACTGTAAAATATATTATTTTAATTATAAAAATCGAATACACCACTCTATTTGGTTCCGATAAATCACAACAAGAAGCTCCTAATCTTTTTACAAATTTAATAATTATAGATTCCTTTTTAGATCCTACCGACTGCGCCAGTCAAATCGTTTCCAGGGTTAGGCTTGACCTGCTGGAAGCGGCAGATGGGGTTTCAGCACGGGATGTGGTTGATAAAGTAGAAACTCCACGAAGTTGGTGTACTGATATAATATATTAAACACAACTGTTCGGAGAGAGGACGTGCTACAGAATCGTTGTGGCTTTTGGGTAGGAAGCAGGCTAGTGAGGCTTGTCTTCCCAGCGATGGATAGTCGCACATTCCCGTCGCCATGTTCATGCTTTCAAGGCTAACAGGGCCAGGGACATCAGGGATCTGCCTCAGGATCACCCCAACTATCTCCGGGAAGGCAATTGCTAACCTCTCCAAAGTCACAGTCAAATCTTCTTTGTTCACCTGGAGTCTTCGAAAATCCTACCGGCTGCGCCAGTCAAGTCGAAGCGGCAGATGGGGTTTCAGCACGGGATGTGGTTGATAAAGTAGAAACTCCACGAAGTTGGTGTACTGATATAATATATTAAACACAACTGTTCGGAGAGAGGACGTGCTACAGAATGATTCAGGGGTACGCAGCTCCTGCTTTTATATGCAAAAGTATTGTCGTTAACATATTCGTCACCCTTTTCTAATAAGCTTAACGGATACAAAAGCACGTATTTCTGATAACGGTGTTCATAAAGTATAAGTTATTGCTTGAACGTGACCCGGTGACAATAGTTCAGCAGGATATTGGTTTACGACCATACAGTTAGATTAGGTGTGACTAATTAATTATGCATGTTTAACTTAACAATGTTGCGAATTTTTAGGGTTTCGTACATATTTGCTGTGGTTCCTTAACTAGGTACGTTAATTCATCGACGCATTATGCTGTACATTGCTTGCTGAATTAATTTGTAAGAAAAAATAAAATACAACTAATGTTGCTTTTACACATGTAATTACGTTAATTAGTATGTATACTAAACGTTGTTAAATTATATGATCGTATGAAATTTACACACTGTATGCATCCTATTGGAGCATTCAGTTCTAACGGAGCATGTAGTTCAAAAGGGGACAGAACAATGGAGCGAGTTCATTGTCTCGAGCTCAATCCGTTTGACTACCCGACAATCGTTATTATGAGCTTGATACTGGAAAGGCTTTTAAGCCTTTAAGCCTCTCACATAAGGTGCAGATTTGTCTGACTTGCCTCAAAGTTGGGTCGGCTAGTTTGTAGGTAATATTACGGGTATATCTATTAGTAAGCAAAATTGTTGCATCATCTTAATCATCATCATCAAATGAGGATTTTCCGAATGTAATCGATAATAACCCTTACCTACTAACATTGTTGTCTTCATTTCCCACATCCCATATAAGCCTCATACAGGCCTCTCCTTACAATAAGAGGTCCAATATGTAGATAGGTAGTTTGTTATCGATAAATTAATAATAAAATCGGCTTATTTGTGTATGAAACAATTTTTATTAGCTATTTAAGCTATACATTTTTAACTATTATTTCTAAAAATATGTTTATATAAAATAAAATAAAAATAAATAAATTAATATGACGGGACAATTCACACCAATTGACCTAGTCCCAAAGTAAGCTTAGCAAAGCTTGTGTTATGGGTACTAGGCAACGGATAAACATACTTATATAGATAGATACATACTTAAATACATTATTACACACCCAAGACCCGAGAACAAACATTCGTATTTTTCATACAAATATCTGCCCCGACACGGGAATCGAACCCGGGACCTCAAGCTTCATAGTCAGGGTCTCTAACCACTAGGCCATCTGGTCGTCTAAAACGACGTTAACGTTATATAAGACGGAACATTACAGATTGATGTCTGTAAGGTTACAATACGTTCGTTAACGGAACTTGGCGTCAGGCAACGAATGAATTAACACCTCTGGACAGAAATATTCAAAGACCTTCGAATGATGGGAAGCAAGTCAGAAATATTCTGACACAATACTTCAATGGGGATGGCAGAGTCCGTTTTCAAGACAGAATGGCGAATGTTTTACCCAATGCCTAGTTGAAATAAGCGAATTAATTTACCTTAGCTGTTGGTACCAGTGGTTAGGTTAGGTTTGTTTATTTTAGGTGTCACTTTAGTTTTTAAGTTGTGTATTTGTACCGTCATCGTGTCATTTCATATTGCCCAAGTATGTACGAATAAATAAATATATAAATTAAAGTGTGTTTTAATACTTTTAATTAAAAACTAGTGCCTACGCTAATTCATGGGAATTCATCCACTGGACTCCCGCGACCTTCACCAGGTCGTCAGACCACCTTATAGGGGGCCTGCCCATGCCGCATCTTCCGGTGCGTGGCGGGACCCCTATAAAGGTACTACATATATAAAAATAAAGGCTTAATATTATATTGTTATTATATTTTAATATAATGTAAAGGAGTTTCATGTGCTCTGCCTATCCCTTTAGGGAATAAAGGCGTGAATATATATATACTCGCAAATGGTAGGTTGTAAGTACGTACCTTTTTAAATTCCCGTTGGTAAGAGATTTTTAAATTATCGATTTTCTTTTTTGTCGACGTTATGTTCGCGTCCGGTTGTAATTCTTTGAATTTAGATACTAGAATTTCCCAAGCATTTTTCTTTTGAGCCGGGTCTTTATAAGCTTGGCACGTCAAATCCCAAAGACACGGCAAATCTCTGTACAACTCAAATGAGTTCCGTAAGTATCTCACGTTTGTTGGCCATCCTTGCGCGCGCGACGCGTCTACACTCGGAGCGTGCGGCTGCGAGACTGTCTTAGAGACTTTGACTTTGAAAAAACATCCTGGACTTGTTTTGTTTCTCTATTCTTTCTGGTTGTATGGGCTTAGACCCTTTGCCTGTCCGTAAGGACTAATGAAACAAAAAAATCTCTATTCTTTCACACACAATACAAATTACTATATTGTATTGTATTTTCGATCACTGCGTATTATTTTAAATTAAGATGAAAAGAAGTAAGCTATGGAGTTACTTCCAAAAAGAAGGAAGTATAGCTGTGTGTACGATATGTAAAAAACAAGTGAAAACTTCCGGTAACACAAGTAACCTTGCTGCTCACATGAGATTACAGAGGGTATATATTTAAATTTTAAAAACCAACTAAAGATTACAGAGGGTGAAGCGTATACATGATCTCCCCTTCACACATTATAAAATTTCGCAAGTAATAATAAAACATCCACTGTTGAGTATAATTGACCTTGAAAAAGTACATACTGTAAAATAAAAAATTAACTGACTGTTATGGAGTCGCTAACAGTTATCAATAATGTTTGGATGAACAAATCGCCCCAATACTCATTAAATGAAGCATGATCAAAACATTCGCTTGGTGCAGCTCTTAGAAGGTCTAAGAACATATGGAATGAATCTATATTATCATTCCCTATGCAGTCTTCTATATGGGATGATAAATCATCCCATATCCTCGATAACACATAAAATTCAAAAGATTGTTGCTTTAAATGTAATGTTGCATGTATTCTATAAATTGCTGTTTTGTAGATATATTTGACATTTTAGTTATTATTTGTATTATTTATCTGGAAAAGAAAAAAAATAAGCACATTTTACATTATGTTTATAAAGAAAAAAAGTTCTACATTGAAATAAGCGATGTTTGAAGGAGCCTTGTTAACTGCTGCTTACGAATTCAGCTCACGTTGAGTTGCTGGCGAATTCCGTTATTTGTATCACAAAAAAAAAATTAATATAAAGCTCTTTCCGGAAGGACCCTCGTTAACCAAAAACACTTTTCCACCATTCAGAAAATTGATAATAGAATCGTCTATGTCACTGAACCGCGATGGTAAGGTTAACAAACCCATATTTTGGAGTTTCACCACAACTTCCGATTTGGATGGTGTAAACCTGGATTGTTGCTTATAGCACTCCAATATCAACACAGGTTTGAGCTCAGGTAGATCCTTTAAATGAATCCAGTTGGTTATCTTCCCACCAACCTCGTTAAGCACTTGGATTGAATTTGAGCAATCCATTTTTAATAAAAAGAAATAAATAATCACTTACACAAAAAAATAATTTGTTCACCAAAAAGCACTTCTGCTTGAACTGTGTTCTCTATGAAATGAATTCAAATAAAGCTTCCCCCCTCCTATTTATATACATGATATGACACACTACGTGTTTTAGAACAGTCTATGCTAATTTATATCTTGATAATAGAATATATAGAGCTCATTTTATCCTTTTTTGATTAACAAATTAGATATTCTATTCCTTATTTATTATTCGAAGACTGCAAAGAGGTGAATCTGAAGTTTTTATTCTATCCAACTCTATAAACGCCCAGTCGATCATGCTATCCAGACTAGTTTTATATTTGCGGCATTCATCGCTTAAAGATTCATCATCCATATCGATGGTTGTTTTAGAAGTAGGTGTAGAAGCAGGTGTAGAAGTATAGGTAGAAGTTGTAGTGATATTGATGGGTGTGGGAACATCTTCTTCTTCATTTGATACAACAGACGGGCGCCTTGTTACTTTCACGGTAAATTCAATACCATCACTATCTTTAACAATCTGATAGAATTTGTCTGATGTCCACGATTGTTTCACGTTAACTTCTCGCTTAACGCGCGATACTTGCTGATGAGTTTCTTTAAAATCAATATCGACTTTTAAAACAATCATATGATCACCACCATTGCATAGTGACACATTCTTTATCTCGCTTTGCATCTATTGAACATTTTTTAAAGGTGTTGTACTTCCTTTCTTTGTCATTGTAATATTTAAGAACCATAAACCCTCCTTCATACTGCTATTACCACCTTTACCTATAACATCACCCTGTTCTAATACATCTGCATGAATTATGTTCCATGGTTTAGTAGCGCACGAAGGAAAATAAAAATCTTTAATATTCGATGCCACTTCTTTTTTCAATATCCGCCATCGACTGTAGATATAACACTATCGACAACGGTAAAAGATTTGATAGAAACATTTTCGCCTACACACAACGAAACCTTTAAACTGACACTTGAAACATAAATGTATGCGCAATGCGGTCGCATCGTGCTTTTATAGATGCATGCTACATTCAACCTAATTATTTCTCAACCCACATTTTTCGCTATATAACAGCTTCTATTTTTGCAATTTAGCAAAAGTATTTCGCAATCATTCGACTTCCGTTATAATTACAAAAACATTTAGCATCAATCATAGCTTAACATAACTAGCAACACAACACCCCCGCCCGCGCCCCCGCCTGCGCCCCCGTCCCCGTCCCCCGCCCGCGCTCCCCGCTCGCGCCCCCGTCCCCGTCCCCCCCGCCCGCGCCTCCCGCTCGCGCCACCGATGCCGCCCGCGTCCATCGAGCCGACCTTCAAACCTTATCTCCACTACTTCCGCTCCCCATCGAGAGCCTCCTCCCACCCACATACATCCCTTATCTCCACAACTTCCGCCGCTACAACCAACCACCGGCTCTACTAGACCCCACCTAACCATACTCCCAACACCGACAGAGAGCTCACAACAACACCATTCTTCACAAAACCACTATAACATGAACCACCGCTCACATACCCAACACACTGAACAGAGAGCTCTTCTTGCACTGGAACGGATGTGGTCTAGAATCCTTAATAACACCCTACTAACCATCCAACACACCAAAAATAACTAAAGCTTTTGATAATATTTCTCAATACTCAAAAGGTGGACTAAATATGATCAAATAACTGATGCTTTAGCTTATTTCATTTGTGTTGACAACAGACCTTTTAATACAGTAGAAGGTAAAGGATTTAAATAACTGATGAAGCAGGTTGCTCCTTTATACAATGTACCTTCTCGCGAAACTATTAAAACCAAAATAGATAAAAAGTTTGAGAAAATATCCAAAATCGTCAGGGAAAAATTTAAGTGTTCAACATTTTTGTATAACTACAGATATTTGGACGGAGACTATGACTAATACAGGATTTTTAGGGGTCACTGTACATTTTCTGTCAGAAATCAATTTGCAAGCACTCGCAGTCGGCGTATTTGAGTTGGATGAGAGTCACACTGGAGAATATATAGGTCAGCAATTGACAGAAATTTTAAAAAATTGGAGCATTGAATCTGAAAAGGTGGTGGCTTTTGTAACCGACTCCGGTGCCAACATGGTTAAAGGTATTAGAGAAACATTTGGTGCAGGCAAGCATATTCCATGCTTTGCTCATATGATTAATCTTGTTTCTGATGACGCGTTAAAAAAAACACCCGAGTTAAGTGATATCTTGGATCATGTCCGGAATATCGTCAAATATATTAAAAGAAGACAAGAAGCAACAACCGATTTAAAAAGAAAACAAATGGAAAATAAAGTTTCAGAAGGTAAGGTTTTGAAAGTAATTTTTGATAAAGACGCGCTGGAACTCCACTTACTATATGGTTCAAAGATTCCTTGAACTAGCACCCTACATAAGTGAAATTATTTTCGCGAAAATTGACGCGCCAATAATGTTGACCGCAGTTCAGCTTTCTACTATTAAAGATATTGCCCATATCATGCGGCCACTTGAAGCGATGACAAAAGAATCATCAGCTGATCAGTACGTAACCATATCAAAAGTGGTTCCAATGATAAGTTGCGCGATAGATCAATATAAAATAATGACGATTACGTCTAGCATTGCAGATGAGTTGAAGAGAAACGTTACTAACGGAATGGAAAAACGCTTTGGCCAGCTCGAATATTCAACATTATTAGCAGTGTCGACATTGTTGGATCCACGATTTAAGAACTTACATTTCAAAAAAGCAGACGCATGTGCAAAGGCTATGACAAAGTGTACTCGGTCCAACCCTGTTTACACTCTACATTAATGACATATTTGACATCGGGATTCCAAATTCGGAGTTGATAATGCTATGCGGATAATATTGTGTTAATTGTACGGGGAAGGTCTTGGGAGGAGACTTTTTTCCGTGCCGAGAATGCACTTGCCAGGGTTGCTTCCTGGCTTGACAGTAATGTGCTAACCCTTAACGTAGATAAAACCAATTTTGTGGCCTTTTCAAAAACATCTGCACATTCCGCCCCAGCAGACCAAATAATTAAATTTCACTCATGTGGGCAAAATTTAACTTCTTCTCCACCTCGCACGTCGCAGCTATGCTCCTGTCAGGTGATTAAGAGGCGTGACAATGTCAAGTACCTGGGAATTATTTTTGACCAGAATCTCTCTTTCAAGCTTCACATATCCACCCTTACTAAAAGAGTTAGGAAACTAATATATGTTATGAGAAAACTTCGAGACTGCAACCCCTGATACATTGCGCATTGTATACCACGCACTTTGCCAGTGCATCCTCCAGTACGGGGTTGCAGTATGGGGCAGCGCAGGCAAGACTTTCCTCCTGGAAGTTGAGCGCGCTCAAAGAGCAGTTATAAAAGTCATGCTTAAGAAACCGTATCGTTATCCAACAAATGCGTTGTACTGCGAGACAAAATTGCTGAGCGTGCGGAAGCTTTTCGTCTTAAAAGCCTTTATCCGTACACACTGCAGCATACTTGGGTCACCACATTACAGGTCAATGCTGAGCAAGCGTAATTTTAGATCTAGTCTGCCTTCGCTCAAATCCGCATTAGCTAGAAAATGTCCTGCCTACTCTCACCCTCGTACATATAACAAGATTTGCAGAATTTGTGATGTAAAACTTCTTTCGGTGGCCAAAGCTAAAGTTACTGTAAAGAAATGGCTACTTGCTTTATCCTATGAGGAAACAGAAAAACTGATAGATAAAAAAATATAAAATACTAGCTTTTGCCCGCGGCTTCGCTCGCGTGTACCATGAGTATTCCAAAGAACCAAGATATCAAGCAAGCAAGCATACGGGCAAGCAAGCAAGCAGGTCCACAATTGACCAAGAAATCGGTGAACATACCTACATAAAAAAATACATGAGGTGGAATGCATAACCTCTTCCTTTTTTAGAAGTCGGTTAAAGAGCCCTTTGCGGCCTATTTACAGTATAAACTTATGCATTTTGAAATTTTAGCTTTTTACAACCAGTAAAACGCAAAATCCCGTTTTTTCCCGTTCCCGTAAGAATTTCGGGAAATGTTTTCTTAATGCTCCCCTACACTCCCCAAGGAACTCAACTGCCAAATTTCAGCTTTCTATGACCAGTAAAACGAAAGATCCCGTTTTTCCCGTTCCCGTGGGAATTTTGGAAAGTCCTCTCTCAATGCTACTCTACACTCCCCAAACAACCTACATGCCGAATTTCAGCTTTCTACGGCCAGTAAAACATAAAGTCCCGTTTTTTCCCGTTCCAGTGGGAATTTTGGAAATCCCTCTCTTAATCCTCCTCAACACTCCCCAAGGAACCCACTTGCCAAATTTCAGCTTTCTATGACCAGTAAAACGAAAAATCCCGTTTTTCCCTTTCCCGTGGGAACTTTAAAAAGTCCTCTCTCAATGCTACTCTACACTCCCCAAAAAACCTACATACCGAGTTTCAGCTTTCTACGACCAGTAAAACAAAAAGTCCCATTTTTTCCCGTTCCCGTGGGAATTTTGGAAAGCCCTCTCTCAATCCTCCTCTACACTCTCTAAGCAACCTACATGCCGAATTTTAGCTTTCTACAACCAGTAAAACGAAAAATCCCGTTTTTTTCCGTTCCCGTGGGAATTTTGGAAAACCCTCTCTTAATTCTCCTCTACACTCTCCATGCAACCTACATGCCAAATTTCAGCTTTCTATGACCAGTAAAACGAAAAGTCCCGTTTTTTCCCGTTCCCGTGGGAATTTTGGAAAGTCCTCTCTCAATGCTCCTCTACACTCCCCAAGCAAACTACATGGCTAATTTCAACTTTCTACGACCAGTTAAACGAAAAATCCCGTTTTTCCCGTTCCCGTGGGAATTTTGGAAAGTCCTCTCTTAATGCTCCTCTAAACTCCCCGATCAACCTACATGCCGAATTTCAACTTTCTACGACCAGTAAGACGAAAAATCCCGTTTTTTCCCGTTCCCGTGGGAATTTTGAAAAGTCCTCTCTCAATGCTCCTCTACACTCCCCAAGCAACCTACATGCCGAATTTCATCTTTCTACGACCAGTAAAACGAAAAATCCCGTTTTTTCCCGTTCCCGTGGGAATTTTGGAAAGTCTTCTCTCAAGGCTCCTCTACACTCCCCAAGCAACCTACATGCCGAATTTCAGCTTTCTACGACCAGAAAACGAAAAATCTCGTTTTTTCCTTATCCCGTGGGAATTTCCGAAAATCCTTGAAACAGTTTTTTACTATTATAATTACCTACTTCTATGCCAAATTTGAAGAGTCTAATAATTACAGTTCATAGGATTCCGTTGAACTGAATATATAAATCCCGTTTTTTTCCTTATCCCGTGGGAATTTTAAAAATCCTGAAATTAATGTTTTAACTAATATAATACCTACTTGTGTATCAAATTTGAAGAGTCTAGTTATTATAGTTACAGAGATACGGTCACTCGGAATCGAATATATAAATCCCGTTTTTTCCCGTTCCCGTGGGAATTTTGGAAATTCCTCTCTCAATGCTCCTCTACACTCCCCAAGCAACCTACATGCCGAATTTCAGCTTTCTACGACCAGTAAAACGATAAATCCCGTTTTTTCTTTATCCCGTGGGAATTTCTGAAAATCCTTAAAACCGTTTTTCACTATTATAATTACCTACTTCTATGCCAAATTTGAAGAGTCTAGTAATTATGGTTCATAGGATTCCGTTGAACTGAATATATAAATCCGGTTTTTTTCTTATCCCGTGGGAATTTTGAAAAATCCTGATTTTAATATTTTAACTAATGTAATACCTATTTGTATATCAAATTTGAAGAGTCTAGTTATTATAGTTACTGAGATAGGGTCACTCGGAATTTAGGTTTAGAACTTTATTTCTCATAGGATTCCGTTGAACTGAATATATAAATCCCGTTTATTCCTTATCCCGTGAGAATTTTGAAAAATCCTGAAATTGATAAAAAAAAAAAAAATTTAAAATTTAAAACTGTTTATTTCAGAAAAAAAAATACACTTTATACAATTACATATATTAACTTTAATCCTTAAATTGTAGGATTGTTGCAGTTAATAATAATAATATTAGTTACCTACTTAGTTACTTACAGTTTGGCAAATCATCACTACCTTTTACCCATTAATATCATAAACCTTTTTGTTAAGGAGGTTGGTCTAAGTGACGTACAAGGATACCCTTAATCTTGTTGGCTTTGTTATTCACAATTTCTTTAATAGTTTCTAGTGGAAATTTATTTAGTATGCAAGGCAGAATGGACGTCCATACTCTCCGGCCATATACATTATTAGATCTCGGCGTTATATAGTTTGGCAAGTTAGACAAATTTCGTAAGTTCCCTGGTCTACTCTTCCTTTTCAACTGGCTTATTTTCTCACAGTACTGTGTTATAATAGCTAAATCGACCTTTTCAAATATATTCATTACTTTACAGTATCTAAATAGATTCTTATAATTGTCTCTGTATTTATATTTAACTTTGAGGGGAACTATGGTTTTCAACAATCGTATTTGTAAGTTATAAATATTATTCAAATATGTTTTAAAAGTTCTTCCATAACAGGCCAATCCATAACTCACCACAGAGTCTGCCAGCGACATATAAAGAAGCCTTAATGTTTTATAGGGAACCTTATTCTTAAGTATAGTTAACTTCGACAAAATGGATCTTAGCTTGTTGCATACATAGTCCACATGAGGACCCCAGTTAAATTTATTATCTATTTTTAAACCAAGATAAGTATGCTCACTCACAACATCAAGATGCATACATTTGCAAGAAGCACTGCCCAAGTGCATGCAGTCATGCTCATGGGCCACGACTATAGAAATGTGTTTTGCTTTCATGTGCGGTGAGTGTATATACATTAATTTCGTTTTGCTGTAATTTATTGAGAGACCTAGGTCGTGGGCCCACTTACATAACAAGTCAAAATTTTCTTGCATCATGCTCTGTGCAGTCTCAAACTCCTCGTGTGCCGAAATCAAACAAGTATCATCAGCAAACTGATACACTGAGCCATGCCGAAAGATCCCGCACATGTCATTGACATACAATAAATATTCAGTCGGTCCCAGGATGGAGCCCTGATGGATGGAGCCCTGATGTTTTCATTATTGTAATACCTACTTGTGTATCAAATTTGAAGAGTCTAGTTATTATAGTTACTGAGATACGGTCACTCGGAATCGAATCTATAAATCCCGTTTTTTCCCGTTCCCGTGGGAATTCCCGAAAATCCTTCCTTAGTGGATGCCTACATTGTATAAGGAATCTATGTGCAAAATTTCAAGTCTCTAGGTCCAGTGGTTTGGGCTGTGCGTTGATATATCAACAGTCAGTCAGTCAGTCAGTTTAGAATTTTATATATATAGATATGTACATAATTATTATTAATAATACCAGTAAGAACATCATGATCTGAGTACCTCAGGCTACACGGGATACTCTCAAATTGTCACACACACACACACACACACACACACACACACACACACACACACACACACACACACACACACACACACACACACACACACACACACACACACACACACACACACACACACACACACACACACACACACACACACACACACACACACACACACACACACACACACACACACACACACACACACACACTTGCGATTACTCATGCTTACACCCTTAATACACGCACAGTTTTGGGACGCAGTGATATCTTTCTTTTCAATAAAACTTAATGTATTTACCTTTCCACCAATTATTAATTCTTTTATACACTTTGGAGTCCACACAAGGGACAATCTGGTCCGTTTCCTGGTACTTTACACCGCACTAAAACCAGAATAGTTATTTATTTTTGAAATGTAATTGTATCAAATCACAACGCTACGGCCCATGGTTCGAAATAAACAATCACGAAGTTAGAAGTGATTCATCTCGCCCGCGCACTCGCGTTCCAAACCAAACGCAACAAACTTCACATCGTAAGCCAGATTCAAAATTGCAAAGTTTTCCTAAGTATGAAGAGAGTGTTTGGAAGCCCCGTAAAAGCCCACGAGAGCGAGCGAGATGTCATGCTATTTACAACATCCGCCACTATCGCCGCGTCGTAGACTCGCCGCGCCGCCGCCGGTTGCAATCAGAGCCACTGGGCGTGCCGCGGATTACTTGTGCAATTCTTAGTATTTTACGTAAAATAAAGCGCGCTAAATTATTAAAGTGATTTTATTAGAACTTTTTTTTTCGTTTGGACGTTGTTGGGTTTACAAAATGTGCTTAATTTAAGAGATAAAAGCGAAAAACAGAAAGTCTAAAATTTTCGAGGTTTATTCCCCCAAACGCTAGCACAAATAAATTAGGATAGTCTTTCTAGTCCCACAGTACCCTTACACAACACACAATAATTTCCCGCTACAGCTGGATTAGTTGTAAATGAAGAATATAAATAAACTTACAAAACTGAGAAGTATATGATAAAGCAGCTGACACAGTTTTGCTGAGTACTCTCGTGCAATTCTGCACCTGTAAAATAATAATAATTATTGTAATGACTGAAGGGCGAACGGCACACTCTAGGCGCGAAATTCAAACTTTTTACAGTTTTTAATTTATTGTCGGGTTATAGTTTGGTAGAATTAATTTAGCTTTAAGTTTTTGTTTAGTTGCCCTGAAAACCAGAGTCAGACATGCCAATCTTGACACAATGCTCAGCCAGTGGTACCTTTTTGGTGTATTTTTCATAATTATTTTTGTATTTACTGTTGCACTAAAAAAACCTTTTTCTTAGTTTTTAAACTCACCGATACGTCCACCTGCTTTGATTTGCTCTCGTCTCGTATCTTCGAGAAGGCTGTTGATGGTGGATTGAAATGCGGTACCCTGATCACATATCAGCGCGACAGGCAAGAGTCCAGCGTCAACAACAGCGGCAACAATTTCTTTAATTATCACTCTTAATTGGTCACGCTTAGTAGCACCCTCGCAAAAATAATATGCTATTGGCTGTTGCCATTTGTGTATGGCGCCTCAAATCATAAATGCCAGCGCATGGTCAGTAAACTGGCAGGATTTAGATTTTAATTCAACAAAGCCGTTAATAGCATCCCTTGACCTACAGTATGTCAGGCCTGGTTACAGAGAAACTTCGTCAAATATAGAGCAGTATCTTTTATTTTCACTCCATGAAGTCGTCTGAAATAAACAAAAATATTTATATAAAAACAGAAACCGTGGAATACTATCCTAATCAGTAGAGTTACTGGTCATCAATGTCAATAAATAAGAAAATAAGAATGTTCAATAATAGGTTTCATGGTGTCAAAGATTTGTTTGTTTATCCCTGGTAGAACTTTTATGTTCGAGATCATTTTATTGAGAGTGTTCTTAGAGGGCAAAATAAATATTCTTTTCAAAAACTTGTAGCACTTTGGGCTTTGTTTCATAATAGACAAAGCAATCATTTTTTCTTCATTTGAAAACCTTCTGCCTCTCATTTTTGTGCATCCAAAATTTTTTTTTTGCCAATGGATTCATTTCGGACGTTATTTTTTTAAATAAATCTGTTTTACAGAACTCCATGGCTCTCCTTGCTCTTTTTCTAAAATTTAACTGTTTCTTTGATAGCAAATACTTTTCGGGGTCAAGGTTTGCACACTGTGAACCAAACGGTGTCTGGTATTTTGGTTCCTTTTGGGAGTCGACGGTCCAGCGTCACTTGTAGATGCACTTTCAGACTCTGAAATAGTAGAAAGCATGTATGTAAATAATAAAATGTATATCCTGCTGTGGCTGAATAGATCATCTTAAGTTGGCCCTTAAAATCGAAGCCATGTTTTATTTAGTTCCGTTCAGTAGAATGGGAGATATGGTCTATTTGCGTGATCCCCCTGAATGAAGTCGCGAGCAGAAGATCGTATACGATGCTTCTGCAAAATGTAACGGAAAGAAAAGTTTGGATGAGTGCCTGTATCGAGGTCCATCTATGATTGAAGACATGATTGCATTAATTCTTCAGTTTCAAACTGGCGAGATTGGCAAAACTGCGGACGTGGCAAAGGCCTTTCTTCAAGTTAGGCTGCAAGAAAAAGATAAGGAAGTCACCCGATTTCTATGGGTTTAAGACCCAACTGCGGAACCAAGCAAAAGACAACTTGATCTATTTCAGATTCTATAGACCCTTCGGAATTATTTCAAGTCTGTTGCTACTTACTGCTACGATAAGATACCATTTTTCTCGAACAAACCGATCACTGTTGAAAAAGATCGCAGATAAATGTTATGTAGACAATTTAGTTACAAACGCCAGATCTATATGTAAAGCAAAAAAGTATACAAATAAACAAGAGAAGCCTTTGGAGAACTTGCAATGAACATAAGAGAATGGACCTCAAACTCAAAAGAATTCATGGCTAGTATTACAGAATTATAGAGATGTAAGAAGATGATTTCGTAAAGGTTCTTGGAAGAATGATACATTGCAACTCAAGTTAAGTGACAACATGTTGGGAAAGGATGTAATGCAATTAAGGACCAAGAAAGATGTACTCAGAATGCTGGCACGTTTCTATGATCCTTGTGATTTTATAGCACCTCTTATACTGCCAGCTAAACTTCTCTTTCAAGAACTTTGTGTGAAGAAATTAAAATGGGACTCTGTTATATCCGATGATTTGAGAAAAAAATGGGACAATATTGTTGAGAACTTACACAACAAAATCAGTCAAGGTCACCCTGTATAGCAACTTAATTTCCAAACAATGGCAGCACCAAAATTAACCATAGAAATAAAGGCTGCCTTAACGGAGCCTAACCTCAGGTAGGAGGGACAAGGGTATTGAATCCCGGCAAAAACAAATGGCATCAGCCATAGCCTGCCTAAGTGATATTGCATCACTACAACTACAAGCGAAAGACAATAATAACAATCTACTAAAATCTTTGATAGACGCTATCAAAATTCTCTGTAATTTGCAACATGCAGACTCTATCAAGCGGAGATACTTTGCCAGTTCCTCTTTAAAGAAGAATATAACTGATCAATTGATTCCTACCAAGATTGACAAATATTTATTTGGACGTGATTTGTTTGGCAGAAACATTGAGGACTGCTAAAGCTGTTTCAAAATCAAGTGCTGAATTAATAGTAGATTGATAAACAAGGTTTGTAAGTGATCAATTACACCCAAGATATTAAGGCACACGAGCGAGCAAAGCGAGCGAGGGCGCTTATAGTTCGCGGGTGTAATTGATCATTTACACTCGAGTTGAACACTACTTTTCATCACAAATGCGAGGAAATAAAGAAAAACCGTTATGTTAAAAATATATACGCCATTTGTAAGAGAGCGCGTCGCGCCGCCCTTGCGCCCGGCACCGGCGTCGCGTCGCTGCGGCCGCCTGCACACCTTGAGCTCGGTGCGCAGGCGGTGAGGCGCTGCTGCAGCGCACGGGCGGCGTGCGCGCGGCGTGGCGCAGCACGTGGCCCCGGAGGCGCGCCACCTCCTTGTTTACCAGTTCGTGAATACAAAGGAGCACCATTCGATTTTCAAATTTACTTACATCGCTAAGGATGTAAATCGAATTTACATCCCGGATTTCAAGTTGAATGCAACCTACTTTCAAAGCATGAGTGATGAAAAAGTGGATAACAATATGTTGGCGCAGGCTTGAAATGATGTAGGCGACACGACTTTTGGATTTACAACGTGTATAATTGATATAAAATTAAAGAATTACAAATTGTATGGAAATCGTATGAAATATTGTATGAAAATAGGAGGCGAGTGACCGCGGGCTCGCTTCTTGGACGAATGAAGTGGAGCCGCGGCGCGCGCGACTGTCTCAAGTTGCGCTGGTGTGCGTGAGGCGCCGGCCGCACTCACACATGCGCGGCGTTAACAAATAAAAACATACGAAGACTGACACAACAACAGCTGTCAACTAAAAATTTAAACTGGAAGACGAGGGGCATTGCTCGCAGGAGTCGCAGGCAGCTGGCCCCTCAGAGCAACAAACAGCCTGCCTCAGCGCGCGCGAGGCCAGAGACCTCATCGAGACCGTTGCAATTGTTATTTGATAACATTAATTAAATATTGATCACCAGAAAAACAATTCAGTGTTTGTGATGATTTTTATTGACGTTTATAATTCAAATATTTTTACCGAAATTAATCATAATAATAATTATTTACCTACTTATAGTATAATTTGGGGCATTAGATATCTTCTGATCCAAGAACATATTAGACATAAGTAGAACATTTCAAAATTCAGAACTCATAATATGCGTCGAAGGCACAGAGTGAAAGTCACTAAACATTATGAACGCGTCTGTGCGTTTAAAGCACTAGGTGAAAGTAACGAAAACGCGTATACGCGTTGGTGGCAGTGAACGCGTTAAAACTCGGTCGTCACGGTTTTACAATATTGAAATAAGGTACCTACAAGTGAAAAGCGTAGGTACCTACTATTATGTAGTAGGTAGGTAGCTATTGGAGTTAATGTAATGTACCTATTATCTGCTTTAACTTAATAAATAAAATAAAAGGACTTTGTGTATTAATTTGTATAATTTTCGGATAACATGAATATTATGGAGGCAAAGTTATACAAATTTTGGCTACTATAGCTGTTTCTACTGCTGCCCCAGAAACAGTATTACAAACAAAAGGAATACAATAACAAAAATGTGTTTTGGATTTGTTCCCAACGTAAAAAATATAAGTGTTTGGGAAACATTACGATTTAAGTAAGAATACTTTTTTTGTGTACCTTTTACATTTTCTATTCATATAATAAATACTACTAGTTGTGCTATGCTAGCTGCCAATGTTTTTTTTTTTGGCCAACAGAATGAAAATATACAGAGAGAAAATCCAAATTCCTGTGTTCAAAATTTCAATAAAAATATTGTGGACATCCAACTGGACACCTGTGTCAAAAAGAGTAAACAATTAGACGGTGTTCCACTGCCGCACTGATCTATCAAAACACTGTAAGTTCTCTCCAGGATAAAGGCATAGATCTGCTCTGTTAAATTCCTGAATTCCGATATGTCAAGATTCGAATGTATTACAACAGAAACAAAGAAGCGGGCGTTAAAAAAATTAAAGTAAAGGGTGTAGGCCTAGCTGAATGAGTGGTAGCATCCTCCGTTCAACATCTCCAAAGCCTTTAGTTGCCTGATATGTTGTTGACACTGGTGCTATGGCAACTAACCCCTCATTTTGTTTCATTTTTGTGCCAATAGTGTCGACATAAAATTTTAGTAAAACATAATCAGGCAACTCGCCTGACTCTTTTTGGTCTCGGCGTAAAGCAGGCCATTTAAACTTGGACACAATCCCCATTGCCCCGTTGACTGAGCCCTCCGTGACAGAAATGTTTTGTCTCAACATTACTCTTGAACCTATGCCGAGTTTTAAAACGTGCATCAAACCACCACAGTTATTTACGTCAGCAGAAATAACATGAAATGGTGGTCGTTTTCCGTAAGTTGCTGCCTCTCGTGACTCGTCAATAGCATGTAACGTGTAAATAAATGCGACTTGACTGATGCAGTTGGTCCGTCATTTTCGAATTATGCTGGTCTACCGATTTGATAGTTGGAAAAATCCTAACTGCGGAACCATCTGCGAATTCTCCATCATGTTCAATTCGCCGTCTTTCACACAAAATTTGTAATTGTGAAATTGTGAGTTCACCAAATCGTAAGTTATTTAATAAATCAACAAACTCTACATCGCTTCTTTGACGCATATTGATGGTGAGTTCGCAAAATGAAATTTTTTGCCATAAATGTATTTCTGCGTTTAACCACGAGGGTTGTTCAAAGCACCAATGCCCTTTAACTGGCGGTAACTGCATGATGTCGCCAAATAACAACACATTTACACCACCAAATAGTAAATTATTGTTTTTAAACTACTGAAGACGTAAGTGAATTATACGCACATTTTCGTAGGAAACCATCGATATTTCATCCACTATAAGCCTGCCTGCCTGCCTTCTGGCTCGTGCTGAGGCACCGACTTCAAACAGATAAAGTAGAAAGATATTTCTATGCTTTTTGTTTGCAGTCGGTTCAATTTTAATTTTATTTTTTTGCTTTTTTTTTGGGTGTTTTATTTTTCATATTAGACCCATTGTCAGTAGTCAAAGAGTAAATTTGATCAGTCGAAATATAGAACTCAGATAGTATTTCTTACAGTTTTTCTTTTAAAAACTCGTCCGTTTGACTTCGAAAAATTTCTGCAACTGCTAAATTTCTGTCATTTCTTTTAATCTTATCGTTATTCAGATACTGAATATTAACTCCGAATAATTTGAATTCTGAGCAAGTAGCTGAATCTACTTTTAGTCTGATCAGTTTTTCACGAATCTCCGAAGCAATTTTTAATTTGATTTGGTACGCTGTCTTCGGTATCAATGCCCGAACTGATTTTTCGTTGATTTCTTTTATTTGAGATTGAGCATTTAAATCTATTGCTGCTGTTACTCTTGGTGCCGTTGCTGCCAGTTTCAAATTTTTTTTGAACGGATCGTCACTTACTAATGCAAGAGGGCAACCATGTACGGCAATTAATTGCATGCAAAGATCTATAAGATTTTCTACACGATTCATTCACATTCTGATTGCCTTTAGGCACAATCAAATTATCCCTGAGCCATGGAAAACTCAATGTATAATTCCAATCCTCAAGCCAGATAAAAACCCAGAAGATGATAATCCCCATCGTCCCATATCTATATCTTCATGCCTTGGTAAATTATTTAAAAACATGATCAAAGTCCGATTTGATTGGTTTGTAGAGGCTAATGGTATCATCCTACATGTACACTAAATAAATAAATAAATAAATATTAGGGGACAATCTTACACAAATCGACCTAGTCCCAAACTAAGCAAAGCTTGTACTATGGGTACTAGACGACGATAAACATACTTATATAAATAAATAAATACTTAAATACATAGAAAACATCCATAACTCAGGAACAAATATTCGTGCTCATCACACAAATAAATGCCCTTACCGGGTTTTGAACCCAGGACCTCTTGCTTCGTAACGACCGGTTTAGCCTAGTTGGTAGTGACATGTACACTAGTATGGCTTTCGACGAGGTCGTAGCTGCGCTGATAGGTTCATCTCACTGATTTCAGACCTGAAAATTGCAAAAATTTTAAAATCACACTGTTTGTGTATTTTTAGATGTTCAGGGAGCTTTTGATAACGTAGATCCAGGAATCCTAGAAATGCAAATGAAACTGTACCAACTTCTCGGCCAAGTACCTTTTTCATGCAGAAAAAAGTGCATAAACTAGTAGTAGGAGTAGGTAACTCAAAATAAATTAAAAGAAAAGATAAGAATATTCTTTGAAGACGATGCTAACAGTTTAGTTGCTTCTGGTAAAAAAGAATTTATAAAGAGCAACGGCGTTAAAAATCAAAAACGATATTTTTTTTTTATGTTAGATAGGCCGGACAAACGAACTAGTGGGTCACCTGATGTTAAATGAACACCACTGTCCATAGACACCCGCAGCGCTTTACACGATGCCAGTGCGTTGTCGTCCCTAAAGGAGAGGGAATAGGGAAAGGGGGAGAGGGAAGGGGTGAGGTATTGGGCCCCCGGCACTCTCACTGACCGTACGAAACGCAAGCAGGATTACTGCTGCTTCACGCCGGTGTTCTGTGAGAGGGTGGTACTGCCCCGGACGAGCCGGCCCATTCGTGATGCAGCGGCTAGCTACAACATGGCTCTACCACTACAAAAACTATACTATTTAAGGAATATCGAACTTACACGAAAAATTTTGTAAAGATGAAATCAAAATAGGCTACTAGACGTTTTGTAGATTTAGACCGGCTTGTGTTGTTTCACCCAATACAAGAAACACTTGTGCTTGCAAGATTCATTCGAATGTTGACCTTTTAATGGAGTCATTGAAAATTGAAAAAGTTCAGAAATTCTTAAAAGCATCTGCTGCAATGCCAATAATAAAAAATACTTAAATAGAGAGTGTTTGCAATGTGCAAACAATACTCTTGACTACCAAGAATTTAGTAATAATGTGAAAATTGATTATTACGAATGGATAACAGATAAACAAAGTTATAAAGGCAAAGATGGAAAGGAAAAAACAAAAAAGGTTACCGTAAAGAAGAAGCTCGAGGATTACCACGGAATATTATAAAAAAATTGGAGGTATCTATTTTGCCTAAGTTTTTAAATCACGCCAAAAACATTGCTTTGCAATATGCATCAATAAAAAAATTGAAAACAGATTTGAAAAATGACGAGATTCTAATACACATTGATTTCAGCGAAAACTATTGTTTAAAATACAATTCTGAAATTCAATCCTTTCACTTTGGTGGCAGCAGAGGCCAAGTGTCACTTCATACGGGTGTTCTGTACTATATTGA
Source organism: Archips xylosteana (assembly GCA_947563465.1). NCBI lineage: Eukaryota > Metazoa > Arthropoda > Insecta > Lepidoptera > Tortricidae > Archips > Archips xylosteana. Next base: position 8,854,442 of record OX387361.1, on the reverse strand, counting down.
CAGTGAAACAAACAAGATTACCACAAAATCTTTTTGTACCTTTAGTAAATGTCTACAACACGACGCTGCATCTGTTTGGGCTCATTTGATTCCGGTACTGGACATGGCAAAAAAGCTGGTTTCGTCGCTGAAAGTATTCATTTCTTATCTGACTCGCCTACAAGTCAGTATCGGAACAAATTTATTTTTTATTGAGGCATCATTGTTTTTCAGTGTACCTATTGGATGGACCCGCTTTAACAGTAAAAGAATCGGTTTCGTTATTGTTTTGTCTGTTTAAAACTTAAGATTTGGCTGAAACAGTTTTTTGTGCATTATTGGTTATTTTATACTTTTTAAGAACATTGTGCTCTTTAATGTCAAAACATGAACAACTACCTCGTTTTTCTCCACAGAAGCAGCTTACGTGTCTGTATCTTATTTTACCGGTTTCTGCTGTTGTTATAATCTGATGAACCATCATAGTTCCTATTAGTGGAATCAAGTTGCAAAAAGGATTATTATTTTTCACCCCACTAGCTCGGAAAGCCCTTTTTGTTTGTTTGACATGTGTTGAGAAAATCGCTTTTTATCCACATGTTAAGAAAGAGTTTTGACATTTGAAGGCAGCTTAAGTGATATTTGACAGCTAATAAAACGTAAAACGTTAAAAGTGCTGAATTTTTAACATCACAATTAATGAATTGCATCGAGTAAAAACACTAAATATAGTCTTACAACTTTATTTTAAGTAATTCATAAATATCAACATTCAACATTAACCTTCATTCTTGTTGTAAAAACGGATAAAATGTTCTGACAGTCTAAGTAAGTCGATGTGCGAATAAAACGCATCCGAAATAATAAAAAAAAACTTAAGTCAAAACTTTTCAATTAAGCCGTCAACGTTAAATATTCGCATGTTTAACGTGCAAAATGCGGAATTGAGCTTATTGCCTGAAAAATCCCGTTTAAGATACATGAAAGCGTTTGACCTTTTCAATACATGGAGACACAAAAAAGGTGCAAAAACCTTTTCAGAAACTGTAATTTTGTCATATTTTATCGACTTAGCCAAAAGCATGAAGCCAAGCATTCTGTGGAGCATATTTTCCATGCTTAAGGCGACTCTAAAACTAAAGAAGGATGTTCATATAGAGAAGTATCCAAAGTTGCTGGCATTTTTTTTTTTAAGTTAGTGAAGCCAGACAAACGAACTAGTGGGTCACCTGATGTTAAATGAACACCACTGTCGATAGACACTCGCAGCGCTTTACGCGATACCAGTGCGTTGTCGGCCCTGCAGAAAATTGTACACTCGCCTCTTAAAGGCACCCAGGTCGTAACTCGATGGGAAAACCCCAGCGGGAAGCTCGTTCCAGATTTTGCAAGTTCGTGGCAAAACAGGCCGCTTAAAATGCACCTCATAAACCTCATAAACCAAAAAAATCCAAGATTTTTACGGCCGCAGATATTACAAAATTTTTAAATGAAGCCCTAGACTCTGAACATCTAGGTACAAAAGTAAGTAATAATAATAGTTTTTTTTCTTAACAATGTATAGTTAAAACATACAATAAATGCCTCATAATACTTTGTTGAACTTTGTAACTACTAGAAAACTAATCCTTTCTTCATATTTTAGGTAGTCCTCATCATAGGAATTAGCGGAGCATGCATGACCCAAGAGCTCACATACCTTAAGACAAACAATGTTGAGACGCAGCACCGTCCGTCGGCTGCAACCCCTCGAACTCATACGCGGCAGCTGCTAGCCGCCCAATTGCCGCTCCTCCCCCGCCCTCCAGAGCTCCCACGACCAAGACCTCCAAGCCCGCCATCACAGTCAGCTCCAGAAAACCAACCGGATCGGCCGCTGATACGCTCGCCACCTGGAGGAAGGCCGTCTCGTTCAAGAACACCGACCACGCACCGACCTTCACCAAACACCTCTCGGGTTCAAAGGTGCGCGTCGAGTTCGAAAACAGCGCTCAGCGTGACGCGCCTCTTCTTCGCACAAATATGAGCAAGGAGATGTGCGCGGAGCCGGCCAAATCACTCCGACCAATGATCATTGCTAAGGGCAAACCGAAAGAAATCGAAGCCGCTGAGCTCGTCAACATTATAACTAATCAAAACCCCGAAATTGCAACCCATATCAAATCTGAATGCGACCTCTCGTTCCACTTCACATCTACTTCTACAGAGCATGCCCACACCGCTCCGATCCAAGCAGGATAAAGTGCCTTCAACTGCACCAACAACCCGCGCAGCTGCCATAGCGGCATGAACAACAAACACTCCCATATAGAGATGCCACGAATAGTGAATTGGCCGAATACCGAATACTGAATATTCGGCAACGCTGTCGGCCGAAGCGCCGAATATTCGGCCGCCGAATGCTTGGTGGGGGCACGTTAGCTGGAATAAGACAAGTCACAACCTGTTTTTCTCGTTGCGTTCGCGCGGCAGGCGACGACGGCGCGCGCGCGGGGCGGGGTGCAAGCAAACATTGTTTGTATTTGTTTCAATTGCAAGTAAATCGCGTCACGGAGCGCTTTGTTAGTTTATAAATAATACGTTAAGTGAAACTTAATTACTATTTTGCTAAGAAGTTTGTTCCTTAGTTCATTTTCAATTGTTTTTTCGTCAAAAGGCTTATAAAATGACACCGGTTAATAAAAAATCGCCCATATGGGAATATTATGAGATTTGTAGTGAAAATAATAAACTGGCCCAGTGTTTGTTATGTAGCATCAAGATCTCAAGAGGCGGAGAAGGAAAGAAAGCAAGTAAGTAAAACGTATTTAAATTTATGTTATGTTTTATTGTTTTTGTTGAAGTGAATAAAGTTTAGACAACGTTGTTGTTATATAAATCTTAATAAAAAGTAAAACGTTAGGTTAATTTAATAGTTTCGAAATAGTTTTATTCACTTAATACGTTTACGTAGGTAGGTGGTTGTTTGTTAACTGGTTCTGTCTTAAACTACGTACCTACTTACCTTGTTGTTGTACTGTACCTATTTGTAGATACCTACGTACAAAAGAAAGGAGATCGATTTGCCCTAGTTGTTTCGGAATAAAGTTTTATGAGAAATTATTTATATGTGGGAAATTAAGGTGAATCTGTGGATGAATGATCGATGCAAGAGAGCGGACCGAATGCCTGAGTGATTTCTGTGGAGTGAACGGTATGAGCGAGTGAGTGGAAGTTTGAGATATGATCGGGTGCGCTTAGCTGTTAGATGTCTTTTCTGTGTCTTAAGTGTTTTCCTTAGTTTTCTTTATTTTTAATAAATCTAACTTTTTTTTATTTTAAAAAAGTTTGTTTTCTTCCACCGATCCCACATTTTTGGGGGCTCGTCCGGGATCGGAAGAAACATAAAAATATCGAAGACGACGGTTTGGTGTGCTACGTGGTGTAACGAGGCGGTTACATTTCTAGTTGCGGCGGTTGCTATTTACGACGGGCGGCCGAAATAACGACGAAGACGAGTTTCTGCTGGCGTTTGAAGCAAGACGGTGGCTTTTGAGCGGCAAGAAACAGCACATCGGAGAAGATGCAGACGGATGGACGTAACGACGAGGCAGCTAACGAGGCTCAGAGTGGAGGAGTGGACGGGGCACCGACACTCAAATTACGAACGACGACAGCTCAGACAACGACGAAGTCTGGAAGGGCACCTCAATCTCCAATACCCACGTCACCAATACCACCGGTGATGCCCACGTATGATATTCGAGAAGGCGGCAGCCTGCAGTACATTGATGACCTCATACGAAAGTATAGCGCTCAAGACAAGACGTACAGCGTTACCAAATTTATTGACGACATCGACGAAAACGCGGTAATATTTGGTTGGACGCCCTTACAGCGGTTAATTGTTGCAAGACGCAGCATGACCGGTACCGCAGCGCTTTGGTTACGTGCTGAACGACCGTTTAAATCATGGGATGAGTTAAAATACGCGTTAATCAAAGAATTCCCTGACATGGTAGATATCAAGGCCATATACGAACTAATGGCGGCGCGTAAGAAGAAAAAAGATGAAAGTTGTCTCGACTATTTACTTACGATGCGCGAGTTGGGCAAAAGAGGTAAAATGCCAGACTATGTGGCAATACAGTACATTGTCGACGGGATAGAAGACGTTGAGACGAATAAAGTGATGCTTTATGGTGTGACATCATACAGCGACCTAAAGGAGAAGATTAAAATATATGAAAAGATTAAGAGTAAGATGATACCTACGCATTCGCAACACAATGACGTGAAGAAAAACCGGCCCAAACCTGTTTACCCTAGCTACAAGAAGAAGTGCTACAGCTGTCGGGAAGAAAATCATGTTTCCAGTATGTGCCCGCAAAAAGAAAAAGGTACGAAACGTTTCCGATGTAACCAATTCGGACACAAATCGGCACATTGTACATCATTAACATCGAACAAATCAGCTACAGCAAGTGGGGAACATAATGGCGGAGCTGGCGGAAGTCGATCGGCGAAATCGAACGGATCGAACTTGTGCGTGCAAGCTGACGTTCACGCGAATGAACGGAACGAGATGAGCGGGAACGACGTGAACATGGCGGCGATGGCGGCGATAGACGTCAAACGTCACAGAAATGGCGGTGGCAGTGACAGCTCGTATCAACAACAAAACATTACTGATCGGAAGCCGACAAAGAAGATTTTGTTGTTTAATCGAAGTGTTAACGCGTTAGTGGACTCCGGTAGTGACGTAAATCTTGTGTCGGAGGATTGTTACAAGCTGTTAGGCGCGCCGGGCTTTGTAAAGTGCGAACTATTGTTGACGGGACTCGGTGCTTCGAAAATAATATCGCCAGGTTACTTTAAAACGAACATTGTAATCGACGAGGAGTGTTTCGACGTAGTGCTACACATTGTATCTAGAGACATTATGCCATATTCTGTTATTTTAGGTCAGGAATTATTACACGATGTGACGGTTATCATGAATGGCAACCAGGTGCAATTGTTGAAGCGCGACGAAAGTTGGCTTCGTAACTACTCGTGCGATGTGTTTGTTTCTGATGTTTTAGGACGCGGGGCGGATCCAGGTATTCAGCAGGAGGTCCGAAGATTGGTGGAGTCCTATCGGCCAATGAAGACGCGTGAGGCCCCTATCAAATTAAAAATCGTTTTGAAAGATGACATCCCTGTTGCTCAGCGACCTCGACGGCTGGCTATAACTTAACAAAAAGAAGTGGAAAGGCAGGTGACTCAGTGGTTACAAGACGGAGTGATTCGGGTAAGTTTTTCTGAGTATGCTAGTCCTCTGGTCTTGGTGAGGAAGAAAGATGGCAGTACCAGAATATGTGTGGATTATCGCCGGATAAATGAAAAAATGGTAAAAGACGAATTTCCATTACCAATAATAGATGACCACATCGATAAGTTGTCCAAAGCTAAAGTATTTAGCACCTTGGATTTGAAGAATGGGTATTTTCATTTGAATGTAGATGAGGATTCAATTAAATACACTGCATTTGTAACCCATAATGGTCAATATGAGTTTTTAAAAGCGCCATTTGGTTTCTCTGTCTGTCCCAAAGTATTCACACGATTTATACATATAATTTTCAGAGATTTAGTGGCAAAAGGATATTTACTTATTTTTATTGACGATTTAATAATTATTTCAGAAGATGAGGCACATGGTGTGCAACGACTTAAGGAAGTACTAGTGAGAGCTTCGGAGTATGGACTTGAGGTGAACTGGAGCAAGACGCAGCTCATTCAACGACGTGTGGAATACCTTGGCCATATTGTGGAGGATGGAAAAGTGAGGCCATCACCAGATAAAACTGACGCAGTGGTAAGGTTTCCTCAACCTCTAACTTTAAAACAGCTCCATGGATTTATAGGATTGACATCATACTTCAGGAAGTTTATACCTAACTATGCATTGATTGCTCGACCTTTGACGGATTTACTTAAGAAGAATGTGAGTTTTGTTTTCAATGACTGTCATAAAAATGCCTTTATAGAGTTAAAGTCGACACTAGCATGTAGTCCAGTATTGAGGATCTACAATCCAGAGTTGCAAACAGAGTTGCATACAGATGCCTCAATGTATGGATATTCTGCGGTATTGTTACAAATGTACCCAAATGACGGATGTTTGCACCCAGTACATTATATGAGTCGCAAAACAAATGATGCAGAGAAAAAATATTCAAGTTATGAGTTGGAGGCTCTAGCTATTATTGAAGGTGTAAAGAAATTTCGTACATACTTGCATGGTATAAAGTTTAAAATCGTTACAGATTGCAAGGCATTCCAGATGACCTTAAGGAAAAAAGATCTGTCTACTCGTGTAGCACAATGGGTGCTACTACTTCAAGAATATGATTATGAGATCTCACATTGGTCAGGATCACAGATGAGACATGTTGACGCATTAAGCCGAGCACCTTTCACATGCGTAGTGACAAGGGACATGTATAACAGTCTGCGAGCAGCTCAAGAGTCTGATGAGGGACTGAAGGCGATCTTGGAGATACTCAAGGAGCGAGATTACCAGGATTTTACAATTGAGCACGGACTGTTACATAAAGGTACATTACTTGTCATCCCGAAGGATATGGAAAATGACATAATAAAACAAGTACATGCTGTAGGTCATTTTGGAAAGAAGAAAATGATAGAGATGATAAATAAAGATTATTTTATCAAAGACTTATCAAGAAAAATAGAAGAGTTTATTGTGACTTGTGTACCATGTCTACTGGCCACAAGGAAGGCGGGAAAACAAGAAGGATTTCTTCATAGCATAGAGAAGTACGATATTCCATTGTCTACTCTACATTTGGATCACATTGGCCCAATGATGGAAACCAAGAAGTTGTATAATTATATAATCACTATAGTTGATGCATTTACTAAATTTGTTTGCCTTTTTCCGGTGAAGAGTACAACGGCTAGAGAGACAATTGATAAGCTGAGAATACATCAACAATGTTTTGGTAACCCGTCCAGGTTTATCACAGACCGAGGAGCAGCGTTCACAAGTAATGACTTTAAGATGTACTGTGAGGAGGAAAAAATTAACCATGTTTCTATTACCACAGGGGTAGCAAGGGGTAATGGACAAGTGGAAATTATTCACAGAACGATGATCTCAGTATTAACAAAGATTTGTATTTCAGATCAAAGTCTGTGGTACAGGCACGTTGCTAGACTCCAGACAGCGTTGAATAGCACATACCAGCGTAGCATCGGTACAACGCCATTTGAGCTCATGATTGGTACCAAAATGCGTACTAAAGACGACCTGGAGATTTACAAGTTTCTACTGCAAGAAGATCGAGAATATTATGTACAAACCAGAGAGAAATTGAGAGAGTCAGCTAAGCTACAAATATTAAAAGTGCAGGAAGAAAACCGACGTACATTTAATAAAGGGCGCAAGGAGAGTAAGCGCTACCAAGTCGGCGATCGCGTGGCAATCAAAAGGACGCAATTTGGACCCTGCTTGAAACTGAAGGCTAAGTTTATGGGGCCTTATAAGGTGGTCGCGGTAAAGGGCAATGACCGGTATGACGTTGAGAAGATAGACAGTTCGTCAGAGGGCCTGGAAAGACTGCCTCCTCAGCTGATAACATGAAGCCCTGGCCCAGCAGTTAGTGCAAGCACATTGCATCTACTCGGTGAGTAAACAAGAGTACTTGTGGTTGCCATGGTGATATACTGTCACTATTGTTTGTTTTATTTCTGTTTTTTTTTGGGTGTGTTTTTTTTTATTGTTATTTTTATTTAAACACACTGTCAGCTGTAAAGATTGTTGGTTGTACCTACTGTAAGTGTATGTCTACTTACATATTAAACGTATAACTGGTTAAGGTTGTAAGTAGAGCCATTCTATTATAGTGTTAGATAATAAGTTAAGTAGAGTTGTATTGTTGTAACGATGGCCACAGTGCACCTGTTAATAGTGTTAAGTGTACCTAGGTTAAGATGTTTATGATGCATTATTTTAAGGATGCCTGGGGACAGTCATGTGTGTAGGATGGCCGAATGTGGGAAATTAAGGTGAATCTGTGGATGAATGATCGATGCAAGAGAGCGGAACGAATGCCTGAGTGATTTCTGTGGAGTGAACGGTATGAGCGAGTGAGTGGAAGTTTGAGATATGATCGGGTGCGCTTAGCTGTTAAATGTCTTTTCTGTGTCTTTTGTGTTTTCCTTAGTTTTCTTTATTTTTAATAAATCTAATTTTTTTTTATTTTAAAAAAGTTTGTTTTCTTCCACCGATCCCACCTATACCTATATTTATTTGATTTTCTATAAGATAGATAAGGGAAATAAAACAACTTATTTAATTATAATTAATTTCATTTTCTTTTATTTATAGCTACAACCTCTTTAAAAAACCATCTTAAAACCAAACATGCTGACCAATACGCTGCTATAATTAATGTTCCATCGACAAGTGGCAGCAACATGGGCGGTACTTCTACTTCTACCGATGCCAAGATGCCAGCAGAACCTGGAACGTCCAGATCAAAAGAACGGCAGCTCACCCTGAAGGAAACATCAGAAAGGAAATTGCTCTGGGACATTAATGATCCGAAATCAATAAAATATCATTACTTGATTGGCGAAATGATTGCTTTGGACAACGAATCATTGTCACTTGTGGAACGAGTTGGATTTCAGAGACTTATGGCAAACGCTTTGTCCCATTATAAAGTACCTGGTCGCACTTACATGACCGAGAAAATTGTTCCGGATATATACAACAGAATTTGTGCTAAAATAGAAGCCAGTATTTCACAGGCAGCAGCATTATCAGTGACATCTGATATATGGACATGCCAGCACAATAACGAGAGCTTTCTGAGCTTCACTGCGCACTGGATATCTCCAGAGTTCATTCTGGAACATGGCGTTTTAGCTTTGAAATCATTTCCTGGCTCACATTCTGGTATCAATATTGCAAAAGAACTCAATGCTATTACAGAAAGATGGAATATTCCTCAATCTAAGCTTCATTTACTTGTCCAAAAGCAAAAAAAGCAAAAAAGTGGCCGAATAGGCCGAATACCGAATAGTTGCCGAATATTCGTGGCATCTTTACTCCCATAGCGCAACTTCTGCCGGTCGCCCAGAGCTGATCCACGTTCAAAAAATCATCGCTGACAGAATTGATTATGGCTCAACATAACAAAAATGTGAGAGGGAGGGAGTCGGTCGGTCGGTCGGTCGATTGCCGCCGCCGCGCGGCCGCGGAGCAAGTGGATCTAGTGTTGCCACCTTAATGACTTTGTCACTAGATTTAGTGAATTAAATTACTTATTCATTATAGATATTTTATTACCCACAGTCCGCCTCAGAAGTCACTGAACACTTTAGTACTTTGTCGCAATGACCAGCTAGGTATACTGTGAAGTTTGAAATATGTCACGATATTGAAAGTGACAAAGTACTGAAATGCTCAGCGACTTCTAAAGTCGACCATACTTTTTTTCTTTTAGTTTAGTGACATCTAGTGAAATATTCGTTTTTAAAATGTATTTATTTGGTGAGTTTTGGGACAGCTATTGATATAATTGTACCTATTGTATTGTATTGCAACATTTTTACAAAAACACTAAACTAAGTTTATACATTACATAGCTAACATAGCCATCTAAAATAAAAATAATATTAATAAAGTAAAAATTATACCTCTAGCCTTCAACTAACTAATTACTTTTGGCATAATACTATAAGGTCGTCTTTGACTTCATGTTAACAATAATTGAACATATTACCTATTCTTTTCTTCTAAATACTGGTTTACATTATGTTTTGCTGCTCAATTCTCGCGATTAATATTTACTTGTAGTACTGCCTCGTGTCGACGGCTATGATCACGAATTTTTAAAGAATAAATATTAAACTGAAACAAAAAATAATAATAATAAGTTGTTCATTTGACTTCCGCCCACTCTATGAGCCCGGATTCCGCCATCTTTGATTCATTGTCTGTTTTTCGTGACGCGGCTTGGTCACGTCACGTCGTTAAAATTAGTTAAAAATAGTTCAATTAGTGAAAAGTGTTATTATTTCATAATGGGAAAACGAAAACGAGAACGAGATGAGGATTATCTCCTAAACAAGATAAAAAAGCTAGAAGATCGTTTGCGCAAGCGACGGGAAGAAACGGATTCCGAGTCGGCGTGGGGTGAGTCGTGTGTTATTTACTAAATAGGTACTTATCGTTGTTTGTATTTTTTTTTACGAAAAGCCATATAAAGTTAATATAAAAACTATATGTGCTTTGTCGAATATCTACTTATACAAATTGCAAAACAAAAATGCGCATTTGTTAGGTTACCAAGGTCAATCTCGCAGTGCTTGTTTGATAATAAAAATCGCCCATGCCATGCCATGGATGGAGCAACGTTGACATCACGGTGGCCGTGTTATATAAAAATGCAGAGTTGGTTGATACCTATACTGATATGATACATGGTATTAGACACTAAAATTGGTTTTCTGTTGGTATTCCTAGTGCCAATCATTACAACATAGTACCGGCATAAGTGATGCGAACAGTACAATGGGACTGTTACCTTCACATGTTTCAACAATACAGAAGTACGAAATGCCACATGGTACTGGTGATGCGAATGCTTTACGGGAGCATTACCTTCACGTGTTATCCTTATGGATTGTAATGGGTACTAATGTTACTTCGTGATTCTTTCAGATCATGAAGAAAATCCTATAATGGATACAGCATCTGTTGTAGACAGTGCAAGTGCTATAGTTGTGGAAAACATACCAGTTGATGAAAATACATCCAACTCCTTACTAATCAGTACAGCAGAAGCTGGAGATGACGAAATAACTCTTGACGAAGATTTTTTGACATTATTAGGTGACGCACCCAAAGATGAATCACCTATGGGTCCGGACGTCCAAAAGGATATAGCGGCCAGGCTGAGAGACGTTATAAAAAATGGTCTTAAAAAAGAACAAAAAGAAAAAATTATAGAGGACTATCCTTTTCCTGCGAATTGCGAAATATTTAAGGCACCAATACTAAATGCAGAAATAAAAGCAGCGGTATCTGATCTGCTACAAAAAAAAGATGCATCTATTGAAGCCAGACAAAACCAGATTGGGGTAGCACTGACTGCTTTGTGTAGAGCTTTAAATTTATTGGTTGTAGAAAAGTCAACAAAAAACCAGCTATTAGTGAAGCATATAAGTAACGCTAGCAGGCTTTTATGTGATTCACACTGTATTGACACAAGGCTGAGACGAAATTTTCTTGTGTCCACTCTAAATAACAAACTAAAAGAAACTCTTAAGGACACAAAGAGAGATAAATTTCTATTTGGAGAAGACCTGTCAGAGACGCTTAAGGCGTCAAAGGCTATAAGCAGGTCTAGCCAAGACCTAAAAAACCTGTCATCCAGAACTAAGCCCAGTACAACACGAAGTCACCCTACAAGTTCACAGAACTTTTTAAACCTGAAGTCCCCGCATCCCGGTGTCCAGAACAGGAAGCCTGTGCCATCCAGTCACCGAGCTGCGGGGTGGACTCCACAAGTAAAAAGTCAGGCGAGGAGGCCGCAGACGCAGCCCTCCAATGCTCGCGGGACTGCCCGCTACAAACAGAACACCAGGAGGACATAAACACACAGGTGATTAACACAGCTGGCCGGTTAAAATATTATTTAAATGCATGGAGAAGATTAACAGGTGACTCTTACATCTTGGATTGGATCCAGGGTTATAAAATTCCTTTTTCATCACAGCCACATCAGGCTGATTTCCCCAAAAATGTACCAAATAATGACATAGATTGTAACATCTTCCATCAAGAAATTAATAAGCTTTTAACTAAAGGAGCTATTTCTCCATGTAAAAGAGAGAATAATGATTTTTTATCTAGCATATTTTTAGTGCCTAAACCTAATGGTGAAAAACGATTCATCCTAAATTTAAAAAATCTTAATAAATTTATTAAGACTTCACATTTCAAGATGGAAGATCTAAGGACAGCCACTAAACTAATTTTCTCTTAATTGTTTTTTAGCTACAGTGGATATAAAAGATGCTTATTTTTTGGTACCCATTCACAAGGATTACAAAAAATATTTGAAATTTGAGTTCCTAGGGACATACTATGAATTTAATAGCTTACCTTTTGGTCTGAATACTGCTCCTCTAGTGTTCACAAAGCTCATGAGACCGGTGGTAGAACACCTACGTTTACATGGGTTCATGTCTACAATATACTTGGATGATTTTTTGCTTATTGGTAAATCATATCAAGATTGTTTACAGAACATTAAACAAACTATAACATTGCTGACAAATCTAGGCTTTATAATAAATTTTAAGAAAAGTGTCCTTGAACCCAACCCAGAATGTAAATTTTTGGGTTTTGTTTTAAACTCGAAAGAAAAACTACCTAATGAAAAAAAAGAGAGAATTAAAAATGAGGTTCAAAAATTTATGTCTCTGGAAAAATGTAAGTTAAGGGAGTTTGCTAGATTTTTAGGCCTTCTTGTATCTGTATGTCCCGCTATAGAATATGGGTGGCTACATACTAAGATATTTGAAAGGCAAAAGTATCTAAATCTTTTGACAAATCCTGGCAATAACTATGACGTTGAGATGGTCTTAGATAAAAATGTTATGAAAGAAGATTTGAGATGGTGGTACAACAATATTGATTATTCGGTTTGTCCCATTCGTAACCACTCATTTGATTTGCTCATATACTCTGATGCTTCCTTAAGCGGTTATGGAATTTCGTGTGGTAAAGAAAGAGCTCATGGTTTTTAGACTGAAGAGGAAAAATTGTTACACATTAATATATTGGAGATGTTAGCAGCACTGTTTTCACTTAGGATTTTTGCAAAAAATTTATACAAGACCCAAATTTTATTACGTATAGACAATACAACAGCCATTGCGTGTATAAACCGCATGGGCAGTGTACAATATCCCCATCTAAACAAAATAGCTCATCAAATATGGAACTTTTGTGAAGAAAGGCATTTATATATTTTTGCATCTTACATAAAATCATCTGACAATTACATTGCAGATGCAGAGTCCAGAAGAGCCCAGACTGATATTGAATGGGAACTGGCTCCTTTTGCATACTCAAAAATAATTAAAAAATTTGGGATACCAGAGATAGACTTATTTGCCAGTAGACTCAATGCCAAATGTGACAAGTTTATCTCATGGAAACCAGATCCTTATGCTGTCTCAGTTGATGCTTTTACAGTTAATTGGTCAAATATTTTCTTCTATGCATTCCCACCGTTTTCTGTCATACTGAAAACAGTAAATAAAATCATTACAGAACAGGCAACAGGAATATTAGTCGTACCACACTGGCCAACCCAAGCTTGGTATCCAATTTTTAAAAAAATTGTTATTTCGGAAGTTATCTACTTTCAGCCTACTAATGACTTGTTAATTTCTACCATTTCCAGATCACAGCACAGCCTACACAAAACGCTTACCCTGGCTGCAGCCATATTATCAGGGAAGCATTACTGTTAAGAAGTGTACCACCTTCTTCAATTTCAATTATGATTAATTCTATTTCTGAGAGTACAAAGAAACAATATAATTGTTACCTAAAGGAGTGGTTCAATTTTTGTCAAAAGGAAAATATTAATTATTTAATTGCATCAGCTCCCAATGTTCTATATTTTCTGACAATGTTATTTACAAAGGGCTACAAGTATGGAAACCTTAATTGCTGTAGATCTGCACTATCAATTATTTTAGGTAATAACATCACTAATGATGAACGAATCAAAAGATTCATGAAGGGAGTGTTTAGGACCCGCCCTCCTTTACCCAGATACGACTTCACCTGGGATACTGACATAGTGTTGAATTTTATGTCCCAATTGTATCCAAATGATACCCTTAATTTAGAACTATTGTCCAAAAAGTTAATAACTCTGTTAGCACTGGTGACTGCCCACAGAGTACAAACCTTATCTAAAATAACTCTAGGTAATATCACTATTTCAACAAATAACATTACCATAAAAATCACCGAGTTAATTAAGACATCGCGGCCAAATGCCACTCAACCTTTTTTGATATTGCCTTACTATAATGACAAGCCTGAGATTTGTCCTGCACAAACTCTGTGTTCCTATAAGACTGCTACATCTAATATAAGATCTCTTGATTGTGATAACCTGTTTATTAGTTTTAGAAAACCACACTCCAAAGTTACCAGCCAAACACTGAGCCATTGGATTAAGGACATGCTCCAACGCAGCGGTATAGACACGAGCGTGTTCAGCGCGCACAGCACGCGTCACGCTGCCACTTCTAAGGCTAACTCGGTTGGAGTAAGCGTTGACCTAATAAGAAAAACCGCTGGTTGGAGCAGGTGCTCCTCAGTGTTTGCCAGGTACTATAAACGCGAAATTATAAGTACAACAAATGATTGCTTTGCTAGTGCTATCTTAAATTAATATTAATGGTTAAAGTAACCACTATTTTTTATTTTGTTTTTTCTTAAACATAACTTAATTAAGTTAGTTTTTTAGGTGATTAACTGGTGCCATTGAAATGAATAAGTAAAAGAGAATATAAGAATATTTTCACAGAGATTTAATTGTGTTAAATTTTTTACCTAAGGTTTAAAGTAATTCTTTAAGTTTTCTCTTATTTTATATGTGAACACATGTATGCTGTATGATTAATACATAGACATTGATAATATTTTAATTTTATTTTGCCCCGTTTTTACAAGGTTTTTTGTAAACATATAAAGGCATTTAGTTTCAGTCTAATCTTCAAACATCTACAAGTAAATATTAATCGCGAGAATTGAGCAGCAAAACGTAATTAATGATAAAACGAACTTACCTGGACGTGAAGTTCTATCATAATTATGTGAGCTGCTCAATTCGAAGCGATTAATATAACAATTCCCACCCTAAACACCCGGCCCAAGACTGAAACTACAGCTTATATCTTCAGGAGAGCTTTATACATAATGAATCAAAGATGGCGGAATCCGGGCTCATAGAGTGGGCGGAAGTCAAATGAACAACTTATTATTATTATTTTTTGTTTCAGTTTAATATATATTCTTTAAAAATTCGTGATCATAGCCGTCAACACGAGGCAGTACTACAAGTAAATATTAATCGCTTCGAATTGAGCAGCTCACATAATTATGATAGAACTTCACGTCCAGGTAAGTTCGTTCGTTTTATCATTAATTATACAGTGTATTAGCACTTTTGGAGTAAGGCGGCAACACTGCGTAGCTTTCCGTCCGATGCCGAGCGCGAGCGCGCAATAAGAATAGATCATATCGTTTATGCGCAATGAATGCAATGCCCAAAATGATTAAATTAATTTCAATACGTATTTTTTAACTGCCGGTTGACCTATAACATTGGTAGAGTAAGTGTACCGTGATCGAGTGATAGTGTTAACATCGTTTGCATTTTTTTTAATTTAAACCGAATATGTAGGTACCGAGTAGGTAGTGCCTTAGTATTTTTGTTTCTTGTGTGTGTGTGAAGATAAACGAACGAACTAACCCTAACTAAACCGAATATCTAGGTAGTGCCTATGTACTTTTCTCTTGTGAGTGAAGATAAACGAACGAACTAACCCTAACTAAACCGAATATCTAGGTAGTGTCTAAGTACTTTTCTCTTGTGTGTGAGTGAAGATAAACGAACGAACTAACATTATTGAATTTGATTTTTGTCGTGCATGGTGGTTGACAAAACCTATTAACTAATTAATTTGTGTTTCTGGTGGTAGCACGTACGTGCTTGCTATGCTAATCTTGTAGGTATAAGAATAATAATTAAGCATGGTTCCACCGGTAAAGAGGTCAAAAACCTGGGAGTTTTTACAGACCTAGGGCAAAATAAGGCTAAATGCACGATATGCATGAAAGTTTTGTCTTTTAAGGGTGCAGGACCTTATAATTTAACAAGACATTTAAAATCCTACCATCCGCTTGTGTTAACCGGTCAAAGCAATACTCTCGCCAGTCTCACCCCTACTACGATTTCTACTGGTAGTAGTACAGCCCTGATTACATCACAAGTTACCCAGCTGGCGCAGTCTTCAGCTAGCCAAGATGGATCAACAGTATTAACACAAATACAAGTACAGGATAAAAACCAGCCGCTTTCGACTCGTCCTACACAAAGAAATACCCAAATCAGTGCATATTTCCCAAAACCGGTATCAGTAAAAAAACAAGAAACAATTAACAAACTGTTACTTAATAAGATAGTAAAAAATTATTTACCTTTTTCAATTGTAGAAAATGATGCGTTCAATGCCTTTGTGAACGAATTGTGTCCTTCGTATTCATCACCTACCCGAAAAACTGTGAGCAATGGTCTACTACAAAAATATTATAACTTCGTCAAAGAAAACATTGAAAAAGAGCTCGAACAAGCAGAATACATTGTCTTAACAACTGCGCCTGGACATCGGCTTCTCATGAACAGTATGTCGCTGTACCAGGTCATTTTCTCGATAAAAAAACAAACCTAAAATCGTACATGCTAGAATGCATTATTAAAAAAAATATGTGATGACTGGAAAATTACGGACAAAGTAGTATCCGTAAAGGCAGATAATGCAGCAAATATCCAAGCTGCTATTGCGTTGCTCCGATGGAAATCAATACCCTGTTTTGCACACACACTCAATTTGATAGTACAAGCGTCTTAGACCGAAATAAAAGATATTCAAACAAAAGTTAAATCCATAGTAGAGTTATTTCGCAGAAGCGTTTTGGCCAGAGAGCGCCTCAAAGCCACACAAAATCAGTTTGGGGAAAAGCAGCTAAAATTGAAACAGGACATAATAACACGTTGGATCTCAACCTATGACATGTTTGATAGGATCTTGCAGACAAAAAAAGTGTGATTACAACAATTGCTACAGAATATCCCAATACACCAAACTTGATTCCTGGCGATATTGATATGTTGACCAATATTTGTGAACTATTGAGAACATTTCAAATCTGTCACAGAAATTATGAGTGCAGAGAAGCACGTCACAATATCGCAAATTATCATTCATCATCATTTCAGCCGAAAGACGTCCACTGCTGAACATAGGCCTCCCCCAAGGCTCGCCAAACAGATCGGCATTGTGCCATCCGCATCCAATGCGTTCCCGCTACCTTCACCAGGTCGTCGCTCCATCTTGTTGGAGGCCTACCTACACTGCGTCTTCCGGTCCGCGGACGCCACTCGAGAACCTTTCGGCCCCATCGGCCGTCAGTTCTACGAGCGATGTGCCCTGCCCACTGCCACTTAAGTCTAGCGATTCTTCGAGCTATGTCCGTGACTTTAGTTCTCGCGCGGATTTCATCATTTCTAATGCGATCCCGCAGAGAAACTCCAAGCATAGCCCTCTCCATCGCCCTCTGAGTGACCTTGAGCTTCCTTATAAGACCCATCGTTAGCGGCCACGTCTCAGTGCCATAAGTCATCACTGGCAACACACACTGGTCAAAGACTTTTGACTTGAGACACTGCGGTATATCGGATGACAAGATATTGCGGAGCTTCCCGAACGCTGCCCAGCCGAGTCTAATTCGTCGATTGACCTCTTTCTCGAAGTTGCACCTACCCAATTGGATTGTATGTCCCAGATAGATATAGTCGTCAACAACTTCGAGCAAAGTATCTCCGATTACGACGGGAGTTGGTACAACATGGGCGTTTGACATGACCTTCGTCTTGTCCATGTTCAATTTAAGACCAACTCTCTCGGAGACTCTTCCGAGGTCAGCGAGCATCGCACTGAGGTCCTCCAAGGTCTCAGCCATAAGCACCACGTCGTCGGCAAATCGAAGGTGAGTGAAGTATTCGCCATTTACATTGATGCCACGCCCTTCCCAGTTCAGAGTCTTGAACGCATCCTCTAGTGCAGCGGTGAACAGTTTCGGAGAGATAACATCACCTTGTCTGACTCCCCGCTGCAATAGAATGGGCTTCGACATCTGATCCTGAAGTTGGACGGACATTGTGGCGTTATTATACAGACACTTCAACACTTCGATGTACCGGTAGTCTACTTGGCACCGTTGGAGAGACTGCAGTACAGCCCAAGTCTCGATCGAATCGAAGGCCTTCTCGTAGTCCACAAATGCCAGGCAAAGGGGGCGGTTATACTCCTCGGTTTTCTGTATAACCTGCCGCAACGCATGTATGTGGTCCACGGTGCTAAAGCCTTTTCGAAACCCGGCTTGTTCGGGAGGCTGGAAGTCGTCTAACCTGCGCGCGAGACGATTCGTGATGACTCTCGAAAACAGCTTGTAAACATGGCTCAGAAGTGAAATGGGTCTATAATTCTTCAATAAGGTATTATCGCCTTTTTTGAAGAACAGCACCACTACACTTCTGTTCCATGCTTCTGGTGTTTTCCCTTCACGGATGGCGGTATCGAATAGTTTCTGAAGGGCTTTGAGGATCGGTTTTCCACCCGCCTTCAGAAGTTCGGCTGTTATTCCGTCATCACCAGGGGCCTCGCCATTCTTTAGTTGTTTGAGAGCCATACTAATCTCGTACAGGCTGACGTCCGGGATGTCTTCGGTATAGTGCCGGGTTAATCTAGCTCTCGGGTCTTCAGCTAGATCCATGACGGGTTTCTTCGTTGATGTGTACAGCTGTCCATAGAACTTCTCAACTTCTAACAATAGCTCCGGTTTAGAGGTCACGATCCTACCTTCATCGGTCTTTAACTTTGCCAATTGGCTTTGCCCAACAGACAGATTCTTGGCAAAAACTTTAGAGCCTCTGTTGCGCTCTATCGCCACTTCAATACTATTAGTATTAAACTGGCGTATATCGCGCCTCAGAGACTTTGAGATCTGTCTGTTAAGCCGCCGGTATTGGCAAGCGTCACCAGATGTCTGTAGGATCATCTTACGTCGATCTTCCATGAGCTTTAGAGTAGAAGGTGTGATTTTTTTGGTTCTATTTGTACGGTGAGTCTTAAAGAACTTTGACCCAACCGTATGGACAGCTTCCACAAACCCGTCATTGTAATCATCCATGTCGCTTCCTAGGCATTCGAAACGATTCTGAAGTTCAAGCTGGAACGTTTCGAGGTTTTGTAGCTGGGCTGGTGCCGGGCGGAGCGTAGACTTTATCAGTCGCGATCTTTCAAGCTTGAACCGAATATTCAATGTGCCTCGTATCATACGGTGATCACTCCCGGTTTTAACCGCACTGATCACGGAGAAATCATTGAATATTTGCTTCCTCGTCGACATAATAAAGTCTATCTCATTCCTCGTTACACCGTCAGGGCTCATCCAAGTCCATTTCCTGTGCTCTCGCTTCTTGAAGAAGGAGTTCATCATATAGAGTCCCTCCTTCTCCATAAAGCCGGCCAGTAGGTGGCCCCGGTGATTCCTACGCCCTACTCCAAATTGCCCCATTCGCAGCTCTTCACCATCCCGTTTACCCAGTTTTGCGTTGAAGTCCCCCATAACAACCGTGAAGTGAGTTCCGGAGCTATGCATGGCTCTGGAGATATCCTCATACATAGCAAATTAGAATATTAGCAAATTTGTTAAAAAACAAGTGCCAATCGTTTATGGCTAAAGAAGGTATTTCTGAAATAGTTACCAACATGGCTTTTAAGCTTCATACAGATCTGATGTCACGTTTCAGAAATATAGAAGACAATAAATTGTTTGCCGTGAGTACACTCCTTGATCCACGATTTAAAAAGTATGGGTTTCCAGATGAAAAGCAAAGTAGTGTTGATCGAGCAAAAATCAACTTAACAAATTTAGCTAGAGCTGTTAAAATCAATGACGACACTGAAATACTACCAGAAAACATACAAAACGTTGCGACTGAAACCCCTAGTATTTGGGATGATTTTGACATCAAAGTGATGGAAACAATTAAAAATCAAAATCCTACTGCAGGTGCCATTATAGAAGTGGAAAAATATTTGGACGAACCCCCTGTTAACAGAAAGTCTAATAATTGTCTATTATGGTGGAACACAAAAAAACATATATATCCGCGACTGTACGATATTGTAAAAAAACAATTTTGTATACCAGCTACATCAACCCCGTCCGAAAGAATTTTCTCGAAAGCAGGCCATGTAATTACCGACAGACGCAATCGTTTGCATGGGAATAAAGTACGCATGATTTTATTTTTGCACGGAAACATGTACTTAGTAATTGTTTTCTAATTTATTAAAAAAAAAATCTTTTTAACCACTTATTTTGTGACTATTTTTTCTCACCTTGCCTCACTCACTATGAAACATACTGTGAAATTCAAAGTTCAAATCGTGCCGTCTTTTTCACTCTTCTGTTTAATACTATTAGCGTGAACGGGCGTGCGGCACGATACGAAGTAGGGATGTTCATGTAAAAAAAATATCGATATTTTATCCGATATAAATAAATTATTCAAAACTAACATCTAGGAAATAAGCCACTTACTAACATAATTATGTATGAGTCGTTTAGTTGCTTGAAAATAAATGATTATTATTATTATTATTATATATCGTAGTGTTCTATCGATACTTTGCGATATATCGAGCAAATATATCGATATTTTAAAAATATCGATATATTTGTTCGTTTGTAAAGTAATTACTTGTTTTTCAATAATTCGGGGGTTTTACGTTTTATTTTTACTTACTCAAATTGTCAATTATGCATTTAAAGCAGATTATTTAAAGGAATCAGTAGATATAAAGAAAATAAATTGACTGTGACACGATATCGATACCATAGTTCACACTCATACTAATAAATAATTAAATTAAGTTAAGTAGTAGTCTTGTACACTAGAACATACCTACACATACAGTGCTAATTTGTATGTGCAGTTCATTGTAATTAGTAGGTATGATCGTGAACTAAGGTATCGATATTTGGTATATCGGATGAAATATATCGATATTACATGTTCCGGACAATAGCATTATCGAGTGCACACGCACCGAGTAGCGACTTGCGCGTCGTAATCTTAAGAAAACATTGTGATATAGTTAAGTCCTTATGATAGTTTCGTGCAATGTAAACATTTAAGTATAGTTGTTAATTGTAAATAAACATACTCACGTCTAGCGTATCATTCCATAGCGGATCGGATAGGTTCTTATTAGATTCCAATAAGATTACGTAAAATGTAAACAAACAGAACCTATTCGATCCGCCGCGCATGCGCGTTATCTACGACTGATCACTCCCGCGGCGCTAAGGCGAGTATTTATACCCCTGAGGTGGGGGACGAGGTAATATACTAGCGTCGCGGGGGAAAATCGGTCGTAGATCGACGACACACGCCATGCGATACGTAGGAATGACAAATTAGTATGTAAATAAATATAAGGATTAGCATAAGGTTAGCGTAATTAATAAAACGCAATGTTAAATCCATATTTAATAAAATAAAGACTGCGCGGGGGTGAGGTAGCCCGGCGAAGTGGAGGGGATACGGCCGGCAATAAAATGAGGCCGGCCGCCCGCCACGACACACTTCCGTACGCCGCCAAATGGTAAACATCGCCGAACTACAACACCTCCCGCTACCTGGCATTCTACAAAGTATTGTTTTTCTTCACTCCATCATTAACTTCAACCAGTCATAGGTGCATCCCGCACATTGTGGTCCTTCGTTCACCGGATAACATCAAATTTCAAGAATTCAACATCAACGTTTCAAGAATTCAACATCAACGTTTCAAGATTTCACAACATCAAGAATGCCAGTCACAAGATCCACGGGGAGAGTACAGACGACGTCCGCCGAACCAACAACGACGGACGAAGCCACGCTTACCGCAACATCATCGACGCACACGTCGACTACAAATACGGGCGCGACAGAAGAGACACACACGTCGACGGCACAGGGGACTTCGAGCTCTCGCCCCCCTGCACCGCCGCCGTCCAAATCAATCAGAACGACAACGAGCCGCCGTGCGCTACGTCTAGCGCAGGCGCGAGAAGAAGCACTACGAATCAAGCCGGAGCTCGTACAAGCGCGCATCGCCACTATCGAAGCCGAAGATAGCGGCGATGAGGACGCCACCGTCTTATCAGCGTATGGACAACGTGTCGACGAATGGTTCGAAACGAATCAAAGACTCGCCATCACCAACACGCCACACAACGCCGATCAAGAATCACCGAAGTCGAGTCCAGCAGGAGAGGAGCACATATACGAAGACGTTCCCGTCGACGCCAATACCGAGCGCGTCGGGACCGCCATCCCCCTCCCGCCGATGCCACCGCCGCGCACGCCGGGACCGGGACCCGTGCCCCCCCCCTACGCCGCCGCTGCGCCCCGCGCCGACGACACCGCTTCTTCATACATCGCGCCACACGAAGGCGCTCACATACCTTCTCATTTTCAACCGCGTCAACCTGCTGGACGCAACCGAAGAGAAGATCGTCGCGACGCACAAACAAAGCGTCGACATATCGGAGCTCGCCGCCGCCATCGCCATCGCCGCGCGGGGCGGCCATGGTACACGCTATCACATCGAGCTACCGCAGTACACAGGAACCTATCAAGAATGGCTCTCCTTTCGTGCCGCATACAACGAGTCCGCGCCGAGCTACAGCGAAGCGGACAACGTCGCGAGGCTACGACGAAGCCTCAAAGGGAAAGCCAAAGAAGCAGTCGAAAACCTTCTCATCTTCAACGCACGTTCCGACGACATCATGAAAACGCTCGAATCAAGATTCGGACGACCGGACGCCATCGCACTCGCCGAGTTAGAGCGTCTACGCGCCATGCCACGCCTCTCCGACGCGCCACGCGACATCTGCAGTTTCGCCTGTCGCGTAGCTAACACAATGGCTACACTTAAGGCCCTAAATCGCTCGCACTACCTATACAGTCCTGAAACGACAAAATCGATGCTGGAAAAGCTGCCGCCGACGCTGCGATACAGGTGGTTTGACTACGCCGCCGCAGTAAAATACAACGACGAGCCAGACTTGCTGAAACTATCAACATTCCTTCAGCGAGAGGCCGACTACTGCGCGCCGTACGCCGCACCAGAAAACATCGATCGCACGGCAACACCGCCACCGAAGAGGACACAACGAGCGTTCGCCACCACAGCGAAACCGGAAAAATCAACACCGAGATGCGCGTGCTGCAACACAATCGGCCATCATATAGACGCGTGCACAAAATTCTTAGAGCAAGAAACGAACGAGAGATGGAACACAGTGAAGAATCAACGACTCTGCTTCCGATGTCTACGCTACAGAAACAAGACGCACTTCTGCAAACGAGTGAAGTGCGAGCGAGACGGCTGCGAATATTCCCACCACAAACTTCTTCACAACGAGAAGAAAATTGAAGAAGTCAACGAAACCGTGGCATCGACGTGGATGCCGAAACATTCACGCACATATTTGAAGATCGTTCCGGTCGAGGTCAAGGGACCGGCGGGAGCGGTGCACACCCACGCACTGCTCGACGATGGATCAACGATCACGCTCATCGAGGAGCAAGTAGCCCGAGAAGTGGGCCATTTCTTTCCATTTCTTTCCATTCGGCAATTTATGCCTTAGCATTATTTCTCTTTCACGTTTCTAATCTTGGAACAGAGTTAGTAAGTTTCGTAACCTGAACTTCATGTTTCCATTCCATTCTTTCCATTCGACAATTTATGCCTTAGCATTATTTCTCTTTCACGTTTCTAATCTTTGAAACAGAGTTAGTAACTTTCGTAACCTGAATTTCATGATTTTAATTCCTTTCCCTTCAATTCCACGTTAAGGAACAAATCTGTATCATGATGAGTTCACGACTCCTGCTCACTCACGTGCCCGTTGACCCGGTGACCCCGAGGCAATCACCCCGAACCATTTTTTCCTCGGCGGCTCAGCGCGGGTCCCCACGCCGGGCACATTCAACGACACCGCGCTCGTTGGCCGAGCGACGTGGAAGACGAGTCAACGCCTCGCCGATCACTTCTGGAGTAGATGGCTCCGGGAGTACCTGCCGACACTCCAATACCGGCGGGAGCCCCACGGACACGGCGCGCCAATCGCTGTGGGTGACATCGTGCTCATCGTGGACGGCACGCTCCCGCGTAACACATGGCCGCGGGGGCACGTCATCGCCCGATACCCGGGTCCAGACGGTGTCACCCGAGTGGTCGACGTGCAGACGAAGGGAGGAGTCCTGAGGAGGCCTACGAAGAAGCTGGTGATACTGCCGACGCAGCCAGACGTCCTACACAACAACGATTCTGCAACGCTCGACCGAGCGATTGCACGGCGGGAGAAATGTTCCGGACAATAGCATTATCGAGTGCACACGCACCGAGTAGCGACTTGCGCGTCGTAAACTTAAGAAAACATTGTGATATAGTTAAGTCCTTATGATAGTTTCGTGCAATGTAAACATTTAAGTATAGTTGTTAATTGTAAATAAACATACTCACGTCTAGCGTATTATTCCATAGCGGATCGGATAGGTTCTTATTAGATTCCAATAAGATTTCGTAAAATGTAATCAAACAGAACCTATTCGATCCGCCGCGCATGCGCGTTATCTACGACTGATCACTCCCGCGGCGCTAAGGCGAGTATTTATACCCCTGAGGTGGGGGACGAGGTAATATACTAGCGTCGCGGGGGAAAATCGGTCGTAGATCGACGACACACGCCATGCGATACGTAGGAATGACAAATTAGTATGTAAATAAATATAAGGATTAGCATAAGGTTAGCGTAATTAATAAAACGCAATGTTAAATCCATATTTAATAAAATAAAGACTGCGCGGGGGTGAGGTAGCCCGGCGAAGTGGAGGGGATACGGCCGGCAATAAAATGAGGCCGGCCGCCCGCCACGACACACTTCCGTACGCCGCCAAATGGTAAACATCGCCGAACTACAACACCTCCCGCTACCTGGCATTCTACAAAGTATTGTTTTTCTTCACTCCATCATTAACTTCAACCAGTCATAGGTGCATCCCGCACATTACAGTCGGTCGATACTAGATGATTCGATAATATCGGGTTGAAGCGATATATCGCGTACAAATATCGATATTTTTGAAATATCGATATATATCGTGCACTCCTAATACGAAGTTCGAAAATCAAATTTACTAGGTAGTATAAAGTCAGTCACACCCACCACACATACAACGTGACGGCTCGGCCACGACTTCGCTCGCGCGTTTAGCGGCGCGGCGAGCGTTTTCTGGTTCATTGCGTGCGCGGCTCAGTCGCTCTCGCTCGCCGTACGTAATAAGCCGCGTATCCACTAGAGGCAGCCTCGGGTCGAGCGGCTGCCTCACTCCGAGGCTGCGCAAGTGGAGACGCTGCCTCAACCTGAGGCACGCCGCGATGCGAGGCAAATTCGTCGCCGCGAGCCGAGCCATATTTTGTCGGTTTCTGTGCCGTGCTCAAAGGCGCCTCAGTACGAGCCGTGTGTTTAATGGAGACGGTCGCGCCCGTCGCCTGCATCGCAATGGAGAATGAGACCGCTATTAAGCTGATAAAATTATATGAGGGTCACCGTGTTCTCTGGGACCCATTAAATAAAAAACACTACGATAAAAATGTGAAGCAAGATGCGTGGAACGATATTAGTTTCAATATGGGGATTCCGGTGGACTTTATCAAAAAGAAGATCACTAGTCTCACAGGGTCATACCGACGTGAAAAATCACGTCACAAAAGCAGCTTTACCACGGGATCAGGTATTTTTTTTGTGCATTCTTTATCTACATTTTTTAGGTTATATTATAAGCAAATCGATAATTAGGGTTCCGTACCCAAAGGATTATTACTGAGACTCGGCTGTCCGTCTGTTGAAATTTTCACACATGATGTATTTCTGTTGCCGCTATAACAACAAATACTAAAATCCAGTTAATTTTATGGATGGCTATGTCTACATCATTATTGACACTATATAGTACAAGGTCATCAGCAAACTGTAAAATATTTACAAAATCTGTATTTACATCTAATATCTTTAAACGAGCAATTCTTGTATATATATATATATATGTATATATATATGTATATATATATGTATATATATATATATATATATATATGTATATATATGTATATATATAATCAGGATCTCGGAAACGGCTCCAACGATTTCGATGAAATTTGGTATGTGGGGGTTTTCGGGGATGAAAAACTGATCTAGCTATGTTTCATTTTAAGAAAATCGCTTTTACTCGTGTTTTCCGGCTATTTTTGTTTGCATTAGAATATAAAGCTAAATTTCGCCGACTTCGAGCAGATCATAATGACACATTAGAAATCGGGTGGTCGCGGATCCAGCCGACCTCGGTTCGATACCACGTTTTTTTTCAAGATTTTTAGTTTTTTTTTTAAGTTTATTTTTTATGAGAAAACGTCAAGTTTCTTCTTTTGTGAGAAAAAGTTACTTTTTTGTTAGAAAAAGTATTATAGGGAACGTGCAGTAACTATAGGCGGCAGCACTAATGCGACAGAAGAGACACTATGCGGACAGTAAAACAAACTTATCAAGGTAAAACATTCAAATTGATGGCACCCTTATGGCACCAGTTGGCAGCACCGTCTATGTGCACGTTCCCTATTGGGAGCACAGAACAGGAAAAGCCGGTTGTCTGTAAAGTCGGTTTACGGACGATAGTTTAACGTAACTCACCCCCCCCCCCCCCTCCGGTGTTTTTGTCAAATATCTTGAAAACGGTGCATCCTACGGCAAAATCAATGAAATTTTCATCCCCCCTTTGAAGCCCCCGCGCTCCCTCCGCCGCATCCCCTCCCCCCCTCTCACCCCCCACCCCCCCCACCCCTCCGGTGTATATAATCAGGATCTCGGAAACGGTTCCAACGATTTCGATGAAATTTGGTATTTGGAGGTTTTCGGGGATGAAAAATTGATCTAGCTTGGTCTTATCTCTGGGAAAACGCTTGGTACCGAGTTTCTGCCCGAGCAGAGCTCGGTCGCCCAGGTACTATTTATAAATCTCACTAGATTCAAATTATATAGCAAAGGTGACAGAGATGCACCTTGCATAGTGCCTTTAGCACAGATCTTGGACGACAGCTTGGAGTACCAAGTCCTTGTTAGAAATGTTTACTGGAACAAATCGAATAATTCCTGTTTTTTCAAGATGAGCTGCGGGTATGAAAGCTCGCATACCATTTTTTTCCAAAAAAGCCGTGTTGTGTTGTTAAGAAAGTTGTTGGCCGTGTTAAATTGTTTAAATACCACCACAATCTTACTAGCATTTATTCTGCGAATAGCCACTACACCTTTGATTCCATTTGTGAATATGTAGTTCAAATAAATTGGGCTTTTGTTTCCTAGTCTTTCGTTCGTACTAGTAGATTCGACGAATACTTTAAATTCCGTGGAAACCGAGTTTTCCGGATAGAGTCTCTTGTAATCAGGTTTGTGATAAGGTAAGTAAAGATAGTCCTCACCGCCTCCACCACTTTTCTTTTCACTGTCCACTGTCCTGCCCCGTTTTGTGCCGGGGGCGAGGGGAACGCAACCCTTGCCCTCGTTACCCTCTATTTTTTAACACTTCACTAAATATTAGTTATTTACAGACAAATAAAAACACTTAAACATTAGGGATGCAACGATACGGCTATTACGATACCAATACGAATGACGAATACATCGTATTGGCCAAATACGATAACGAATTACGATACGAATGCATTACGATATTTGTTTAATACCATTTTGATGAATTTATTCAAAGCTTTGTTGTATGTTATTGTAAGACTAAGTATAAAAAAAAGTTATGCATTTTTAATCAAATTATTTATTAAAATTATCAATTTTCATCATTAACTTATATTTTAAATTGTTACATTTACTGACTATTAATTAATTGTAATCGTAATTTATTACTGGCAAATTCTTATTCAGAAAACACAACATTTTTAAGTTTTTCCCTTAGCTCGGTTTCTCTCATCACTGTGTATCAGTCCTGCTGTGGAGAATAGTCTTTCAGATGGCACCGTTGCAGGTTTAAGGGATATCAATGCTATCCTTTTCAAATTTGGATACTCTGAAGCTTTATTGTGCCAATAGTCAGCAACACTAGCGTCCATCTCTAAATTAGTAGTTTTCAAATAGTTTTTAATTTCTTCTTGAATGGTGTCACCTGAAAAAAATTACAGCAATTTATTAAACTGTCAATTTTAACTGTGTAATTTGTAAGTAAAAAAAGGTTGTGAATAAGTTATTCAGTACTCACTTGAAGCAAAATTTGACAGTGGTTCATCAAATTCTTTGTCTGTGAATTCTGTGATAATGCTTTTGCATATATTCCATATGGTCCCTTTCGAAGTAGACGGTTGATTAGTATGATTAGCCATTGGTTCAGTAGCGCCCTGTACAGATGTTCTGCTTGTAGCTGAGGCATTTATTTCTTGGCATAAAGAGTCCTTGATAGTGTCACAGCTGACTTTTCTGAAAATTCTGGCTTTATACCTTGGGTCCAGAGCTGTAGCCAAAAAACAGTTTTTATCGGACTCTAAGTTACCAAACCGTGCCTCCATTTCAATACTTAAATCCTGTGCTAACCCTATGATACTTAAAGTCATGTCTCTGTTTGAACATGATTGGTTCAGTACTTTGAAAATGCTATTCACTATGGGAATGACATCTGCTGCACTGAGTGACTATGTAGCTTGTTCAAAATAATGTAATGGGTTGACTATATTTTGTATTTTAGTCCACTGCTGGCTACTCAGATCACGCTGGCAGTTAATTTTTGGTAAAACTGCTTGTATAGCAATTCTTTGCTCATTCAACCTTTCCAACATTTGATAGGTAGAATCCCACCTAGTGGGAACATCTTGTATCAATACATGGTCTGGTATGCCAAGGTCTTCCTGCTCTTTTTTCACGCATATCATTGACACTGTTGAATGGCTAAAATGTCCAACTATATTCCTACAAGTTGTAATGACTTCCTTCACAGATTCGCATTCAAACAAACCATGCTCTAAAACCAACTGCAATGTGTGCGCATTACAACATATTTGAACAAACTAACTCCTTATCATTAAATTATCACGTAGTTCATTCACAGCACATATCATATTCCGTGCGTTATCAGTAAAAATTGCTATTACTCTTTGTAGTATTTCCCAGTTCAATATAGCCATTTTTATGTTCTCAGCAATATTCACACCCGAATGATTCTCTCCTTGGAAAGGCATAACTTCTAAACAGTAGGACTTCGGATTGAAGGATTTATCTAGCCCATGCGCAGTAAAGCTAATAAAATCATTCAAATGGGATGATGCACTACTCGTCCAGATATCGCTTGTCAATGTGATGTATGTTAATTCATTCAAAACAGACTTTATTTTTAACTTCACTTGGTCATACATTTTTGGAAGCAGGTTTTCTGTTATATATGTACGAGACACCATGTTGTACTTGGGACTAAGTTTTTTAATCAGTCTTTTAAAACCTGGATTATTTACCTGGAGGAGTACTCTAGAATGGTGCGTGAAGCGGTTGAAATTAAAAAACATAGAAACTTCAACCGGGAGGATGGATATAAGCTTTCGTCTTCGTGGAATCCTGTTATAAACAAGTGTTGGCGTCGGCAGGAGTGTTCGGAGAGATCGTCGGATGTTGTGAGTGTTGTGTGTCGGTGTGATGGGGTGCCGTTAGAAAATCTTGATCAAGTGCGGGTAGTTCGAGATACGGGTGCTGATTCTAATCGGGATCAAGTGCGGGTAGTTCGAAAGACTCGTGCGGCTAAACGAACTTGACACCCTACACTTCAGTTAACTCGTGACCACGGTTGCTGCAATGTAGCCGAAACGTCGAGGTAAATAAATAAATATTTATTGCGTGATAAGTCCCGTTTAGTTTAGTAATTATAATAGTTTTATTCTTAAAAAACTTTACACAATAAAATAAAGAACACTGTTTTACAAGCGCAAATACCATATGAAGTTAAACAGTTACACCGTTTACCCACAATAAATTAAAACCTGTAAAAATTTTGAATTTCGCGCCTAGAGCGTGCGCTTCCACCTTTATATAAATGTTTTTATAATTTATGACGTGAATTCATTACGTCCTGTGAGTTACACCTCATAGTGTAACGTGTAAGTGAACCAGTAAATGTAACTAATTGGACACATTAGGCCGTATACATAGTGCACGTAACTAATTATAACCTTTAGGTTTGCCTGTGTGAATTATATGTTTATTTAATGAACTCTAGAAAAGGATTAGTTATTCAGTTTATGATTTCCATAAATTTAGTAAGTATATTATTTTATGTGCAAAAAATCAGTAATATAAAGCTAATTTCTGATGTTATTTAAATATCTTTGAAATTTTGTAAGCCTTTCGCTTTATAAATATGAGTTAAAAGTCCATTCGCTTAGAAACGGTTGCCTTTATATCGCGCCGCCTTGGCACGCGCCGCATCCTGTCAAAGGATGCCGCCGCGTCTTCTTTCTGTTTCAAATGGTTGACTGGAAAAGATTGCTTCGAAGTAATAAGGCCGCCCATTGCTTACCTTATATATTTTTCCATGAACTTATTTTTCTGTATCATATTATTTGTGGTGTACAATAAAGAGTCATTGTACACTCACGAACCATGATAGCTAGACAGTTGAAATTTTCACAGATGATGTATTTTGGTTGCCGCTATAACAACAAATACTAAAAACCAGAAAAAAATATTTAAGGACTTTCAATTCCCATACAACAAACATGATTTTTTTGTTCGTTTTTGCTCGATATTGATAACGGACGCAGACGCTTGAAATATTCACAGAATATTTATTTATATATTCACTTTAAAAATAAATTATTAAATTAAAATAAAACAAATATTTAGGAGGGCTCCCATATAAAAAAGTAATTTTTTTGCCGTTTTCATAGATAATGGTACGGAATCCTTTGTGCGCGAGTCCGACTCGCACTTGGCCGGTTTTTTTTAAATTAACGTATTCAAAAACAATGTACCTACCTACTAAATTGTGTATTCGAATTACATTTCTTAGTCTACCTTAAATCTAAAAACGGAACTACATTGATTTACCATTAGTTGATGAGGTTACTGATTCGTGAGATATACAAAATTGAAAAATTAAGCACCTTGTTGGAACTTTCGAAAACTCTTTTTTAGATATGCGGTTTTAAAAACAAAGTAAAAATAATTCGATTTAATTTTTTTAGACAAAATGGCGTTGACAGCAGCAGAACGGATGAAAAAATACAGGGAGCGTTTGAAAAAAAGTAATCCTGAAAAACATGAAGATGAGGAAAAAGCAAGCAGAAAGAGTATCCTTAAAGTTGATGTCAGTCGTTGTACAGCAGGCAAGAAAGAATGTAAGACTAAACACAAAGATAAGCAACAAATCAGATACCTATTGGATACACTGGAAAACCTTTACAAGAAATATAAGGACGAAGGAGGCAAAAGTATGTTTCGACTTTCCACAAACACAAACCATTTTACGTTCTATCACCACCACTCACATCAAGAAATACTTGCTTGTGTATAAATAATAATAATAATAATAATAATAATTAATTTTTATTTCAGACTTAGGTCCATACAATGGTGTTAGTAAACAATGAAAATCTTAAATACCTAAGTGTTAGTACTTAATCATAACAAAACTATACCTACATAAATAAATAAATAATCGAGCAGTTCATCACTGTGATACGTGCAAGGACGTCCACCGGGCCATCATGGGGCCGTCCCAGCGGTTCGCGAACACGCTCAGGATGCGGTTGGGGCTGGCGCGCAGGCGAGCCTCCAGCGAGGCGCAGCGCTTACGCATGATTGCTGCGAAACCGTCCGTGCGCGCCTCCGCGAACATGCCGGACGCGCTGCAGTAGCGCGGCAGCCCCAGCAGCACCCGGAACGCGTTGTTGTACTGCACGCGGAGCTCGTTGTACGCCCTCTGCGTGTAGCTCACCCACAGGGCGCACGAGTAAAAGGAGACACAGAACGCTTTGAAAAGCGTGATTTTTACCTCTCTCGTACACCGTGCGAACCTGCGGGCTAACATGTTGCAGCGGACGGCCAACGACCTCCGTTCCCGCTCGATATCTTCATTATCACTCAAATTATCGGTGACCCAGTGACCCAAATACTTAAACTTGGTAACTGTTTTCAAAGGAGTACCTGAAAGTATGACTGGCGGCACAGAGTATGTTTTGGTACCTGCCTTAAATACCATCACCTCGCTTTTACTAACATTGTATTTTAGTCCATGGGCCACCGCATATTGTTCACAAACATTCAGTAAACGTTTGAGGGCCCCTATTGAGGGGCTCAGCAGCACCATATCGTCTGCATAACTTATGTTGTTTATGCAAACGCCATCTATATGACATCCGACTTTGGTACTGCTGAGCTCATCAATAAGTCCATTCATGTAAAGATTAAAGAGCCGAGGCGAAGTCAAACCCCCCTGCCTCACCCCGCACTCCAATCCATACTCGTCTGAGAGAACCCCCGCCCATCTCACACTGTTCTTTTGATTATTGTACCAGTATTTTAAGAGGGACGTGATCTCACCAGGCAGGGTTGTCTGTCGTTCCAGCTTATCCCACAGTACGTTGTATGACACTAGATCGAAGGCTTTCGATAAATCCAGATAACAAGCAAATACCGGCGTACCACCAGATGTATAGTACTGGACAGTGCGCTTCAGACACAAGATAGCACTCTCGGTGGAAAGCCCTGGCCTGAAGCCAAACTGAGCATCATTTAAATGCAGGTGCTTATCTAAGTGACTATCCAGCGCACTATCCAGCACTTTACCCACAATAGTTGCCAATGAAATTACAGCAACATAAACTTTCAGTTTGCTGCCTTTAAAAGAAACAATATCATAAAACAAAATTCCGTCAAAGACTTGTTGCAGACCGCCGTTTGTGATTTGGATTCATATTTCTGCATGTACGGTAAATGCGACAACTGCAAATCTTCAACATTGCAATTCGACGTTGATGAACACGATCTAAATAAAGAAGTAATATGGCAGCAATGGGATCGGATAGACCATGAATATACCAAAGGACAAACTGTCCACAAAACAAAGAAAATGGTAAAAAGTACAAAGAAAGGAACTATTAGCAATCTAATTTCTCTGTTTAAAAGAGATATTCAGCCCTTCCAGGTTCATTACTTTAATGTCTATTACTAACAAAAACAGTATCAAAAGGCTATAAAAGAACTCAAAAGTAATGAAGTGTTAGTGGTCTGTGATTTTTCAGAGAATTACGAAACGAAAATGTCAGAAGAGGTTCAAAGCGTACATTTTGGAGCATCAAAAAACCAAATCACTTTACAAACGGGCATGATATACTGGAGTGACAAGTCTCAGTCTTTTTGTTCAATTTGTCCGGAAAACTCACACCAACCTGCAGCCATATGGGCACATTTAAAACCGTTGACGTCGTGCAATTTTATTCTGATGGACCTACCTCGCAATACCGTCAAAAGCACAACTTTGTTCTTCTGAGTATATTTCAAAAGGAATTGGGTTTGAAATATTCGACATGGTCATATTTCGAAGCTGGCCACGGAAAAGGTGTTGCCGATGGTATTGGCGGGTCTGTGAAGAGAACCTTAGATAAAAATGTCTGTTTCGGAAGAGACGTTACTACTGCTTATGAAGCCTTCGAAATCCTAAATAATGTCATGGAGGTCGTAAAAATTTTTTACATACCAGAGACCGCTGTTGCCGAAGTATCATCCTTGCTTCCCACTAATGTCAAACCCTTAAGAGGTACATTACAACTCCATCAAATAATTACTCAAAATCCGACACCCAACATTTTCAAACATGTTGTAATACTAAACCTATATTAGCTTTAATTTATAACGTCCTAAGTGCCCTCCATCCGTAGTTCAAGTACTCATTACCTAACACCCTGTATAGCGTAAGTAGATGTGTAATTAAGATAAAAAAAAAAATATTTTAAGCATATTGTGATTATTGTGATCTCTTCTTTACTTTTCCGTTGAGTTACGTAGATGTCCACTTAGTTATTGTTCCCTAAATTTTTATATGTTTTAATTTTTCTATTAAATATTTTTTATTTCTTTTATGTTTTGTTTTTGTCATGTTACCAGCGAGAATCTGACAAAGGGGCAATACAACTAAAAATATATTACCGTTTAGTCACATATCGTAACTAACGGGTACAAATATATTTTTTGTTAAAAAACCTTAGGAGTTATTGAGAATGTGTTTATTTAATTTTTTTTTTATCAATTCATTATCATTTTATTAATTTATTTCGAAAAATCCTGAAATTTATTTTTTTAACTAAATACGATACAGATATCCGACGTTGAGTTGGCGAGCCTGGCTGAGGCTGAGAAAGCTTGGCATGACTCGTGCCCGGGAGCGGATACACCAAGCACGAAAAATATCCAGAAAACCTGGGACACCCCTCAACTTAACGCAACCCATGCTTCCCTTTTTGAAAACTGTTCGGACGATTCAGGTCGCGCCCGACTCCTAGCTGTCTCTGCACCCGAGTCAGGCCACTGGCTAAACGCATTACCGTCGAGGAACATAGGAACAGTCCTGGAACCAAATTCTCTACGGATTTCAATTTGTTTAAGACTTGGAGCCAGGATTTGTGTTCCTCACACGTGCGTTTGCGGCAAAGGAGTGGATCAGCTAGGACGACATGGTCTTTCTTGTGTTAGGAGCGCCGGCCGTATGTACCGTCACGGCACCATTAACGACCTAATACGTCGTTCACTTGCCACCGCCTCAGTGCCTTCCACGTTAGAGCCAGCTGGAATGGCGAGGGACGATGGCAAGCGTCCAGATGGTGTAACACTGGTGCCGTGGAAATTAGGTAGAGCTCTGGTGTGGGACGCTACATGCGTTGACACTTTCGCTGTGTCCCACATCCAGGCAACTAGCTTGCAAGCCGGCGCTGCAGCTGATCAGGCCCAAATCCTCAAGCGCCGCAAATATTCGTCTTTAATAAAAGACTATGAGTTTGCAGCGCTTGCGGTTGAAACATTGGGTCCATGGTCAGCCGACATGAAAGAATTTATGAGGGCTCTGTCATCCCGGCTGATCGACCCCTCAGGGGATCCAAGAGCTGGCGCGTACTTAGCCCAGCGGATCGCGCTTGCGATCCAAAGGGGTAATGCCGCCAGCATCATGGGGACCCTGCCGCAGTCAAATATTGTAGACGGGGTTTTCTTTTTATAATTTTTTTTTTTTCTGTTGTAAATAA
Source organism: Archips xylosteana (assembly GCA_947563465.1). Classification (NCBI taxonomy): domain Eukaryota; kingdom Metazoa; phylum Arthropoda; class Insecta; order Lepidoptera; family Tortricidae; genus Archips; species Archips xylosteana. Next base: position 8,819,189 of record OX387361.1, on the reverse strand, counting down.
TAATTTTTATTTTTCTCTTGTAAATACTGTTTTTTTTTTCACTTCTATATATTGTATTAGTAGGTAGGTTTTTTTTTAATTACTATATTTGATAAAGTAAACTTTGTTCAATTATAGTTTGTCTTTAATTTTCTACAACAAAATTAATTTGTAACGAACTAGACCAAGAAAACACTACCTTCATCATAATAAATATTTTTTCAAAGGTTTCGAGTAATAAAATAGAAATCAACTTGTATCTTATTAAACTATTATTGATATTTCCTATCAAGAAAAATTATGAAAATTGCGAAAATATGAAAAAAGAAATAGCACCTGTCTAGTCTAATTCAAACGGTACAACCTTAAATAGAAATGCCCCTAGCCTATGCAACTTATGCAAGTTGCAAAATTTGGGCCCAGGATCTGATGATGGAGCTGGAAGGTGGCCATAGGCACTCCATAAAGAAACACGAAGAGGAAAGAAATAAGACAAATAACGTCGAGAAGCAACTGTATCTTAAAGAAAGCTGTGTCATTGTACAATGAAAACAAGAATGAGCGAAATCACACAAAGAATGCCAATGACATTGACCATGCTTACAGCAAACCGGTGCGTTTCAGCAGGACGAGAATGTTGGCAGCTACATACAGCGATGTTTTGAAAAGTCAAAAATCTCTATTAATCGATACCTCTTTCCCTTTAGGACATGTAAGTCCTCATATCATGGACGAAACTGAAGATCAATTTAAACAGGTCACATCTGAACAAAGTACGGTCTCTAAACAAAGTCACATTAGAAAAAGACGCAAAAAGCAAGCGAAGAGAAGGCAATCAAACTTTAAGTCTTCAACAAAGGCAACAGATGCGGTAAATTTCGAATTTAATACGGGAAATGAGCAGAAATCAACACATGATGAAAAGTCTTTATTCAGATCGATTTTCAAAAAGATTAAGGATGTTTTTAAATTGGAAAGCACTTTGGAAGATAACGTAAAAATTTTATGTAAAATATTAGTTGACGAGTAAAGTGTTTTTATCTTAAAGTTGTTGAGAGATGGGGATGTGTTAAATAACTTGCTATCTGGTTTACTATGGCAGTAAATCCCCAAAGGATATCATGCTTAGTATTTTGCAATGGAACTTGCAAACTCTTAGGCCCAAATTGGTGGAATTTGATACGTTACTGACTCATGAAAAGTACACACAACTTTGGTCTCGGAGACTTGGTTGAAACCAAATTCAGACTTAAATATAGGAAATATAGAAGGGACAGGGATGATTCGTATGGCGGCGTTTGCTTTATTATATGATCATTCACAAGTCAGTTAAAATGCAAACACAGTTATTGATCGTTCCAAATACTGGCATTGAATGCATAAGTGTTACTTTTTTGAACTGTAGTATATTGCATTAGTGTACTGTCCGCAGACTGTCAGGACTTCTCAAGCAGATTGGGATTTTATATTTTCCAAATTTTCGTGTAAAACATTATAACAGGAGATTTTAATGCTCTACATTCTAATTGGTCTTACAAAACTGATGCATGGGGCTCCCAGATCTCTGATGCTGCTCTAGAATGGGGGTAATCGGGGTATCGCTTAAATATGGACAAGCGACTAGAGTCAAGTCTGTGAACGGTATACTACAAACGTCACCAGATATTTCTATTGTCTCTGCAGACGTTGCAATAAACTTTACTTAAAAATTAAAGCATAGAAATTCGGACTTTCAACGCTTTGACAACTTTTATTTCAAGCTAATAGTTTTATTGTTAAAAAACTTTACACAATAATATAAAGAACACTGTTTTACAAGCGCAAATACCATATGAAGTTAAACAGTTACACCGTTTACCCACAATAAATTAAAAACTGTAAAAAGTTTGAATTTCGCGCCTAGAGCGTGCCGTTCCACCTTAAATGATAACGCAAGTACGTTGGTGGACGGGAATTCGCACACTGAAAAAAATAAACTCCAACTAAGTGATATTTTCTCTTAGTTGGTACCAAAATAGTTGAAATAATGTTGAAAATGTTTATTAAAGACAAGAGTGGGTAATTGCAACAACAAACTGAATTTGTTCGAATGTGTTGTTTAATTTAATTAAAGCTCGTTATAAAAATGACTATATTCTTCTTTACCTTTATAAAGGCTCCTTGTAAAATTAATTATTTTATTTTTGTTCGAGTTTACAAAAACCTTGTGTTGCATTGACGATTTATGTTTGTTAAGCTAACGAAGCGCTAAGTTGCAATAAATGAGCTTTAAACTAGAATGAAATAAGACTAGAAGTAAAATTTACAATTTCATTATACTGGCAACAACAAACAAGTTAGTTCTAACAATACATTTACAAAATTACTGCAATCAATTAATGCGTTATATTAAACGACGTCTTAGTAGAATCTACAAATTATTGATCATTGTTATAATTCATATATAGCACGTTGCAGTAAGCAATCTTCTAAGTAGATTTAAATAAGTTACGTATTTTGCATCTATGAATGGCTTGATCGAAACAAACAAGAGCCCGCCCCGCGCGTCCCCCTCCCCCGCCTCGCGAGAACGCGACGCGCTTTGACATGTTCATTTCATTTCACTTTGCGCGTGCGGCAATGCAAAAAGTGCCTATAAATAAACAAAAACAAACATGGATGATGTAGCTGAGCTGCTGAAAACGTGGGAGCTTTCGGAACTAATTCCCATATTTGCTGGTAAGTACCTAAACGCTATTTATTTACTTAGTAGTAATCACTGTCCAAATATTATTCAACAAACGAGTTGGTAGGTTAGGTAGGAACCTACATTTCATTCCTTTGAAATTATTGTTCGTTTATTTTATTGTATGTCGTATGGAATGGAGGTATGGGAAACCTTTCTGATCGCCTCTAACATGGCATGGCTTGATCAGTAGGAGTGGGCGTTATTCAACATAGATAGTTATCACAACGGTTATTCAGTTTTGACAGCGACAACGTTATGGCGATATTTTAAAACTATCTATTTCCAAAACTATCTATTCGGCCGCTGTATGTGTTCTATGGTTCAGCTCGCGATTACACAACGCCACACGCACGCATACAGCGCTAAACGCAGACCGTTGTGGTTGTGTGTGTTACGTTACGTGCGAATGAAACGAAGTATCACGCACAGACCACAGGTAAAAGCGAGATAACTACATTTCAGTTCTTTCGCATGAAGCGTTTTTTGGTATTGCACAACGGTATAAACAAATACTGACAGCTTGTAATGCGTCTTAAGGTTGAGGTAATTAGGTTTATATTATTTTGATTTTCAATAAAGATGCTCGAGCGCGCGAAATTACGACCTTGACCGGAGAAATGGTTTTGCATTTGTTTATATTTTTACTAATTTTAGCCCAATATTATTCAGTGAACTATTGCCTTTCGTGATAACGGGTCATCGAAAATTGATGAGTGATTGAATGTAAGTGTAAGTGATCGTTAGGCAGTAAACGCTATTTAATGTAGTAATTTAATAAATGGACAATTTAATTTATCATCCATAAATGTGCAAATTGTAAATATTCTGTGTAATTGAACTCAGTGCTGTGTTTCTTCAACACAAAACATTTTATAGTCGCATTTTATAGTTTACAAAACATTTGAGACGCTCAAGCGGCGAACTTTCTTTGTGTAAATATTATATATTAATTGTATTTGTAAATAGTTTATTCTTGAGATCCGTGTAATTTTTGGTAAAAAAAATGTCACGTGTAAATAATAGTGTGTTATGGGATTACTTCGAAAGACAGGACTCTACAAAAAAAGCGAAGTGTAACATTTGTCATAGTTTTATAAGTTTTAAAACTACAACTGGAAATTTAAAAAAACATCTGCGTAATCGGCACATTGAAGCCTATGGACGTGTAGCCAATGAACAATTAGCTAATAAAAACGGAAATCGTTCCGAATCGCAGAGCGCAAGTCAGCAACCGCGTGCAAACCAAAATCAGCAAACGGCTTTAATACCCGCTGTAGCCGGTACCAGCTCACGCTCAGACGAGAATACGGTAAATGAGCAGCCACCGCCGCACGCGGCCACAGCCACAGTGGCTACGCCGTCTGCATCGTTACCAGGTTGGCGCCTACCTGTTAGAAAGGCGCAAGAACGGATTGATACCTATGTTGGCTATGTTCCAAAAAAAAATATCCAAGGATCAAAAAGCGCGCATTAATTCCGATTTATTAAGACTTTTCACTGAAGGATTTCAACCCTTCAGCCTTGTAGAGGAGAAGTGCTTTAAAAACTTCGTAAAATGGATTCCAGGATATGAATTACCATCAAGAAAACACCTATCTTCGACTTTAATTCCTATGGCATATGAGAAAGTGAAAGGAAAAGTAAAACAATTGCTTTCTGAAACAGAACTACTAAAAATTTGCTTAACACTAGATTTATGGACATCTAGGGCAAACGAGAGCTATACATATATCACTGCCCTTTTATTAAGGATGATATATGAGTATGACTAGGATTTACAATCGCCATACTAGACCGACCGCGGAAAAATAGTTAATTTATTAAATCTAGATGGCGCTGACAAATAGCCCGAGGCTTTGAAAGCAAAAAAAAAACAATAAGACTACAGTACGAATTTTTTGAGGTGTCCCGATCTCGTTGGCAGCCCACCTTTCGAACAAAGCCATTGTATTCTATTAATGTCCTCAGGTGCATACTCGTTAGTTTAAAATGAACGGAAATATAAGACAAAATAACTCATTGAAGTTACGACGATTACACTACACATAAAGTTTAGCGGTAAATATTATGTGCTAGGTCTTAGTTTCAAGATATTTCATATTTATTATCCCTCCCATATTTTCTTATGTGACATTGGTTTCAGTTTCGATCGACACTACAAACAATAACACACAATTTTCACCCGTATTTGCAATTAGTTAGAGCGGCTCGGCTATTTATTGGTTTTATGAATGAAAATGATCTGTTTTATTTGTAAGGCCCAAAACCACCAAGGTGGCGAATTCGCTTTGGCAACTCATAAAAAATTAAATCCAAATGAACTTTAGTAAATAAGCATTTCATACTATTATAATCAGTCGGATATATCTATACCTTAAAAAACAAATTTAAAAAATAAGTAATTGTCATTAATTTAACTGAAAACAAGGTTAAAAAGTCATCCACGGGAACGCGTCCGAAACACCACTTTGTAACTTGAACTTACTTAAAAATATAGTAAAACCAAACTTTAAATGTTTTCAACATTCATTGTGAGTATTTTGGTTCCTAAAAAATAAGATTTTTAAACTAACATAAACAAAATATTTTTTTTTAAAACGCGGGATTAGTTTAAAGCTTGTCCAACAAAGTATACGTCATATTCGTGAACGAAGCAATAAATAGGCAAAACTTTTATTTCTGAACGCGACTTTTGGCGCTAGTGCGCTGCAGTAGTGAACAGGTGTTTTGTGAGACAGGCGTTATTTGTTTTGTTCGCAAATAAATAATAATTTAAGTGGTAAGTACCTTTGTAATTAGCTTATATTGACCGTACCTTTATTATAAGTCATTACGTGAACGTGTGTAACTATTTGTTAAATCAAGATGTCAGTTATTTAATGTGTATTACTCAAAATTATTCTTGTTAGATTGAGGTTAACCTCTAAAAAAAGCATCTAAGATGGCAGGCGTCAGAATCAAGAGCGCGAAAGTTTAAAAACGTCATTACGGGAACTGTCAATATGGCAACGTTACCGAACATGACGGCACATTCCCGAAATGACTTAGTTGTTCCCGATATGATGTTATTAGCACTAAATGAGTATTAAATTAGTGTTTTGTGGAATTTAGAGTTTCATTTTTACTTTCAGCAAACATGGAAACAAATGAAAATGGGACGACGAAAAAAAAGTCTAAAAAATCGCTTAAAAAGGACAGTTCTGCTTATTTACGCCACAGAGAAAAAGCCAATGCAAGGAAAAGAAAATTTTTAGATAATATGACCGAGGAACAAAAAGAAATTAAACGAGCTAACGATTAAGACAGGGAGTACTACAGGAAAAAGAAAGCCGAAAACAAGGTTAATAAAATATCGGATTTGACTGAACGTGAAAAACGAGCAGTAAGAAAAAAATGGAAAAAAGCATCAAAAAAATATAGAGACAAGAAAAAGATGTTTACAAATGCAGTCAGTGATACGCCTCCGCCTTCAGATAATGAGTTAGACATGCCATTATTACCATTACCACCCTCTCGCGATTTAATGCAAAGACAACGTGGAAGAAAAAGAGTAAAAAAAGACCGAGCAAAAGCTTATCGAAAAATATTAAAGCAACAAGATATAATTACAGAACTGAGACGTAAAAATGAAGCAATGAGGAAAAAATTAAAAAGAAAGGAACTATTACAGAAGAAGAAGAATATAGAAGACATGTCTCCTAATAGCAAAGTGGATGAATTAATCAAAGATATACCTGTGCCTCCTCAAGTACGCAAGCACCTGTTATTTGGGGAGGTATTATCAACTCAACTGAAGACGAAGGCAACATCATTACAGAAAAACTCAAAAGAGAGAGAAGTTTTTCAAAAATGTGTCAGTGGCACCGACATTAGGAAATATAAATTGTTGCATATGGTCAAGAGATTTATGCCTAAAGAGAAAAATAACAAAACTATTCTGAAATCAGACCAAAAAGTTCGCGAAGTAGTTTTGAAGCCGGATGTACGCCAAAAGATCAAGGAATTCTTCCAAAAAGACGATGTTAGTAGGATGTGTCCAGGTAAAAGGGACTTCGTAAAAAAAGATGGTGTCAAGAAACAAAAACGCGTCCTTTTATCGACAGTCAAAGCATTACATCCAAAGTTTGTTCAAGAAACTGGAATTAATTTACCATATACAACATTACTAAGAGCGAAGCCATTTTGGATCGTAGCACCAAAACTAAGGGACCGTGAAACTTGTCTGTGTGTCAAACATGAGAACTTCGAACTAAAACTAATGAAATTAAATAGCCTACATGAAACAAGTAGCCGTGACACCGAAGCATTTATTAAAGAATATGTTTGCGACTTGACTTCCTATAAGTGTATGAATGGATTATGCAATACTTGCAAAGAACTGACAGTAGTAGAAGGAGAAAACGTAGATTCTGTGACACATTTTCAATGGCAATCCGTAAACAAAGAAAGTATTATTAAGGGAGAGAAAAAGACATTTAAAATTACAAGTAAAGTTCCTATTACAACCACAGTCAAAGAGTTGAGAAAAACTTTAGCAGAAGAAATTCCAATTATGAAACAACATCTTTACGGCATTTACAACTATAATAAACAAAAAAAGGAGCTGAAAGAAAAAATGACTGAAAATGAAACCATGGTCCAAATTGATTTCTCAGAAAACTACACGACAAAATACTCAAAAGAAATACAGTCGTCGCACTTCGTCAAAAATCAATTAACTATTCATACTGGAGTTTATTACACACGAAATGAAGACCACCAGTTGCAAACCACGTCGTTTGCTACAGTGAGTGAAAATTTAGATCACCAGGCCCATGCAGTATGGGCACATATGAAACCAATTTTAAGGAAAATTATGGAAAATAAAAAAATTGATACCCTGCATATTTATTCAGATGGACCAACGTCGCAATATCGTAATCGTACAAATATAAATCTATGGCTCAAAACTTTAATTGACGAATTCAAACAAATCATAAAAGCTACTTGGACATTTAGCGAACCCGGACATGGAAAGGGCCCGATGGATGGTGTAGGTGGAGTCCTAAAAAGAACTGCCGATAGCCATGTGTTGATGGGGAAAGATATCAAGACTGCCTCAGAATTTGTAAACCTGTTTAAAGAGTCTAATATCCACGTGGAAGAAGTTTCTGTTGATGAAGTAAAACACATGAAGAAAATGATCCCTAAATCAATTGATGCTGTTCCAGGTGTAATGAAAATAACCAATATTGTTTGGGAAAAAGGCCCTGAAGTTATTATAGAATTGTTCCAATATAAAAATTTGAAGAAAGTGTTAAAACTGCAAATACTTTCCAGAAATGAATGCTGCGATTTTACCGAACCCACGGATGTTGATATGCCTTTAGAAATAGAATCGTGTGAACAAGAAATAACTAACATAAATTTTGAAGATCTAACGAACACCAATAACAGACAAAGCATTTTTAGAAGCATTTATGACTCGTCGTCATCTGATGATGATAATTTAAAAACAATTTCTGATCGTCAGAAAGTTCTAAAGGTCAGCGTTAAGGATAAAGCAGCCGGGTCGTCGTATAATACAAATAGCAAAGAAAATATTCATCCCAATTTAATTGGTCCTGGGACATTTTTATTGATTAACGTGCCTACCCAAAAGAGGAATATGTTCTATAGATACCTGGCCATCAGTCAGACTTTGGTTGAAGACGACGGAGAACTCAAAGTTACTTTCCTGAGATCAGTTCATAATACTGCAAAGATATTTCAGCTAGACCCAACAGATGTATCTTATATTACATTTGAACAAATTATAAAGATTATGCCTACGCCTTCACGGAAAATTGAAAAAAACCACGAGTATTACCATTTTAATACAAATGTTGATATATTTGAAAAATGTTAATTAATTAATATTTTAAGTTTTTTTTTATGCAGAAACGTGCCATTTTAGTTATTTTTTTCAAATGTATACGGTTGTGTTACCTATTTTGTTTATTTTATTAATAAATTCTTAAAAGTCTTATATGTGACTGTTAAATTGATTTGATTTGTGATTCTACTTTATCGATAAGACTGTATTTGAGGACTGATTTATAGTATTAATGACTAGGTACTGAAGTTAGACTTAGGCATAGTTTCAGTTGTTAAAGATTTAATTTAAAAAGAGTTAAGTACGACTAACTAACATAATTATAACAATAAGAGGTTTGTTACGATTTTTTTTTGTTTTGTTTATGCAATTGTCAATTCCATAATGTAATTTAAGTACTACAAGGATTGATTAAATATTATAAAAATATATTTTAATATTTATTACTTAAAAAAACCCCTTTACCAGTAACAAATCCCCGTCTACATCATTCAGTGAACGCCTCAGTCATTCCGGAAACACTAAATCATTTTCGGGAACACCACTTTTATTTGTTTTTTCTTCGTAATTTCAAATATTTTTAAACGGGTAAATTCTTATATACAAAGAAAATACAGTTCTTGTTATGATCCTAAGCAAGTTTACTTTTCAAGTCATTCGTATTCTCTAGTATAGAAACTTTAATGCTTGAAATTTGGGACTTATGATCATTTTGATTTTCAGTTAAATTATTTTTTTGAAATATGCTTATATTTATCAAAATTTTCTTTTGCACTTAGTTTAATATAATAAGCACTGTAAGAAATAATAATTAACTAATGTTTTTAAGACTGCTTACTATTTAAAAAAAAAAAATGATAATTGTTCCCGATATGACGAATTTTACTGCCGAGTTTGCTTAAAATAGCTGTAATAAAAAAAAAAGTGAAATCTGTGCGCGCCCCTTTTAAATCTATAAAGAACAATAAAGTTGCAATTATTTTATGTATTTAATGTTGCTATTCCTTTTAAGATTTTACGCGCAAATTCCTAAATCGGAATTCGCCACCTTGGTGGTTTTGGGCCAAAGTGATTTTGGTTTTACTGGAATAATAATTTTACAACTTTAATAAAAATAATAAAACAGTTTAGCACTTAAGAGGGTTTATACCTGCTGAGCTGGCAACGTTGCATTTTTGTTAGTTTTTCTCGATTATTCCATAAAAATTGAATGAAAATTAAAAATATTTTGTATACAAATTGTTCTAATATATAAGTTAATGTATCTACTGCAATAGTAATTCGTGATAGACTTTTATTTTCTTTAAAACCGAACAAATTATTACCTAACGGTTTTTATAAAAAATAAAAGTCTTATCACGAATTATTATTGCAGTAGACACATTAACTTATATATTAGAACAATTTGTATACAAAACATTTTTAATTTTCATTCAATTTTTATGGAATAATCGAGAAAAACTAACAAAATTGCAACGTTGCCAGCTCAGCAGGTATAAACCCTCTTAATCACGGCGGATAGTATACGGAAAATTGGACGGCCATCGTAGAAGCACGCGTGGTCTAGCGGTATAAGACTCGTTCTTCGTGTAAGGGGTCGATGGTTCAAATCCCGAGTGGGAATAGTACATTACTGCAGCGGCCGCGAAATAGGGGATTGCCGGCCGAGTAGTTATAGATGGCCGAGTGTTAACGAGGCCATCTAGAGATACGAGGCCGGCAATCCCTGTTCGTGGCCAAGGCTTGTATAGAGTTTTTCTCAAACATGCATCACCATCACCACCATCATCATCATCACCATCATGATCATCATCAACATCATCGTCATCACCATCATCATCATAATCATCATCACTATCATCATCATCACTATCATCATCATCATCATCATCAACAACATCATCATCATCTCATCATCACCATCATCATCTCATCATCACCATCATCATCGCCATCATCATCATCACCATCATCATCACCATCATCATCACACCATCATCATCATCATCATCATCTTACCTTACCTTAAATAAGCGTATTGGCAGAATGTCTTAATGAACCAAAACGCAAATATTGCTAATAGTTTTTTTTTTAATGGCTAAATGCTATGATGCCATAGACCTATAAACGTCATGGTATGAAACAATAGACGATCACTTTGCTGGCCTTGACCAGCAAAGTTGTATGAAATTCCATTATTGACCTCTCGTCTAGGCGGTCCCCCACCACCGGCTGCACCTGCACCTGCAACGTGACACTTCGTGGCGAATTATAAGGAACATAACGTCAATATTTAATAGCATGTTTGAGAAAAATTCTTTTTCTCAAAACATGCTTTGAAATGTATGCGTTAATGTCACGAAATGAAGCCATGAAGTTTGTTGTTTATGGCTCCCTACATTACTTCTTGGCCTAGGCCATAAAAGTAAGTATGGAAAACCATTATTGTCCGCTGCTGTAACTTTTTAAATTTGCTTACTAACACTAAACTGACAAAGGAAAAATTACATACAGCCAACTTACGACATTAAAAAAAATCTATCTTCTTTTATTTCTATAAAACCGCCTAAACTACTAATATAATAATATAATAATAATAATAATAAAAAGCATTTATTCAATCCACCACAGTTCCAGTAAGTACAATCAACAATTTTTCACTAATATAAATTACAATTAACTAATTACAAGACTTGTGTGGTGGAGACTGGTGCCTGAACTAGGGGAAACCTGTATTTCAGGTCACCAGGCCTCCAAAACCCAGATGTCAGCAACCACAGAGGTCATGCCGTGAAAACTGAACCTAACTAGAAAACATGTGGAGTACAAAAGCTATAAAAAGAAAAGATTTATCTTAATATAAATTTAACGAGTGTGCGAGTGTGTGTGTGTGTGTGTGTGTGTGAGTGTGTGTGTGTGTGTTAGTGTTTGCATGGGCGCGTGTATATTATACATTATACAATTGGAACCAAAAGTTTTTCAGTTGTACTGTAATCAAGAGTGAGGAGCCAGTTTTTGACAGTATTTTTGCAGGATATTTTAGCCAAGGGATATATATTCAAAGCAACATTTATCTTATTGTACAGAAAACTCCCAAGGTAACAGAAAAATCTGTGTGTAAAACGTGTGTTAAATTTTTGAGATGGACAGGTTAAGCACTTGCTGCGTTTGCTTGAGACAAGGCCTGAATCATAGGGTAGTAACGAATGTTTTCTGAGGATAATATGTAAAATGAACAATTGCCGGACCGTTAGTACTTTACAATATTTGTAGAGGTCGGTAGTTGGAAAAAGAAAAGGTAGGAAAGAACTTACTTTGAGGATAGCTCTTTGGGCTCTTTCCAGTTGCAATATGTGAGTTTTATGTGCCCCACCCCAAGAATCGATACAATACGACAGAATAGATTGGACTAAGGCAAAGTAAACAATTCTTAACACATTTTTATCAGCCACATGTCGGAGATTTTTGAAAATGTATATTAATTTTCGTGTTCTTGCTGTGAGTTGTTTAATATGGTCTTGAAAGTTCAATTGATCATCAACAATAATGCCAAGGTATTTAATGTGTGATGCTTTTTCAATCCTCAAACAATCACAGCCAGGCAGCTGGGGGTTTAAGCAGGTATGAGCTGTGATGTGAGATGGCGATGAGTCCGTATAACTGCTAGCTTTCATAGAAAACATCAAGAATTTAGTCTTGTCTACATTTAGAGAAAGTAAGTTTTGATTCAGCCAATTTGTCACTACATTAAAACCACTCTGTGCATGCTGAAAGACCTCACTCCACGTGCTTCCACGAAAAATCAGGGCGGTATCGTCTGCAAAGGTAATAACTTCTCCGTATTGCAACTGGAGTTGGCATAGATCGTTAATATACGCAAGGAACAGAGTAGGACCAAGGATACTGCCCTGGGGGACGCCGTAGGCCACACGAACCTCATCACTAGTATATTTACCTATCCTAACATACTGCGTGCGATCCGACAAGTAGTCCTTGAAAAGTTTCAGCTGGAGACCCCTGATACCTATTCTTTCCAGCTTTGTCACAAGGAGGGGGACCGAGACTGTGTCAAAGGCTTTAGCGAGATCTAAAAATATAGCTATTGATTTTTGCTTCTTATCTAAATTATTTACTATGAGGTCAGTCAACCGGTGTACAGCATCTGAAGTTGATTTACCTGCTCTAAAACCAAATTGTGAAGGTGAGATTAGGTTATTGCTTTCTAGGTAATTAAGAAGTTGGGAATTCATGACGCGTTCCAAAATTTTTGAAAGTGCAGGTAGAATGGAAATAGGCCTATAGTTATTGGTACAGTCTCGGTCACCATTCTTATGAACCGGGATTATTTGAGCTTTTTTAAACAGTCGCGGAAAAACTCCACTCGACAATGCCAGATTGCACACATGAGTAATAGACGGAATAAGGATATTTTTATATTTTTTTAGAAACTGACCAGAAATTTTATCACATCCCACAGCACAGTCCGATCGCAGGTTACGTATATGGATGTCAACTTCACCTTCATCAACGGGGAGCATTCCAATTGAAAAAGGACATTCATAGGCTGCAATTTTATTTGTCAGATCAATCAACCTATTTGGAATTTTTTCAGCCAGAGATTTACCGACATTTGCAAAAAAACTGTTTACCTTATTTATTGAACCCATTGGGTTGGCAGCATCGATTAGTTCAGAAGGGATGTCTTTTGACTTAGAAGTATAAGTAATATCTTTGATGGTCTCCCAGAGCTTTTTAGAATTTGACCCTGCTTTTCTTATCTCAGTTTTTTCATATTCTCTCTTAATTTTTTTTAATAGTGAGTTGCAAAAATTTCTATATCTAATGTAAGTCGTTTTTAGAATCTCATTGTCTGATGTTTTTTTAACTTTTTTGTGTAGGTTATCTCGATTCCTCACACATCTCAACAACCCTGGTGTGATCCATGGCTTTTTAATTCTTTTCCGATTTGAAATGTTTACTAACCTGGTGTTAGTTTCTATAATCTTAGTCAATGTATCAACCAGGTAGGAGGTCGCAACATTTACATCATGCATGTCAAATATTGGTTTTAAGTTCAAATTTTGCATGTCCTGGTCCATTTTTTTATCATCAGTTCGCTGAATAACTGGTTTAACCTGTTTTTTGGATGTTATGCGGTGAAGAAACAAGATGACACAATCGTGGTCAGTAAGAGACGAGTTTACAACACAGCAGTGAGCAGTAAGTTTTGTCTTGAGCATCAGGTGGTCAAGACAAGTTTTGCTATGAGTTGGAAGGTTGTGGGCTGGTAGGAGGCCATGTGCAGCTATTAAATTTAGATATGTCGATGCTCGTGTGTCAGAGCTATATTCAGTTATGTCAATATTTATATCACCAGCCAGAACGATATTTTGGTAATTTGAACATTTAAGAAAAAGTGAATTTAGAGATTCCACAAAATTAGATATATTTCTTTGACTAGGTGGGCGATAGACGGCGAAAATTAATGTGTTATTATTGATTTTTAATTGTAAACAATTTGCATCCAACAGTAATTGGTTCATCAACGGATAATGTTAAATTTTTCTTGCAATAAACCACGACGCCCTCATTTTGAGTTCTATTATTTTTGGTGCTATAGTAATTGTAATCGCTCAATGAGGGAATTTGTCGAGTAGAGGGCAACCAGCATTCTGTTAAAATAATAACATCCCATGATATCTCAGACCGAGCTATCAAGGTAAGCAAACCAGGGAAATTGCAGGAAATACTTCTTATATTTTGTGAAAGTATTTTGAGACTGTGTTCGGGTCTTTGCAAGAGTGAGTTACAGTCTTCCAAGTCACACGCCATGGAATGTGCTACCCTTATCGAATCTAGGTCGTTATTTAACAAAATCTGATTATCCATAGAAAACAAGTAGGGTTAGGTAGATATGTGATAATGGTAGTCGAATGTCGTTTTGACTTGGTAGGGTAATAGCTCAGTATTATAATAATTGAGAGTGTTATGAGGAGTTCGGGTTGTCGTAGGAAGAAAATAAACAATAAATATTTAGATTTGTGCCCTGAAGAATTAAAGTATATTAATTTAAGTGTGACAAACGTTGTTTTAAACGAAGTTCTAATAACGAGATTTGAATAACAGTACAACAAGTGCTTTGGTGTATTTAATTGTGTTGTGTTAACCTGCGAAAAACCCAGGTAAGTGTTAGTGTAATTATTATAAGTATGTATATTTTGAATTGTGTTTAGTATTTTTGTATGAGAGCAATAATGGTTTTGTATGTAGTAATGAGTAAATATGTATTTAATAACGACAAAAAATATGGCATAGTTGTGTGTAATTTGTATTGTGTCACTTATGAGATAATAACAGAAGCAAAAAATTGTAAACATGCAAACGTAATCTAGTCACTTTAAATCACTAATGTCCTTATCAGATTCGATCAATATTGGTGGCATGCCATCTCTTTGACGAATATACACTTTTCCATAAGATGTCCAGCTGGTGGCATGTTCATGGGTTTTCTTATACTGTCTGGCCAGGTAAAATAAATGCTGCGCTTTAAATGTTAAGAATTCTGAAATATAGATCGGTTTGTTAGGGCCGGGCAGCTCGATGAGGGATGTATTAAGTTTCGTTCCTCCTTTCATCTTATTGAAAGCAATACAGGAACGCAATAAATTATCCTTCATGACTGTAGTATTGAATTCCACAACAACAGAGCAGTTTGATTCCATTTTGGACTTGATGCGAAAAGTATTTCGAATATCCGAGTTCTGTATGGGTAGCTGAAGAACAGTGCCTAATTTTATGACCAAATTTGTTAAAGAATTTTTGTTTTCACCCTGGATTTTTGGTATATTCCTGATTTCAAGAGAAGTTGCTCTCGTCTTCCTTTCAGTGAGTTCAATTTGTTGTTCAAGCGATGTAATTTTGTCTTTGAATGATTTATTTTCTTGTTGTAAGGCGGTCAGTTTGTTGACTAATTCATCGTATTTGTGGGACATAAACTCCATAGATTTCTGAATTTCAGAGTTTTGAGACACTACTGAAGCTAAGGTTGTTGTCAGTGTATCAAATTTGGCATCTTGCTTTTGACAATATTCGAAGAATAATTGTTTAATTTCTGTCAAAATGGTGTCTTTGCCCTCCGGCGATGGCTCGGCGATTTTTCTTTTTACACGCCTTGTAATGAAGTTTAACTTGTCGGCAGGGCTCTGTTCCACCTCGACAGAGTCATGGAGATTAGGGTCAGAAGCATAGTGTTGAATGTAAGTCGAAGAGGAAGATTTCTCTGACGATTTAGTCGGTGTGCGGTGCAACGGCATTGTTTTAATTTGATTTGTAGGCCTAAATTACCGGCAAGTTGCAGTCCGGAGGGCGCGTACGCAATAGATGATATTTCAATGTGTGCGGCAGAGATGCGCGTTTATTTGCTAATGCACATGTATGAGTAATCGTAGCGTATGAGTTGAGTAACAAAGTCTCTGTCTAGCGGTGTTGTCTTACTCACGCGGGCGCCTCTGTTTCACCGAGCGTTTATGTGCTCCTGGTAGCCGAGTTCAAATATTCACTGGTATAAAATAAATTATTTAATTTTTTAAAACTTCACGCACGTCTGTGTGCTACCGAGATCCGAGGGGAAGTGAACTACTGGTGATGGATGGATGGATGGATGTATGGATATATGAATGTATGGATGGATGTATGGATGTACGGATGGATGTATGGACGTATGGATGGATGTATGGATGGATGGATCGATGGATGGATGTATGGATGGATGTATGGATGGATGTATGGATGGATGGATGGATGGATGTATGGATGGATGGATGTATGGATGGAAGTATGGATGGATGGATGTATGGATGAATGGATAGATGGATGGATGGATGGATGTATGAATGGATGTATGGATGGATGTATGGGTGGATGTATGGATGGATGGATGTATGGATGGATGTATGGATGGATTTACGGATGGATGTATGGATGGACGGATGGATGGATGTATGGATGGATGTATGGATGGATGTATGGGTGGATGTATGGATGGATGTATAGATGGATGTATGGATGGATGGATGGTTGGATGGATGGATGATGATGATGATGATGATGATGCATGTTTGAGAAAAGCTCTATACAATCCTCGGCCGGAAGAGGGATTGCTGGACTCGTTTTATCCGGCCTCGTCTACGACTCGGCCGTATACCCCAAATCTCGTCCATCAATCCCTTACTTCACGGCCTCTGCAGTAATGTACTATTTCTACCAGTAACGGGGTTTCTCTAAATGACTGCTTGCATGCGGGACCTAAACTGCAACGTGATATTGCGGAGATCATTTGCAGATTTCGGTTACATGAATATGTCTTCACAACAGATATTAGAATGATGTTCAGGCAGATCTTAATTGATGAAGCAGACCGGCGGTATCAGCTGATCTTCTGGAGAGAATCACCGTAGTTTCCTTTACTTCTTTACCGACTTAACACGGTGACATACGGTATGAAGTCTAGCCCATACCTTGCGATTCGGGCTTCGAGGCAGTTAGCAGAGGATGAGGAGTCGCGATATCCGGCGGCGGCGCGTTTCCTTCGTTCTTCGGTTTATATGGACGATATTCTGGCCGGAGCTGATACTCCAGGTGATGCAGGACAACTAAAGCAGGAGATGACGGCCTTGTTGCGCTCAGGCGGTTTTGAGTTAAGTAAGTGGACGTCTAACTGCAAGGAACTTTTACATGATGTACCGGCAGAACATCTGGAGAAACCCCGGGTTTTCGATAATGCAGAGGGATTGGAATTTTTTAAAATTTTAGGCATTCAGTGGGATCCTAATAGCGATAGCTTCTCGTATCATACAAAACTTGATGGTACAGATAGCTGTTCGAAACGGTCCATTTTATCGGCATTGGCTAGGATCTTTGACCCATTGGGATGGATCACTCCTGTGATATTTCGAGGCAAAGTTCTCATGCAGAAGTTATGGTTATTACAACTGTCGTGGGACGATACGCCACCTGCTGATGTTATTGAGGAATGGCGTGGTATAGTAGGAGACTTGTCTAAAATGTCTCAACTTCAGTTAGAACGATACGTTTTGAAAGATTCTAAATTTTGTTCTCTCCACGGTTTTTCAGATGCGTCAGAGCTCGGGTACAGCGCAGCGGTTTATCTGAGAACTGTAGGACAGAATGGCGAGGTCAAAGTTAGCTTAATGATGGCCAAATCGCGGGTGGCCCCGGTAAAATCGAAATTAACAATTCCTAAACTTGAGCTTAGCGGTGCGGCTTTACTAGTGCGGTTATTGAAGTATGTTGGTGAAGCTCTCAAAGACGAAGTAGTTGTTGAGGAGATTTTTGGGTGGTGTGATAGCACGATTGTCTTGTCGTGGTTGCGGTTATCTCCTCACTTATTACAGACATTCGAAGGTAATCGCATATCACAGATAGTTAATTGTGGGTTAAATATAACTTGGCGACACCTGCCTTCAGAGATGAACCCAGCTGATGTTGCGAGTCGCGGTTGTCGTGCATCAGAATTACTGGGTCATTTTTTTGTGGTGGGGACCTACATGGCTGGCAGGTGATGTAGAAACCTGGCCTAGTAATATAATTGACAAAGCTCAAAAATGACTTACCCGGTTTACGGAAAACAAACATTAAAGTGTTAACGGGGGTATTTGAGACTAACTCTATATTCACTCGGTTTAGTACTTTAAATATGCTATTAGCGGTGGTAGCATATTGTTTACGGTTTGTTCGCAATGCTAATAAATCTTCTACGAAACTTGTAGGTCCACTGACTGTTTCGGAGAGATGCTTTGCTTTGGAACGTTTAATTAAATTGATACAAAATGCGGAATTCGCGGATGATATTAGTTGCTTAAAACAAGGTAGACTATGTACCAAGCGGTTGCGCCGGCTCGGGCCTTTTATCAGTGATGACGGTTTATTGCGCGTTGGGGGTCGCCTGGAGCATTCTAGTCTGTCCTTCGGGAAGAAGCATCCTGTTATTTTACCAAAGCGTCACCCTTTAGTGAATTTGATTGTGGATCATTTCCATATAGTATATTGTCATGCGGGTGCTACAGTGTTACTGGCAGTATTACAAAAACAGTTTTGGATTTTATCGGCGGCACATGTAATTCGTACACGCATTTTCAAATGCATAAAATGTTTTAGAACTAAAGCACGGCCTACGGAGCCGATGATGGCGGCATTGCCTAGTGATAGAGTGAACGCGACGGGAGTTTTTCATACCGTGCAAACGGATTTTGCAGGTCCTTTCATTATAAAACATTCGCGGGTGCGGAACGCTAAAACACTGAAAGCGTATCTTTGTGTTTTTATTTGTTCCTCGTCAAAATGCGTTCATTTAGAGTGCGTTACGGATCTTTCAACTGAAGGTTTTCTTGCCGCTTTGACGCGATTCACATCTCGACGCGGGCTTCCAAGTGTGATACGTTCAGATTGCGGAACCAACTATGTTGGCACTAACAGACACTTGAGCGAGGTACAAAAATACTTGGCTTCTCGGGAAGTCCAACAGGGGATCACTAGTGAAGCAGCTAAGCAAAATATATCGTGGTGTTTCAACGCTCCTGCGGCGCCACATTTCGGCGGTTTATTTGAATCGACGGTTAAATCAGCCAAGACCTTATTGCGGCGGGTCATAGGTGATCAGGTGTTAACGTACGATGAGTTGGTAACGGTTTTTACTAGAATCGAAGCGGTTTTGAATTGTCGTCCGTTATGTCCCTTGTCTCAGGACCCCAAAGATTTTGAGGTTCTGACACCTGCTCACTTTCTTATAGGTAGGCCATTACTTTCAGTTCCAGAGTATAATCTCGAAGATGTACCCAATTCACGGCTAAATCGATTTAATTTAATTAAAGCTATGTGCCAACGTATTTGGAGAAAATGGAGTGATCAATATTTACATTATCTCCAAATGCGAAGAAAATGGACATGTCCGACAGATCCACCTAATAAAATAGGTGATTTAGTTTTGATTAAAGACGAGAATTTGCCTTCCTTAAAATGGAAATTAGGCAGGATTGAAGATTTACTACCGGGAAGTGATGGGGTTGTAAGAGTAGTAAGACTTAAAACCTCAACAGGCACAATGATGCGTCCGGTAGTTAAAATTTGTAGACTTCCTCTTGATGACTAAGTTGTTAAATTGTTTTATTAGTTAAGTAGTTATGATATGTTTTGACTATGGTTTAAGAGTTGTTTGGTTTTTAGTGTTGCGGTAAAGCGGTTTATTACAACACTAAGCAGTTAATTGTATGTTTTTGGTTGATAAAGGCTTAAGCCTTTCTCGGGCGGGGGTATGTTTCATTTTAATTAATACCAATAAATAACTAACTTTAAAAACGCGGCATTACACATGATATTCAACATCACATACATTAACACTTGCACTTTATTATTATATATTTGTCTCTTCTCTTTGGGGTTGGGCGACGTATAAAAACTCCAAGCTAAGCGCCGTACTGGCAACGCGCGTCGCGGAAGATTTGAAATAAGAAAAAAAGAAGATTCGGACTCTCGGTTTTGATGGCGATGGCGGCCGCCGTGTGTTTTAAATATATTATAATTTAACAATAATCAAAGACTTTGTGGTGAAATTTGTGATTGTGTGTGGAGCGGACGCTTTTTACGGGGTAAGCATAGGACATAATAATATTATATTTTACATTAAGTTTTTCTTTACACTCTTATTATTCTTATTACACAAAAGAAAACTAAGGAAATCGAAAGATAAAACTAAAGTTTTGAACCAGCGCAGTAAGGAAATTAATCGTACAACATTCATAGTAACAAATGGACTATCATAAATTATTTAATTCCAGCCTTAGTAAGGTTTATCAAATGTAATATTAATTACATTTATAAATTATATTTAATCAATAACTAGGTATATTTTGACAATATATTCAGTTTTGACAAAAATTTTACATATGCATGTACTAATCAGTCTTGAATTATCCACATTTTAGTCACAGTATAAAAGGTATTAAAGATTAATTAATAATAATAATATTGCAATATCAATCTAACAATATAAAAAAAATCTGCAATAATCAAACAATTTGCCATTTAGTAAGGTCTAATTAAAACACTGGGGCGAGAAAAATGTGAGGATTTTTTAATAGACAATTTTCATACTGTTTCTCTTGTCCCGGAAATAAACTATATTTCTTTTACAAACTTCACCTATCTTATCTAATATTCTGCAGTAATTATTACAGTTTTGGCTTAAACATTTTACAAGACACTAAAAATTGAAAGTTATATTATTGCAATTAGACAAGTTAATTGTTAAGTTTTTTTTTGGAACTGATATGTTATTGTTGGTAAAAACGGATAAAATGTTATTGCAGCCAAGTAAGTCGATGTGCGAACAAAACGCATCCGAAATAATAAAAAAAAAACTCAAGTCATAACTTTTCAATTAAGCCGTCAACGTTAAATATTATATTCGTATTCGCTTGTTTTTCTAGTTTTTCGCTTGTTTTTCTAGTTATTTCCGCCATTAAGGGAAAATAATAATAATTCTAGTTATTTTGTTATTAAAAATGAGTGATTCGAGTGACGAAGACGTATTAGTTGGCAAATTATTTTCATTATCCTTGTTCTCTAGTGTAAATGTAGGAGAAATAGGATGAGCAGAAGGAATTTCAACATCAGGCGGGATATCTTCAATATTTAATGGAGTGCTCCATGGGTCTTCAAAATCAGTTTTTAATATTTTAGAAGTTGATGGCTGATTTAGTATGTCAGTGTGAGACTTCAGATTAATACTGCTAACAATACCTTTGCATATTTTTGACTTATTTTCGATTGAGTCTTCTAAGTACCCCTCAGCTACAGTGCTAGACTTCCATCCTCCGTGCCGCTTAAGGGTCGTCAAATCGGCACCAGAGTCCGCTAGTAGTGTTGCAGAGGTCCTCCTAAAGCAATGGCCTGTGTATTGCTCAGGTGATGTCAAGCCAAGGAAAGTTGCGATTTCCCGTGGCAAGCTACCAATTTTGTTAGGACCCATTGGCTGGTTAATACATTTTCCTCTGCGATAGCCAAGGAAAAATCTATCGGTTGATGTTTTTGCTGGCCGTAGGTTTTGATATTTCTTAACAACTTCAACATATTCGTCACGAACTACAAAGTTTCTTTCGATATTTGTTTTTGTGTCTGGTAACTTAAATAGAAGTAATTTTTCAGAATGTTTCTCAACATTGTTTGTCTTGAGGTATGTGAGCTCTTGGGTCCTGCATGCTCCGCTAATTCCTATGATGAGGACTACCTAAAATATGAAGAAAGGATTAGTTTTCTAGTAGTTATAAAGTTCAACAAAGTATTATGAGGCATTTTTTGTACTTAATTGTTTTAACTATACATTGTTAAGAAAAAAAAACTATTATTATTACTTACTTTTGTACTTAGATGTTCAGAGTCTGGAGCTTCATTTAAAAATTTTGTTATATCTGCGGCCGTAAAAATCTTGGATTTTTTTGGTTTATGACCAGATGAGGTTTTTTTTAAAAATGCCAGCAACTTTGGATACTTCTCTACATGAACATTCTTCTTTAGTTTTAGAGTCGCCTTAAGCATGGAAAATATGCTCCACAGAGTGCTTGGCTTCATGCTTTTGGCCAAGTTGATAAAATATGACAAAATTAAAGTTTCTGAAAAGGTTTTTGCACCTTTTTTATGTCTCCATGTATTGAAAAGGTCAAACGCTTTCATGTATCTTAAACGGGATTTTTCAGGCAATAAGTTCAATTCCGCATTTTGCACGGTTTCCCGTAATTCCACAGGTGTTAATACGTCTTCGTCACTCGAATCACTCATTTTTAATAACAAAATAACTAGAATTATTATTATTTTCCCTTAATGGCGGAAATAACTAGAAAAACAAGCGAAAAACTAGAAAAACAAGCGAATACGAATATAATATTTAACGTTGACGGCTTAACTGAAAAGTTATGACTTAAGTTTTTTTTTTATTATTTCGGATGCGTTTTGTTCGCACATCGACTTACTTGGCTGTCATAACATTTTATCCGTTTTTACAACAATAATGAAGGTTAATGTTGAATGCTGATATTTATGAATTAAAATATAAGTTGTAAGACAGTATGTAGTGTTTTTTACTCGATGCACTTCATTAATTGTGATGTTAAAAATTCAGCACTTTTAACGTTTTACGTTTTGTTAGCTGTCAAATACCTAGGTTGTTTGATAAGTACCCGTTTTCTGAATTTATTAATATCACTGGCCGAAAATATGTATACAACCTTTTTAAGCCATTTTTCAGAGGCGGAAAATTAAAAAAAAACTAACAGCATTCTTTTGTTTTTTTCTCATTTGACAGCGATTCAGTGAAAGCGAGAACTTTAAATTGTTAAAATGGAGAAAGAACAGTATCGGTCTGTAATTCGATTCCTGTTTTTGGAAGGAAAAACGTGTGATGAAATAAAAGGAAGAATGGATGCGGTTTACCGCGACTGTGCACCTTCTATGACAACGATCAGATATTGGTTTAACGAATATAAGCGGGGGAGGACAACCCTCTTTGATGAGGATCGCCCAGGCCGCCCTATTGAGGTGACTGCAGACGATATGGTTAATAAAATTTTAAATATCGTTTTAGCCGACCGCCGAATTAAACTTCGAGAAATTGTTGATGCTGTAAACATTTCAATCGAGCGGGTACAAAACATATTGGAAGAAAAATTGGGTATGAAGAAGGTATCGGCGAGATGGGTGCCGCGTTTACTCACGGAGGAACAAAAACAGAACCGACTGACTACTTCGGAGCAGTGTTTGGCCGTGTTCAAACGTAACCCGAAGGAGTTTCTGCGTCGTTTCGTGACTGTAGACGAAACGTGGGTTCACCATTACACCCCGGAAATGAAAAATCAGTCGAAGCAGTGGATTTTACCGGGCGAACCTGCTCCAAAGAAAGCAAAAACCGTCCCTTCGGCTGGAAAGGTCATGGCGACCGTTTTTTGGGATTCCCAGGGTATTATATATATCGGCTACTTAGAAAAAGGGAAAACGATAACAGGACAGGACTATGCCAATTTATTGGATAAATTTGACGCTGTGTTGAAGGACAAACGGCGCCATTTAAAAAAGAAAAAACTACTGTTTCATCACGACAACGCACCAGCCCATTCGTCCAGAGTTGTGGTGGCTAAATTAACACAGTTACGCTACGAACTGCTGCCTCACCCTCCCTATTCTCCAGATTTAGCCCCATGCGATTTCTTTTTGTTTCCCAACCTGAAAAAATGGCTCGGTGGTAAGCGTTTTGGATCAAATGACGAAGTCATTGCCGCTACAGAGGGCTATTTTAGTGACTTTCAGAAATCATACTTTTTGGATGGCTTATTGAAGTTGGAATATCGGTGGAACAAATGTATAGAGTTAAAAGGTGACTATGTAGAAAAATAAATGCATGTATACAAAAATAACTGATTATTTTTTGCATAAACGGGTACTTATCAAACAGCCCTCGTATCACTTAGCTGCCTTCAAATGTCAAAATTATTTCTTCACTTGTGGATAAAAAGCGATTTTCTCAATAGATGTCAAACAAACAAAAAGGGCTTTCCGAGCTAGTGAGGTGAAAAAATCTTTCAGCTCTTTTATCTATACCTTACCTATTGAATACCACAAGCATCAAACAAAAGAAAAAAAAAAACAAACTCTGGACGCGCTTGGAAGCCGTCTAAAGCGGAGACGCGTGATGCTTTCATTACACACGTTAGATCTGATGCTGAAATCAGTCACGCAATAGAGATTCGCTTGAAAACGTTAAATGAAAAAGGAGTATCGCCTCAACCATACATGATTATAGTTGGTGAGTCAATGAAGGACATCAAATCATTTTTAGTAATTGTAAATTCAGCTATATATCAACGGGCGAAAATTTTTGCAAGCAGTCGACACTTGTTACAAAGCTATTTGGGCCTTAAATGCCGAGTACGGGAGCGATTCATACGCTATTTGGTATTTTTTGCAACGCGGTATGATAGAGGCTCAACTACAGCGGAGTCACTCTTAACTGATTGCCATTTGTGAGTGTCCTATATTTTTGATGTACCTGACTGACTATGTTAACTGTCTTATTAATATTATAGGTAAAAAATTACTAAGACTGAATATAATAATCACAAAAATTTACAACATATAAATTTTTGTTTTAGTAGAGAAGTGTCTGTATCGTATCTTTTTGACACAGACACATTATTAGTAGTTACGGTTACCTTGCAATTACCATTTTATTTTAATTTTTCAATTGTAAAAGTTGGTAAAAGTTAAGTTCTATCATTGATTAATAAGTTATACCTTACAATTTTGTAAGAAAAATTATTTTTTTCTCTCTATTGTAGAAGTTGACTATTTCTGTTAATTTTATATAATCTAAACGGTGTCCAAAGCAACTATAGTCTAGTTTTAATGTTTATTAGATTTTTAACTGTTTAAAGTAATTTATAAGCGTTTAATGACATGTTGACTTGTTTTATATGCCGTAAGCAGGTACAGAATATAAAAACTCTTAAATTGCACTTTACGATATTACATAACCCTGTAGAACTACGAACTTATAAATGTATGGAAGATGACTGTAATCGCCAATTTCAATTGTTTAATTCTTTTAGAAGGCATATTATGCGCGAACATTTGTCTAACACCACTGACAATTCTTTACAAGTATTACCGTCACCAGATGTAGTAGTCTTGGAAGCTAGCCTGAATCCTGATACGGACCAGCCAATATTGCCATGTAATTTTAAAGCCTTACCCCCTCCAGAGCCTTTATCATGTAATGAGATAGTTGAGAGTGGACTTTCAATATTTTTCGCAAGTTTGTATGCCAATCAATCTTTGCCAAGAAACGTTGTTCAGACTGTAGTCAGTGGATTTAGTCAATTTATGGCTAGTGCTTTATTATTAGCAATAAATAAACAACTGGAAAAATTAACTTCAGATAATATTATCCCTCAGAATAGTATAAATACAGTTAGAAATAAAATTGAGCGTTTGTTACTACATCCTTTGAGTCAACTAGATACCGAACATAAAAGATTAGAGTACTTTAAAAATAAGGACACATACATCAAACCAGAACCATTGGTTATAGGTGAAAGATTGGAAAGAGTTAAATGTTTAGGTATTAGCCGCCTCCAACCAGTTACATGTGAACAGCATTTCATACCCCTTCGCAAAGTTTTAAAATCATTCTTTTCTCTTGAGTCTGTCCTATCTGAAACTCTAAGCTATATGAGTTGTCTAAACAGAATAGGTGAAAACATTGCAATAGAAAACTTTATTCAGGGATCATTTTGGCGCAGCAGGTTATGTCAACGACAAGGAAAAACTGTGATTCCTATCTTTATATTTTTCGATGATTACGAGACTGGAAACGCATTAGGCTCCCGAGCAGGACAACGCAAGTTAGGTGCAGTTTACGCCTCTACTCCCTGTTTACCCCCATGTCGTTCATCAGCGATCAGAAACATATTTTTACTTCTTCTATTTCACTCATCCGATAGAATCGCATTTGGAAACAATGTTATCTTTCGATGTATAATTGACGAGCTCAACTATCTGAGCGAACATGGTATCGAATTCAACCTGCCGGATTTCAAAGGCGTAATTCATTTCGAACTCGGCTTGATTTTGGGAGATAATTTAGGTATCCATGCTAAAACAGGTTTTGTTGAAAGTTTTTCGGCAAATTATTCTTGCAGAGTTTGTAAAGTTTCCAAACAAGTTATGAAAACTCAGTGCATTGAAAACAGAGATATTTTACGTAATATGTTAAATTACGAAAACGACTTACGTCTTAGTAATCACTCGGAGACGGGTATTAAACAAAAATGCGTATGGCTAGATGTAACAGATTTTGATTTATTTAACCAGGTTGGAGTTGATAGCATGCATGATATATTAGAAGGTGTTGCTAAGTATGTAATGCAATTTGTTCTACTTCAGTACTTGAGACGTTTTAAGTTTTTTACACTAACTGAGCTGAATAACAAAATTCATGCTTTTGAGTATGGTCCTGACTGTAGAAATCAACCCTGTACTTTTTCAATGGATCATTTAATTCAAGGAAATGTTCGTCTATCAGCATCAGAAATGCTAACATTTTTACGATATTTTGGTTTATTAGTAGGAGAATTGGTACCTAGAGACAATGACATTTGGATATTGTATCAAAAACTAAGAACTGTTTTAGAAATAACTCTGTCCACAGCATTTGCTAAAGGAACAGAGGAATTATTACAGGCGGCAATAACCGAGCTGAACACTTTGTATCTATCACTAACCAATGACTCCTTAAAACCTAAATTCCATAATTTACTTCTTTACCACAGTGCACTAGAAAGATTTGGTGCAATTGTCTCTTTGTGGTCGATGCGTTTTGAAGCTAAACATAGAGTTTTTAAAATGGCTTCAAATGTATCATGTAATAGAAAAAATATTACTCTAACTTTAACGACAAAACATCAACTACAGTTAAATGAAACGTTTCTTAAAGGCAAATTGCCTCAGATCCTTAGGACCGGTCCAGTTGTTCGTGTCATTAGTGACGAATCCACCAATAATCAATTCATACAGTCTAGTTAACAATTATTGCAAAATAAGTCCCTTGTACAAGTTACTTGGGCCACTGTGTGTACTACACGTTATGTTAAAGGTACCATCTTAATTTATGATACAATCTTAATCTATATGTATAAAAGAAGAAACTGACTGACTGACTGACTGACATATCAACGCACAGCCCAAACCACTGGGCCTATAGATTCCAAATTTGGCACGTAGGTTCCTTATAAGGTCTAGGGGTGCACTAAGAAAGGATTTTTCAAAATTCACTCCCAAAGAGGGTGAAACGGGGGTCCAAAGTTTGTATGGGGAAACAAGATTCGTTCGACTATTTTATTCGAAACTTCACAGAAGTACTCCTAACGATAAATGAGTAAACACATGTTTCAGGTTTTTTGAGAATTCAACCCCTAAAAGGGGGGAAAGGGGTAACAAAGTCTGAAAATCAACATGGGTGTTGTTTCTAGGGTTTATCGGGTCACTGGTTATGAAAACAACAACGGTTTTAAAATCCGACGTGGCAGACGTAAAATACCATCTCCCTGGATGGGGTGCGATGGGGTTGAAATGTCTAAATAAACTAAATGACTGTTGATATATCAACGCACAGCCCAAACCACTGGACCTAGAGACTTGAAATTTTGCACATAGATACCTTATACAATGTAGACATCCACTAAGGAAGGATTTTTGGGAATTCCGACGGGAACGGGAAAAAACGGGATTTATATATTCGATTCCGAGTGACCCTATCTCAGTAACTATTATAACTAGACTCTTCAAATTTGATACACAAGTAGGTATTATATTAGTTTAAACATTAATTTCAGGATTTCTCAAAATTCCCACGGGATAAGGAGAAAACGGGATTTATATATACAGTTCAACGGGATCCTATAAACTATAATTATTAGACTCTTCAAATTTGGCATAGAAGTGGGTATAATTATAATAGTAAAAAATTGTTTTTAGGATTTTCGGAAATTCCCACGGGATAAGGAAAAAACGAGATTTTTCGTTTTACTGGTCGTAGAAGACTGAAATTCGGCATGTAGGTTGCTTGGGGAGTGTAGAGTAGAGAAGGATTGAGAGAGGGCTTTCCAAAATTCCCACGGGAACGGAAAAAAGGGGATGTTTCGTTTTACTGGTCGTAGAAAGCTGAAATTCAGCATGTAGGTTGTTAGGGGAGGGTAGAGGAGCGTTGAGAGAGGACTTTCCAAAATTCCCACGGGAACGGGAAAAAACGGGATTTTGCGTTTTACTGGTTGTACAAAGCTAAAATTTCAAAATTCATAAGTTTATATTGTAAGTAGCCCGCAAAGGGCTCCTTAACCGACTTCAAAAAAAGGAGGAGGTTATGCATTCCACTTTATGTATTTTTTTATGTAGGTGTATGTTCACCGATTTCTCGATCAATTGTGGACCGATTATAAAAATTATTTTTTTATTCGAAAGAATACAATATACTCCTGAGATGGTTCTATTGTCACCAAATCAGGATCTGATGACGGGATCTCAGGGAAATCGAGGGCAACCCTCAAATTTTGTAGGCACGCATTACGTTTTTCATATATTTTCTCAAACTATTTAAGTGTTTGCGTCTGTTAGACATCATCTTATGGTGATGAGCTGATGATGGAAGGTAAAACTCCTTAACGGTTAGGAGTTGAGGATATTTTTTCAAATATTATAGGTAAGTATATACCGATAGTAGTATTCTTTCAGGTTATCCAGGTGAGCTGATGATGGAAGGTTAAACTCCTTAACGGTTAGGAGTTACAGGAAGTTTCTTTAAATATCATATGCACGTATAGACCTTTAGTTGTATTCTTTCTGGTTATTCAGATGAGCTGATGATGGAAGGTATAACTCCTTAACGGTTAGGTCACACAACACCTTAACAAGATACTATTATATGTATAATATCAATGCTAAGTAGGTACACAGCGCTTCGAAGGTAAGAAAACATTGAATTATACCTAATGCAGGACAGGGGAAAGTAATAATAGGTTTTATATTATTGTATATAAAGAAAGTTTAGTCGGGCTTGCTTGCACGCTTGCTTGCACGCTTACTTGCGCGCTTTCTTGCACGCTTGCTTGCTTCCGTGCATGCATGCTTGCTTGCTTCCGTGCAAGCATGCTTGCTTGCATGCTTGCTTGCTTGCCTGTATGCTTGCTTGCTTGATATCTTGGTTCTTTGGAATACTCATGGTACACGCGAGCGAAGCCGCGGGCAAAAGCTAGTTTCTAATAATTCACTGCCTGTGTTCTTTAAAGTTGAAAATGTCTACTTGTACGATTCAAATGACTTGATTGTTATGGGAATATTAATGAGTACTTTGGCTTTTGATGAACATTTTTATGCATATGAAGAAAATGTTGTTAAATATCACAAGAATTTAGTGTCTCCTATCCCATGTAACATTAATATTCTCAATAACGGAAAAAAATATGTAACTTTGCGATGTACGTTATAAAATTTATGTACAATGTGGTAAAAAAATATGTTTTTTTTTTATAATAGATTTGATTTCAATAAAAGAATATTTAAACATTATTATTTATTTTATTTATACCTAATATAATAATTGAATAGAATAGATAAAAAAAACCGTGATTTCTCGTATAATATAAGTAATTTAAGTAATTTACGTATTTGAGCCTATGTAAATACTTTTGTAAATCTACAATGCTTTTTGTATTACAACCAAGTGTACTTAACACATCAAGCTTTGACGCGCGTAGAATGGTGCTGTTACTGTCAAGTTTGATGTGCACTTGACAGTACACAAAAATGCATTGCGAACTTACAAAATTATTTAAGTACATATATGTATCTCAACCAAGGATGATATAGACTGGATTAGCAATCGCCATAGTACAGACCGACCGCGGAAAAATAGTTCAATTATTAAATCTAGATGGCGCTGACATTATAGCCCGTGGCTTTGAAAGCATAACATTAAGACTACAGATGTTTCATTATTCTGCAAATGTATTATTATGCAATATTTTTGAAAAATAATACATTTGTAGTAATATGAAACATCTGTAGTCTTATTGTTTTGCTTTCAAAGCCTCAAGCTATAATGTCAGCGCCATCTAGATTTAATAATCGAACTATTTTTCCGCGGTCGGTCTGTACTATGGCGGTTGCTAATCCAGTCTATATCATTCTTGTCTCAACTACGTAAATGCTTAAATTGGCCAATAGACTTAGTAAATACGATGATGAATCATGTGTCTGTTAAAAAAGAATCTTAATTGAATCTATCATCTGTCAATAATTACATCAGCAATAATTCATAGTAAATACAATAAGTTACCTTGTCAAGCTAAACCTAGAAATCCAATTGATACAAATAATCACTTTAGTTAAATAAAGTATTTATTTTTTTGATCTGATGAAATTTAGTACTTACATTGGGTATGATTTGAACTGAAATAAATAACAACCATTGTTCGGCTAACCATTATCTTAGTTGATGGGGCCATGGGATCAGTTAAATCTAGAACCGAATTTTGTTAATACAATGAAGGTTTCATGTTTGTAGAGGACAAGTAGTGATTGTCATGACTAAGTGACTTCTTTAAGGCCAGTATTTAACTTGTTAAACGCAAATAAGCAACTTAGTTACTTAGTTAGTTGAATAAATTAATAAATTGTTTGATCTAAGGAAGCTTAATATTTAATATTTACTTTGAACATGAAGACATAAAAAATCAGGTAGTGGAAGCCGTGAGAGAATCAAGTTTTTTTGCAATACAGTTGGATGAGAGTACGGATGTTGCGCAATGTTGTCAACTGCTAGTTTTTGTTCGATACATACAAAACGAAACAATCAAAGATGAGTTGCTGTTTTCAACAGAGTTAACGACAACTTCGAAAGCAATTGATATAATGACGGCAGTCTCTGAATTCTTTGATAAACATGAACTGGCATGGAAAAAGTTGATAGGTGTATGCACAGACGGCGCTCCGGCAATGCTTGGATCTCGTTCAGGATTCATACAGTTGGTCAAAGAAAAAAATCCCAACGTAATTACAATTCACTGTTTTATACACCGTCAAGCCTTGGCAGCTAAAACACTTTCAAATTAACTCTATGAAGTCTTAAAATTATGCATTAAAATTGTAAATTATGTTAAAAAGAGTGCATTAAACACGCGGCTTTTTACGGCTCTCTGTGAAGATTTGGGCACAGAACACAAGACATTGTTATTTCATACAGAAGTGCGCTGGCTCTCAAAAGGAAATATGTTGCCAAGATTATTTGAACTGCGAGATGAAGTAATTCAATTTTTAGAAATTCAAAAACAAAGTGAATTGTTTTTGGAATTTAAGAAACCATGGGTCCAAGTAATATTTGCTTATCTATCAGATATTTTCGATTCATTGAACACTTTGAATTTGAAATTACAAGGCGGAGATTCGAACATAATTTATCATCGGGATGCTATCACGGCATATACTGAGAAGTTGCAACTGTGGAAGCGCAAAATTTTGGCGTCCAACTATTCCTGCTTTCCTAAACTATTTGCGATCACAGAGGAAGCGTTCTTTAAGGAGATTTTAGACGAAATTGATACCAAGAATAAAATATCAAACCATTTGCAGCACCTCACTGACGAATTTAAGCGCTACTTTCCCGACTCGTGCAATAATATTATTTATCGATTAGCGACCGACCCTTTTCACGTCTGTTGAATCATATGCAAATAATCTCCACTAAGTTACCAACAGCGCCCTCTATTATCTTATTATTCTGTTTGCAACTGTGTTTATACATAATCTGTGGTATATCTTTATAAAATAAAAATGGTTAGTTCTTGGTTAACTGCGAAACTGTCGTTTTATTAGAGGTTATGTTCCCAGTGGATAATCGTTTATTCTCGCGAAAAACTTGCAAGTTGTGCTGTATAAGTTCTAGCAGACTGAGAATACACTGTGCCAGTTAAAATGACGTCTAATTATGCAGTTAGTGTGCCAAAATTGAAAGGGCGCGAAAACTATAGTGAGTGGGCTTTCGCAGCGGAGAATTTTCTTATACTGGAAGGCATTTCGGATTTCATCACGCAAATAAAACCAGAAGAAGCCGCAGCTGATGCGAAAACTAAAGCAAAGTTAATCTTGACGATTGACTCATCGCTTTATGTTCACATCAAGGACTCGAAGACTACTAAAGGGCTATGGGAGAAACTTAAGAATTTGTTCGACGACTCCGGTTTCACCAGAAGAATCAGCCTATTGAGAACTCTAATTTCAATTCGTTTAGAAAATTGCATATCCATGACTTCATATGTCAAAAGATCATTGAAACAAGTCAAAAATTGAGTGGATCGGGCTTTAATATCAACGATGAGTGGGTCGGTTCGCTACTTTTAGCAGGATTAACCGAAAAATATTCACCAATGATAATGGCGATCGAACACTCCGGAATAGCAATAACGGCGGACGCCATTAAAACCAAGTTAATGGATATGGAAGAAGAAAGTGGCGACGTCAACGGAGCATTTGCGAGTTTCCGTAAACATTCTAAACATAATAAGAGTGGTAGCACTGGTGTAACCAAAGACAATGGAAATACGTCAAACTCAAATGTGTCAAAGTCAAGACCGAGGGTTGTTAAATGTTATAATTGTAAAGAGAAGGGACATTACCGTAATCAGTGCCCCGATTTGAACAAAGATTCATCTAACAGCAAGTCTTATGAACGTAAACAAACGAACGCGTTCAGTGCCGTGTTCTTAAATGGCAGTTTCTCGAAAAATGACTGGTATATCGACTCGGGCGCAAGTGTACATTTAACCGCTAATGAACATTGGATAAAAAATGTTTCTATAGAGCATCCCATCAAAGACATTGTTGTGGCGAATAAGGAAAAGGTGCCGGTTATATGTTCTGGTGATGTGTCGATAGCGACTTTGACAGATGACTGCGAGTTTGATGTAGTTGTCGAGGGAGTATTATGCGTTCCAAGTTTGACTACAAATCTGATTTCTGTGAGTCAACTGATTGCTAAGGGCAATAGAGTACAATTTAACAACAGTGACTGTGAAATTTACAATAAATATGGTGAATTAGTTGGTAGTGCTTCATTGATGAATGGAGTATACAAGCTGAGGCAGCCTGAAGCTTTCATGGCTACAGCGATGGACTTAAGTGATATTTGGCATCGCAGGCTTGGCCATGTCAACAGCAATTACCTAAACAGAATGCAGGATGCCGTGGAAGGTCTCACACTTGACAGAAAGGCAGAAATTACAAAGTCGTCATGTACAGTGTGCTGTGAGGGTAAACAGAGCAGACTACCCTTTCCACAGAATGGCAATAGGAGTAAAGAACTTCTGCATACTATACATACCGATGTATGTGGTCCGTTTAACAATGCTTCACTTGGAGGCTCCAAGTATTTCATACTGTTTGTGGATGATTATAGCCGGATGATCAACATTTATTTTATGAAGAACAAAAGTGAAGCTTTTAATTGTTTTAAAAGATACAAAGCACTGGTAGAGAACCAGCTTAACAAAAAAATAAAAATTCTGCGATCCGACAATGGGAAAGAATTTTGCAACAAAGAATTTGATAATTATCTTGGAAATTCAGGGATAATTCACCAGAAGAGCAATCCATATACGCCTGAACAGAATGGATTATGTGAGCGTTTTAACCGCTCCATAGTGGAAAAGGCCAGATGTCTGTTATTCGATGCTAATCTTGATGAAAAGTTTTGGGCTGAAGCGACTAACACTGCAGTCTATTTACAAAACAGGACTGTAGCGTCAGCCCTTAATGGCAAGACTCCTTTGGAGATGTGGACTGGCTTAAAGCCAGACATCAGTCATTTAAGAGTTTTTGGGAGTGTAGTGATGACACATATACCTAAGGAGAAGAGACTCAAATGAAAAAAAAAAGCTGAGAGTGGCATCCTGGTTGGTTATCCAGATGATGTGAAGGGATACCGAATCTATAACCCTAGAACCATGGACATTACAACTAGCCGTGATGTGATCATCATTGAAAAACCATCAACAGTGGAAAATGCAGTTCAGGTTGAAGAAAAACCAACAGATCCTACTGAGGAGTATGAGGATTCAGTGGGGGACATATTGGATGATTCGGGGAGTCAATGTGTCCATGATGCTGATGAGACATATATGCCAGATGAAGACGACGAAGACTCTTCTGCCAGTAGTGTGGAAAGTGTAGTGAATGTTAACAAAAGGTCTAGTCCCCGTAGGCAGAGAAAACAGCCAGACAGGTATGGTTTTTCTAATACCTGTATAAGTGGTAGTGTAGAAGATAGTGGTGAACTTTCACTTGAAGAAGCTCTAAAAGGGCCTGAAAAAGAACAGTGGCTAGAGGCAGTGCGTGAAGAATTACAGTGCTTTGATGACAATAATGCGTGGGAAGTTGTTAATATACCTAAAGATAAAACTATTGTACAGTGTAAATGGGTATTACGCAAGAAGTATGACAGTGAAGACAATGTCAGATATCGTGCCAGATTAGTTGCCAAAGGTTTCTCTCAGAAACATGGTGTAGATTACACAGAGACATTTGCACTATTTTGCACCTGTAGTAAAGCACACAACCCTACGACTATTGTTTTCATTGTCAGTACAACTGAGACTTGATGTCACCCATCTAGATGTCAAAACTGCATTTCTCAATGATGACCTAGAGGAAACCATCTACATGCAGAAACCAGATGGTTATGATGTTTCTGGTGGCCCTAACAAAGTTTTAAAACTTAAGAAGGCCATCTATGGTCTGAAGCAGGCCTCAAGAGCCTGGAATAAAAAGGTAGATTGTTGTTTGATTGAAAATGGTTATTGTAAATCTAAATTGGAACCTTGCATGTACACAAAAAATGTTGGTAATTACAAGACCATTGTGACAGTATATGTCGATGATTTTTTCATATTCTCAAATTGTAAAAATGAAAGTGAACATCTGAAGGAAATACTGTCCAGCCAATTCAAAATCAAAGACTTAGGTATAGTGAAACAGTGTTTAGGTATGAACGTCAAGTTTGATAAATTAGAGGGATCTGTAACATTGAGTCAAGAGAATTACATTAATATGTTGTTACGAAAATTCAATATGACTGATTGTAAAACTGTTGATACTCCAATGGAGGCAAAATTGAATGTGAAAATTGGTCAAAATGTAAATAGTGAAATACCTTATCAACGGCTCATAGGGAGCCTAATGTATCTATCTGTTTTAACTAGGCCAGACATAACATATGCCGTAAGCTACCTGAGCCAGTTTAATAACTGTAACACAGATGAGCATTGGGGATATGCTAAAAGGGTTTTAAAATATTTAAAAAAGACTATAAATGTTGGTATAAAGTATTGTGTAGATGGAAATTCAGAAATAAAGGGCTTTGCCGATGCTGATTGGGCCAATAATATTGTAGATAGGCGATCTTACACTGGATTTTGTTTTGTACTTGCTAATGGTGCAATATCTTGGGAATCCAAGAAACAAAAAACTGTTGCTCTATCGAGCTGTGAAGCTGAGTATATGGCCATAGCTGAAGCCTGTAAAGAAGCCATTTTTTTGAGAGCTTTACAATTCGAAATCACAAATAAAATGTATGTTTTGAGTTTGTACAATGATAACCAGAGTGCACAAAAGCTGTCGACAAATCCTGTATTTCACAAAAGATCCAAACACATTGATGTGAAATATCATTTTGCTAGAGAGTGTGTATCGAATAACATAGTAAAATTAAAGTATTTGCCAACAGCTGATATGCCCGCTGACTTGCTCACAAAAGGTTTATGTTCTAAAAAGCATTATACCTTTATGGACTTGTTAGGTGTAGTTGTACCATAATATTAGTTTTAATTTTGAAGTCTGATTTTATATGATGATGGTAGCGAATGTTATGATTATTTGATATAGTGGGGGTGTTGAATCATATGCAAATAATCTCCACTAAGTTACCAACAGCGCCCTCTATTATCTTATTATTCTGTTTGCAACTGTGTTTATACATAATCTGTGGTATGTCTTTATAAAATAAAAATGGTTAGTTCTTGGTTAACTGCGAAACTGTCGTTTTATTAGAACGTCGACATAGACTTGCTGCCAGATACTATACAAGAGCAAACTTTGGAATTAAAAAATGATTCTGCAGCCCAATATGATTTTGAGAAGATGGAGAAGGCACAATTCTGGGTTAAATATCTCAAAGTTTATCCCAGCACAGCAGAGCAAGCACTAAAATTGTTTTTACCTTTTTCAAGCACTTATTTGTGCGAAAAAGCGTTTGCAGCAGTTGTAGCAATAAAAACAAAGTACAGAAGCAAACTAGATATTGCTAGTGATCTACGTTGTGCACTTTCTTCTTTTTCACCCAGAATTGGAAACATTGTCAAAAATATGCAAGCTCATCCGTCACATTGACTCTTCATATGTACAAGTGTTTACAAATGTGTAAAAACAGTATTTTTATAGTAAAACACCTAAAAATATATTTTTGAACTTTATTACTCTTATTTTATTTTACAATTGCTCGACGAGCCCACTTGCTGCTACTTGCTGGGACCAAGGGGGGGGGGGGGGCGTGGGCATATTCATTTTAAGCAGTAGGGAGGCGCGATACTTATAAGTTTGGGAACCCCTGGACTAATCACTGTCTTAGTTGATGGGACTTAGGGATTAGTTGAATCTATAAACGATCTTTGTCAATATAAAAAAGTTTCATGATTTTACTGGACAAGATCTGAATGAAACTAACTAATCAACCTTTATAAGGCCAGTACAGTAATTTGACAGATGAAACTAAGACAAATTTAACAAAGTGCTCTTTGCCACAGAAGTCATGATCTTGACAGGCTCATATGGTATCAAGATGTATGATTACAAGAAACAAGATCTTGTTTGATGTAAACAAATTTTTTTTTCAGTGCACCGAAATAAAAACCTGGCCAGCTGCATTAAGTGCAATACGCTCAGCATTAGCACCTAAACTTTAATTCTATGAAGTGTCTTCGACTATTCGAAGATCAACAAGGTGACCGGGAACCAATTGATAAATTTTTGTGCAGAAAAAGAGCATTACTCGGGATTTTACCGCCAAAGCGTCATAAAGAAGAAGAACAAATAGACCTTGTGTACGGGTTATAGATGAGAAAAAGAAAATCCCGAACAGGCGTCAAAAACCTTGCAGACTTGATCGATAAGGCGCGTCATTTCGAAGCACTGGAGAAGAGCGAAAAACCTCAACCGTCGACATCGAGAGCATCCGAAGTACCGTCTACCCGATTGTCCAAGAAACCTGTAGTGAGATGCCTATTTTGCAAACGTAAAGACATACAATCGATAACTGTAGAATAACACTGATCCAGTTAAATACCATAACTAAGGATGCTGCTCAAGCTAACAAATCGTCGTCTTCTTCGCTATCCAAACCTTCAGCAAACATTACGTGCTATGGATGTGGTGTCCAGAAGTATTTCGAAGTAATTGCTCGGTCTGTAAAACAGAAGATAGCCCGCCAAAAGCTGTACACTTCTACGCATACTACCCTACAGTACAAAATATAGCCAAAGTACCAACAATTGAAATAAAAATTAACGTTATAATGGGCCACGCACACATCGATACAGCTGCTCGAACAAGCATTGCAGGCAACAAGCTCTAAGAGTTGATGAAGGAAGCGGGATTAATCAGCACGACGTACACAACGCAAGTGAACCTAGCTGATGGTTAATCCAAATTTTTTGAGCTGCTCTCAATCACAGTGGATATTACCATGGGGAATATCAATCAATCAATTCAATAAATTTTACAGTATTTCCAGACGCAAATACCCGAACACTTTTGGGAATTAACGGCATTATACTAGACTTGGGTCAAAGAGTGTGGAATTTTGCGGATCAACCGGACACGAAATACGACTTCATCCGTGTACAAAATAAACTCACAAGAATTAATGTCAAGAAAATTGATTTCACTGAACTGGAGAAAGATGCCACACATATCGAAGAGTCACTACCTGATTTATAAGCCTGGGCATTAAAATAAAAAAAAAATGTCACCAATTCCTCACAGTCTGCCAGGATCCAGCCCGGATCGAAACGTCGAACCACCGGAACAGAGGGAATGGAAGCTGTTAAAACTGGAAGCGCCGCCTCCACCTTTCGCCCTCGTGAACCACGTGGAATTGAAGACACGCGTCCTAAAGATCCTCGCATTACTTATATCCCAATAAATTCTTAACAAATTATTCTATGGATATTTCTTTACAACCCCATGAAGCTATGTACACAGTAACTACCTATCTCAATCGGCAGCCAGATACACCCGAGCGCATACGAAGGCTGCATCCGGAGCACATAAAAGGCGCTGCGTTGACGATAGGGAATCATTCATTAGCCAGCGGTCAAGCTGGAGAGACGGCCTATGCTATCCTCCAGTGGACACCGACAAATGTGTCCTCCCTTAAGCTCATGGTTGTGTGCTTATACTTTCCTAGACAAGAACTAACTAGACTATGTCCAAACCTGTTTTGTAAGTTTTCCTGAATAAACCTTCTGAAAAGTCTCCTCAACGTCGTCGCCCCCTGCCGTGACTCATGCTGAGTGGACTCCTTTTTTGAGAAAACTGCCACAATACACTTTTAGATTTAAGAAATTTGTAAACTGTTTTTTGTTGTTGTTTCGAAATAAATTTTATTCATTTCATTTTATTTCATTTCCTTGGCGTTTTGCTCATCCTACAATAGTAAAAATATACAATTTAAAGACTGAATTTGCCTACTCTTGCTTGGGATTGAAAGAAAGATTAAGGCAAAAAAAAAATGGCTCTTGAAAAGAAAAAGATAAGGAGGATGAAAGAGATACGAAGTTTTCTTGAACGATATGAAAATAGCAGAATAACTGCAGGAAAAAAAGAAACTCGCATAAAGAAGACAAAAAGCAAGTTAGATATTTGCTAGATTCCATGGACAAGTTGCATAAAAAGTATAAAGAAGAAGGTGGTTTGGCTTCTTACACCGTGTGGTTTTGCAAATGTCTGGGGTAAGCAGAGGTCTCAGGGGCCTTTATTGTGTGTCATTATAATTGCAGGCGGAAACATTTTATTTCCGAGATGGAATGAAATGTTTCTGTCCACTTTCTTCTTCATATTTGGTGAAATCATGATATGTTAGTGTACACTATAGAAACCCTAACTTATAGGAGCGTATTTAAAACGTACATGACTTATTCAATTTTTGTCTCTACGCTAACACTGATACAAAGTTGCACTATAATATAAGTTCACTCTATTGCTTTAATTGTCCACTTTATAATTACAACCTTTGCGACAGTACGTTTTTGTGGCGTTTTAGGAAAGTACTCGCCCAAGTCTTACCAGTTAAGTTATTTTGGAACTGATCAACTTTACGGCCTCGTTTATCAAGATACATTTTCACAATGCACCTTAAGTCGTAAATTGTTACAGGGAACCCGTAGTCTCACATTTCAGTTGCATGCTCGATAAAAGCAGCTTCTTCGGCTTCTGAAAAAATACGCTGACGACCTGGTTGCCTAACTTTGTTCGTTCGAATCGCTTTTAACTTCAAAATGATCGAGCTCCTAGGTATTTTATATTTTTTAGAGAACATCCTGCAAGTAGTTCTACTACTAACAAAGAAATAGAAACAGTACAGCTCCATAATGAGCCAGAGCCAGTCAAAGAGTCTTTAGTTGAAGAACCACCCGCTTAAAAAAGAAATCAGGTCTATAAAATCAATGATGACTGGCTTTTGGTATCGTATTTTAGCAAATGGCTAGAAAAGAAAGAAGAAAAAGATAAAGAACCGGCTGCGTTCTGTAAATTGTGTGAAGTCTCAATTGCTAATCACAAACCTGTGTTGGAAAGACACATGACACCCACAAAACACCAAACAAATGCTAATGCTATACAGCACACTAAACACATTGGTGACCTAATAAAAAAAACTGCTGATGCTAGCAAGTATCAAGCAAGACGGGCAGAAATAAAATGCACTGCATTCTTGGCTGAACATAATCTGCCGTTATCTTTGGCTGATTCTCTTGTCCCATTCATACGTAACACATTTTCGGATTCGACGATTGTACAAGAAATGTCTTTAGGTCGTACTAAGGCCCCTAACGTTCTCACTAAAATTGTAGAACCGAGCTGATACAGCACTTAAAAACTCCTGGAAATTTCTTCAGTTTAGTGATGGACGAAACAACTGATGTATCTACAAAAAAACAATGCGCGCTTTCCGTGATATTTTTCAACAACGAAACTGTAGAAACAAGATTTTTTGATTTGTATGAAACCGACTCGGGTAAAGCTGATGATTTGTGTGAAGCCATGGTACACCGTCTAAAGAATAACGCAATTCCTTCAGAAAACGTTGTCGGCTTTGCGTCTGATACGACCAATACCATGGTTGGGCAGCATAACTCACAGTTTTCAGCCACTTGAAAGAGAGCATACCGGATATTACCTGCGTAAAATGCAGCTGACATATGATACACTTACCCATAGGATTTACTTGGGGCCCAATACCTCACCCCTTCCCTCTCCCCCTTCCCCTATTCCCTCTCCTTAAGGGCCGACAACGCGCTGGCATCGCGTAAAGCGCCGCAGGTGTCTATGGACAGTGGTGATCATTTAACATCAGGTGACCCACTAGTTCGTTTGTCTGGCCTTTCTAACATAAAAAAAAAAAAAAAACTTAGTGGCATCAAAAGCGTGTTCTAAACTTCCAAGCTCGATAGAAGACCTTTTAAGACAGATTGGAGCACACTTCAACCGAAGCTCTAAAAGAGTAAGCCGTCTTCGAGAGTGCCAAGAGTTTTACGGAGTGGAAATTCATAAAATATTGAGCCCAGCTAAATACCCGATGGCTTTCTCTGAAAGCCTGTGTTGATCGCACGCTAGAGCAGTACGTAGTTCTAACCGAGTATTTTCGCTCAGAGATGTTCGAAGATGGTACAACCGCTAACGTTCGTATTTACGAAGGCCTGGACAATAAACTGACAAAAGTGTACCTCGAATTTCTATCATACATATTAAGAGTTCCTAACCGATTTAAACAAATTATTCCAAACCGACAAACCGTTTCTTCACTGCTTGAAGCCGGAAATAGAAAAGTTAATCCGATCAATTGCATCTAATTACATGCAATAGTAAGCAATACAGAAAACATTAACTTCTCCACCAGTATTGCAATACCCGGATTTTTCTCCAGATAATGAATTTCATTTATACACAGATGCGTCAGGAAAAGCAATTCGCCCAGTAGCATATGCTAGTCGAAGCTTAAATAAAGCCGAGCTGAACTATCCTACAATAGAAAAAGAAATGTTAGCAATCGTTTGGTCCATAAAATACTTTAGGCCATATCTATATGGGAGAAAGTTCCGAATATTTACAGATCACCGACCATTAATATACTTATTCAATATGAATAACCCATCAAGTAGACTTACTAAATTCAGATTAATTTTAGAAGAATACGACTTTGTAGTCGAATAT
Source organism: Archips xylosteana (assembly GCA_947563465.1). Taxonomy (NCBI): domain Eukaryota; kingdom Metazoa; phylum Arthropoda; class Insecta; order Lepidoptera; family Tortricidae; genus Archips; species Archips xylosteana. Next base: position 8,777,478 of record OX387361.1, on the reverse strand, counting down.
ATAAAAGGCAAAGATAACGTAGCAGCAGACGCGTTATCTCGGGTTACAGTTACGTCAGAAGAACTTAAAGGCATGAGCGAAAATATTATACAAGTGATTACTAGAAGTAGAGCAAGACACTTAAGAGACGTGGGAAGTACAGGTTCATCGACCGACGGTAATTCTAACAATTATCGGACTGATCACCCGAAAAATTTGGAATCTACTGGAAGGCCGTCAAACTCTGTACAAATTATAGTAGTATCAAGAAAAGAATGGGATAGATTATGTGTGAGAGATAGCAACTGCGTTTATATATATAAACCAGCGGAAATGACTATATATACCTGTCCAGAATTACGATCACATAATATGGCGCGAGACGCATATGTGAGTGAACTGGAACAGATTAGTAAAAAATATAAAATAGAACGAATTTATATTATTAAAAATAAAGAAAATATAAAATATATACAATGGTTAACCAAAGAAATAAATAGAAATGAAGGGTGGTCCGGACCCCGAGTTTATTTGCTAAAAGGCGTAGAAAGAATTATATCAGATGACGATAAGGTAGTCGTTTTAAACGATTTTCATATTTTGCCGACAAGCGGTCATGCCGGTATACGGCGCATGACAAATAACATAAAAAAGTACTACTACTGGCCAGGGATCAGCGTTGCCAATTTAGCAAATTTTATGCTAGATTTGGCATATTTTTATGTTGTTTAGCATTTTTATAAGTTATTTAGCAAATAGCATATTTTTTGGCATATAAAATAATTATGAATAACAAGTTCACTTTCCTTTTTTAAGTCCAAATACTTCAAAAATATATATAAAATATACTGTAATTATCATTTGTTTTTTATTGTTGATGTACTTCTTTATAGTTGGATAGGGCATCACTGTCTGATATTTGATGATGGTGCCAACTTAACGGCAAGGGTAACCTTTACGTCAAACGCTCTCAAGCGTGTTTCGGGGATTCCCCAACAAATCTAATTCAATATACCATAGACAAACAGCATTCTTTCACTCCCTCCTTCATTTACGAAAGAAGCGAGATAGATTGTAAGTACTATACCGCGATTACCGCGTATTCACGTATTTACTGTCACTGTAAATGAAAGAAAGTTTAAAAGTTTTACGTGCATTATTAATTAATTGCTTGATAGTCGTTAATATGCCGCCTAAATACAGTCAGCATTACCGGTCTGAATGGGAGCAAATGCTGGATTTCAAGGATTGGTTACAGCCTGTCGAAGATGATACGACGAAGGCCTATTGTAAGTACTGCAAGTGCGAGATGATTGCAAAAGTCCATTGTTTAAAGTTACATATTTTGTCAATAAAGCATAAGAAAGCTATAGAACCAGTAAAAAGTCAAAGAACAATTAATTTTCCCAAAGTTAAAAAAGATCTAAATACACAGAGAGCAGAATCTTCACTAGCGATGTTTGTGTGCGCGCATTGTTCGATTATGGCTGTCGATCATTTATCAGACTTATGTAAACACCGATTCGGTGATAGCAAAAGTGGAGCCTTACGAGTCCATCGTACAAAATGCACAAATATTATAAAAAATGTTTTGGCGCCTCATTTTATTGAAGAAATTGTGTCAGATTTGGGAGACCAAGAGTACAGTCTCTTGCTCGATGGAAGCACAGACGCCTGTCAAATCCTTATTTCACCAAATGCTTATCATGTCAAAAGCTTATTTCGTCATACTCTATTTTTGTCCAATCCTTGGTACGTCAATTCCTAGTATTGTCAAGTTTCTGTTTCGTAAAATACTTCTTCTGTCATATGTTTATTTCGTCTAATTCTAGTTACGTCTAATCCTAGCTTCGTCGGATCCTTGTTTCGTCAAATCATTGTTTCGTCAAATGCTTAGTGAGTCAAATGGTTATTTCGTCAAATACTTATTTTGTCATTAACGTGTTTAAGTCAAGCTTTGGTACAATCAAATAGAAAATATTGCAATTAAAAATAATTAATTTAACCGATTTACATGAAGTACACCGGACACGAATTTTCCTTTTATAGCCTGTCCAGAAAAATAAAAAACCTATTGCGGAAATTATATGAACTGTGTTTTTCTTTTGCAATTCACGAAACCCAGATAAAAAAGTATTGGTGATGGAACCCCCGTTGAAGGTTTTTTAGGGTTCCGTACCCAAAGGGTAAAAACGGAAACCCTATTACTGAGGCTCCGCTGTCCGTCCGTCCATCCGTCCGTCTGTCTGTCCATCTGTCACCAGGCTGTATCACGGGAACCGTGATAGCTAGAGAGTATAAATTTTCACAGATGATGTATTTCAGTTGCCGCTATAAAAACAAATACTAAAAAATGGTATTAAATAAATATTTAAGGGGGCTCCCATACAACAAACATGATTTTTTTGCTCGTTTTTGCTCGATATTGATAACGGCTCAGGTAGACACTTGAAATATTCACAGAATATTTAAGGGGTGAGTCCCCAAAAAACGCTTGAAAGATGTTTGCGGTTTGCAATAATGCCACGAAATTCACCGTATATTTAATACTACAAAAAATATTTTAGAAACGTAATAGATATATCTACAGCTTCACCGCGCTACATTTGTAAAATAATAATTAATTTCCGAGAAATAAAATCCCAAATTCTTTCAAAAACATCGAAATTTTCTATTTACGCTTTTTAGATAATAATGAAACAAATTCATGAAAATCTCTTTGGTTGAATCGTAACACAAAAATATGAAAAATATTATCACCGTTTCATTTTAGGCTAAATAGAATCTCTATAATGATGATATGCATCTAAACATTATCAATTTTTTACGCAAAAATGTTTGCCGTTTTATATACTTTTTATTTTTACTATGGAGCGAACATTTCCCGTAATTCGATTTTTAAATAGCGATCGCGGCCGAAAAATATTCAGTGCTGTCAAGGAATCCAACGAGAGAGCACGCTCCGTTTGTAGCCGCGCACGCACACACTCGCACAAAATACTACTCCTGTGGTAGGGTAAGGGTGGATCCCAACTGTTCGATTTCAGCTGTCAAAGAGGACAGACTTTTACTAAGGTAAGTAAGTTTTCTTAATAATTACAAGCTTTTATTTGTAATTATTGCAATCGTCGTATATAATTATGTGTGTTTTTAACACGTTTTACAAGCTTTTATTTAAATTGCCCTGTTAGCTTAGGTCAAATCTTGCAAGCTTTATTTAACCCGCTTCTTGTGATCGGATCGACTTGAAATTTGGTATGTGTAAAAAAACGAAAAATTAAAAATAAGTTTGTAACAGAATATCTTGTGCCATCTTCTTTACTAATGTCCTTTTTGTCGATAGGAAAGTTCTTTCGTCTTTGTCAAACTCACATTGCACCTGATTGATTATAAGAATATTGTTAAATCTTATATCTTTATACTATTTATTTGATGTCTGTATCAAGACAATGTCAACTTTTTAATTAAATGCGTGTTGTACTTTATAAACAATCGAATCGTCTCGCACGCAGGTTAGACGACTTCCAGCCTCCTGAACAAGCAGTACCGTTGGGGTAGACGAGTTCTTGAGTGGAGACCACGGATCGGCAAACGTAGCGTGGGACGTCCTCAGACTCGGTGGAGCGATGATCTTCGCAAGGCGGCTGGCAAGAGCTGGATGAGAGTGGCCGAGGATCGTGCTCAGTGGCGTGCCATGGGAGAGGCTTATGTCCAGCAGTGGACGAACATAGGCTGATGATGATGATGATGAACAAGCAGGATTCTGAAAGGGCTTTAGCACCGTAGACCACATAACATGCGTTGCAGCAGGTTATACAGAAAACCGAGGAGTATAAACGCTCCCTTTGCGTGACATTTATAGACTATGAGAAAACCTTCGATTCGATCGAGACTTGGGCTGCACTGCAGTCCTCCAACGGTGCCAAGTAGACTACTGATACACTACATTACATTGAAGTGTTGAAGTGTCTATATAATAGCGCCACAATATCCGTCCGACTTCAGGACCAGATGTCGAAGCCTATTTTATTGCAGCGGGGAGTCAGACAAGGAGAGGAGATGTTATTTTTCCAAAACTGTTCACCGCTGCACTGGAGCTGAAGGATGCTTTCAAGACTCCTGACTGGGAAGGGCGAGGCATCAATGTAAATGGCGAAATACATCACTCAGGTTCGCCCTAAGTGCGATGCTTTCTAACCTCGGGACGATCTCCGAGCGAGTTGGACTTTAATTGAACATAGACATGACGAATGCCATGTCGAACGCCCATGTTGTACCATTTCCTGTCATAATTGAAGACTCTACGCTCGAAGTTGTTGACGACTATAACTACTTGGTATATAAGTACAATCCAATTAGTGGGTTTAACTTCGAGAAAGAGGTCAATCGACGAATTAGACTCGGCTGGGCAGCGTTAGGGAAGCTTCGCAATATCTTGTCAGCTAATATACCGCAATGTCTCAAGTCAAAAGTCTTTGACCAGTCTGTGTTGCCAGTGCTGACTTATAGCACTGAGACGTGGCCGCTAATGATGGGCCTCATAAGAAAGCTCAAAGTCACTCAGAGGGCGATGGAGAGGGCTATGCTCGGAGTTTCTCTGCGGGATCGCATTAGAAATTATAAAATCCGCGCAAGAACTAAAGTCACCGTAGCTCGAAGAATCTCCAGACTCAAGTGGCAATGGGCAGGGCACATCACTCGTAGAACTGATGGCCGATGGGACAAAAAAGTTTCTCAAGTGGCGTCCACGGACTGGAAGACGCAGTGAGGTAGGCCTTTAACAAGATGGAAGACGACCTGGTTAAGGTTGCGGGATCGCGTTGGATGCGGATGGCACGGGACCAATCTGTTTAGCGAACCTTGGGGAGGCCTATGTTTAGCAGTGGACGTTTTTCGGCTGAAATGATGATGATGATGATGACTTGGCAATAACTGCGCACTAGATCTCATCTACGAGATTTGGAATTGGAATTGTAAATACACGGACAGGTCAACAATAATTTATTGAATCAGGCGTTACCTTTTGGAAGTCCATATCAATGAATTGAAACAACTTCTTTGCTCACCCGCGACCTTATAATAATTACGTTTATGCAAAAAATACGTGTTCATGCAGTTCCTCCACCTCCACACTGTACGAATACACACAAATCACATAAACCTAACTATCACCACCACTAAACTACACGAGCTCTGGTTGAGTTTCGAACTCAACCAGAGCTCATCTTCAGAGTAAGTATCGCAACCGTTTACTAAGCTGCATAAGCATATACATTTATTTTGCTTTTCTTGCATAAACGTAAGTATCTTAAGGTCGCGGGTCAGCAATGTGATTCTTTCAGTTCATTTTAGGTCAACAATAATAGTAATTTTGAATAAAGACATTTTCGATGTTTATATTTTTTTGATGTTATTAAAGTGCTGATTATTAATAAAAAGATCCTTTAATAATGTAAAATCGTTTTATTTGTACTTACACCAAGTTTGAATATCGAAACTCATCAAAATAATGTAGATTACATTTGTACAAAATCGGAAGGCGACTCTTTAATGTTCCCTTGTAAGTACTTACACTGGGACTCCACCCTTAGCTGACGGCTGTAAAGTGTATAGCTGTGTAAGTGAAAACTGTCAATGTGCGTACGAAAAATAAATTCTCAAGGTCAGGGAACTCACTCTTAATTACATATTGACTTTAAAAATAAATCATAAAATTAAAATTAAAAAGATATTTAAGGCGGCAATTTTTTATTTTCGTTGGTAATAACAATAAGTAACGTAAATCTCATCAATATTTACATGAAACAGTAGCTTATAATTATTTGCCGAGTCCAATAAGATTGGTTCCGATCACGTCTCCTGAATCACCATGAATATAATTATTATCCTCTGGCCTATGCCGATTAATAAGGTTATTTTCTGTTCGGTATATCCTAACCTCTATGGTCTATCCTGTACTATATTAGAAAAAAACCATATACTAGCGACGAGGAAAAATAAATGAAATGTCATAATGCTCGCTCATGTCATTGCATTACTATCGTCTTATTAAGCGACTAAGTAATTAAATGCGGAAATTATTTAAAGCCTTTTAAATAAGTATTTACCATAACTTTAAGTTCTTTTGTATTTGTTATGGCATCGAGTTCGGCGGGGCAAAATGAATTTACTTTTATTGAAAGCAAGAGGGGAAAACCAAAATTGTTAAGAGCTGGCCATCAGTTCAATTTAAACATGAAAAATAACGACGGGTCTACGATATGGAGATGTGTCAAGAGAGATATATGTAATGGTAAGTGCGTTTTGTTATTTAATAAATTCCTGTGTATGCATATTACTATATACTAAATATTTGTGGTATTGTTTAAGGCTCGATCACAATCAATTATAATTCTAACACCATCATTCGGGAAAGCCAACATATCTGCGTGCCGGACTTTTTCAAGAATAAGGCTGACGTTTGCCTCGAATCATGTAAAAAACGGGTCACCACGGAATTTAAATCAGTGTCCAAAATTTATCAGGAGTGTTTTGAAGTGTTGGATACCTCGGATTCGGATGGACCAGATATTCCCGATTTTCGGTCAAAATCAGGTGCTCTTTATAATAGAAGAAAAGCAGCTTTCAAAGCACCCAGTAAATTTGATTCGGTAGACAAGGTCAAGTTCCCGAAAATATTGACAGAAGATTTCTTACTTTACGAAAAAAGTGATGAAAACGATTTTTATATATTTGGTACCAAATCGGGTCTGGATATAATGCAAGGGACGGATTTAATTCTTGGGGATGGCACATTTTCATCAGTGCCACGTCCGTTTTATCAACTATATTCATTGCATATAGATACAGGAAGCTCAAAAGAATCCACTTCTGTAATGCCAGTCTTGTTTTGCTTACTGGCAAATAAACACCAAACGACGTACCAAAAACTATTTAGTATTCTAAAAGAAAAATTTAAGCTGAATATCACATTTTTTAAATGCGACTATGAAGTTGCGGTTATTAATGCGGTTAAAAAAGTATTTCCGGGCGTCCAAGTAAAAGGCTGTTTTTTTCATTTAAAACAAGCTTTATTTAAGAAGGCCAAAGAACTAGGAATGCTCGAACCAACAAATGAAAACCAAGATAAACAAAAAAATAAGTCTTTAATGAAAATGGTGCATATGACATCTAATCTCGCACTGCTGCCCCAATGTTACATACCGGAGGCGTGGATAACCATAGTTCAAAAAGCACCGGAATGCGAGGAAAGTCAAAAATTTATAAAATACTTCACCGATCAATGGATCAAAAAAATTAATTCCGATATGTGGTGTTGTGCTCAAGAACGGCATCGCACTACCAATGCCATCGAAAGATGGCATCGAACCTTGAAACTTAAAGTGTCAGGAGAAAAGGATAATTTATTTTACTTTGTTAAGACATTAAAAAGTGAAGCCATATATCATAATAAAAAGTACAAAAAAGAAGAAGTCGGTTTCGCAACAGTTAAAAGGAGGAGGACAGGAGATATATTGAAGGACAAGAAAATAGAAAAAATAATAGAGGATTTGCAAACAAAAAAAATCAATTTAGAAACATGTTTGCTGAAACTATCGTGGGTAAAATAAACGTGCTTGCTTAGTTCGCAAAAATATTGTTTTATTTCTGATATGTATTTAAGTTCTTACATGTACAATGCAGAATTAACAAAACACGATAGATACGAAACCTGAATTTGACTCACTAAGCATTTGACGAAACAATGATTTGACGAAATAAGGATCCGACGAAGCTAGGATTAGACGTAACTAGAATTGGACGAAATAAACATAAGACAGAAGAAGTATTTTACGAAACAGAAACTTGACAATACTAGGAATTGACGTACCAAGGATTGGACAAAACTAGAGTATGACGAAATAAGCTTTTGACATGATAAGCATTTGGTGAAATAAGGATTTGACAGGCGTCTGTGCTTCCTGCTCGATGAGTCCACGGATATTTCTGTAAGCAAAATGTTGGGAGTATCGATCAGATATTTCAGCCGATCTTTAAAAACAATAATATCCACATTTTTGGGGTTGGTCGAGATTGAAGATGGCACTGCAAACAGCATAGTCAACGGTATTAAAGGATTATTGTTAGTTTTGAATATTGAAATAAAAAAAATGATCGGTATTGGCACAGACAATGCTACGGTGATGACAGGCACTAACAACGGAGTACATGCCCTATTAAAAAATGAAACTGGTAATGATAATTTGGTATTAGTTCGCTGCGTGTGCCATTCATTACAGTTGGCTTTATCGCATGCTTCGGAAGAAACTCTACCACGGAATGTTGAATTTCTAATAAGAGAAACCTACAATTGGTTTAGTCATTCTTCGAACCGTCGACTATATTACAAAAATATCTACCAAACAATTAACTGTGGCTCCGAACCATTGTTAATTCCACAGATGTGCAACACCCGATGGATCAATTGAACCAGCAGTCAACCGTATTCTGGAGCAATGGGTGGAATTAAAACTCCTGTTTGAAGTTGCTAGGCGCGATAACCACTGCTATATGGCAGAAACACTATACTCCATGTACAATGATCCTGTGAATCATTTGTATTTATTGTATTTAAAACCTATTTTGGAGGAAGTCCAAACTGTGAACAAGCTATTTGAAAGCAACAATATTGACCCAACAAAACTTTACAAAGATTTGTGTGCCTTAGTTCAATCTACAAGTCGGCGTATTTTGAACCCAACTGCGAGAGTCGATATTTTTAGACAAAATATAGAAAGTTATTTGGATCCGAAACCGTACATGGGATATGCTTTTGAAACAAAATTACGGGAATACAACCTTCAACCTGAAGTGGAAAATAATTTACGTCAACGTTGCCTGAATTTCACACTGAAACTTGTATCAGAGCTGCGTTCTAGATTACCAATTAATTTTAATATACTTGAGAAAGTATCTTTATTTTCAGTAGAAGAAACTTTAAAAGCAGTCAAGCCTTCTCTAAGCGATATTGCCCAAGAATTCCGAGTGGATGCAGCTACAATGGATAGGCTCATGTCTCAATGGAGAAACATAGTGCACATTAAATGGGAACGCACATCTTCCACTGTAGAATTCTGGAATGAAGTAATTGATTACAAAGATGCAGCTGGTAATAACCCCTTTGCAGATTTATCTCAGTTAGCAATATCATTATTATCACTACCTCATTCCAACGCAGAAATTGAACGCGTTTTCAGCCAAATGAATATAGTCAAAACTAAACTTCGCAACCGTTTGTCGATAAAAACTTTAAATGCCATTCTATACGTCAGATTCGGCCTACAGAGGGCAGGGAAATGCTGCTATTCTTACACAGTTCCGGATAACGTACTGCGCTCTATAGGTACCAAGGAGAGTTATAGTCTTGAGAATAAGGCTTCCACGTCGACCACGTCTACATGCACATCAGCTGCCGAGCCTGCCGATGAAGCCGAAGATATTAACATTTTATTTAGTAACATAGTCGATTAAAACGTAGAATAAATCAAAATTTTGTTGATTAATAAACATTTAAAATTAAATGACGTTTTATTTGACATTGAAAAATGTTAGCTAGCTTATTTTCTGGCAATATTATAAAGCAATTAGCATAATTTTGGTAAAATTTTAACATCAGTTTAGCAAGTTTTAGATTCACCTTGTTGGCAACACTGCCAGGGATGGATAAAGACATTAAAAAATATGTACTTAAATGTACAAAATGCCAGAAACAAAAACACACGGTTCACAAAAAAGAACCAATGGCCGTTACGACGACAGCTGAAACAGCTTTCGATAAGGTTTATTTAGATATCGCGGCATGACCGTTATATAGCCACATCTCAAAAAACCATTTTTTCGAGAAATCGCATGTTAAAGTTTTGGCAGCTTAGTTCGTGGTAGTAAAAAGGGTATTACTCCTTTAGTTTTGGGTCAATGGATTTTAAATTTAGCTTGTTTTACTCGGGACGACATGATGCTTCTCATGAATACGTCACTTTTTAAAAAACGCATACATTTTTTAAGATACAAGGCCTCTAAGACAAGTACTTAGAGTTGTGACCGTATCGCAAAAACATTTTGTTGAAATTTTGAGAAGCGTCCAAATGAATTATTGGACTATGGTAACATAAAAATATAAATTCAAACACCAACATAGTTAAAAATATATTTTATTGGTAGACGTTTTTATTATTAAGATATCTACACAGTATACCATGTAATTACAAAATAAATTTAATTATTTTATAGGTTTTAACAACTGAAACTCGTTTTAAACTTGTAATAAAATTAAACAAAAATACTTTTTATAAACTATTAGACAACTAAAACTTAAAAAAATCCTTCTTTAAACTTTGAAATTAAACAAAAGTAATAATACTGTATTTAAAACAAAAAAATCAGATTTTTTTTCATTACTTATTCATGAAATCAACATCTTTAAAATACCATTACTAGTAGTTAACTTATTACACGTAATCAGTCCAAAAAAATAACTAATATCAAAATTTATTTCACTATGAAACTAATCGTTGTTGTACACAAAATAAAATTTTCTCGTTAGTTTCTAGTAGAATAAACGTATGAAATAATCAGTCTTCTTTAATGAGATTTACAAATGCAAATGTAGAACACTCTTCAAAAAGCTAATATTAAGTACGTACCTAATTATATATTTACGATAACCCGGACACTAAATCATCATTAACAAACACGCGACGTAACAAGAGTGTCGTTTTATGAATCTAGAACTATTTCAATAGAAATGTGTCAAAAAATAATTAAAATAGGCAACCATTATAATATAATATTATGTTATAAAAATAGGCACACTGTGTATTCTCGCGTAATTTTGGGTATATTTTTATAAATTTTAAAGTACATTTTCAAAAAAAGTTTTAACATTGTTATTAAAATAGTATTGGCAGTCTACTAGTCTACTAGTTGAGCAAATTTCTAAAAGTTGCACAGAGTAACAATAAAAATCTAATAAAAAAACAGACGTTTTTCAACTTTACACACAACTTCGTGACAAAGTGGCTCTGGTTAAATAAAATTACTCATGAGTCAGGTAATAATAGTTTTCCAATAATGATGCCATAAATTTCTACCATGTGCCGTATTATATAATGAGCACAATATTTACTGACATAATATAATATGCTTAAGTCTATAATATCTAGATATTAAAGTTTTATATTGAACGCAATGTTTAATATGCATGCTTTACTCACTATCACGTAACGCGCACTTATACTTCACTTTACACTTCATTAAGTAAAACACCCAATTATCGACACTTTAACATCGAGATTCGAGCATTTTTTTAAATATCTGGTTTCTTTATGATGATACATGGTTCTTTAATGCACTGAGTGAAATTTTAGGCTTCATTCTATATTATTTTACAGTAAAAAGAAGTGTAATACTAATAACTTAGGAAATAAGACGAGATAGATTTAGGCTCTTTTTAGCCTAGTTATCGACTGCAAAATTCTATATATCGACACCCAGTAATTGACATGTTCCAATAATCGTGATCTAGTAATCAACATATCCTATTTATCGTCATCCAAATATCGACCTAACTTCGAACACCATTCCCAAATAAAAGTCTTACTCAGTCTTTTAATCATTTTAATTCGCTAAATAAAAACAAGGACATGTTGGCATGTAATGCTTTGGTAATTGTAGTACTTAAGTAACTAATAATTTTAACGCTATGGTGTTAATGTTTTAATTATTTTAATCCTCTATATTATAAGTTTTTTCTTATTTATTATATCAACTTTTAATCACATTTTTGTTACTTAAGTAGGTTACTAATACTAAGTTTCATCTACTTGCTTAATACTAATCAACAAAACTTAATGAGATCTTCTCAGTGGCATATAAAATTAACATAACTTCTTATGATATTTCCACTTGGAATTACAATATTATTAAGTAGGTACCTATTTATTATTTAATAATAAATTTATGGCAGGTTTTGATCACAGACTCGTTTTAGTCTACCACTTAATTGGGATGTACCAAAAAAAATAACCTATAGTTTTTATATTTTTTTTGGAAAGAATAGGATATTTTAAGATACCATTTTCATCGATTTTGAATTTGGTTGAGTATTTAATTTTTTATAATTTTTTTAAGAAATACGTTGGATGACGTCACAGTGAGAGAGCCACGTTCCATTGCCTACAAAAATTCAAGTCGTACATAACACAATCTGTGGCACTACTGATTTGTCTTGTCACTGTCAATAATACAAGCACGGCTTAGGGTCCTAATGAACCATGATAAATAGTTTTATTTATTTATCTTATTTTAGCTTCGATTATTCCTGTTTGTTTAATGGTGTGATAGTAAATAGATATTTTTTACTTAAATCTGATATTTAAATTCTTTCATATTTACTTGTAACGTAGTAATTTAATAATTAAATTTGTAAAAATACATTGCGAGTATTGTATACATTTCGGACTTTATGATAAATGACAACTGTTTAAAGCCAGGTGCGCATCATGTGATTAAAGTTCTGTCTTTGTCACTCTTTGCTATTATAAGCAGGACAGCAACATTTCAAACTGTCAATTTGCTTTAGAGTGTAGACCTGCTTTATATCTGCCTATGTGACGATTCACTGCAGGGGTCAAATGAAAGTCATTACTTAAATTTTCTTTATTTAATTCAGTTTATCATGTTTCTGGAATCTGATTTCTGAAAACTATTCACAAAGCCTATTTCTCCAAACGGTTTTCGATTTATTATACGTTGTCAAAAATTGGGACATCCCAATTAATAGTTGTTTGGCTTAAAAATCTATACAACAAAGAAAGTTAAATGTTTTCTGAAGAACATTAAATTAAATACTTAATACCTTAATTGTGAAAGGCAGATATTCTTTCATTTCTGGTATCGTATAAAAACCTCTTTTATTGCATAGCGTTGGTTTTGAAATTGCTTTGACTATGTCAGACTTTTGGTACCAGATTTTATCCTCTTTTTCCGGCCATTTGAACGTGTTACCCACAGAAAAGGTCATGGTGCTAATTGGGATTGTTCATTTTTTCTAACACCCCCTTTTTATTTTTTTTATCGAAAATATAGAGCATTTTAAGAATCTAATTTGAATATTTCAGCAATTCATCACTCCAATGTTTTTTTTATAATTTATTAAAAATTGGAGATACGACTTCTCGTAAATTACATGCCGCGGCTGAATCTGTGTATAAACCACAGACATAATGACAAAAAAAATGTGTCATAATCGATGGTTAGTTGTCATCTGACAATGTCACTTTACATTTCAATAACAATAACACTAAAGTTGCCGATTCTTCCAAGAGAATAGGTAAAAAAACGATTTACGGCTATAGTATTTTTTGTACGTATAAAATAAAATGGTCAGAAGTGTTCCCTTGAAAGTTCTTTGGCGGATTTAATCCATACTTACATTAAAATGATCCTCGCAACAATAAGTACATCTTGTAAACTTTGAATTAACTTTGCGGCACCACTTCTCTTGTAAATGCGAACAATTAATTGGTTTGGGCTATTGACAGAATCATTTTCACAAGTAGGAATGAAACACTTCCTGTATAAATCCATTATTAAAATATAAAAAACGCGAAGAATGTTTTTCAAAATAGTATCCTTAAACTGACAGATGATAACTACGTCGAAGTGACAGATAATAACTATAGAGAAACTAGACGAACGGCTTTTTTGTTCTTGTTGCAAAGAATTTCAAAGTTAATGCCCACAGAAAGGTCAAACAAAGGTCAAACATTATTTTGCAAAAATACACACGATCATTTAATATTTTTTTACTACAATGTTATAAAATGATTTAATAAACCTATTCCTCGAAATGGTTTTGGAATTAGACCACATTGCAAAAAAGTGATCAATGCCAATTTCAAATTTGTTATTATCAACATTTTTAATTTCGCCTGGGAAAAATTCTCCTTCGTATTGGATTATAAAATAATCTCCACTAGAATATGTTTTTGCTGGCTTAGAATATTTGCTCAATGGTATATCTTCGTCTGTTAGTTCTTGTTCGATTTCCATGTTGTAGCTATCTTCACTTTCTGCATAGTTTACCTCGGTGTATGTATTGTCCGACGATGTATCATTTGGTTTCGGTTTTGGTGTTGTATTTCGTTTTTTCTTCTTATGTTCTTTATTTTTTATTCTATTTTGCTTTTTGTTTTCCATTTCTCTCTGTTTTAACTGTCTTTTCTCTACTCTTTCTTGGGCTTTAATTTCTTTTAGTTTTGCTGCTTCTCTTTTTTGGTTCTCTTTCACTTCGTGATAATCCCTCCACGTTTTACTTGTGATGGCAGAAGGAATTTTTTCTCTTAATTTTCTTTTTTTCCCTTTTTATCTTCATCTTCTCCGGGCCAAAATAAATTTCGTTTAAATGGCGATGGAATATGTGTATTTCCCACTTTATTTGCAACGGTTTTTGATGTATTAGTGCTTATCATGTCTTTTAAAGGTGTTTTTTCTGCAGCACTTTGAAGAACACACATTGAAGAAGTTGAAGATATCTGAAGTAAACCTCTTGCTTGCTTCGATGAACTTGGCTGATTAATTATCAAAGCTTCATTAGACTTTTCTTTAGATTCAAGTGTGATCGTCTCTTTTGAAGATATTATTTCTACTACAGAATTCTCGAGGTTAAATGTAGAAGTGCAGGCATTGGCAGCTGTCTGAAGTGGATTTACTAATTGGTTGGAAGAACTTTGCTCATTAACAATTAACACGTCATTAAAGTTTTCTTTTGGTTCGGGTCTGGTCGTCTCTTTTACAGTTGTGGATTCTGCCGCAGCTGAAGTTGAAGAGCAAGATGTCGAAGGTATTGTAACTGAATCTGTTATGTTAGAACAACTCGGCTTATCAATAATTGAGGTGTTATTTGTTGTTTCTTTTGATTCTTGTCCACTAGTTAGGTTTGTCAGTATATTCGATGTAGAATTATTAGATGTTCTGATTTCATTTAAAGGACCTGAATTTGCACCATTGTTATCACAATTTTCCACTAGATTGGAAACATCTTCTTGAATCAAGTTAATTTCAGCTTGTACTGATCATTCAACAACGTGAGCTGTACGTTAAACTCTCCGTTTATTGCTAGCCCATATTATATACAGTGACGTGTCTTCCTCATTTAACCGAGAATTTAATTCATCTCGACCTTTATAAAAGAGTTCATTGAAAAACTGCAACTTTTCTGTCCCCAATTTTGCCACTATTTCCTTTTCCAAGAAATTAACAAAGAGTGCCTGTTCTGTTGCAACTTGCGGGTTTTGTCGAGATTTTATTTTAGTTAGATCGATGTAGTCTGGGCCAAAAGGATACAAACCGCCAGCGCGAAAACCATTCTTAATGGAATCATCAGTGAGCGATTGCAACGCTGTTTTAAGGACAGAGGCAAATTTATCTTTTGTTAAATTGTGTCCTAAGTTTTGTAGTTTCCAGTCCTTTACTGCTTTTTTCCAGAATGATTTCAGTGGTCTGAATATAGCCAAATCCATTGGCTGTAAAATATGCGTACTGTTTGGGTGTAATGCTATGATTTCTATGCCATTTTGAGCACAAAACATCGACAAATGCAGGGTCATATGCGATCGATGACCGTCCAAAAAGAACACTACGGGTTTTTGGATATTTTGCTGTAATAACCATGGATCAAAAACGTTCGCTATGTATTCATAAAACGTGCTGCCACACATCCAGCCACTCTGTGAACGTCCAATTGCCCAATCTTCAGGAAACTGGGATGAAATTAGGGCCGGGATTCTCTCATATGCAAATACTACCATGGGTGGTGCCAATTGTCCAGCGGCATTTCCAGTAATTAGTACTGTCAAATTATCTTTTTCGTCTCCGGAGGATAGGTAGATAAAATATGTTTGTCACCTTTTTTTGCAAGAACTTTACCAGCCTTAGGCGACAAAAAAAGGCACTTTCGTCTGTGTTGAATATTCTTGCCGGCTGTTCTAATACATCTTTGAGATCATTTTCGCGTAGATAAGATTCAACTTCTTCAAACCACCGCCTTATATGCTCTTCTGTAACAGCATCTCGAGCTGTCGTTAAATTTTGTGCCGTTCTCTCAGACAATATAAGATGTCTGTTTAGAAAAAGGTTGTACCATTTCTTGCCCGGTCTATTGTCAGTAAATGGGGTTGTTTTATCCTGATCAATTATGATACGTTGTACGCTATCGAGGAGCTCATCTCTAGTAACGGGAATGTGTTTTTCAGCCATTTCAAGTAACCATTTTTCTAAAATAGCCTCCTCTTCCGTTGACATATATGTTTTAGGGCCCATGGAACTTTCAACTGGAGTCTTACCGCAAATCTTTTCATGTAATGTAATTCTGGATACACCAAACTTCTTTGCAGCAGTTGCAGTTTTCTCACCTTTTCTGACTGCTTCTACCGCCTGGGCCATTTGAAGAGGCGTGTAAATTTTTTTAGGCGCCATGCCTGCAACCTGCAAATAATGTCGGTTACTGGGACATGTAGGCTAGCATATAGAATATCCAATCATCGACACACCGCTGTCGGTCATTGGAACGTATGGGATATCCAATCATCGACACGGCTGTCGATCATTGGAAGCAATTTGAATATTTGAATAAAAGGCTTATATATTTAGAGTGCTGAACAAGCTTAGCTAAATAATATAATAGAGTGCACAAAATAAAATAAAAAAATGTTTCGACATTTTTCGAAGATTAGAAAACGGAAAAAAAATATCTCCAATTACCGACAGGCGTGTTTTGACATTTTAATATAACCTCACCCTTCTAATGAAATTATTAAAAAGTTGTGAATGTCTATCCTAATTTCATAAATAACTAACATTTTCGATAAAGCAAAACCTTTAAAAGTTATGGGCAATAAATCTTACTCACCTCCTTAACGATTTCACTAATAAAACTGGATTTCTTTCGAGATCTACCGCGGACGAAACATATCATTACGCCATTTTGTACAAAATGGCCGAATGTATGAAACGTCATCCGCAATGACAGCTAGATAACCCTGGTCTATAGTTTATGCTTCGAATGCGTTCACAAGTCAGAAAATATTCTTATTTTATTTTGAAAACTTTTTTAATGTCGGACATTGGTGCCTTGTCGAAGATTGGGTGTTTTACTACCGGTCTCCGGTTCTCTGCGGCTACGCCGAAACCAGCTGTCTGCACGCCGTAGTTGGTACAAGTTAATCTCACGCTGCATTATTTTTTATGACATTTCAAGTAGGCTCTGTATATGCCATATAATAAGATCAGGGCTAAAATCAGCAGAATTACACAAAAAATAATATTCGTTTTGCTGGTATTCTTGATGGTAGTATTTGCGTCATTATTTCCGCCAGATGATGTCTGACCGATGATAACTTCTTGCGGTTATGATGTTCCGGAACCCATTTCAGCACCAGCGATGGATCGCAATTATTTAAAGAATTGTAAGATCATGATGCAGGCTAACACAATAGGAATTCAGTCCCATAGAAATTGTTCAACTTTTTAACAGTACACTGTTGTCCGTTGCGCACTTTTTTATTTCAGTACTTTCATTTTTTAGTGGCTCTAAGTATCCCACTATCAGTCAAACACTTCACTTAAGGTTTACACGCGCGAACGCTATTCACTATTCAACTGAGTCGGCATTGTCGCCGACCTGGCAGGATCGCCATGTAGGGACTGGAGTTCGTAGTGGCATGACACAAGTGAAAGGCTCGAAAGTTGGTTACGAACTAACTTTTTTCATATGCTATAATGATCGACACGTACTCACAATAGATGTTATAGGTATACGTAGGTATAAATATCGACTTACACGCTATACTAGAAACGGTGGCAAGAGACCCGACGGTATGACTCTGGTTCCTTGGCGGATGGGTCGGCCCTTAGTTTGGGACGCCACATGTGTAGATACCCTTGCACCGACCCATCTTTAAAGGACCCAAAATATTGCTGGCTCTGCCGCGGCCTCAGCGGAAGACTTCTAACGCCGCAAATATAGCTCCATTGGAGCCAGTTATATATTTGAGGCTTTTGGGGTCGAAACTCTGGGGCCTTGGGGGCCAAGCGCGCGCCGTCTATATAAAGATCTTTCGGCGCGCCTTATAGAGGCCTCCCGTGACCAGAGGGCTGGCCAATACTTCGCTCAGCGAATCAGCATTGCCATCCAACGTGGCAATGCTGTCAGCCTTCTGGGCACTCTCCCCATTGGCGGCGACTTGGGACAGATTTTTTACCTTTAGCTTTAGTTAGTTTTAGTTAGATTTAAGTTAGTCCTAAGTTTTTACTGTTTTTATTTCATATTTAATTATCTAATCATCAAATCAGAGAACAAAGTTTTCACTAGTGACTGATGTAACTACCTAAGTCATTTTTCAATTCTACAATTACCTTTTATTATTGATAATTGCAACTGAGTAATCTGGTTTCTCGGCGTATTGGTTCGCTGTAATGCCGTGTAAATTAATTGAATAAATAAATAAATAAAATAAATAAACTAGCCTAATTATAACACGTTGCATAATCTTTTTATATCTATTAATTAAAATTATTCTTCGGAGAATAGTCTGAAACAAATCACAGACAAACTTACTTTACATTCATGATAATTTGTACCTTATTATGTGTGTATTTAATAAAGATTAATAATAATATAATTAGTTAATTACTTTAATGTTATGTTATTAATAAATATATATAAAGATTATACTTTACATTCTGCTCATTTCAACATTCAAAGAAAGTTCAAGGGTAAACTTTTATTGAATGTTGAAATTGCTAAAATCTACTTCTATAGTACATTATATACAATTAAAGCCTTTTTTTTTTTTGAATGAGTCGCCAGAGGGGCCAAAGACGCGAAGTCTTTGCTGTTTTTTACTTTAAGGATTGGAAGGGTGACTTGTGCTCGGGAAAAATCCCTTCGGACGAACTGGGAATGGAGGGCCCAGACAGTATCCGACTTGCACGGACTAAAAAACCCGGTCACAAGTCCCCTTCTCTATTGGTTATCAAAACAAAAAACGTGTGCCTTTGATCAATTATAACTGTAGATCCACAGTCGCGCGCCCGAAAATGTCCGAGCCAAATGAGCGCCACTTTGATAAAAGTGGCCTTCTTTTTTCTCAGTACGTTGCGTGAAATTGTCAAGTTTAGCTGTCAAGTGTCAACCGAAATTCGACTGTAATGAAGTAAAGACTGCGTTCAAATTTCTGTGTAGGTGATGATTTTAATTGTTATGCAAACAAATAAAAAAGTTCGGACATTTTTTGAAGGGGATTTTGTTCGGCAATGTGTATCTTCAGTTATAATTGATCAAAGACGTGTGCTTTAAATTTTGAGGAGGGGAGGGTAGGGAGGGTATAATCTACCCACAGTGTCCTGCCTCAGCCATTTGCTGGAAGGCCGGGAGAGGAGCATGCATTCTCCCGCTGGGCACTGGGGGTGCTTAGGTCGGTCTTTTGTTTTTACCCGTTGGTTACTTCCTTGACCGACCCTCGCCCATTTCTGTACAATTAATTAATTAAAGACTTGGGGCACCTATCTAATCATTGGCTCGGGTGTGTATTACAATACCGAAGTACGAAAGACCGAATGTATTAAAACATCGAATGGGTCAAAAGACCGACACGATTTTTTTCTAAAACCGTTAACTTTTTAGGATTGTCATAAAACAAACCTAACCTAACCTAATGGGTTCTGTATGATGCCGTTTTATTTATTTATTTAGTACTTAAAGACAACAATGTGGTCCACGTTTAATAAATTTTGAGAAGTTTACGGTTTCAGAAAAAAATCGTGTCGGTCTTTTGACCCATTCGATATTTTAATACATTCGGTCTTTCGTCCTTCGGTATTGTAATACATACCCATTGGCTCAGCTCAGATCAAACTGTTCTAAAATTAATAACGCTATTAATTACGCTAACCTAGTGTTCTTAACATTTAGGCATACATTTTGACAATTATCTTAAATCTTTTTTACCAAATAATCAAATTATTCTTTGGAAATGTACTCTTAATCAAATTAGGTACTTCACTTATTAAAATTAATTCATTTCAGCGTTCAAAGAAAGTCAAACGGGTAATCTTTTATTGTATGTTGAAATTACTAAAATCTACTTTAAATACAATTTGACCACGTCGCGTAATCGTTGACTCGGGTAAAACAGTTACAACATTGTCTAAATTTTTCATGGTGCAAATGTCATCAACTGTTGGGTATGTAAAGGTCGTTCCTGTATCACATTTAGATTCCTTAACTTTTCGTATAAATTTAACTTGAAGATTCACACCATCAATCGACAAAACTTTACCTACAGTGTTTCAAACTCTTTTTTGTACGGAACTGAGCAATAATCCAGTAATTTTCTCTAAGTTTTTCTTGATTTTCAGAAAAATATTCAATATCATGTTATCCAAAGGGGATCATTGAATTTGTGGAGTCAAAATTTTCCTTTTCTTCTTGTTCGCGCAAGGATTCCGCTATATAATAATCATTTAAAATTTCGTATTCAGAATCATCTGTGTCAGCCGTTACAACCTCATTGCCTGCAGATATTGAGCTCGACACACTATCGTATCTTTTATTCCTTCTTTTGACTGATGAAGTATGACCTCGGGGTGACTTTTTTTCGACTTCTTCCTTTCTCTTAATTTTCTTGTTTTTTCTAGTCTGTTCCTTCTTTACTTTTTTTCGTTTGTTTCTTCGTTTGTTTCTTTTTCTTCTCTTGCAGGCATTCAGGTAAATCAGTTTTATGTGTAGCAATAAACGGTGTATTTTCTGTCTTACCAGAAGCTTTTTTTTAAAAAAGCAACGTCAGTCGTTGGTGTTCCCGCTTTAATTGTACATTGGAAAATACGATAATTTTATTTTTCTTAGCAGGACTATTTTTACGGAGCTTTTTTCATCTTTTCGTGCCCTTAATGTGTTTGTGGTACTACTTGTAGAAGCTTTGAACTGTGAAAGTTCAGTAGGTGCCGATGTTGCTGTATCAATACGCAATGATTTGCCCAAACAGGAATTAATTACACTGACACACTGTTTGCTCAGGCTGTCAGGGATAGAACTATCCTGACACTGAGCAATACAGAAAGTGTCTTCCGAGTGGTGGTCTTGGTCATAATTTGTATCATTGCTTGAACAATATCAGTAGTTTCTGCTACATAAAGGCCAGTACGTTCATCTAAATAGAAAGATTCATCGCCTTAGAAGATGCCCGTGTTATTAAATCAAGTCGAAAATTGGGTTGTTGATTTTCGTTCAAGTTATATTTAATTTCATCCCAATTCGGATTACACGTAAAGGTAATAAATATATCTGGTTTACCGAATTGCCGAACTATTGTCATTGCTTTTAAGTATTTGAAGTATAAGTTTCGATAGCTACCTTGGAAACTTTTTGGAAGTATCACTTATCTACCCACGCGAAGACCAAGATTTTCAGCACGATTATGGACAGCGTCATGTACATTAAAGTACTGCTCAGCTCGTAAAAGCTCTTGCTGAGTACGATCAAATGCTAATCGCTCACCCTCAATTCTTGTGTACATATCCATGTTGGGTGGTGGCACCCAATATAGAAAAAGCTTTTGTGAACTATGCAAAGTGCTGAAATCATCACGAATTGCCAAGCAATATGAATTATACTGAAGCTGAGTGAGTCTGTTTCGTATGGCAGTTGCGTGAGCTTCATCATAAGCCATATTTCGGTGCCATCCTTCGTCTCCAAATAGAAAGGAGAAGAGGGTATGCCATTGGATCTAGTGCTGAATTATAGCATCCACGCATTTGAAGGCGGTGGCCTTCCATAGGATATATGATGAGGTCTCTCTCGCCAACTGGACATATCATCTGCTCTAAAAACTGCAGCTACATCGCTTACTGTCAGTAAATTAAATTTTCGCTTATCACAATTTCTGTCCGTGTAATTAATCATTCTAATACTTTTACGTTGATCTGATGGAAGTTCATTCATAATGGTTTTGACACTACGAAATGCTCGAGCAAATAGATTATGCTGCTGAAGGTGATGCTTTGCATGACTGATGGTAAACATTGTTGATTGTCTGTATGATCTGTCCTAATCCGAGTCGCTTCTTCAGTATCAAACAAATATATCTGTGCATACGAAGGTAAAATTCCTGAAGGACGCTGTAGAGTTCCTATTCTTTGATATACTTGTCCATTAATTTTATAATAGTACGGACCTCCAGTCGAATTTTGCTCAATGTTGACACTGGAGCTTACCATGGCAAAAGCTGGGTTATAGGTTATAGCATCGAATGTTTGATATAATTTTTTTTGAATCCGCATCATTTCCTAACAGTAGTCGCCGAATAAGTGAAGATTGAGTATATGGTTGAAGAACGACTTTACCATTATGGCAACAGGAACGAACTTCACTTTTTTATGTTTAGTTGAAAATAAAGAGCTCTGCTATAGTTACATCGCTGATTCAAGTTACCTAGACTGTGAACTTCTGGTCGAGTACTACCTATACTAAGCGCAATTTTGGTTTGAGGTATTTGATTTCTTGATCTACTCGCGGCTATTCATGATCGGGTGCTGTCACGGGTTGTTCTAGCTGTTACATTGGATCTACGCCGGGATGGTGGCATTCTAATATTAAAATTTGAGTTGTGTTAGTTTCATTAAAATTATGTTTAAACGTCTGACAAACTCAGGATTGATTTCCGGTGGTACCTGGTAGTGGTAGTGGTCTTTTTTCTGTGAGGCAATTGTCTCGTTGGACACCAAAATTTCGCTCAGGTCTTCTGACGATACCTACAAAAAATAATACATATGTTTGAGATGAGCAACTTGACTGATATTATTTATCAGTTTCCTCAAAGAGCAGAACATTTTTTTACAATCCAATTGGCTCACTGGCGCAGCCGCCTTCAGTTCGGTATATCTGAGCGAGCGAGGTAGTTAAAAACATATATATGAAGTATTTGCTATTAAGTACTAACTCTTGGTATATGAGCAATAAATGCTCCTATAAACTTTAGTAAACTCCTGGACACACTTGCATATAATTTAGATTTGTGGAAAGACTGGCTCAATCTTTTAGGGCGTGGACACATGTCTACGTTACGGCACCGACCACCGTGTAACGGCGCGGTGCCGCCACCGTGAGACGGCATGGCGTCGTTTCTTGTACGGTGCCATGTACGGTGCCGTGTGCGGTGCACTGCTCGGTAGATGCAGAGGATTCGGCCGCCTCCCGTTCTTGTCGAATTCTTTCCAGATCAGTCTCGGCGCGAATCCGCTTCAACTCCAACTCGGCCAGCCTCTCCTTGGCCTCTAGCTCCGCGAGGAGCCTCTTGCTGGAGGCCTTGGATCGGCGCGACCGAGCGGGTTTCGGCGGCTTCGTAATCACTGGTGGAGGCATCTTGTTTGTGTTCTGGCGTTCAACAATCAATCAATCTCTTGTACTGCCGGTCGGAGCTTCTGACGCTGTCTGATGCGTGCCGGTGCCGCTGCTCCATGTGTTCGTACTTCCGCTGTTTTCGGTTTCACCCGTGCTTTGAGTGGCAGTGGTGTCGCCGCTCTCCGTTGACTACTTCTCCTTGCCCGATACGCTTCGGGTTAGCACCATCTTGATCTTCGCTCTGGTTTAGAGATCCGACGTCGCAAGGACCAATGTTCAGGTTGGCGGCCCTCGAATGGAGTTGACTGTATAATTTTCTTATTGAAGGTATAGGTCGCTGAAGACGGATGATGGTAATAACGAAACAACTTTGTAGCACTATCAAGCTCTGGAGGGTTCAGTGAGGAGATGTTTACTGCGCGGCGAATCTTGTAGCACTAACTGGTGCGGCCGCCCACGCTGTATTAATAGCGCTCGGGCACCCGTCCCTCTCGCACGCTTCTCGCTCACTTCCCCCTCCATTGCATCGTTTATTTATCAAATTTTCTTATAACTATTATATACAATATTATTGTTTATACTTAATCTAAATCAGTATTTAACAACCTGGGGTCCGCGAGAATATGTATGGGGGTCCGCGGTAAACAGTTATAAGTACCTATTTTATATCTGTAATAACTAAAATAAATACCTAATCCGAATTTTTTTTGCTGTTTATTTTATTAAGGGGGTCCGTGAAAACTGTGCTTAATTTCCTAGGGGTCCGTGGCTGAAAAAGGTTGGGAAACGCTGTCTTAGAGCTTCACAAGCAGTTTCATTTTCCAATTCAGTCAATATGAACTGTTTTCTGGTTGACGACTCCCCATGGTGGTGATTACACAAAAGCCTACCACTATCACTTAAATGTGTAATAATATCTTTATTACCTTGGGGAGATTTGCACAGTTTGTTCAATGCTAGCCCAATGGCGATCAGAGCACATGATACTTGCTTTTGTTTGGCCTCAATTGCCTTTATTTCTTTTCATTACATTTTCTCCTGCTGCTGCCTGGGCTTCTGGGTTTAATTTGGGGGCAACTACTAATTTAAAATTAGCCGGGGGAGGATATTTCTTAATCTTAATTATATTTATTTTTTCTGTTTTATCTAATCTCTTTTTAATCACCCCCTGCCAACGTGAACATAGCTGTGGAAGTAAGTTCGGCCCATAGCCAACTTCTTCAGGATCTTCTCCCAGAAGCTTCAGAATGTGTATACTGACAATTAATGTTTCAGCTGAAATAAAAAACTAATTTAAGTTTTTTGCTTGCAGTAACATACACAGTAAGTCAGGGAACTACCCATGAAGTAGAACGCCATAATATAGGAGCAAGGAGTGTACCCAACATAGTACACCGCAATGCTAATTGTATGTTCAATAACAGCAAAGAATTTTTATCGGGAACGAGTAGTGAAAGTATATACCCTTGAGGTAAAACGCATCACTAAAATTAGATATGACGTGAACACTGTTCACTTACCGTTTTCCGTAGGATCTGTATGATCATTTCTAGGTTCTCCATTTTGATCGTCCACTGTTATCGGTGTCTCCGACAATAGTTCTGGCTCCTCTCCGTATTCCCGGTAAGAGTAAGGGTGTAAGGTTAATTAAGGGAGAACGGGATCTTGTTCTCGAGCGTTTTCTTTTATTCGGTTTTCTTTCTAGTTTACGTAACTTTTCAACCGACGAAAACAAAAGGAGGAGGTTCTCAATTCGACGTGTATATATTTTTTTTTTATGTATGATCACGCATAACTTTTTACAGAGTAGTCCGATTTTGATGATTCTTTTTTTATTGGAAAGCGTATACCCCAAGGGTGGTCCCATTTAAATTTGGAAATAATATTCCTACCTTAAAGGTAGGAAAACAGGGGATGATTGACTAACTTTTTACAGAGTAGTCTGATTTTCATAATTCTTTTTTATTGGATAGATAGGGTATACCTTGAAGTTGGTATTATAAATTTGGAAAAAAAAAATACCCCAAGGATGGAAAAAAGTATAAAAAAAAACTTTTTAACAAAAAATTAAACCGCCGAAAAAACTGAAAAGCAAAAAATAATACCTTTTTTTGTTTGACCTTAATCCAGATACCAGTTTGAAGTCGGTGCCTCAGCACGAGCCAGGAGGAGTGATAGAAGCCAATCAGGTAGACGATTATAGGTCCACTCCTCCTGGCTAAGTGCTGAGGCACCGACTTCAAACTGGTACCTAGATTAAGGTCAAACAAAAAAGGTATTATTTTTTGCTTTTCAGTTTTTTCGGCGGTTTGATTTTTTGTTAAAAAGTTTTTATTGTTTATATGTTCTAACGAATTATCTCTATCTTTCGGCATTGTTCTTTATATTTTCTATTAAAGAAAATAATAAGTGTAAAAAATGTAACGGTCGTTGGCTGCACGAAAACGAGAATGACAAATGACCTCTGCGCTCGGGAAAACTAGTCCAAGGCGTTTTTTTCGTTTAGAAACATGCTCTTTACATAAGTCGTCAAAGGCTGTGTACGAGACGCACATACAGCTCTCTCAGTTGCACACTAGACGCCGATGCGAGCGGTCGAACACGAACCTATGTAAAACTTAATTTAGTGGAATACAGCCGTTCATTAAAAATATCACATGTTTTATTGTGCCTAAAACATGTAATGGTCCTTCGATATAATTTTTATGGACCCTCGCGTAAGTTCAGTGCAGTGCTTTGGACAATATCGGCAGCGACAACGAGGGCGAGCGCCATATTTGGAAGCCACGTTTTCGCCGAAGTTTGCAACTCACCTATAAACTTTATAAACTTTGCAAGTTGCAAGGAACTGATTGCATCGCAGTGCGTTTGATAGTGTCTATTACACTAGTGATCAGCAAAACTTTTTTTTCCGTGTGTGTGCAGTGCTCCGGCGGACATTATTTAACATTTCCTGGCACACGTTGTGTCAGGCCCTTATACTTTCACGCGTTTGCAGTGCTTACGTGCGTGATCATTCATATAATTCGATATTTTCCCCTCAAGAATCTTTCATTTGCTGCAAGTAGTAGCATCTTATTTTACATAAATTGGGTAAGGCGAGCCGTGCTCCCATCTCGACGTTCGAGTGCCTATTATTATTACCTTAATTCGTGCATTTACTATAAAAAAAAAAAAAAAAATTACTGTATTCAGTGAGTGCCGCATAAAAACATTTCTTCGAAGTTCGAACATTCAACTGTGATCTATATCACATATTTCATTGTGCTATTCGCAATAAATTACAAAAACATTTTATAAGAAAGAACATGAGTGGGCAAAAATTTCGTTCATTTCATTCGTAATTTTGTGAAAATCATTCAGTCAGAACATAAGTTATCTATACTTCGGTCAATAGCTCATTGCGTTTGGGTATTTCTTCTTCAACATTTGAAAAACGTCAGTCATTCATACGTAACATCATACGCCGTGGAAGAAAAACGACAGCACAGCTTCATCGAGGTGCGCGGGCGCGCCGTATACTTTGCAGAAACGTGAAACGTAACGCCGCAACAACTTCAAGCCGCCGGCCGCTAGACGGCGAATGAGCGAGCGGACTGAACTGCGCTGCGAGTCGATTCCTTCATTCTTTCTTTTTTCACCGGCGCCATTTTGCTTTGCTTTCCTTCCTTGCGCATACGATACGACCGAAGTGATTCGATTGTTTTATTGATAATTTGTCTTTGTGTTATTGTTTCACTACCAGTAATATTTTGTTAGAATCAAGTCAAAAACGTAAAAATATAACTATTAGTCTGTAGTACAGACTAATAGTTATATGCACAATGTGCGATCCAGTATAGTACAGACTCTGTACTATACTGGATCGCACATTGTGCAAATTGCAATACTATTTTATCACTGAACAACATTTCGATTTGTAAAAACATAACACAGGTATTGTTATTAAGCTAAGATTATTACGAAATACTGAAAACATATTGTAATTAAGTTAATTACGTGTTGTACATTACGGTAACTTATCTTTTATAGGTATTACGTATTTGCCGTGCAATTGTTTACGTTGCATATTTCCATAAAATGGACGACGACTTAAAACGACTCGTGGCAGCCAGGGGACAACTAAAGGCGTCTATAACGCGCATGATTAATTATGTACGAAGCTTGGGTGATGAACCGGAACCAGGTACCGTGGATCCCATAATTATCAAACAGAAAAGGGATCGGCTCTCAAAAATTTTCGTCGATTACAATGAGGCTAATCTGGAAATATCATTATTAGATCCTGGTGACAACGAGTGCATCCAGGAGATGGAAGACAAGGTGGATGAGCTGAACGGTTTCTTCTCCCGCATCATCGACAACGCGATGTCGAATTCTTCGTCGCGTCCTAACTCTGTTCCTCCCGCTCATGATTCTGTCCCGTCTGCCCAGCATGGTGTGGGATTCCGCCTTCCGCGCATTCAATTGCACAAATTTAATGGCGAGGTAGGTGCCTACCAAAGCTTTATTTCACTTTTTATGAGTGTCATTGACGCTGACAAAAAATTAAGCTCTTGTGAAAAGCTTTATTATTTAAAAGCACATTTGGAAGCTGAAGCTTTAACATTAATTAACTATTTACCACTCACGGCAGAGAGCTATTCTATCGCCCTTGATCTTTTAAAGCAACGCTATGATAACAAAAGGCAATTAATAAATTATCACATTAATTCTATCATAGAATCACCTCCTATGCAAAGAAATTCTGCTGCTTGCATTCGGAACCTGGTTTCTAGTGTTAAACAGCATTTGGGTGCATTGAAAAATTTAGGTGCTCCAACCTCGCACTGGGATTTAGTCATTATTGCAATTTTACATAAAAAGATTGACCAGTATACATTGAGAGCTTACCATTTGGAAACTCAGAGCAACAGTGAATTGCCTCAACTTAATATATTTTTGACATTTTTAGAAAACCGTGCCGCAGCCCTGGAAGCCATGGGAGAGGGTTTGTCGCCTATCAAGCGGCGCTCTAGTTTAGTTACAATAAATAATTCTAAACCTGTCAACACTCAATGTAAGTACTGTCAATCTCGGTTACACAAGCTGCATCAATGCTCAAGTTTTAAGCTTGCCGATCCTCAAAGAAGGCAGCAATTTGTAATTACAAATAACTTATGTAACATTTGTTTGAATGAGCACTCAGGAAAAAAATGTTTCTTCTCATTTAAATGTTCAATATGCAAGGGTAAACACAATACCTTGCTGCATGAGGAAATTCCTCTAGAAAAGGTGACCGTGTCACCCGGAGAAGTAAATCATAACAAAAGTGCTGGGCAAATCAGCCTCTTAACAAATAGCAGTGACAATGTGCTATTGCCTACTATAAAGGCGAAATTATATGATAAAAATGGACAGGCTTTCTATGTACGCTGTCTCTTAGACTCTGGGAGTCAAGTTTCTTTTGTTTTGACTGAAATTGCAGACCGGCTAGGATGTAAGTTACATAATAGTAAGTCTATAATCGCAGGTGTGTGTGATGGTGTTAAAATGACAACACAAAGGACCACATTGAATGTTCATGCTACTGCTACCAATTTTAGCATTCCAGTGACATGCCATGTAGTAAATAACATCACTTGCAATATGCCACAGTTTTGTGTAAGAAATGAAGTCTTAAATTTCCCTTCCAATATTGAGTTGGCTGACAACAATTTTCATGTGTGTGACCAGATAGGGATACTCCTAGGTGCTGATGTATTCTTCCAGGTCTTGCTCCGTGAGCAGCTCCCGGTATTACCAGGCGGACTTGTCTTACAAAACACCCGTTTTGGGTACATAGCAGCTGGGAAGCTCTCTGACAACAGAAGCAGAGCGTCCACACTCCTAGCATCCAACTTTTGTTGTGAACAACAAATACAAAACGATGGTATAAGTCGTTTAGAGCAGGAGGTCACACTATTTTGGCAAGCGGAGAAGGTACCTGAAACTTATACAGAGGCAAATTCAGAACAAGAGCTCGCTGAAAAAATATTTCAAGAGACTGTCATATTACAAGACAATAGATTTCAGGTATCTTTACCTCTTAAACAGGACATTGCAGCCTTACATTTGGGAAATTCTTTAGCATGTGCATTAAAAAGATTTTTAAACTTAGAGTCCAGATTTAAAAAAGATAATGATTTATTCTTAAAATATAAAGCATTTATTGATGAATATATTCAATTAGGCCATGCAAGGTATGTTAATATTTCTGAATATAATCTTGAAAAAGAGGCAGTGTTCTTTCTACCTCACCACCCTGTTTTCAATGAAAACAGTCAGACAACTGGACTAAGAGTAGTATTTGATGGTAGCATGCGATCATTAGCGAAAATTTCATTAAATGACGTTTTATTAAATGGGTCTGTTGTCCAAAATGATTTATTTGGTATATTGATACTATTTAGATTATTTAAATATATTTTAAATTGTGACATTCGCAAGATGTTCAGGGGCATTGATTTAACGCCATCACACCGCCCTCTGCAGAATATCTTATGGAGACCAGCTCCAAATGCTGACATTCAGTGTCTTCAACTTCAAACTGTGACATATGGCCTTCGGAGCTCCTCCTTTCTAGCAACACGTTGTTTGCTTGAGTTAGTAAAAAGGTTTGGACAAGGTTTTCCTCTGGCTGCCAATGCGTTACTGCATAATACATATGTCGATGATATCAATTTAGTAAGCAACAATGTTAGTGAGCTGTTAGAAGCGAGAAAACAGTTAATACATTTATTGAGTATGGGTGGGCTTCAGTTGCACAAATGGTGCACAAATATTAAAGAATCATTGGAAGGTATACCAACTGACCTTCAAGCAAAAGGTTTGGTACATTTTTCAGACAATAAAGATTCTGTTGTTAATACTCTAGGCATAAAATGTGATCTAGAATCAGACACACTCATAATTAGTTCTCCTCAGCAATCTCTGAGAGATACTTACACTAAAAGAGATGTATTGTCATTTGTGAGTAAACTTTTTGACCCGTTAGGATTGGTTGGACCTGTAGTGGTAAGCGCTAAGCTATTAGTGCAGCAGACATGGTTGGAAAAAACCGGTTGGGATAATCCTTTGTCCACAGACCTCAATAACAAGTTCAGAAAGTTCGCTCACAGTTTAAATAGTATGAAGGATATTGTCATTAAACGAAATTTAGACACTTCACAAGCAAAGTCCATTGATATTATTGGCTATGCCGATGCTAGTAACAAGGCTCACGGATGTTGTGTGTATCTGAGAATTATAGACAATAAAAATAACGTGAATGTTAGCCTATTGTGTTCAAAGTCACGCGTTAATCCGACAACGCAGTTAACGACGCCTCGCTTAGAATTAAATAGTGCATTGCTGTTAGCCAAGTTAGTGAAGAGAGTGCACGAAATTATTATGCCGAAGTTTGATGTGACAGTTTCCTTATTTCTTGATTCGCAAGTAGTACTTGCTTGGCTGACAACAAATCCACTTAAACTCAGTGTATACGTAGCTAATAGAATAAAATGTATAAGTGAATTAACACAAGGATTCTCTTGGCATTATGTGAACACGTCTGAAAATCCAGCTGACATTTTGTCGCGCGGTGTCGAGCCACATTCTTTGCAGAGCAATAAGCTATGGTTCCATGGACCCACAAGCCTGAAAAGTCTAGATTTTCAGCCTATAGATACCTTCAAGATGCCAGGAGAAATACCTGAATTAAAATCTCATGTTGTAATTCGTAAACCTGAGGAACTGGCATTATTTAGTCAATGTTCCAACATTAATAAAATTAAACGTGTAGTTGCATATATATATAGATTTATTAATAATTGTAAATGCCGTTTGCAAGACAGACGCTTTGGGAATTTAATGCCTGAAGAACTTGATCATTCTTTAAAGATTATATTAAGGCAAAGTAAGAGCACTTTCCATCAGGACACCTAAAGGGTCTGTCATTAGGACAAGCATTTATAAAATTTGTGTATTACCACTAGATGACTAGTTAAGATTTTTACATTTATTTGTAACTAGCTAAGATCCAGGAGAATCAGAGATCTTGAGAATGTTATTTTTTTAATTTTTTCTTCGCCTTTGTTTTTTTTTTTAAATAAGCAAATTATTGTTTGAATTTATTTCATTCCCGGTTGGGAACATGTACGAGACGCACATACAGCTCTCTCAGTTGCACACTAGACGCCGATGCGAGCGGTCGAACACGAACCTATGTAAAACTTAATTTAGTGGAATACAGCCGTTCATTAAAAATATCACATGTTTTATTGTGCCTAAAACAGGCTGTAGAATACGAATACTACATGAGTTATTTTATTATCATGAGATGACTGTGCAGCGAAATACAATTATTATTCATATTGTTTAACTAAGGACAATATTTTGCAAACTACCTATTTTAATTTCTGGATAATGTTTACACAAGATTTCATAGCAAAAGTTGGTCCTTATACTCTAGGAATCAACTAATAATAAAACGACATGCGATTACTTAGGTACAGAGTTTTGACCAAGTTCGGTTCCCGGTTATGTTTGAGATTTAAAAAAAATGTTAGAATGTCATTTTTGTTAAACCTAAAATCAAAGCCATGGTTCCTAAGAACAGATTACTGTAAACTCTCACAGTTTCTGATTTCTCCATACTGAATTACTGACCCATTTGGATTGATTACCCTGTATACTACTGTATAGTCTAGTCGAATACCGCAGCTTCTCCATTCTTTCAATTCTGAACTAGTGTATTCGCCGCCATTATCGCATTGAACTACACTAGTCTTTTCACTTATGTGGCGCTCAACTTCTTGAATGAATTCTTTTAAATGAGTAAGTAAGACATCATTCTTGTTTGTGAGTAGATAATTATATGTGGGTATAGTCAGTAAAATCATCAATGAAAGATAAATAATACATATCTTTTTCCATCGTTACCGGTATTCTGACTACCGGTTTTAAATAAGGTATAACCGGTATAATGTATATCACTATTTATATCTCTAAAGATCCGATTAGCGATGTAGTCAATACCGGTATTAAAGTCTATTAGCGGTGTAGCCAATTGACAACAATACCTCTATATGATAGTTTACCATTAAAAACCATTACCGGCAATACATGACTTAATTACTAAATTTTTCTCCACAGCCTTCTATTGAGCAGGTGGACTCATTTAGATTGTCATCTATATCAAAAAATCTGTATGCCCCACTTTTCCTTTTTCGATCCCACTTGGTCCAATTTTACATTGTCCTTTTCCCGAATTGCCGTTCCTCAAATCCTAATTCATCTACTTCCTACACAGTCCATTCATTCCTCATTCGTCATTTATTTTCCAATTCACTCTCTTCTTAACTTGACCACTTTATATTCCTGGGCACTCCGGATCGACTGGTTAGACAATTTTCTCAAAATCATTTATTTTCTGAAGCGTATTTTCCAACCGCGTTTTTCCCCATTAATGTACAGGGTGACTCCTAAGTCGTGAACCCAAATATGTTTTTATGGCTCATTACCGTCAGTTAAAGCACTCGTACGTAACACTATGACAAATTCTGTAAATGTAAATTTGTAAAATTAATAAAATTATTAATTTAAAATTTACCAAGTCTCATCGTTACCCTACTTATTACGTTGAACTGTCATGACTCCTAGCACGTTTTTAACCCCGGCGCCACACATAGCACAAATGTTTCAACACATATTTGAACACATACATATTTGATCACATGTGAAGCACCGGTATTTGCTTATTTGTTCAATAGAATCCCGGTAGAAATACCGGTGCTTCACATGTGATCAAATATGTGTTGAAACATTTGTGCTATGTGTGGCGCCGGCTTAAGATTATCCAATTCAACCTTTTTATGGATACGTTAAAAAGTAAACATTGACAATGACAAATATCACAAGTGATGATACGCTACGAATTTAAATTGATAAATTGATATCAATCCGTGTTTAAAATGCCAGCTGAATATCCATACACAACAATTCAACGTTTCGATATGATATCATTTTACGCACAAACAAATTACAGTTCGAAAACAAGATTCATTTCGAGAAAATTACCCCTAGTGGGGAGTGCCGACACGTAACCTAATTCGGCGAATGGTTCAAAATCTTCGGGACTTTGGACAGTTTACTGTACCAGCTCACGCACAGGCGAGAGGTAGGCCTTTTATTCACCCGGAAAACCTGTACAGACTTATACGGAACTTTTTTCACAGAAACCCACAAGCGAGCACGAGACAAGCTGCCAGACGTTTTAGAGTAACCAAATTCACGTGTAGCGTCTCCTTAATGTGTCTGGCATGCACCCATATAGTGATATGGGTGCAGGATCTCATGTTAGCAGATTACGCAAAAAGGGTACAATTGTGTCGATGGCTGCTACAGAACCAAGATACAAAAATGTTATGGTCCGACGAAGCGACTTTCACAAGGATTGGGCTTTTCAACCAGCACAAGAATTTTGTGATAGGAATATTCATAAAATTTTGCGACCAGCCCAAACTAGATGGCTTTCTCTGTCATCTGTCGTCAATAGGATCTTAGAACAATGGGACGCTCTTGCGAGTGCAACTTTGGTGACAAGTGGCTTGAAGACCGTGAAAGCCGTGAATTACACATTGCATTAAGAGACTTTATTCAAAAGGCTTACTTTTATTTTCTTTCGTGGATTTTACCGAAATTTACTAAAACTAACGCATATTTTCAAAGCGAGACTACGGTTTTAACAAATATGTACATCAAAATGCAGGAATTATACAGAGAACTGCTTGCGTTAATTATGCCCTCAAGTTATGTAAACAATACTCCGCTCGATGCTTTTGATCCCACAGACGAGGGTAAACATCTTCAGACTGAAAACATTAATTTGTCTAGGTCTGGTTGTCGAAAAACAGCTTTCACTTCCTGAAGTTATCAATAATGCCATTTTCAACAAAACAAGAGGGAGTTAAACTTAGAAGTTAACGATCCCCCAGATATGTTTTGGCATAATGTATCGGAGATAAAAATAGCGATAAACGAATTATTTGCAGACAGAGTCGCGGGAAAAAGCTAGTAAAAAAATTAAAACAAAAGACGTGTTTTCTAATTTCTCACCTATAGAATATTTTTTCATTTTTCAGATAGCTAAAAATGTCACGGCAAAAATCAAACGTATGGGAATATGATGGATTAAGAGCAAAATAAACCAGAATTGAATAAATAAACAGGAATATATTTGTAAAGATGCGAGGTATAATATTTTACAACAATGACAAGTAATAACCAACCAAATAGGAGAGGTGAAGACAGTGTCGCCATCTAACGACAACTGATAGACATCAAATGACATCTTAAACTGTTTGGTTTATACAATTTACTCTAACACCTGCCCTTAAACTAAACAGTCTGTAAACCTAGCTGGGAAACACAATTATAATGTTTATCCTTACATAAGCTTTTAGTTAAGACATCCGCTGGCATTTGTTCTGTTGGCAAGTATTCTAATTCAACAATTTTATCTTTCACAATTTGTCTTACAAAATGATGCCTAATGTCTATGTGCTTACTGCGGTTATGGTTAACATGGTTATTACAAATGTTCTGGGCCGATTGACTATCATTATACAACTTAACTGTTAAGTGTTGACCCAAACATTCATAAAGAAAACTTCTAAGAAATTTAGCTTCTTTTGCTCCCTCACACAATGCCATGTATTCTGCCTCTGTGCTTGACAAAGCTACAGTTTTCTGTTTTCGGCTTTCCCATGACACAGCAGAGTTACCTATTTTAAATACATAACCAGTGTAAGATCGTCTATCTAACTGATTAGATGCCCAATCTGCATCTATGTATCCTACAACTGACAATGAGGATTTCTTATATACTATGTTATAATCTATAGTCCCCTTCAAGTATCTTAAGACTCGTTTTGCCGCTTTCCAGTGTATATCTGAGTGACAATTATTGAACTGGCTCAGTAAGCTCGCTGCATGTACAATATCTGGCCGGGTACAAACAGCAATGTACATAATGCATCCAACAAGACTTCTGTATTTGGAATCTGGACCAGTTTGGTCTCCCTTTTGAAGTTTCATGCCACATTCCAAGGGTGTATTGACAGGCTTACAATCGGTCATATTAAATTGCTCCAATACCTTTTGTATGTAAGTTTTCTGATCAAGGGTAATTTTATTTTGTCCTTGATTTAATCTCATCCCCAACACAAATGTAGCTTGACCAAAATCCTTCATTTCAAATTTCTTCATCAGTTCTGCCTTCAGTATTTTCTTCTCCGGTGTATCCTTGCTAAAGATTAAAATGTCATCGACATACAGAGCCAGTATAATGACATTACCTGCGTTGTCTGACTTTATGTAAACACAAGGCTCACTGAGTGTTTTTCTGAACTGGAGATCTGTCAGAGCACTATCAATCTTATCATACCATGCCTTTGACGCTTGCTTCAGTCCATATATGGCTTTATTCAGTTTAAATACATGTTCTTCCTTACCATTTATTTTATACCCACGGGGCTGTTCCATATAGACCGTCTCTTGTAATTCTCCATTCAAGAATGCCGTCTTAACATCCATATGATCAATCTGCAAACCCAAATTGGCTGCCATGGCGATTAATGTACGCATAGTTGAATAACGTACCACAGGTGAGTAGGTTTCCTTGTAGTCTATCCCATATTCTTGGGTATAGCCTTTAGCCACAAGACGAGCTTTATAGCGAAGTAACTGACCTTCTGGTCCTAGTTTCTTTTTAAAAATCCATTTACATTTAACCGCTTTCTTCCCTGCTGGCAATAGGGTTAAATTCCAAGCTTTATTCTTCTCAAATGATTCATACTCATCTTCAATGGCTTTCCTCCAGTATTCCTTTTCAGATCCAGACAGCGCTTCCTCTATTGTTTGAGGTTCTCCATTGTGACTTGTTGCTGTCATTGCAACCACAACATTTGCATTTTCTTCAAAGTCTTCATAAAAACTGGATTGTTGAGTCATGTCTGGATTCCATGTGAGATCATTGGGGTCATCACAAGAACTGGAATCAGAACTAGTTGTAGCAGACGTGTTTGAATCGGATAACTCTATTGTTGGTAATGGATTGACAACATTATCTTCATTGCTGCTTACAACAACCATTTCATTACTAGTGAGATTTATTTGACAATCAGTAGTACAATTTTCCTGATTTTTACTCAAATCTTTAAACATTTTTCTTTCTAGGAATTGCACATCTCTAGATTTGATACATTTGGAAGAGTCTTCAGGATCAATTAATCTATATCCTTTTGATTCACTACAATATCCCACAAATATATATTTTTTGCTCTTTGCATCTAACTTCTTGCGCTTTTCATATGGGATCATTGCATAAGCAACACAGCCAAAGATTCTCAAATTAGACAAATCAACTTTCTTACCAGACCATTTTTCTTCCGGTGTGGTGCCCCTCACTGCCTTACTCGGTGACTTGTTTTTAATGTATATTGCTGTATTCAATGCCTCTGCCCACATCCTCCGGTCCAGTCCAGCATCTTGCAGCATGCACCTTCCTGCCTCGACGATCGTGCGGTTTGCCCTTTCCGCAACCCCGTTCTGTTGTGCTGAATAGGGCACGGTCGTCTGGTGCCTGATGCCATGCTCTTGTAGAAATGTCTGGAACTGTTTATTAACATATTCACGACCATTGTCTGTTCTCAGCATTTTTATCTTTAAATTAGTCTGATTTTCTACCAAATTTATGAAAATCTTAAATACAGACAATACTTCATCTTTATTCTTAATGAAATAACCAAAAGTCATCCTTGTATAGTCATCTATAAATGTTAATAGATATTTAGCACCACTAAATGAGGGAACCGACATGGGACCACACAAATCACTGTGTATGAGACCCAATTTTTCAGTTGTTCGGCTGTATGATTGCTTCGGGAATGGTAATCTGCTCTGCTTCCCTTCAATACATGCTACACAGGGAGTATATTTACTATTAGTGTATTCAATTCCACTTGCCATACCTTGCTTTAGTAAATCCATGCTCCGCTTATTTAGGTGGCCAAGTCTGCGATGCCATATCTCCTCAGATGGATTCGCTTCACACAAATTTAC
This sequence comes from Archips xylosteana, assembly GCA_947563465.1. NCBI lineage: Eukaryota > Metazoa > Arthropoda > Insecta > Lepidoptera > Tortricidae > Archips > Archips xylosteana. Next base: position 8,739,941 of record OX387361.1, on the reverse strand, counting down.
AGCTTCAGCTCGCACCACGCCCGAGGAATGGACGTCAGGCTCATCCGAAGTCGCCGATTGGCACGCCGCAGCCAGCTCATGAACATTTGTTGGTTGACTCGCCGTGTCTAGTTGGTAGACACCGTTCACGTTTGTAGCACTGGCAATAGTTATTTTGCCACAGTATATGTTACATACTTCTGTATCAAAATGCACCTCAAGTCCATTTGAGGCCATTTTTCCGACCGAAATAAGGTTTGTTGACAATCCCGGCACGTAAATAACCTCACTTATTTTCGTACTTTTAGCGTGTCCTTTCAACAACAATTCCACTTCACCGTGTCCTTCACTATGCATCTTTTGATTATTGGCCACTGTTACCGACCTCGGAGTATCCACAACATAGTTTTGCAGTATATTTTTGTTGTTTGTCATGTGACAGGTAGCGCCGGAATCAACATACCAAGCATTCGAGTTAATGTCCACAGCTAATGCAGTCAGTAACGTTCCGTTCCACGCTTTTTCACATTTTTCACTCCGTTTGTCACTTTTGTTCAATTTAGTTGGACAGTTCTTAGCATAATGATTCGGCTTTTTACATATGAAGCACTTGACCTTTGTAGAATGTTTGTTGACACTTTTTGTAGCCCGGTTTGTAAACATTGCACCTTCTTCACACTTATCAAAGTCACGACGCAAATTTTCTTCTAATAATTTACTCTTCACTGTTTCGCTGCACAATTTAATGTTTGAATTTTCCAATGCCATGATGAGCGGATCATAATCCGGCGGCAGACCGCTTAACATTAATACTGACAGAAAATCATCATCCAATGGAGCATTTATGTCTCGTAGTTGTTGATCCAAGTCTGTGATCTTCAAGAGATACGCTTCCATGTCACTAAATTGTTCCAATTTCAATCCAAATAAAGTACGTAAAAGTCCAAGACGTCTACACAACCCTCTGTCTTCATAGGCTGTTTTTAGATTGTTCCAAGCTTCAAACCCAGTGGTGGCGTTTCTTACGTGGGAAAAAGACGACGGTTATACCATCAAACAGATCTTCGCAAGTGCCCGTAGCTGCTTACGGTGATCATTGACTTGGGGAACACCCGGTGCAGACTCCACGATGCAGTCCCATAAATCTTCGTGGATCAAATACATCCGCATTAAAAATTTCCAATTTCCGTAATTTGAAATTCCACTGAGCTTTTCAAAATTAACGGCTATTCCGGAACTCGTAGCGCTTGTGGCCGCAGACGACGAAGATGGCGCCGACAACGACGGAATATTTAAATCCTTCGACATCTCGTATTTTACAGTCTCGGCAAATAAACTATTTACGCACACTTATTTACCACATAGCCTGGGCCCATAACCTGATGGATTAAGAGCAAAATAAACCAGGATTGAATAAATCAACAGGAATATATTTGTAAAGATGCGAGGTATAATATTTTACAACAATGACAAGTAATAACCAACCAAATAGGAGAGGTGAAGACAGTGTCGCCATCTAACGACAACTGATAGACATCAAATGACATCTTAAACTGTTTGGTTTATACAATTTACTCTAACAGAATACTTTGAAAGAAACGATGAGGTGGAAGGGAGACAAGTAGTCTCATGTAATTATTGCCACAGTAAATTTAAAAGTACAAATGCTACTAAAGTGACGGAGCTTATGTTAAAATGTCGTTATATTCCATTTGATATCAGAAATTTATTTTCTGCCGGTAGACCTTCCCCTTTAAATGCACAATCTAGTGCAAATATTTTAATGCATACACCAAGTACAATCCCGGCTGAAGTGCACACAACAAATTTAAACGCAATTACACCCTCTCTGGATACCATATCACCACCTCCCGCTTATTCTTCCAATATACATGCAGCAATAGCCGAGATTCCTGAGATGTCTCCGACACGCAATGAAAAGTTAGATACTGCATTTGCACGAGCTATTTATGTATCCAAAATGCCGCTGTCCATGTTAGGCTCAAAATATTGGCAGGAGGCTTTTAAAATTGCTTGCCCGGATTATGAAATGCCTACCCTAAATTCCATATCGGGAAATTTACTTGAAGCTATTATATCCGTGTTAAGGAAGGAATGCAAAATAAAGTCGCTGGTGCCAAAGCCTTAGGCTTAGTTGTTGATGGGTGGACGAATATCAAAGGAAAATCTGTTTTAAAATTTTTAATCACCACACCAAACCCCGTATTTTTTAAAAGCATTACTCCCGGTACTCAAATCGAAACTGCACAATTTTTAGCAGAGCAAATGGAGTCCGTCATTGAAGAAATTGAGAGTAGACGCTTTGTGTGTGTGCTATAACAGATAATGCTTCCAATATGCGCGCTGCCTGGCGAATCATTGAGGTAACGTTTGAAAATATATCTTGCGTTGGTTGCGCTGCACACACTTTTAAACTACTTTTCCAGGACATTGCCAAAAAAGGTTATCTAAGAAACACAGTACAGGACTGCATAAAGGTAATAAAATTTATAAAAAAAAGGAGTCGCGTCCTAGCTTGTTTCAAGGAGAAACAAAAAACCTTGTACGGCAATAGTGCCAAATTCACAAGGTCGTGACTCAGTTGAAACTTCCAACTTTTAATGACCAAGATGTGACTATAATGTAGGAGTATGCAAAGGTAAATTTGTAATCTTTTTTTTTTATTATTTACTAGCTTTTGGCCGCGTCTCCGTCTGCAAAGAATTCGATAATCGCTTTCTCGAGAGAACTATGCGATTTTTCGGGATAAAAACTGTCCTTGTCTTTCTCAGCGTTTCAAACTATCTCCATACCAAATTTCATGTAAATCGGTTCTGCGGATTACGCCTGAAAAGGCAATACACAGACAAATATACTTTCGCATTTATAATATTAGTGTGGACGTATTAGTAACACTTTTTTTTCTTATCAATATATATTTATAGTATTAATACTTATTTACAGGTTATGACACCTGTAGCTAATGCCCTCGATCGTATCCAAGGAGAAGCTCAAGCATATCTCGGGTCACTGCTACTCCATTGCAGCAACTGTCTTTAAATTAAAAACTGTTAAGTCTAAGGGCCTAGTAAATTGCACAGCTTTAGCCAATGCCTTATTAAATAGCATAGAGAAAAGGTTTGGACCACTCCTGAACGATGAACAGTGTCAACATGCAGCGGCATTTCACCCTAAGTTTCGGTTGATGTGGCTGGAAACGTATGACAGCAGTCGAGTGGATGCAGTAAAAAAATGCATGGAAAAAAGGCAGAAGAGGCGTTACGTGAAGAAGCTGCCGAAAGTTTGATGGATAGAGATAGTTAAAGTGGTGGCGGCAGCAATGCGAGCAACAACGACGATAACGAGGAAGACTTTTTTAACTCTGTCACTCAGTCTAGAGAAAAACCTAACCGAAGCCACAAATCTTTAAAGAGTAAAGCTCAAAGTCTCTTCAAAGTGTGACTAGACATGAAATCAAAAGACTCATTCCACGATGCGGCATTCATCGGGGAAAAGATAATCATAAACCTCTTTATCAAATACTAGATGACCCGGTCAACTTCGTATCACTTAGCTCTTAATATAAACCATTATGTATTCGTAGAGCCGGTAGCTTTATAAAGGCATCATCAGGTAGTCAGGTATCGGCTCCGTAGTGGGCAATTCACGCACACATGTCCAGCTTAAAGTTCATTTCATAATTATTTTGCATAACACATTATTTTAGATTATAGACACTTATGTTAAGAAATAAGGTACCAGCCTACTTTTTTTCGGTCTGGATCGATTGCGCCATATTTCTAAACGTAATAACGCAGTTCTGAAAGAGTTGCACACTGGACACATGGGGATAGTTAAAATGAAGAGTATCGCGCGTAGTTACGTTTGGTGGCCAGGGATCGACGCAGACATAGAAAGCAGCTGCCGCGAGTGCGCGACATGCGCGGCGGAGGCGCCGGCGCCCGCACGCGCGGCCCCGCAGTCCTGGCCATACGTCACAGAACCGTGGACGCGTTTACATATAGATTTCTTAGGCCCATTTCAGGGTAGGACTTTCCTCGTGTTAATAGATGCCAGTAGTAAATGGTTAGAAGCATTCTCGTTACAAACTACCACGGCGGGGTCAATTATAAAGGTATTAATGGAAACCTTTGCACGGTTCGGTTTACCCAAGGAAGTCGTGTCAGATAACGGCCCTCCTTTTAACAGCAAACAGTATAGAAAGAAAGAAAGAAAGAAAATACATTTATTTACAACAACACAAGACACATACAAATATTTTACAAAAAGGACAATACAAAGGCTAAAAAAGAGTGTGTCATTGCGGTTGTAAATTGGATACTGGCTCAGCATAATGCTGAGGCGTTTATAGCACCCCAGCGCTGATTTTCAGCCAGCACCGTCGGTAATACCCGGAACGCCACAAAGATAGATAAACTGTATACTTATAAATAAGCGATAAACTACATAAACTACATGCGTAAATGGATAATTTGTACCTAGACCATAAAAACGAATAATTTTAACAAAATTACTGAATCATAAATTGCTATAACTCGCTTGCCAAGTATACAACTCTGCGCGGAATAAAACAAAAAAAAACAAAAAGTGAAATAACCGAGACAAAGAAAAATTAAAAGAAGTTTTGTGAAATAGTGCTGGAAAGGAAAGGAATTAAGTTTTCTGAAATGACAACAAATAGCCTTTAAGCTTTCGCCCAAAGGTGTACCTGCTAGTCACTCCTAGGATAGGAGGGGGAATGTCATTCCAGCACTTAGACGCCGCAAACCTGAAACTGCCTCGAAACGCCACAGTATAATGATTTCATGACTAACAATGGCATAAAAACTACGTTTTCAGCCGTGTATCATCCCTCCTCTAATGGGGCTATAGAGGGCGGAGTTAAACTTTGTAAAAGGGCAATTAAGAAAGCGTTAAGAGACGGTTGTGACATTGACACAGCGCTCCAGTCATATTTAATGACGTACAGGAATGTAGAACATAGTACTACAGGAACATCACCAGCTATGTTGCTACAACGAAGGAATCTTCGCAATAGGTCAGATTTGTTGAAGGGGGGCAGAGAGGTCGAAAACCGAGTTCGCGAAACACAACAGCGCCAAGTCCAGTACGCAGGCGGTGCCGATAGAAATCTGGCGGTAGGAAGTAGGGTTTGGACGCGAAATTATGGCCAGGGGGAGAAATGGCTCAGCGGAAGGGTAGCGGAAAAAGTAGGGTCTCGTAATTATATTATAGCAAGGGAGAACGACCCACTAAAGAGACACATCGATCAAATAAGGAATCGATGGCAAAGTGTGCTGGAGATACCGCACCCGAGTGATGCGACTTTAGAAATTGATACCACAGAGGTACCGAGCGTGAGCACTACGTCGTCGCTGGGCCCGCCAGCCGCGCCTGCGGGGCCGCCCGTGACCGGGCCCGTGTTGAGGCCACGGCCAGTTAGACCCCCGGACCGTTATGGTTATGTCTGAGATTGTTTAATGACTAAGTAGGTTATGTTGTATTAGTTTGTAATTAATTAGCAATAGTTAGATTCGCGGGTAATTACATTTCTTAGTTCATAAGGGTAATTTTGGGTATGTATTACAATACCGAAGTACGAATGACCGAATGTATTAAAAAATCGAATGGGTCAAAAGACCGACACGATTTTTTTCTGAAACCGTAAACTTCTTAGAATTTATTAAAACGGCATCATACAGAACCCATTAGGTTAGGTTAGGTTTGTTTTATAACAATCTTAAAAAAGTAACAGTTTCAGAAAAAAATCGTGTCGGTCTTTTGACTCATTCGATGTTTTAATACATTCGGTCTTTCGTACTTCGGTATTGTAATACATACCCGTAATTTTAGTGAGAGGGTGTAATGTACGGGTAGTTAGTAATAGTTTTCATGTGTCAAAGGTAGAGGGTAGCTTATTAAACTTTTGTTCTTCAATAGAAACGAGAAGCAACGGACGTGTTTTATTGTTCCTCCTCGATCTTGGCTCCGCAATGCATCAGGTATCTCTCAATTTAGACATTTTAGACGGAGGATTACTTAAAATATAAATAAAAAAATACACTGTATTTATAACACATATTTCAACTACAGATTCTCCTTCATACTTGGACAGGCTTAGGACTGTCAATCTAGATATTAATTGGCAACAAAATGTATAATATTATTACACGGAAATTTTACTTGAATTCTAGACTGGCGTATTTAAGAATCTGAAGTATATACAATGATTAATAATTTACAATATTTACATTTCTTTACAGTTATTTTAGTTTTTTTTAACTATTCCGTATTGTAGCTAATAAATAGCAGTTCCGTCAATTTCTTTGCCGCCAATCTTGTGCGTCTTTCGGTTAAAATATTACCCGCCTTGGAAAATATCCGTTCGCAAGGTACGGATGTAGCGGCTACATTAAGTCGTTTCAACATGTAATCATATAATCTGGGATACACTAGTCTGCGTTCATGCCACCACATAAATGGGTTTTTTGTTCTCTGGAGCAATGTCTCTTCTAAATATTGATTTAATTCAACAATTGCAGCTGCCGTGGGGTTTGCGGGCACAAGACTTGCCACTTCCATGTCGAATTCTTCCCACAGTGTTGAACTTGAAGTTGTGCTTGTAGAAGCTGTTGGTTGCGGCGGTTGTTGTCGCTGCTGCTGCTGTTGCTGCTGTAGTCGCCCTCCAAGGAGGGGGCGATGTTGTTGGAGTTCGTACTTAAGACTATTAATCCGATCATATTGAACCTAGGATCTAGTAATGTGGCCTCGGTGTTCAGGACATTGTGTTCAACGTAACTAAATCGACGTTCTATTTCTTCAGTTAGAATTATAGTCATTTGTTTTATGACAGGAATCGAATCAGGCTGATTTATATTTTTTGTAATATTGTGTCTTAAGAGGCGCACCATTGGTATTACTTTTGAGAGGGTTACATTTTTTTCGGAACTTATCTCTACTGTTACTTCATAAAACAGTTTTAGTATGGGAATGGCTGATTCGATCGTATTCCAGTCAGACGGACTTAATATGAGTTCGGGTCTCAGAAGGGCAAGTGTAGCTATGACTGCATCTTTTATTTGCACCATGCGATCTAGCATGGTGAAAGTAGAGTTCCACCTCGTTGGTACGTCTTGTTTCAGTTTTAATTGAGGAATATTGAGCTGCTTCTGTATATCTTTTAGTTTACTTAAGGCATGTGAACTCCGTTTAAAATATTCAACTATTTGTTTTACCTTGGTAATTGTTTACTCACATATTCCTACCTTCGATAGCCAGAGCCACTATACATAAATATGTGTCCAAGCATGTCAGACCCCAATAAAAGACAATGTTAGGTACCTTTAGATGCGCGCGATGTCTTGTAGTTGTGGCATGCCGCCGCCGCCGGGTTTGGCCGATCTTTGTGTCTCCAATAAACCCGAAGTGTTCTTCAAGTCACTCACAGTCACAGAAAGTTTGGACGATAATTAAATATAACAAATATCGCGGAGCGCAACCGCCCCGTGCCGAACCGCCGAGAAGAAGAAGCCGTTCCTTGGTTTCTCCCACGGCGCCACTGTCGCCTCGAAAGCGCGGGAGGCACGGCAATGTTGCCAGCCTCAAGGCTCCCCTATTGTGGGAGTAACATGCTTGGACAGTAATAGTCTCGGCAATAGCAGCTAGGGCGGTTTGCTCACACAGGTTTATAGAGTGCCCAAAACATGGTACCTGGCGCCAGTCCGCTTCTCTCAATGCTGCTGTTATATTCGCAGCATTGTCACTTGCGATCGCAGTGACTTTTATACCCAGATCCCATTCCGAAATAATATTTTTTAAGAAGTCCGCTAAGTTTGTGGCTGTGTGTCTCTCAGCGTATTCTACGCATCCTAGTAAGGAAGATTCTAACTTGGTATCTGCATCATTTGTGACAATATAATGGGCTGTAACAGCAATAAAACTTTGGTAATTTGTCGACGTCCATCCATCTGTAGTCAAACATACAGCCTGACACGCGGCAATTTTAAATTTTATTTTTTCTAGTTCTTTCTTGAACATTTTGGGCAGTAAATGTTCCGCTAAAGTTTTTCTTGTGGGCATGGAGTATCCGGGACATAGCATGCTAACAAACTTTTTAAATTCCGGCTCCTCGACTATTGCAAACGGATGATGACCTTTCGCAATCATTTTTATTAATTGCTCGTCGAAGGCTACTGCACGCCGCGGCGCAATTGGCTTAGTGCTTTGGAGAAACTGCTGTATCGATGGTTGTGGTTGCACACGCGTGACAGTGGAAGGTGGCGTCGGGTGTAAAACACTTTGTCCGTGATGTTCTGTGATAGCTCCCTCATCTACGGCAGGTACCTCAACATCTTGAAGAAGAACAACAGCAGGAATAGGCTCTTGTCGCTGAGGAACAAGTGCAACAGTGGGGTGTTTAGTTTTGAGATGCCTGTTCAAATTGCCGATGTTTCCGGCAGATATGCATAAAACATTTGCGCAGTAACAGCACTTTGCCTTTTTCGGTTCCACTTCTTCAAAGTGATTCCAAACAGCACTTCTTTTCCGTGACGAAGACATATTTTTTTATATACTTAGTACAAACTTTTATATTTTTTATACTTATTATTACAAAATGTCCCAAATAAAACATAAGAAAAAAAGTCACAGTTTTACATCTACACCTATTACTACCTATCTATATACAGGGTTATTTGTAATTCACTGACATCCTCTTAACCCTGAATTTCTATCACTCAAACAAATGTTTTTTGTTTTACGACTTTTTAAAATGAAGTACTTTTTTTTCCATACAAATACACAGAGTATCGTAAAAATAAGAGGAAATCTCAAATTTTCAAAACGTTATTACACCAAAAATATTAAGTTATGACAAAAGCCGTAAAACAAAAAACATTTGTTTAAGTGCTAGGAGTTTAGGGTTAAAAGGATGCTAGTGAATTACAAATAACCCTGTATACACAACACACAATTATACACAATATATCTTTAATAAAAAAATATTTGAATTGTATCAAATTGAATTTTATTTCAGACACACATATTATGTATTAGTAACTAACAACATACATAAATGCACACATATAAACATTAACCCTTTCACGGGCATCGCAAAATACGCTAAACGTAAGCAAAATGGGCATAAAAAGGGAATAATAGTAGGCTAGTGAGAATATATTCAGGGAAATAATAAAAAAAAACACCTGAAAATAAGTTTTTCAGACGTGGCAAAATATTTGCCTATGAGCGGTAAAAAACATGTATTTGGCCATTATGTTGCAAGTATCTGAAGAAAAATAAAATAAATTCATAAAACCTATAAATAAGTAATAATTCTTTCTTATAATTAAGAGATCAGTAATCAGACTTCAATAAATAAGGCACTTATCATTTTTGGACGTGGTCGTACCAACTATAACTATAAATAATCAACGTCAAAAAAAACAATCAAAAATATTAGTTTTTATCATCATGTCATGCGCTGTCTGTCCGGTGAAATTTTTCGAAGCACGGAGTACTGCATAGCGGAACCAAACATCTTGCTCATTTTATGCGTGACCTTTTGTTTCGGGTTCTGAAACTGCATAACTTGCAGCGCCTAAAAGATGGCAATTCTGCTGGCATACGTATCTTATCTCTTCAGGAACAGCATCAGCTTTTAAAGCAACAGTACCTACGGCTCTTTTTCTTGAAGTGTAAGAATCGATTAGTCCCATAGCTAGCCTTTCTCGGAACTTCACTTGCGTCACTTTTTTCTCACGGTGTACTGCTTTGTACAATATAAACGAGTTTACCAATGCCGATTCCATCAAAAAGAAAAACAGACGCATCCACCATTTCTTTGAACGACGACCACGCTTATAATGTGATCGCTGTTGGTCAAAGCGATCTACACCACCCATTATTTTGGTGTATTCAGATATTACGATTGGACAGTTCACAAGCAACTTGGTTCCGTCTTTTTGGGTCCTTGTCACTTTAACCTTCTTTTAGGGTCAAATTCAGCAGACAGAACGTTAACAATGTTAACATGTTTCGTGTCTTTCTCTATTGCACACAGCCAGTATTTTCAAAGACACGCCACTTCGAAGCGTGTTTAGCCATAGCATTTTTTCTTTTTGTCATATTTGACACACCTCTTCGGTTAGTCCGTACTGTCCCAGTACTGTAAATGTCACGTGAATATAGTTCTTTCATTAGGGGCACCGAGGTAAAAAAGTTGTCAAATGTCATATGGCATTCTAGACCTGCAAGGTCTTCTGTCAAACGCAGGACCATATTTGGACCTAAACCTTCCTCAACTATACCATCAGTTTTGCCGCAATATATTACAACTTGGTAAAAATAACCTGTAAGTGAGTCTGCCCTAGCCCATGCTTTGTAACCCCTCTTTTCCGGCTTCATAGGCATATATTGCTTGAGTGATGATCTTCCTTTGAATTTGATCATAAACTCGTCGATAGATTGCGATTTCGATGTAGTGCATTCCGCTTTGAATCTTCTGTTCAGTTGGTCGATCAACGGGCGTAATTTATGTAATTTGTCAAATCCAGGAGTATTTCTAGGTATAGCTTTCTCATTATCATTTAGATGTAAGCATTCCATGAGCTTCTTATATCTTTTCAAAGGCATCACATCAGCAATGCTGGGAACACGATACAAGGGATTTGTGCTCCAGTAAAGAGTTTCATCGGGTAAGGGGTGTAGCCCAGTCAGTCCAGTTCTTAGAATTTTGTTGGGAGGCGTAGCGATTGGTTTCCTCAACTATCACTTGAAATACTTCTGCGTTAAACTATGGAGAATGCATTATTATTTTATTATTTGTTCGTCAGCAACAGTTGATCGAGGTATAACTGGAAGAGTCTGACGAAAATCACTTGACAACAGAATCATGGCTCCACCAAAAATGTTTTGGTTGTCACGTAAATCTTTTAACGTCCTGTCCAGTGCCTCCAGCGACCTCTTGTGGGCCATTGTGCATTCGTCCCAAATTATCAATTTGCATATCTGGAGAATCTTCGCTATAGCCATTGACCTATAATAACAAGACACCCAATCGCTTAACAAAAGTTCCTCAAAAAACGTCCGAGCGGCGTTGTGTGTACGTATACATAAATTTATGTTGATAAAATTAACAGCATTCATTCTAATTAACACCTTTTTTCGTAGCAGTAATGTTTAATGTCAATTGTATACGAGCGTTAGAAGTAGTTTCATGACGTCACGCGCTGGAAACCGCCTAAAGAAAGAGTAAAGAATGCAGTGGTGTCGTCATGCGAAAAAAATAAACAAATTGATTAAATAAAAAAAAATATAATCTTTATTTTTTAATATTCTTATTTAAAAGTTAATAGTTACGTATGTTTATGTAGTTGAACGTTGAACTTATTGTTTTCATTAAAATAGTTCTATGATTTGGAAAATGTTGAATAAGACTTTCTAAAATGCTGGTGTGTTTAAGGAACAGTTACAACTTACAAATATAATATTATGATTAGGATTACTTTACGGAGTTGCTGACTTCTTAATTGTTAAAATTAAAATTTGTTGTTGTAATATATAATATGATTTTCAGCTAAAAACTGTTTTTTTTTATTGATTTTACATCGAAAATTTAAAAGATTAAGAAAAAATGATAACAAAAATTGATACGCACTTCAATACTGGGATCCCGGTAATGAAAAAAAATATTCCGGTATTAAAGCCGGTATTGAAAAAGTCCGGTATTTGGAAGCCCTAATCCACAGCGTTCTCTGGGTTGTAATACACTCGTTGTCAATTTTCTAGATGAACTGCCAAATGGACTAATGTAGGGTGTCTTTCGTGAATCGCAAATGAAAATATGCGCCAAATAGCTTCGTTGCTGCTTACATAGCGACCCATCTGATACTGAGACACTTCGTCATTTGTATTTGTAAAATGAAATTAGCTGTAGAATGTAAAATACAATCTGACACAAAATTAACACCGCATGAAATATTATTTGGCCATTCCTTAATAACCTATTAGAAAAACATCGGGAACATTTAAAAGCAATATACAACCACATATATAAAACAAAACGAAAAGCCCAAATAAAACGAACTAATATAATAAAAATACTGAGTTACCAGCACCGCAAATAAGCACGCACGAAAAACTACCTGTTACAAACAAACAAGCAAATGTATTTTGCACACTTCGAAAAACATATATCGGCGACATTAAAGTCCTTAAAATATATCTCGATAGCCGAGGAAAACGTAGAGCTGCAAATAAATTAAGGCCTGTTTGTGTTACAGGTTCCTATGCGTTCAAGGCAGCGAAAACAAATGGCGTATATTTTGAGAGAATCGGAACCATATCAGAAATAGAAAGCTTCCGCTATATCACTAAATTATCGTTCAGGTTCATTTCGTCCACGTTCCCACTTCGTCCTTGTCCCACTTCGTCCACATTCCCACTTAGTCAACATTCCCATTTCGTCAACATTCCCGTTTCGTCCACATTCCCATTTCGTCCACATTCCCACTTAGTCAACATTCCTAGCCTATTTTAATGCGGTTTTCGCTATCACTTAGCTTAATTCTCAGGGAAGATTTTAATTATTTTTGTGATTAAGGTATTTATGTTAAGAAAAATACTTGCTAAGCACGGTGTTAGCGTTGACGAAGTGGGAATGTGGACGAAACGGGAAGTGGACGAAACGGGAATTGATTGCAGACGAAATGGGATTGCTGACGAAGTGGGAATGTGGACGAAATTAACCTAAACGTAAATTATGCAATTTAACGGAAATACACTAACAAAAAGGACTGCTAATGCATTTCCGAAACATCATGCCTATCTTCGGCAAACCTTCCGCGTGCCAACATGACGACACCAAGCGACGCCACCGGGATCCCTATTCTTATTGTGGCATTTAAAAGGAACAACCCCCGAGCAAGAAGGAGTTCACAACAACCTCCGGTAGAGTTCACATCAATCGTACACAAGCTCCGAATCGCTTGAGTACTGGTTGTTCGCGTATCGATAATTAAGATATAATTACCTATTGTAAAGTAATAAAGTTAATTTGCTCCTCACATCGTCGAGTCAATTAAATCAAAGAAGCTCCCTATCCCCTGAAGACGCAAGGGGTATGTATTACAATACCGAAGTACGAAAGACCGAATGAATTAAAATATCGAATGGGTCAAAAGACCGACACGATTTTTTTCTGAAACCGTTAACTTTTTAAGATTGTTATAAAACAAACCTAACCTAACCTAATGGGTTCTGTATGATGCCTGTTAAGTAGCACGACTATCCGGGCATTCAAAATTGTTTTGTTATTATTATTTAGTATTTCGTTCCCCGCGCTCGCCTATGCTGCGACAGGGAGAGCGAGGGGAACGGTGCGGGGGGCGGGTGGAGACTAGGCGTACGCGCCACCGCCCCGAAGCCAGTCTGCGCCGCGCATCCCCAGCGATCAAGTGTCGTTTTACTCGTGTAGTTTATGAGAATTATAGTCGTTACACCGTACGTATTTGCATTTACTTCTTATAACAACCCCGCCCTTCTATTACAATGCCGTTTTAATCAATTCTGAGAAGTTTACGGTTTCAGAAAAAAATCGTGTCGGTCTTTTGACCCATTCGATGTTTTAATACATTCTGTCTTTCGTACTCCGGTATTGTAATACATACCCGACGCAACTAATAAAATAATCAACAAAGTTATTATTCATGACGAAAACGGGTATGTAAACCATAAAAAGCATAATTAAATGTGCAAAATACATTATTGTGCTGCTGGGAAAGTATAAACCTGAAGAAATAAGGTATGTAAACAAGATAATAATACTATGATTTACGCAACTTTCAATCCAAGAACCGTGGAACATAAACGTGAGTATACCTTTGAAATTCATAAAAAATGATCGCAAAATGCAACACTTAAAAAAAAAATTAGCCGTTTTTAACACTCACTCAAACAGTTCGAATGATCATAGACAAAACAATTGTTTTCACAGAACGCAAATCTCTTCCTAAGTTCCTAAATTGATGTGATTGAACTCGTTCGTTACGATAGAAAAAATTTTTTCTTTCGCAAATCTCCTTCATATTCATATCAGTAAATATTCGTGTTGTGTTTCTTTTTGTGTAATAAGAATGAAATGGGAAAAAGGAAGAGAGAAAGAGAAGATCCAGAACATATCAGGAAAAAAATTAGAAGACTAGAAAGAAAACTGAGAAGAGAAGAAGAATATACTCCACAACATCCTCCACCGCCTTCACCACAGGCACAGCCTCTACCAACGCCTAGAGCGTCGCTGATAACGATGGACACTGAGGATTTAGAAACAGAAACCCCAACGACTGGTTTGTACCTTGGTATTCCATTCCTTCTGTTTTCATGGCTTAAACCAGAATTGTTCTAGACTAGACAAAAGCGCCATCACAATGCGGATGGAAAAACTGTCTTAAAGTAACATCTGTGAGTACTGGCTGGCACTGCCCTGTCGTCTATAGTTTTCTAGTGGTTAGCAATCAAGCTTGTTTATGCTATCATAATAAAGATTGAGTAAATGCGATAAAGATTCCATTGATATTTTATTGTGCTATTTTATACAGTAAATTCGATGCCTCACGTTAGAAAAACCTCACAAATATGATAGCAGAGCGTGGTTGGGGCGCGTGTAAACTTGATAGAAAATCTTTTTCGGGCTAATGTTTTAAATTTGCTGGGACAGCTGTAAGTTAGATGTCTATGAAGTAAAGAAGTATCGCTCTATCTACAGTTGAGGCCGAATATGTCGCCTTAACTGAGACTGCTAAAGAAGCAATCCATTTAAGAAATCTGTATAAAGATTTAGGAGCCAGCTACGAACGAATTGTCGTATTAAATGACAATCAAGCCGCCCTGAAACTGAGTCAGAACGCTATGGTGACTTCTAAGTCAAAGCATATTGACCTAAAAATGCACTTCATTCGGAACTGTATTCAAGAAGGAGTATTAGAGGTAAATTATCTTCGGACTGAAGATATGGACGCTGATCTACTGACAAAAGCTTTGGCTGGTCCGCGCCTGTTGAAACTGCGGAATGGCTTGGGATTGTCCTGATGACCTCGACAGTGCTGTGAAGAGGAGTATGAGTACTGGCTGGCACTGTCTGTCGTCTATGGCTTTCTTATACTGTCTGTCTTAAGCTTGTTTATACTGTCATAACAAAGATTGAGTAAAGATCCGTTGCCTCACGTTAGAAAAACCTCACAACATCCAATTATTAAGTTGCATACATTAATAAGAAACGCGCTATCACACTGCGGATAGACAAACTACCACAATATGTTACTAGTAATTTAACAGACTTACATGTACCTATGGATAACAACTGTTAACATCCTGCGGATAAACTTACTATCTTAAAGAAAACACCCAATTATTTAATTTCATAATGACAAACGCAGAATCACATTGTGGATAGACAACCTGTCAATACTCCATCACATTCCTTTTTTTAACACATTGTTGGTAAACAAATCTATTAAAAAAAATTTAAAAACATTTATGAGCTCCCAGAAGAATACCTAATGCACTGGCACTGGGACATGAAGGTGAAGAAATAGTTGAAAAGGGTGAAGACATCAGGAATGCAGTGTGGAAATAGATGCTTGCCTTTAACGCAGATTAGCAAACGACCATTGTAGAATACTTTCCCAGATAGGAATAGCCCTTGTTCACCACAAAACCAACTTTTTCCTATATTCTAGTTAGAAACTTGAATTGGCAGCCTCCATTTGTCACGGGGAAAAAAAGAAAAGCTCTAGAGGTGAGACATACAGTGGTGGTCATACAATTAAGAACGATTTGAAGTTTCCGATTTTTTTTTATCTAAATCATGTCATATGTCTAGTTGTGTTCCTTCTTAGAAGTAACAAATTATGTTATAAAATAGCCACATGGATAGAGCAAACGGGATTAAGAATAATAGTGTATAATTGCTAACATTTTTATTTACAAATTTTATTTGTTCTCTATACTAATAAATTCAAATAGTAATGAAGCTGGACAAATAATTAAGAACGATTTATTAAACTGCTCGAGAGTTGTTTTATATGAAACTTAGATTAAATAAATCATATTAATGTGAAGTTGGTATAGAAAAAAAAAGCAATTTAATACATTTGAATTAAAATTAATAGTTAGTAGCATGTCCACGGCTTTTAATTACGGCTTTACACCGGCGAGGCATTGAATCTATCAATTTTTGACATTTCGCAAGAGAAATAGAGTTCCATTCTTCTAAGAAAACGTCGTACAGCTCTCTCAAATTGCCACACTGTCGATATGAAACCTTTTTCTTGACTTCGCACCAAAGATGCTCTATTGGGTTAAGATCTGGGCTGTTGGCTGGCCAATCTAAGACAGAAACTGATTGTGATGTGAGGAATTCCTTAACGGTGCGTGCAGTATGCTTTGGATCATTGTCGTGCTGGAATGTCCAAATAACCGGAAGCACGTCTTCGGCATATGGTAACATTGTTTCTTGCAGTATATTTTTGTATTGGAATTGATCCATGTTTCCTTCTATCAGCCTAACAGGTCCAACGCCATGTCCAGAAAAGCACCCCCAAATTTTCACATTTCCCCCGCCATGCTTTAATGTCACTTTTGTGTACTTTGGGTCGAATGCTTTATTCGGAGGGCGTCGTACATATCGTTTTCCATCAGAACATACCCTATTTATTTTTGTCTCGTCAGAAAAAAGAACGTTTTTCCACTGTCTGACTGTCCAGTTTTCATACCTTCTTGCAAATGCAAGTCGGGCTTGCCTATGACATCGTTTCAACATAGGCACCTTCCTTGCTATCCTTCCGTTCAACTTATTTTCTACCAAACGCCTTCGAATAGTGCGTGCAGAGATTGCTGAAGGGTTGTTTTCGCCAAAATATTCTTTTCTCAACTCATTAGACCCTTTAAAAGGATTTTGTTTTGCCAAACGAACGATATTTCGATCATCTCGACGAGATGACTTTCTTTGTCTAGGTCCACGTGGAACGTTTGAAGTAGTTTGATACGTGGAAAAATGCTTTACGGCATGGAAAACCATTGTTTTTGAACATTGCAGATAGTCGGCTATCTTTTTATACGACCAATTCTTCTCGCGAAGTTTTATTATTACTTCTCTTGTAGATTTATCACAACTTTTATTTTTCCCCATTGTTTTTATACGAAGTAATCACTTTTAAGACTTTAACAGCACGAAATGGCGCCAAAATTATACGAATAATAATCTACAACCACAGAGCCACACAGTGTTCTCTATTTAAATTTGAAAAAATAATAAACTATTCCAGCGTTCTTAATTACGTGACCAGCCAGTAAGTACTAATACTAGGTTCAGATCGAATGTATAAAGTTTCTCTATTAATTTTTTAACCAACTATGTTGCATAAATGAATGTACCGGTAGTACGGAAAAGTTTCGCGATACCGAGAGAAATAAAAAAAATACGGGCAATTAGTTATACTTGTTACTTTGAAAAAATCATCTCAATAAATAATCGTTCTTAATTATATGGCCACCACTGTATATACTGGAATAGGTTTTTGGAATAGATATGATGATTTAATGATTTACACAACGTTGACTCCCTGCAACCCACCACTTCCTGGCTTTCGATCTATTGTTAAGCGTTCACGAAACCTTTTTAATACGCGACAAACCTTAGATTGAGGACATTTCAGTCTTTTCGCGATATCTCTGTAGCATAGCATTGAATTTTCTACATATTCGTGCAAAATGGGTTCGCGTTGTTGATGTTGTTTGCTCGACATTTTGACAACGAATAAGTATTAGAAAAAAATCTATGGACATCTTCTGTTCTTCTTCTCAGCCTTCTTCTACCAAATTCTTGGTGTAGGCCTCCCTCAACCTCTTCCATTCCGATCTATTTTGGGCAGTTAGAGTCCAGTTGCTGCCCGCCACCTTCTTTATATCATCTTTCCATCTCATTTGCGGTCTGCCCACTGGTCTTTTCTGTTCCCATGGTCTCCAATTCAGGACAGCTCTACACCACGAATCGGTTTTTCGGGCAATATGTCCCGCCCATTGCCATTTGAGCTTCGCTATCCTTCTACCAATGTCGGCGACTTTACTTTGCTTTCTGAGCCATTTGTTGGTTTTCCTGTCTCTCCTTGTAACTCCAACCAGTTTTCTCTCCATTGCTCTTTGGGCAACGCGGAGCTTTTCGACCACAGCTTTCGTTGTTACCCAAGTCTCTGCTCCGTAAGTTAAAATCGGCAGGACACACTGGTTGCTGGTCTATTTGGCTACATTTTTTAACAAATACTTACAGCTATGGACATATTAAGTAATAAGAATTCCTTGTGCTCAGATTCGTGTCTAAAAACTTTGTATAACTCAAATTTTTAGCGTAACAATAGCCGATTTTATATGCCTCAGTTTTGGCGTGTTCAACCTTTAGTACCAGTTAAGACACGATGCAGCTGGAGTGTGGGCCCACTTGGTACCTATTTTAAGAGAAATTGAAAAAAAGCCCCTAAAATGGAGGCTTTTCTTGCATATCGTTTGCGACCCCCCTTTATCACAGTACCGAAACAAAAAAATATTTTATATGATGTCTCTATTGCGATCTTACTGTCCCAAGCTAAATCATGTAATTTGGCACTATTGTGAATGCGGGCACGGAAAAGGAGCTCCTGATGGTGTAGGGGGAGTGCTTAAGAGAACAGCAGATCAATTAAAGCCCGACCAGCAGGCTTATTGTCTAACGTTTCTGACGCTTGCCTTCGCAAGCACTATTTCTTTCTGTCAAACGGTGTAAAATGATGACAGAAAGAGACGGTGAAAGCGAAGGCAAGCCTCAGAAGCGTTAGACAATACGGCCTCAGGTAAATAAAAACCCTCGCCATATTGCGGAACTAATGGAACTAATTTCTTCAACTGGCAACAGTAACTTTGAAGACGTCATTAATGTCATCTGCCAATTGCTGTCTAAGTGAGGTGTCGATTGCTCGTGGTGCGTTTCATGGATATTGTGGGCTATTTATGCGTTAAAATGCCGAAAACTATTAAAAGCCATTTACGAAAAGTTATATTCAATATGACGAAGTATTTGTCGGAGATAAAGTCTGAAGGATTGGAGTATATTCCTCTAAATAACATCACCGACCTTGTTGTCAACATGACTGGTACATCATTATGGCAATCTTACTGAAAAACCTGAAAAAATTTACAATCTCGATGAAACTAGTTTCTGCAATGATCCGTCCAAAACCCGCGTCATTGGTGAAAAAGGGGTTCGCAGCACCAGAACTACTAGTTCCCCAGGCAGAGATAACACGACTGTATTATTGGCGACAAATGCAGTCGGTGATAAAGTTCCACCACTTATTATATTTCAGGGCAAACATTTGTGGAATGAGTGGTGTTACAAAGATCAATCAGTGCATGCGTATGCACATGCCTGGTTGCAATACGGCGTGATACTGTGGGGAGCGAGCACCGATTGCCACCAGTTGTTCGTGATGCAAAAAAAGTGTGTTCGCATTCTTACAAACACTCGGATACCTAACAGCTGTCGTCAGCACTTTATTCAACAAAAAATTCTTACACTACCTTCGATATATATATTGGAAGCGGCATTGTTTGTCAGGAAACATTCGAACCTATTTACGACAAAAAAGGCATTGAGGTCACATAGGCAAACTAAAAAACAATTATTAATGCCAAAAACAAAACTAGCGATGTTTAAAAATGGTCCTTATTACCGATGCATACAAATAGCTAATAAAATACCGGAAACGATCTCCTTGGAAACCAAAGACCATGTATTTAAAAATAAATTGAAAAAATTACTGGTAGAAAAATGTTACTATGAAATTGATGACTTTTTAAATGATACATTGTGAAATAATATAAATGTTATTTATAAAACTAATTTTAAGATAATATATAAGACATACATAATAGTTGAATGATGACATAAATTTATTTATAATAAACAATATTTAAACTAGACATTATTAATAATTGCTAAAATTAATTATTTATTGCTAAAATTCAATTTATTTATATTTAGAAAAATGACATTAAATTCATATCATATTGTATTAGTGTAGGTTTTTATTTTTATGACATCACTCATCTACTAAATCCAGAGAATAAATTAAATGCAGTTAATATGTAATTAGAATTAACACAGTCTGTGAATTCTCATTTTTGTACCCTAACAGGGTGTTGTGTACCTACTACTTCATAAATATGTCACCTTTTTGTAATGAACATGACTTATAAATGAAATGAAATAAATAAATAAATAAAACAGCTTACACTGTTAGTCAAAAGGGTTGGATGGAGACTTCCATTTTTGAAAAATATTTTAGCACCGTGTTTTTGCCTGCAATTGGAAATGACAGGCCTGTTTTGTTAATCTACGATGGACATTCCACTCACGTGGACTTAAATGTAATCAAGCTGGCTCAATCTGAAAACATAACTATTATAAAATTACCACCACACTCATCCGACACTCTTCAACCATTAGATTGTAGTGGTATGAAACCAATGAAAGACCGATGGGATGAGGCCCTTGTTAAATGGCAAAGACTGCATATTGGTGCCAAACTACCAAAAATGGAATTTTCAAAAATACTGACTGAAATATGGGCCAATATGAACCCCGTCATTCTGCAAAACGGATTTAAAAAAACTGGGATATACCCATTCAACCGGTATGCAATATCCAAAAACATATTTGATCCTTTGAAATTAGCCCAATGGGAAAAGGATCAAGCACTCAATCATCACGAAGATAAAGAGGTTGAATATGTAACCCAATTTTCCATGCCTGACTTTGAGAATAACGCGGAAACACTTGATAAAACTTCATGTTATTATACGCATAAGACTGACGGAAAACAAGTTCATGTTGCGGTACCGACACTATTAAGCTTGACACTCCAAATTTTCAATAAGACTGCAAATAGTTTGGAAAACATTAGGTCTAACAAGAACTGTACAAACGCCGAAGTAACAGAAAGTCAAGAAGAAGTACGGA
Organism: Archips xylosteana; assembly: GCA_947563465.1. Lineage (NCBI taxonomy): Eukaryota > Metazoa > Arthropoda > Insecta > Lepidoptera > Tortricidae > Archips > Archips xylosteana. The sequence continues at coordinate 8,718,895 of OX387361.1, read as the reverse complement.
GTGAAGAAGATCAGATGGAAGAAGGAATATTCGGATCAAAGTTTAAACAAGACATTAGTACGACAGTAAAGAAGGAAGGAATAAATACAAGAAAAGAAGACAAAAAAGTGCAGTGGATAATCTACGGGAAACATAAACTGGAAATGCAAGCATTAAAACAAGATTTTGAACAAGCCAAGAATACCATTCCTAATGGTTCTAAAAGCAACTCATCATCAGAAATAACAATACTTCAAAACATACTAATTAAACCTGCAACATCAAATAATGAAACTACAAAAATAAATATTAATCAAAATCTTCAACACTCACAAAAGCCCGCAGAAAAATTTAATCGACATAATATAGAGAACGTAAACACACAAAATATTATAAATGTATCATTTCAGGAACTGTTGTTACAAAAAATAGCTCGCAATGATCCACCCAAAACAAAAAAGAAGCGTGTGTCTAAAGGCGCCGAAATCTTGACTTATAAGGAAGTCACTGATCGAATGGAAAGAGAGCAAGAAGAGAAAAAAAGGGAAGCAGAAATTAAAGAAATCAGAAGAAACATAAAAAAGGAAATTTCTACGAAAAAAAGAAAGGAATAAAAGGGAAAGCAAAAAAGACACAACTCATACCAAAGAGAAACATTAAGAAAAAGGCGATGAAAAAGAAAACGCCATACGAAACGGATAGTGATACCAGTGGTTCGTACCAAAGTGGTGTTTCTTCAGAGAGCGAAGAACTAGAAAGTTTTAACCAAAGATTGCTGGAAGAGAACTCGGGTGATTCTTTAAACATTGAAGAAGATTTATCTGATTTATACAAGGAAAACGACCAAACACCTGAAGAAGATACTAAAATGACAAAAGGAAACCGAAAAAAACCACGTCTAACCAAAAATAAGAAGATAAGTAACAAAAAACAAATTTTAATTAAAAAAGAGAACACTAGAGAGAGAAAATTCGAGGTAGCATCTACTTCAAAAGATGAATTTGTATTCACGCCAAATGAAGGTGACTTTATATTAGCAAAATTTTGCTCTGCTTTGGGAAAGAAAACCTACATGTACGTTTGCTTGATTGAAGACATTTCTGAAAAAAAAGCTGTTGTGAAAGGTTTGAAGTCCTACAAACAAAAAAATACGTTTAAATTTATTAAGAATGACGTATCAATAATAGACTTGACGGATATTATCACCGTGCTTCCTCAGCCCGATTGCGTAGGAGAACTTTACAGGTTTTCTGAAAACATTGATGTTATGGAAAAGTAATTCATAGCTGATCATTTAATTTGATCAATGCAAGCCTGAAATGTTCAATTGAATTAAGAATAAGTATTTTGACTGTGATTAGAACTTGCCTCACTAGTTAATTATTTACTTACTAATGTGCCATTATTTCATGCCAAATAAAAATGTAGTTATAAGATAAATACTCTCAGATCTCAGATGTTATTGCGGAGAAAGCGAACTTTAGTGAGGCTGATTGATGTACCTACAATAAGAGGTTTTTATTTAGATTTTTGCAATTATTTCTAAGAAGGGATAAAGATATTATTCTATGAAGATTATTTTTTGAGTCCTATTGTACCATCCTTAGACACCTATTTGTTATTTGTTTGTTAGAAAGATTATTAGCCTTTTTCTATAAAGTTTTTTTTTGGCGCTTGTTGAAGTTTCCTTTGATTTTTGTTATTTGCTTGTAAGAGAGGTTGCAAAAGCCTGTTTTTATAATGATTTTTTTTTATTCTCATTGAAATGCCATTTTCTGTCAAAAAATATGATTTAAATAAATACGAACGATAAGTAGATAAATCTCTTTTTCTTCTTTCCTAAATATCAGACTAATCATTTTTCGATACTGTCTCCTAAAATTTGTTTTTAGAAGATTTATCGATAATTAACACCCACGACACTAATCAGTATGGCACACAGTTGCATTCGCCCCATAAAATTTTTAAACTGAATTTTCTGGATACTGAACTCTAATAACAGGGACTAGATTTCAATTTCGTATAGCTGATGTATGGAACTATATGTACTCTTATTCTTAACATCTAGTTATAGATTACAACAATGTTTTTTAAATGATAGTCGCATTAACCCCAAGGCGGGGTGAATGTAACTAATAGTACTCATATTCCACTAAAATGCAAATAATTTCAAAAATAAAGCCTTTTTGTAATGTAATTTAAGTCGAAACTGTACAGTGAAAGGTGTGGAATTAAATAAGTTTATATATATAACCCTCCTAATTAAGTTGGTAATGGTGGACGGAGCCAAAGTAAAAGAAAAAAAATCTCTAGTTGCTTTCGCCTCGGGTGACCTTACCTTAGTTCTTCCCGGTTGGTTTTAGCATATAATATATGTAAATATTTTTAGTGTATCATAATTCACGCGAAGCACGAGGCGGGTCTCAATTTAAAACATATAATATCTAGCTACCCGCCTAGTGCTTCGCACGAATTATGATACATACACCAATATTCTTTACATATATATTATATGCTTTAACCACCGGCAAGAACTAAGCTACCCGGTAGTGAAAACCGTATCGAAATCGGTACAGTAGTTTTTGAGTTTATCGCGAACGGACAGACAGACAGACAGACGCCGGCGGCGACTTGTGTTTATAATAATAGAGAAGATGTTGTAAATTTTATTTACAATAATAATGGAATATTAAATAAAATAAAAAAAACATAAACACATGAAATTAACAGCTATAAAGAAGATAAAGATAACTTACCTAAGAAAAATTAACTAAATATGTACATGTTACTATAAAAATAGAAATTATAAAAAGAATACCCCGTCCAAAAGATCTGTCTGTGGCAGGGTTCCCATGATGCTGGCCGAATTACCCCTTTGGATCGCAAGTGCGATCCGCTGGGATAAATATGCGCCAGCTCTTGGGTCCCCAGAGGTGTCGACCAACCGGGAAGAAAGGGCCTTTATGAAGGACTTCATGTCGGCTGACCAAGGCCCTAAGGTCTCAACAGCAAGCGCAGCAAACTCGTTGTAAATTAAACTTGATTTTTTTTTCATTAATAATCTATATTAACAATATTTTTACACTAGCCAATTACCATAAGTACCTGTAGTATGTGACTACATTTAGTGTTTTACCGCAACGTTAGAGTTTACCGCGACATAGACGCTTATTGCTTGACTCTGCACAATACGCACTGTTATAAATTAGGCTGACTGAATAATAAAGTCCTCTTTCGACACGCAGCTCTAGTAGTACTTATTTCTCTCCAATCACCTACTACGTACATTATTACATACCACTATACTAAGTGTTGCTATAATTATTGCTAATTTAACGCCCCCAGAGCAGGGTTTATATTTTCCTGGTCGGGCTTTAGTATCTTACGGAAAAGATATCACCAACATCGATTCCTTAATTGATAACCTAAAAACTTCCGTTCGAGGAGTTCAAGTCGAAAAGGTTGAGGACTATGAGGTGACTGAAAAAGATTGGCGCCTTCCTAAAAATTTAAAGATGTTCAGTGGCACCATGAAAGTCCATCAAGCACTGTGGCAGTGTTGCAAAAGTGTAAATTTAAAAATCGTTAAATTATCCAGCTAAAAATCGGGAGAATTCGGGAGATTTTAGTCAAAAGTAAAACAATTGTATTTATACACTAACAACAAACAAACTATTAAAATATATATATATATAGACGTAGGTTTAGTGATTACTAATTATTTATGTTCATACCACTTCTTTTCTATTATTGATTCAGTGGAAAGTTTGGTTACGCTGTTTAGTTTTCATTAAATTAATCGATGAAAATATTCAGTATGAAACGAAGTTCAAATTTCGTATTTCGAAGTAACCTGCCTGATTTTTAGGGAATTTCCCGCATACACCCACCAAACAATAATGAACTCTATTTTAGGGGTTTAGATAGTTTTAATGTATTTTGTGGGTACTACATTATTGAAAGGCCGTAAGTGATGTTTTTGGGAATCCCCGTGCATTGTTTTAATGATACCAGGTTACCTTTGGCGTTGTCCACTTAAAAATACTGTTTTAATTGTCACTTTATTTCGAAATATAGAAAATCGGGAGACGGGGTCCCTAAATCGGGATATCGGGAGGGAAGAGCCGAAATCGGTAGATCTCCCGATAAATCGGGAACTTTTGCAACACTGCACTGTGGGCAAACGAGTCCCCAAGTAGGCTGGCATTACGAGTCGTGTCGTGCGTCGAATCGACCTGCTTATATCGAAGCATTCAGTGATCTCATGGGCATCATCAGGGTTTCTACGAACTAATGAAGGAAACAAATACCAATATTTTACAAGAAATGCCCAATTAATGCAGACACCCAAAAATTAAAATTCAATCAAATGCCTCAAAGTATATACCGAGGTATCAGACAAATTTATTGTAAACCGGGAAAAAGTGTCACTGCCAACCTTGTCTTCGTCGCGTTGCGTTTGACAAATACACGCAACCACACAAGTGACTAAACCACAGGATACGACAAGTACTGCGAGTCCAGATAAGAGATTGCTTTCACCACATAATTTAAACATAGATACAGATACAGACCAAGACCGCATTATTAATCCAAGAACAATTCAGGGATCGAAGGAATCTGAGAAATATATTTTTAACCGAGGAAAAAAGTCACTGCCGACCTCGTCATCGCGTGTTGATGTACAGGTACACGCAGCCACACAAAAAACTAAACGAAAGCATACGAAACGTAAAGAGAGTCTTGATATAACATTACCCTCAGAAAACAAGCACATAAGCAATGCTTGTCGCATTCTTTGCGACTCGCATTACATAGATACACGTCTTAGAAAAAAATTTCTTAGAATATTTGGATGAGACATTGAATGTTTCAAAAATGCACCGTCTTTATTTGGAATGAATAAATAATGAAGAAGAATATCAAGATGTATGCAAAGCGACTAGACGACAATATGAATATATTTTCAATACAAAATTTAACCTATCTTTTCACAAGCCAAAGAAAAACCTTTGCGACACTGTACTATTTATAAAAATGCGTAAGATAAACATATTGCAGCTAAAGAAATGGTAAGGCAAATCAAAGAACAAGAAATAAGTCAGGATCGTGAACAGGTGAATCAAGAGCTGGGGTTTGAGAATTCAAGAAAAATTAAAAATGTAGATACAAAGTTTGAGTTAAAATGGTTTGATGAAAAGCAAAAATTATACGAGCAGAGAAGAGAGAGAGTTTAACGATTAAAGTTTGATAAATATATCAACTACCAGCTCGTGAATAACAAGATTGTTGATGAATTCTTTGGCAAGGTACCAGATACTTTGATTGTATATGGAGCAGGGTTTGATTTTATGAACAAGACATCATTAAAGGGTCTTAGGAAATTTAGACACAAAGATATCTTAAAAATAATAAAGCAGAGGAAGAATTATATATAATAAATGAATCATTTACAACTAAAACTTGTAGCAAGTGTTATGAGCAACACATCGACGGTCCCCACGAACATAGTCGTATGGAAAAATAAGACGAAATAGCTTTTTTACAGATTTAAACTAAGCATCAAACAAACTGCATGACTACATTTTTATTTATTTATTTTGTGTTATATTTACTGAGATACCCAATTGAACATAGTCTTAAATGAAAAACGTTTCGACGTACACTGTAGCATGAACGCTCACGATCTTGTTCAAAACAAGACGTACCGGCCGCGTCGCGGTGCAACGTCATTTGCGCCGTTGTTCTGCGGAGATCGTAAGAGTTAGAGTGAACATTATTTTTTGTCGGTTGCTTGTAAATTAATTGGAAGTTTTTGCAATTATTAAATTAATATATTCTGATATATTTTAAGGTATCGGTATTACATCTAGTATTGCCAAAACATAATTAGTTTTACATACGACCTGATATTTACACAAAGCTTCGATGAATTATGTCTTATATGCAAATAAGACTTTTATTTAATTTCGGTACTCCATTGAACAAAGTCGTTTATTAATATGCGACGCCTCTTAATCCACAGAACAAAGTCGTAAAGTAATAAAAAACGCCATTTATCTGCAAATATAAAAAAATAAAACAAACAATCTTACATAAATTAGAAGTATAACTATATTAAGAGGTATTTATAAGTAGTTTTAGTGTTAGATTACTTATTACGAAAATATTGAGATTTTAACCTGAGCCCAACTTTAAACGGCAATTTCTCGAAACTATAGTTTTGCACTTAATACTTTGTTCTTGGGGACCGTCGACATAATAAACACCGCTCAAGTACCTACCAAAGTCCCCACACCGTTACGTTGTAGTATATTATATGTCGTAAAGGTATTCACAGGGATACGAATAGAGCAAAAAATATACTATTAGGCGGCCCCTAAACGGTCAAATATATTGCGCAATATTGCGAATTGTGCAATATTATTGACCGTTTAGGGTTAATATTGAAGATTGCGCAATGATTGACCGAAAGTTTGAGCGAGTTTAATTTTTATTGCACAATATTTTTCCATTGCATCGTGTAGGGTCAGTATTGTGCAATATTTTAAAATCCGACTGAACACGAAAACATTGTGCAGTTCGTATTATTGTGCAATATAATTGCTCGTTTGGATTCAGAGCGCCTTTCAATCTTATTGTACAAGTTATTGTAGGTGTAGGGGCCGCCTTAAAGTACGAATTCGAGTTGCCGAGTTTCTTTTGTGTACCGGTCGGTACTGACATGGATTGTATATAGAGTCCATTGTCGTAGCTCTTTTCATACTAGGTTGGGTTGGAAAGGGTTAAAATTGTGAATTTACTGTGGCCACCCACATTCAGGGCTTTAATAACCGTTATATTTTTGCATATCGTTATTTTTCATAACGTTATATTAATAGTTTTTTAATAAAACGTTATTCTGTAGCGATATCCATTATACGTTTAATAGATATATATCGATACTTCGGCAAGCGATATAACAACGTTTTAGACCATCTCTTTCTTACACTCTATTTCGCCCGCTCCTGCGCTGCGGGCGTGGCGTGGCACATGGAGCATGGAATAGCTTTGCCTGTTACGAATACTTAGTGTACTCTGTGTACTTACCTACATAGTTAGTGTTTGTTAATTGTAGTATCTAATCGGATTTTGTCGGCCACTCGGTGTAAAACACATTATGGTAAGCAGATAATATTTTGTACTTTGAACTGCTAAAAGTTGCTCTGAAACGGTAACGTTTCGTGTGCTCTGCCTACCCCATTTGGGAATACAGGCGTGATGTTTGTGTGAGTGTGTGTTGAATCTAAAAGCCTTGGATGTCATGTCGGTAACATTACTGAGATTACTGAGCGACCGAGCTATGCTTGGTGGATGGACGATATTGCAAGGATGGTTTAAATTTATTTGAATCAACTTTTAAGCCCAAACTGTGCCTACATTCCAAATTTCATTAAAATCGTTAGAGCCGTTTCCGAGATACCAATTAAAAATATGTAGGTATATACAATTATTGCTCGTTTAAAGTAATAGGATAAAAAAGCTTTTTTTTTAGACGAGTAAAGAAGAAAATTCGCCTGCAATCGAAATTTGCCAGTCAGAAAATCATAAAATGTTATTGGATTCTGATTGTGACGTTTCAGAATACTGAAAACCGTCTCATTCACAAATATATATTTATATTATGTTTGCAGGCCCGTAAAATGACCAAAAAAAATTACATTAATTTATATGTATTAATTTATCTTTATGGACCTTGATAGGGCCCAATCTATTTCCTTATAACTCACAGAATTAAATAGGAAATAACTTGTAAATAAATAAAAATATTTAATTCCACCTAGATTTATAAGTTGGTTCTGTTTCCAACAAACTTCGTTTGTCTTTTTCCACATGCTACTACAAATCAATTTCATATAACGATCTCATTTTATGCCTATATTCAGTAGTGGACGAATGTCGGCTGAAATGATGATTATAATCTCATTTTATTACGTGCTCTATCTCCTTCACATCTAGTGACCTCATTAATTAAAAGACAAAATGCTCAAACTACAATTGATCATAAACACTCAGTAATAGGGTCCATATTCGAATAACTGACGCTGGAACGGTCAGGTACAGACAATCACGCAAATTCCATGGAGCGGTTGGAAGCGTTAAGAAAATGCTATGGGATCTCAAGTCGGACGGTCCGCCGAAACGGTTCGGCGTGTACCAACACCAACGCTTCTGCGCGCGCAAACTAGAGATAACGGACGTATCGCGAAAAAGCGCTTGAGGCGTTTGCAAACGAAATGGTATTACGAGACGTGCGAAAGACTGCAGCGGTTTAGCGCTGATCGGGAAAAAGTACAAGAACAGGGGACTGAAAAAAAAAAGCAAAAAGGCGGGAACTGGGTGAGGAGGAGGAAGAGATGGCGGACGGGACGTGAGGCCGGGCTCGAGGATTTGATGGGAATAATAGAGGTTTAATCCAAAGCTGATGGTTAAGTGTATCCCTATTTGGTGAGTGTTTACAAACCCTAATTAGTCAAGTAATAACATTGAGATATAGATGAAAAGATCTTTGAACTGGTTTGGGTTGGGGAGGCGCTCCGAGGGCACGGCGTTGAGGAGCACCAGGATTTCATTAAGGTATTAAAGGTTAGTGGTTAGGACTTATACATCTTTTAGAGATTGATAGGTAGTAGAAATTATCGGACACTTGATATACTTACTTACTTATAGACTTAGTTCCGACGAATGAAGGGTCCTTTTGGGCGTTTGGCTCTTCATTCATATGTCCTACGATACAAACGCTAATAGCTGCAAAGAGTGAGACAAAATAATTCAACACCTCACACATAAATAATATTTATTTGCAAAAGTAGAATCTCCTTTGGCCACAGCGGTCGTTCCTTGCTATTGAGCTTTGGATCATCTGGTCCTGTAGTGGCAACTGATACCAACAACATCATTGGTAAAAGTCTTACTAAATACTTACCTTTTATATACTATCAATGAGACAATCATTTTGACTAAAACTAAGGCAGATGCAAGTTAGTGGTTGACCGGTAACAAGAGACCCGGAAGCTACTTATTAGTCAATATGATAAACTATTTGAATATCCAGTTGGGCTTGCTATTACAAGAGTATTGTGATCACATGTTTGATACAGGAACAATCTCAGGTTCTAATTGATATCCCTTTGATTGAATGTCCTCTCTATAATATTATATTTTAATTACCTACAAGGAAAAGGTAGTAGGAATACTCCATCAGAGTCAATGCGGAGGAGGTAGCCCCGTATGGTGTCGCATATCACTGTCAGAAGCGGGGCGAGGGCTTCTGACCATAGCCGCAAAATATTTTGCCTCATGAACATAACATAGACTATGGACAGATGACTTTATAAACCTGAAATTACCTCTTCATTTAACTATCTATACCTCTTTTTCACTACTACTTAAGATATCTATAACCTGAATCAAATATGGGCAACCATATATCTACATTACTAAAATAGATAGAATACCTACTATTAAGTTAGAATACCATCTTACTGTCTAATGAATTTATTTAATAACCTGGGGCCTCAAGAAATGAAACATAATATCCACCCCAAACACTTCTGATTTACTTGTCTAGGCTATACTCTATTTTAAGGCTTACTCACCCTAAAACATAGATAGAACTCTATAATTGACTGTCTACTCTTAAGAAATTCAATATTAGCCTCTTTCTCTAAATAACTCCAGTAATGTACTATTAGCCGCTATATAACAATTAATTATAGGTATTCCAATCTTTACTCCTCACTGAAAAGAACTTGGATTACTCAGGTGCGGGCACAACTAAGGGTTCTCTTAGGTACTAGACGATCACATGGCCATATCACATATCACAACCAATATAAAATAATCTTAGGTTTCCTCGCTGTATAGAATTCATTATATAAGTTCAATATTTATTAGGCTTAGAGCTCTAGAGCTTTAAAGCCTTAATAAGACAGATAGGTAATTTAGGTAATTTAATTCCTTTATTTCAGTATTTTAGTAGTTCAGTTTAGGTTTTTTAGGGTGCGGTGGGTTTTTTAAAATTTATAAACAGGGGGGGGGGGGGGTAGGGATCGTTACAGTGTATAGCCGTGTCCAGGATTTGAGCCTAATTTATTCAATATTTTCAAAATAGATTTGTTTAGATTGCATAGTGATAGGTTCATAATCTTGTTGGTACATTGTTGGTTCATATTTGTCTTGTTATACAGATAGGCAGGGTTGGGTCCAGCGGTTGTACTTTAGAACACTTGCTGGACCCACAGTGTTGCCCGTGAGACGGATAGGTGGGAGTAAAGATTGATTTTATTAATAGATTAGTATCATTTGCGATAGATAGATAGGTAAGTAGGTATATAAATGAAGGAATACAAAAGGAATTTATCTTTTTAATTGTTTTTCCTTACAAGAATGCTTTAAATTTAAAACTCTAACACTTTGTATACTACACGTATTTTCTTCAATCGTAGGTAATGTTTTCAATGATTACGCCCAGTCACTGTGTTTATTCACTTAATGCGCCGTTTATTCACACATAGATAGTTTGTTTTTTTTTACGAGTTTTGTTTGCTTGATTAATTACCCAGGATTCGGTTTCCACTCTTGTCTAATGCTTTCTTTCACACTCTTGTATTTAAGATATTATCACGCCTGATTTACGTACGTTAGCCATTGAGTAGGTAGCCATTTTAAACTTAAAGATGGCTGAATTTCATTACTAAAATTCATAGCTGTCGAACAAATATTATAACTTAACGTTCGTTCCAAAGAGTTAATTACGTACGAGATCGATCTTCCAAATACCAATCAATAGAGTGACAGTGCTTTGTTTTTAAAGTTCTTTAGGCGGAAAGTCAAAGTAAAGGGATTGCGTCCATACAACCAATTAAGGAAAGAAAGTGTTATACTCGTTCTCTATACGAGTAATTTGAGCAATAGCAATAGATTAGGATTTCGTTTCAGTCATAGTAATAGATTTTATTCTCTTTTGCATAGAATATTTAATCGATTCTAGTAATCATAGGCCTGACCGTTTTTTTTTTCATGTGAAGTTACCGTTAGGTACTTATGCATGTTAGTGGATAATTATAATCTCATATGAGTCTAAAGGCTCAGATGAGATTATCTTCAGTTTAATTTAAGACAGATACAGAAGTGACTTACACCTGCTAAGAAAACTTGTACAAATCGATAGTAGGAGTTATTTATTTCAACTTAATAAAGTATTCAGTGTGAGTTAAGTGAAATTTACTAGCGATTGTGAAACGGGAAAAGTGACCATGTTGGGTACCAGAGCAGCGCGTAAACGAGGGGTTCCTCCTAATCCAATAGTTCCAGAAGTTCAGCCTCCAAATACACGAGAAATTAGGAATAATCCTCCGCCTGAGAAACGACGAAGAATCCAGGCAAGGGTCGGAGCCCGTGCTGTTACAAGCTCTAGACTATTAAAAATATTTAGAGACACTACCAATAAGCTAACCTCAAAGATTGACGAATTGAGTGCCGAAATAACTAAAGTGAGTACTCAACAGGATAGACCAGAAAGCCCTCACACAACAGAGAGGCACCAGTGTTCGACATGGGATTTAGGAAACGAAGAGAGGCCTATAGAACAGACCACAAGTGCCGGAGTAACAAAAACAGTGCTCGACTTAGACCAATCTTCGGAGCTGGGTCGAAGTGTAGTATACAATGTAAGGAATGTAAATTTAGAAAAACCCAAGTTTGGAGATAGAAATACAGATCCAATAACATTCCTAGAGGACTTAGAGAACTATTTGAAGAAAGCGTCTAAGGAAGGTAAAGATCTAGACCTGATTCAAGAATGTTTAGTAGACGGAGTAAGGGACTGGGCAAGAATATACAAAGGCAGATTGACAGGATTTGAAGACTTCAAGTCGGATTTCCTTGCGACGTACTGGGGAGAAAGCGAACAGAATGAACTAAGGAGGAATTTGGCAGGAGGGGTATGGGATCGTCAGAAGTCACCATCCATGCTTAATTATTTCCTCAAATTAGCCGGCAAAGCACAGAAACTGACTTACAAGCTACCTGAAAAACAATTGGTCTCAGACATTATTCGTCATTATCCCAAGTATGTACAGCAAGCATTGATGACTTCCAAGATCTGTACAATCATTGAGACAGCTGAATATCTCAGGGCTGTAGACGATATAAATAAACAGGTTTTACCAAATTATAATAACGCATTTTCGGTAGCACCAAATAAAAATATTGAAAAAAGGAAGAAAGAACATCAACAGAATTATCAAAATTGGAAGAAACCAGAAGCTAAACAAAACACGCAACAAACAGTAAATTTAACTGAACAAGAGGATCAAGGAAATCAACACCAGCAGGATTTAAACTAGACGAAGCTGAAGACCCCGTTCCCGAATCAGCTTCAGACATAGGGGACACAATAATACTAATGATGAGACGAATGGGCTGGGAACCAGGACAAAGATTAGGCAAAAATGAGAATGGGATTAGACAACCGTTAACAGCTAAAGGGTTAGAACGCGAGGGCAAGACAGGATTAGGTTATAATATTAAATGCATAGATTCCGCGATCTCGCTATCACAACAGATAGTCGACGTTATTAAATTAAAAATAGAACAGTCGTGGTTGGATATCTCAAAATCACAATTGGTAGAATCTGTGTTTGAAGAGAATGAGCCAGAACTTAATGAGAAAATAGGACATAAATCAGAAATAATACTTCGAGTTTTAGATTATGATATGATAGGGTTATTAGATACAGGTAGCGATATAACTTGTATTTCTGAAGAGTTTTGGAAAGAACTTAAAGACCGTCACGCAGATATACCATTGATGCCCATCAAACCATTTCATATAAATACAGCGGTAGGACACAAAAGTTCAGATATACGCCAGATGGTATTACTACCAGTAGTATTAGGAGAAATTAAATATGACATAGGATTTCTTGTGGTGCCGGGTCTTTCAAGACCTCTTATATTAGGATTTGATTGGATGAAGTCAAACGAAGTAGTGATTTCTTTGGAAGAGCGAGCGAAGGGAATTATTATTAAGCAAGGGAATGATGAAAAATTAATAAAATTTTTTGAAGGAAGTAGTGATCAGCATATGGAAAGTAGCACTGAAATTGATATAAATGCCGATAAATGCAAAAATAGTAAATTTTGTGCGGGTATAAAAATTGGAATAGCTCTACGGGAAAATGAAAGGAAAGATTTTGAAAGGTTAATTGAGAAATATGAGGGGTTATTTTCCTCAGATCTAGGTAGGGCTAATTATAATAATAATAATAATAATAATAAAAATGTTTATTGTACACAAAGACAAGTGTTACAAGTAACATAGGCTTAAGTTTGTACAAACAAAGTCTTAAATAAGTGGTCGAGCTTTCGACCCCTAAACTAGGTTTGGACCCGTGCCTTAGGGGCTTGAGTTCGTCCAAAATTAATGTCTTAAAACAAACATGTAGGTACTTGGACAATGTAACAGCAAGCATTAGCTTAGAAAAAATAGTAGTAATAATAAACTAAACTATAGGACAAAAATAACAAAGTAAGCTTCAAGCCATGCAACACGTAATCACGATGGAAACAAGCGCGCCGTTAGTCAAAAGGACTTATCCGGTACCTTACGCGTATCGGGAGAAACTGGAAAATAAATTACGAGAAATGGAAAATTTAGGTATTATAAGTAGGTCATCGACCCCTTATTGCAGTCCGTTAACATTCACCTTGAAAAAGGACGGGTCCATTAGGGTACTATTAGATGCAAGGGAAATCAACAAATATATGGTACCTGAGACAGAGAAACCACCTATACAGTTGGACGTACTAAATTCCTTCCATGGGGCCAAATTTATAAGTGTGATAGATCTGAATAATGCTTACTTCCAGATACCAATTTCCGAGGAAAGTAAAAAATATACTGGGTTTACATTCAATGGCAAATCTTACGTATACAATGTACTGCCTCAGGGATTAAAGACCTCTGTAGGAAGTTTCAGTAGGGCTATGGATAAAATTTTAGGGTTCGAAGTTCGAGATTACTGTGTGAATTATTTAGATGATTTGGCAATTATTACAACAGGGACCTTGCAAGAGCACTTACAACATATAGATATAGTTTTAAATAAACTCTACGAGGCGGGCTTAACCTGTAACTTGGAAAAGTGTGAATTCCTTTGTGAAAAGGTCAGAATGCTTGGTTATATTATATCAACAAAAGGAATTGAAACGGACCCAGAGAAAATAGAGTCGATACAAAAGTTTCCAGAACCTAAAAAATTCAAGCAGTTGAGGGCCTTCTTGGGACTTTGTAATTTTTACAGAAGATTTATACCACAATACAGTGTGCATACCCAACCACTATACGATCTATTGAAAAAGGGGAAGATCTGGCAGTGGGGTGTTTTAGAACGGGAAACTTTTGAAAAAATCAAAGAATTATTTATAACAACCATACAGTTGCATCATCCAGATTTTGACAAAACATATTATTTACAAACTGATAGTTCAGGAGTAGGTTTGGCTGGTGTCCTCTACCAACAAGATGACAATGGTAACATGAAAATCCTGGGGTTCCATAGTAAAGCTCTGAAAGGAGCGCAACTCAATTGGACAGTAACTGAACAGGAATTTTATTCAGTGATATGCTGTCTGGAAAAGTTTGAAACTTATTTGAGGGGTTCAAAAGTGATTATCCAGACAGATCACAAAGCACTGACATTTGTCAAAACCTGGAAATTGTATAATGCAAGGGTTACACGCTGGATAAATTATCTAGAGAATTTCCAATATGAAGTGCAACACATTAGAGGCAGAGATAATACGGGCGCTGACATTTTATCCAGATACCCGCCAGAGGCCAATTTGTTTCAAGAAGACAAGGTTAGGTTACCAGAAATTTTATATACAGAGGATAAAATAAATAAAGAGTTAAATAAGGCTCTCAAGGAAATGCCGAAGCTACAGGCTGAGGATAAAGAAATTAAAAAAATTTTAAACGATTTAGCTAACGGTAGTAATTGGCCAGATAAGCTGGGCAGGATTACGGGAAAATGTGTAGTTAAAAATGATATTTTATATTTTCAACCTGAGAAAACGGAAAACCTGGTTATATATTTACCAGAAATCTTAAGAAATGAGGTTATTCGTTAGGTGCATTTAGAGATGGGACATCAGGGAGCCTATAAAGTGATCAAGTATATCCGAGATAGGTTTTACTGGAAGGGGATCACCAAACAAGTAAAACAGTTTATTAAAGTGTGTCATGACTGCCAAATTACCAAGAACAATACATTAACACATGTAGGTTCATGTCAATCTATTTTTACCAAAGAAATAGGAGAGATAGTAATGATAGACTTATACGGGCCGTTACCGACCGGGAAATTTGGGATGAACTATATCCTAGTTATACAAGATTCTTTTAGTAAATTTGTTAAGTTTTACGATCTCAGAAAAACAACCGCATTGTCAGTTTTGGGGAAAGTGAAACAATTTTTCCAAATTATTCAGCCGAAAGCTATTTTGTCCGATAATGGAAGTCAGTTTTCAAGTCGACTATGGCGAGAAAAAATGAAAGAGCTAAATGTTAAAGTGCTCTATACTACGGTCAGAAATCCACGTCCTAATATTGTTGAGAGATGTAACAAGGAATTAGGTCGATTATTCCGAACTTATTGCAGAAACAACCATTCGGGTTGGGTTACTATACTGCCCACGCTGGAAAAATTGTACAATAATACCTTTCATGCGAGTACGGGTTTAACACCTTGTGAGATAATGTATGGTAAGACCACCCAATTGTCATTTGACAAAGAGTTAAAAGATGTGGGAACTAAATTAGATATAGATTGGGTACGAAATAAAGTCATAGATAATTTACGAAAGGCAGGTGAAAATCGTCAGCTTAAATTCAATCAAAACTTTCGACTGATTCAGTTTCAGATAGGAGATTTAGTGAAAATAAAAAAATTAAATAAATCTGATGCTTCGCATAAGCTCACAAAAAAATTTGAACCCTTGTATGAAGGACCGTACGTTGTAGCGGCTAATCCTTATCAAAATGTATATATCTTAATAAATCCTAAGACGAATAAAATAAGAGGAAAATTTAATACGATTCATTTGTCCAGGTATTATAAGTAGAGATCAATAGCTAAATTGAAGCTGGTTCGGTGAACGGGATAAGGAATATTAAAATAAGTTGATTAAAAAATTAAATTTGTTATAATTAATAGAATTAGAATAAGTAACGTAGAGTAAAGAATATTAGAATAAGTTGATTAAAATTAACTTGGAAAAGAAAATTTTTTTTGTAGAATTAGATTTAGTAACTTAAAGTAGAGGAAATATTAGAATAATTTGATTAATTAAATTGATGTGTTATTAGTAGAATTGAAATAACTTACTTATAGGAATAACCATAACATAAGTTATAAGTAAGCAAAAGATGAATTACCTTTTATTATTATTAAAAGGAAAATATGCTTACCATGCAGTACTCGAATTGAATTACACAACCAATATAAAATAATCTTAGGTTTCCTCGCTGTATAGAATTCATTATATAAGTTCAATATTTATTAGGCTTAGAGCTCTAGAGCTTTAAAGCCTTAATAAGACAGATAGGTAATTTAGGTAATTTAATTCCTTTATTTCAGTATTTTAGTAGTTCAGTTTAGGTTTTTTAGGGTGCGGTGGGTTTTTTAAAATTTATAAACAGGGGGCGGATAGGGATCGTTACATGATCCTGACTTAATAATGCGAATACGTCAGAAGCTGGGACTGGGAAATAAATACGAATGCAACTAGAGGTGAGTTTATAATTGGCTGCATTTAGGAATAAGGAAAAAACTGCAACGCCATCCATTACACAGGAGACCGTGTTTTATTACCTAAACTTAAATATTTAATATGATCCTATCCTAGGTGGAAGAGATGTAATACAAAAATATGCCCAATAACATATATGTTTAATTAACACAGAATATAAAAATGTACAATAGGTATAAGAGATCTTTTTTTTAATCATCACAGAACGTCAGTGGTACAGGACCTTACTTGTATCAACATACTACTCAAAAGAATATAAGGGCCACTTGGATTTCGCTCGTTCCCTAAAATATCAGAATATAAAAATACTAGATTGCCGTCTTACAGTCTGAGCAGTTGTGCTGCGCGCGCGTACCAGTTACAGTGCCCCGTATTTGTTGCGCTGGATCTGGCTGGTCATGGAGGGTAGCGGGATCCGAGGCACGGTTCTCCGCTGGCCGACCGCAGGTAGTAGGGGGCCCAAGTAATGGGTTAGCCACCTGTGAAAGGCTGCCTCGCCACCTCGCGAAAAATCCCGGGATGCTCCATCGTGCCGGTTGGCGACCGGATGAAAGGACCCGATGGCCATCTTCGGGGGGGCTCGGGCGTCCCCGCGCGCTCCAGCTCAGCCACCCATTAGCGTTGCAGTACGGTTCGCACTGCTTGGGGGCGAGCGCAACACCTCGCTCAACTGCCTTCTTTCTGCTTATTTCCCCTTAATCAATTGTATGAAAAATGAGGCCAAAGAAAAGAATTGTTAAACAGCGGATGCACGTCCTTTCACTGAAAGTGCACCTCTCCAATATTCGAGGACTGCACTCCAATCTCGACGCGGTCCACCACCACCTAGAGACCGAGAAGCCTCATTTGCTAGTGCTTACGGAGACGCAAATTCGATGTCCGGCTGACGCTGCATACCTTAACTACCCGGGTTATATCCTGGAGCACAATTTCAAACCTCGTGCTGGTGTCTGTCTCTATGCTCGCGATGACATCTGTTGCCGACGCCTCCGTAATCTTGAAGTCGCCGGTTTCTCAGTTCTGTGGATTATGGTCGACACAGGTATGGAGAAAATTATTTATGCCTGCCTATACCGATCGCACAGCGGTGATGTGGAGACAACTAGGCTGTTCTCTTATCTCAGTGACTCAGCTGAGGTGGCCCAACAGCGGTTCCCTACGGCGCAGCTTGTGCTTCTGGGGGATTTTAACGCCCATCACCAGGAATGGTTATTCCCTTACCAGAAGACTGACCATGCTGGGAGAGAGGCACATGCTTTCGCACTATCACTAAATCTCTCGCAGTTGGTGAACTGTGCTACCCGGGTCCCTGATGCTGATGGCCAGACTGCCAATTGT
Source organism: Archips xylosteana (assembly GCA_947563465.1). Classification (NCBI taxonomy): domain Eukaryota; kingdom Metazoa; phylum Arthropoda; class Insecta; order Lepidoptera; family Tortricidae; genus Archips; species Archips xylosteana. The sequence goes on along the minus strand of OX387361.1, from coordinate 8,700,721 downwards.
TTGGACCTTCTGCTGACTACTGAACCGGACCGCTACCAAGTGTCGGTTTGTGCCCCTTTAGGAACTTCCGACCACTGTCTGGTGAAGTCTGTATCTGTCTACTCTCCGACTGATTCTGGCCCTCGGGGCGTCAGGCGGGTGTGGCGATATAAGTCAGCAGATTGGGATGAGATGCGGCACTTCTTTGCATCTTATCCTTGGCGAAAAATGTGCTTTTCTTCGGAAAATCCGTCGAGCTGCGAGAACGCGATTGTTGAGGTGATACGTCAGGCTATGGAGTATTTCATACCCTACTTTGACACTTCTCACAATAGCAAAGCGCGCCCTTGGTACAATGCAAGATGCGCTTGTGCTGAGTCACTTAAACGCACTGCATTCCAGGCCTGGGCTGACGCTCGTAGACGCAAAGCTCCGGAATGTCAAGCCTTGAAGAAAGCCTTTAACAAAGCCGCCAAGTCCTGCAAAAAGGTTTTGCGAAAGGCTCGCTTTGACCACGTTGGCCGTATTGGCGCCAGACTTGCTTCTTTTCCCTCTGGGAGCAAAGCATTCTGGTCGCTAGCCAAGTCAGTCGAGGCGAATTTTTGCCGCCCGTCGCTTCCGCCACTGCTGAAACCTGATGGGTCACTCGCGCACTCTGCTAAGGAGAAGGCCGATTTGTTTGCCTCTCTTTTTGCGGAGAATTCGCGTCTAGATGCGACACACCAGTCACTTCCAAGCGTACCTCGTTGCGAACATACAATGGGTAAAGTTTGTATTCGCCAGAATGAGGTCCTTAAAGTGCTTCGCGCACTAGACGTGAACAAAGCGAGTGGTCCTGACGGCATTCCAGCCATTGTTTTGCGGACCTGCGCTCCTGAGCTGTCTCCTGTCCTAACACGCCTGTATCGCCTCTCTCTGAACCAAGGTAGAGTCCCCGAGTCCTGGAAGGTTGCGAATGTCCAGCCTGTACCAAAAAAGGGAAGTCGTGCCAACCCTGCTGATTATAGGCCAATTGCTATCACCTCTATTCTCTGCAAGACTATGGAGCGTGTATTAAACAACCGCCTCCTTGCGTATCTGGAAGCCAGTGATCTCCTTAGCGACCATCAATATGGTTTTCGTCGAGGTAGATCCACTGGTGACCTTCTAATTTACGCAACACATTTGTGGGGTGAGGCCATCGAGAGGCACGGAGAGGCACTTGCTGTTTCTTTGGACGTCTCGAAGGCTTTCGACAGGGTTTGGCACGATGGACTTGTGTGTAAACTCCCTTCTTATGGGATTCCTGCTGGCTTGTGCACCTGGATAGCTGACTTCCTGCGGGGTAGGTCTTTTAGGGTTGTGATCGATGGCTGTTCGTCCGATCCTATGGACATTAATGCCGGTGTTCCTCAGGGTTCAGTGCTTTCTGCCACTCTATTCTTGCTGCATATAAACGACCTGTTGGTGTATCCCGGTACTTTTGGATATGCCGATGACAGCACAGTGTCTGAAAGATATTTGTCCGATGCTCGAGCGAGTAGTTCAGATACCAACACTCTCAGAGAGACTATGATAGGTAATTTGAACCGAACCCTTCAGGCAGTGTCCGATTGGGGTGAAGCCAATTTAGTCGGTTTTAATGCCTCTAAAACCCAGGCGTGTTTATTTTCCGCAAAACGGAGTTCATTTAATCTAACTCCAACCTTCCGAGGTGTGCCTGTACCAATATCTGACCGCCTTCAGCTCCTTGGTTTAGACCTCTCGGCTAAACTGAACTTCGGGAGTTACATTGAATCCTTGGCTAAAACCGCTGCGAAAAAGCTTGGTATCCTATCCAAGGTTAGGCGATACTTCACTGCGGACCAGCTCATTGGTCTTTACCGAGCCCAAGTCCGATCCTGCATGGAGTATTGCTGCCACCTTTGGGACGGTTCTGCTGAATATCAGCTAGCTGCTTTGGATTCGGTAGAACAGCGAGCGAAGAGGCTCATCGGCGTCGCTTGCGATGCGGATTTTTGTCGCCAGAGCCTTCGTCATCGCAGAAGAGTGGCTTCTCTGTCGGTATTCTACAGGCTGCATTTCGGTGAATGTGCTTCGGTACTGCACGACCTTATTCCGCCTGCTCCTTTCTTCCACAGGTCGACCAGAAGTAGGCGGGGTCTCCACCCTTACGTTGTCAGTATTCCCAAATTCCGCACAAAGCGTTTTCGCTCTTCCTTCATCAATCGCACAGCTATGGAGTGGAATTCCCTGCCTGCGACTGTGTTCCCTGAACACTATAATTTGGCCGCTTTCAAATCTAGGGTGAATGAGCATTTACTAGGCAAGCGTGCTCCATCGTAGGCCTCATCTTCGCTTTCCATCAGGCGTGATTGTGGCCAAACGCAAGCCTATATTGTATAAAAAAAAAAAAAAAAAAAAAAAAAAAAAAAAAATACCAAATTCCCAGAATACCAGACTTTCCTGTCACCGTGTTTTTTTCTCTATATCGGATTGCCATTAAAGCTTGTTTTCATTACACCATGTTCCATTCAAAACCGATTCCCCATAATACCAGATAGTGAAAACACCAGGCTCGTCAGGCAGGTCGTGGTCGTCGTGGGGAGGTGCTTGGAACATGGGACGGTGCCAGGGTATCAACACAAGTAGCATCCCAAACTAGGGGCCGACCCATGCTCCAAGCCACCAGCGACATTCTATCAGGCCTCTTGTCGTCGTTCCTGGCCAGCCCGCTGGGCTCGAGGACTGCCGGCACTCTCACACTGACAAGGGCCCGACGGATGATGTCATTAATGCTGGCGTGGCGGGAGATCTTACCAGCGCTCCGGACACATGAGAGGCCATGGTGACCCAGTATGTCCACCATGGCGCCGCATTGACAGCGATGTGGCTGATTAGTTGATGCCCCCAAACGTAAGCTAGCTGCCAGGCGGAAGGTGGTGTTATCTAGGAAAGTACCTATGTTTGGAGAGGGTAGCGCCTGCAGCCACAGACCCGATTCCCACTCCGCAGTCGCAAGGAGACGAGCACGAGACGAGTAGTTGACGTATCTAAAAGGTTTTTCCGTACTAGTTGACAGAGCGGCACGTCCCATTGCCTCTGCGAGCAGGGATTGGCAGGCGGGTCCGTGTCGGGACAGGTTATGGACCAAACGTTCTTGGCCTCGGAGCAGTGTGCAGCCTCCATAGATCCAATGGAAGGATCTAATATTTTCGCTATAAGGCTTTGAGCACCATGCACCGAGGACAAGAAAGCTGGTAGAGCAACACAAGAAATTTTGCGGATACAAAGGCCGCCGAACCTAATGGGTAGGCTAGCCTGGGTCCAAGATCTATCGACAAAAGAAATATTGAAGACTGAAGTGAGTGTTTCTACGACTAATGTATCTAATTTTGAAATCAAAGAGGGGTATTTCCAAAAATGGGTTCCGCGAAGTATAAATGTAAATTTTGGGACAAAAAGACAATGCTTAATGATTGTATAGGCTGAATTAAGATTAATTTTGGCCAAACGGTGCGATGTTGCTTTGAAATTTTGAATTTTTGCGTCGACGAAGTTTTCAAATGCTTGATCTAAGACGGGACAACCAAGGAGGTGAAGCGATTCTTTGTTTATAATTTTGATACCTGGGGCGAGTTGCCTAAAAAGGTCGATTGTATTTTCCTTGTCTGGCAAGGAATCGGTAATAAAAAGTTCGCACTTGGAAAAATTAAGCGATAGGCCAATTTTTTTCACGTCGGTGTTAATTTTTTTTAAATCTTCGAGGACTGAAATCGCTTCTCCGCCGAGGGTCCCGTCATTTAAATACCATACGTTTAATTTTGAATTTAGATCCTTAATGATGGAATGTATAGCGAGGCTGAAAATTGCTGGGCCGAGCGAGTCGCCTTGTTGACAACCTACAGAAGAAGCCAGAACTTCGGTTTTGTATAATAATTTGGAAGGAGAACTATAACAATGCCAAAGAAACTTATATACCAGAGGAATTTTGTCTTTTATTTGAGTCAACAAGGCGCCCCTGTCTACGGAAATGAAAGCGTTGCAAACACCACCTCTCCTGCCTTATGCTCGAGGAATGTTCGCACGGCGTGCACGGCGGCTTCACATCCACTTTTGGAGCCAAACCCCAGTTGGACAGGTTGAAATTCCGGGGTAAGCTTGTAACGGTCCCTACCCCCCCCCCCCCCCTATTTATTATTTAAAAACCTACCGCGCACCCTACAAGACCTAAACTGAAAAACTAAAATACTGAATTAAAGGAACTAAATTACCTATCTGTCTTATTAAGGCTATAAAGCTCTAGAGCTGTAAGCCAAATAAATATTGAACTTATATAATGAATTCTATACAGCGAGGAAACCTGAGATTATTTATATTGGTTGTGATTATTTATATTATTATTAATGGAATTAAATATCAACATAATATACAAAATATTCGTATAGAGAACGAGAAAACCTCTTTCTTTTCGTAATTGGTTGTATGGACACAAACCCTTTACTTTAGCAGAACATTAAAACCAAAGCACTGTCACTCTATTGATTGGAATTTGGAAGATCGATCTCGTATCTCGTACGTAATAACTCTTTGGATCGATCGTCAAGTTATAATATTACTGTACGACAGACATGAATTTTAGTAATGAAATTCAACCATCTTTAAGTTTGAAATGGTTACCTACCTAATGGCTATCGTACCTACATCAGGCGTGATAATAACCTAAGAGTACAAGTGTGTAAAAGAAAGCAGTAGCCAAGAGTGAAAACCGAATCCTGGGTAATTAATCAAGCAAATATGTTAAATAAACTCGTAATAAACAAACTACCTATGTGTGAATAAACGGCGCATTAAGTGAATAAACACAGTGACTGAGCGTAAACATTGAAAACATTACCTACGGCTGAAGAAAATACGTGTAGTATACAAAGTGTTAGAGTTTTAAATTTAAAGCAATCTTGTAAGGAAAAACAATTAAAAAGATAAATTCCTTTTGTATTCTTTCATTTTTATACCTACTTACCTATCTAATCGCAAATGATACTAATCTATTAATAAAATCAATCTTTACTCCCACCTATCCGTCTCACGGGCAACACTGTGGGTCCAGCAAGTGTTCTAAAGTACAACCGCTGGACGCAACCCTGCCTATCTGTATTACAAGACAAATTCTAGAAAAGTTTCACAAATTATATCTCATGGTAGAACATTATATTATAACTACAACTGAACTAACTATGTACCAACAAGATTATGAACCCATCACTATGCAATCTAAACAAATCTATCTTGAAAATATTGATTAAGTTAGGCTCAAATCCTGGACACGGCAATACACTACTTATATCACTGTCTCGGCCGAGAAACATTTTACTCTGTACGTGTGATCTAGGCATTAGGTTTAGGAGTCACGTCTTTTCTAACTAATGGGTAATAAAATAACTAGGTATTTGGAAAAAATGTCAAGACAAGCCAGTTATTTTTTAGAGTCTCGTACAAAAATGGTAATCTTAACAGTTCTTTTCTATTACAGGAAGAAAGATGTCTAGATATGCTTCATGAGCGTCATAATCGAATCGAACATGTAACAAATAATATAGAATCTAAATCTGCAGAACCGCCAGCAATACAAGATAATGTACGTACAAACATTTATATTGAGCCCATCCAGTTCAACCTCGGCAATAGACATTGAAACATTCAACTTTTGGCCAAATGAAAACAATAGATACACAGTATATATTACAAATCGATACTACTTAGTAAAAACCAATTCATTCTATTATTTTAGGGCAGGTTTTACCACTTACCTACTGATAAGTAGGTACATCGTGATAGCTTCACCATTATCATCATCATCCCAGCCTATTGATGTCCCACTGCTGGGCACAGGCCTCCTCTCAGAAAAAGAGGACTTGGGCCATAGTTTCCACGCGGGTCCGGTGCGGATTGGGAACTTCACACACACCATTGAATTGCTTTGCAGGCGTGTGCAAGTTTTGATGTTTTCCTTCACCGTTTTCCGTCTTTCATCAGGCTGTATCTCCAGAACCGTGATAGCAAGACAGTTGAAATTTTCACAGATGATGTATTTCGGTTGCCGCTCGCTATAACAACAAATACTAAAAATCGAAATAAAATAAATATTTAAGAGGGCTCCCATACAACAAACGTGATTTTTTTGCTCGGTGTTAATAACGGCAACAGGTAGACGCTTGAAATATTCACAGAATATTTAGTTATATATTCACTTTAAAAATAAATAATTAAATTAAAATAAAACAAATATTTAAGGGGTCTCCCATACAACAAACGTGATTTCTTTGCCGTATTTATAGATAATGGTACGGAACCCTTCGTGCGCGAGTCCGACTCGCACTTGTTTTTTCGCTTTATTTGCCCCTAAGCTGCTGCCTCCTCCGCCAGTACCACTTATCGTGCGCATTTGTTTGTTTTGTTGCAGATTTTTTTCTCCGTGCAGGTCATGTGCTGTTCTTTGATCGATACTTCACGATTGCAAAACTGTGCGACGAGCTACTTAGGAGTGGTTTTCATGAACTGGAACCGCGATGTGATGAGAAGTCGTATACCTAAAGACTGTATTTAGATAGACGAGAAGTTGTTTCGAAAAAAGGATAGAGGTAGCAGCGAAATGAAATTAAGAAATGACAAATGAGTTGCACTTACGACTTGGTTAGATAATAAACCAGTTTTATTGATGTCCACCTGTTATGGCGATCAAAATCAGGATACCCGTGAGCGTTGGTCTAAGAAAAACCGGCCAAGTGCGAGTCAGACTCGCGCACGAAGGGTTCCGTACAGTTATCTATAAAGTTCAAGCATCTGCATCTATTGTATCATTTTAAAAAAACACCCTGATGATCCAAAAGCAAAATTAGAGATTGACAAAGTCACTCAATTAATAGCAAGGTTTCAATTTACTGACCCCATATTTCAGTTTATCGACATTGTCGACCCATGTCATGCTCAAGGTTATGAAGTTACGGAACTAGGCGCCGTAATAAAACGCTTTCCGTATTCATCATTAACTATTGACCACCAAAAATTGAACATGGAATGGAAGGAACATGGTCTTCTAGAACATGAAAGTTTAGGACTAGACTACAAACTTCAAGCAGAACACTGGAGAAAAAGTGTTCTTTTTAAATGATGGACAAGGTAACAAAATGTTTCCTAATTTAAAAGCGGTCATATCATAGCTATTTTGCTTGTTATGCCTTTAGCAAATGCATCCGTGGAGCGTACTTTTAGTCACCGAAAGAAAATAAAGATGCAGGACAGAAATTGCTTAAAAACAGAAACAATTATCAATGGTGTAACAAAACACGGAGGATGCATTGTTTTTGAGCGGTATCCCCTTGAATCGAATTTCATTGCATCGAAAACGATGTATAGAATATTCAGTTCCTATAATATCTTTAGCAGTAATCTGGTTTCATCGATTATACATTACAATTTTTCTTAATTCCTAGAATAAACTGTACAAGGATTATTGTTTTTTAGAACATATACTTCCTAAACTATTCAAAAGACAGAATATCTAAATATCGAATTTCATTTAACCGACGTTTTATTACAGCGAGCGAGCAAGACGGCTCGGAGCGGAAGCGACTCGGATAGGTTAGGTTCAAAGGCTAATGCGGGAGCGTAGCGTAGCGAAAATCCCGCATTAGCCTTTGGTGTTAGGTATTTTTTTTATGGCCACCCTGAAAGTCTTGCTATGTAAAAAGCAGCTGCAATTATTAGTGTTTCATTGATTACTAAACAAATTAGTTATGTATTAATACAGATGTAAATAATTTTCTGCGAAACACTATAAATACGATTTGAATAAAACATTAAATAAAAAATATCGATATAAAATTCTGTAGAATAAACAAATTATGAAATAATTATTCTACAATTTAATAATCGGCGATTTAAAAAAACATGATTTAACCGTTCGATGACATGAATAGTCGATGAAATTAAAATACGGGAAACGTTGTCTATGAACTAATAATCGATGAAAAGAGTGTCTACGATTCAAGGGTAAACCTTTTTGAGCAGTGTAGCCAACTCTACAGTTTTAACTGTAGATCTGCAGTTTTTTGGAAATGCTCTCAGTTTTCAGTTTAGGCCTCCAAATCTACACTTTTTTGAAATACGGTGCTAGCGTCATCTAATTTGTCTTCCAGACACTAACTCGGCCTCAGCGAAACCTACTCCCTGTAATTTTTCTCTAATTTGGGGTTGGCAATACTGCTTTTGAGCCATCTAGAGCTATGTTTATTAAGAAAATAATTTACAATAGGTAGATTAAGAGGTTATGGTTTAAAAGCATGGGACAGGATATTCTCTAGGCCTATCAAGTTATAATCCACAGCAAAACCTATGTTATAGCGGGTCAGGAAACAGATTATGGGACCCAAAAACTAATGAGATAGTTGTGACACACACACATCTAAAATTTGATGAATCAAACTGATGATATGATCCAATTGAGAAAGTCACGCACTATGTCATTCGAAGAGGATGAATATGAACAAAAGGAATCTTGGGCGGCGTTGATAGGCTTAAACATGACTGATCCTCTTATAGCAGTAGGAGAAATCAACTAAAAAAAATTGGATGCATCTTTTCTGGTTCATGCTGGACTAATATTGATTGCTGTCTGGGGCTATTATTACCCATTAGCAATGACATTTCAATGACAAGAGTCGAACCGTGCCTTGCTATCAGATGTACTATATCTCTTCGATAGCAACAAACAATCCATTGAAAGTCCCCTTCAATCTGATATAACAAGAGGTTTTGTTACATTTGATAACGAAATAGATATCATAAATGAAATTAATACAAGACGCGAATTTATTCTGCGTCCCATTCATCTGGCTGCAAATATGGTAGACCCGCAATATATTGGTGCAAATCTCCGCAGCGCAGAGTTTGGGACTGCAACTGATTATTTAGCAAAGTTAGGTTTATTTCTAAATCAAGATTTGGCTCAAGTTATGACCAACCTAGCAGAATTTCGAATCAAATCTGGATTTTGGAATACACCGCAAATTTTGGTTACCTATTAATAAGCTAGAACCCAGGTTGTGGTGGCTGGGGTTGTGTGACAGCCAACCAATCGCAGCTATTGCTACAAAAATTCTAAGCTTACCACCTTCGCACTACGGATGACCCTATAGTTGACCACGCACCGGTAGTTGACCACTTGCGACTTAAAGTGTCAATATTAAGGATTCCATCTGGTCTTTTTTATGTTGCCTACATGTTATTTCAACTATAACCGACCAACCAATCACGTTGCCGTTGGCATGAGACAAAAAATGTAGCCTACACTTTTATTTTACTTCCGCTTGTCGCTGTCAGTTGCCGTTCGGCCGCCATCACAGTTAGGAACGAGCATCGACAGGTAAGTCTATTTTACTGTTAATTGGCATTATTTTTAAATGAACTTCGTTGTAACTATTGATTTACATAAAGTTTAAATGTTTATTTTGTCGACTTTAACATAATTTCAAGTATAACAACTATATTTCCAGAGTTTTTTTAACTGGTTTACTTATGGTGCATGTTTATCTAGGTTTATTTAATATGTTCTTGTGTTTTAACTAAGTTTTCAAAGCTTTGGCATGTTTATTAGCACTATTCACAATTTTAAGGTGTAAATCGTGTTGTTTCCTTACGTTGACCAGTGGTTTGACTTTGGTACCACAAACAAAAAAAAAGGCTCCTATGTTTGACCAAGCCTTATAAAATATAAGTTCTGCTTTGCTTGTATTAGAATGAAAAATACCACCAAATAAGAAATTCTTCCAACACAGTGAGGACGATGTTTTCGACGCTGTTAAAGAAATACAATCCGGGAAAAAAATTAGAGAAACATGTCGCAAATATAAGATCCCCCATTCAGCAATAATTAATAAATTAAAAATGAGACATCCAATACAGAGGAAAATGTGCCCTCCAACAATATTAACACCAAATGAGGAAGGATTGCTGACTCGGTGGATAAATGCAATGGCTAGAAAGGGAATCCCTATTAAAAAAGAGCAATTACTGGAAACAGTCACCAAAATAATAAAAACAGACAATCTGCCAAATCCATTTAAGGAAGGAATTCCAGGACGAAAATGGTTCGATAATTTCATGAAGCACAGCGACATGCAGAAGCAATCAACTCAGCAAGAAGTAGAGTAACCGAGGAAGGGATCAGAAAATGGCATTCAGAATTAGAAGAGTTTTTAAAGAGTGAAAATGCACAAGATATACTAAGTGATCCTGATAGAATTTTGAATGGTGTCGAATCTGGTTTTCAGATATGTCCTTCCTCAGGAATAGTATTGGGGCCAAGGGGTATGGAAAATCTTTATGAAATTAAGGATAAAGAAAAAGAAAGCATTTCAGTTTTAGGAACATTCAGTGCCGCCGGTAAAGTTATGCCAGTGCTGATTATTTACCCATAAATGAAAGAATTCCAGCAGAAATCGCCAAAAATGTTCCCGAAGACTGGTGCGTCGGCAAGTCTACCAAAGGATGGATGACGTCTCGTGTATTTTATGGCTATATAGGCAATTCATTGCTACCAGCTTGACGTAAAGAAAACGTACAGTTTCCTGTGTTGTTATTGATCGATGGACACAAATCACACATTACATACGAAGTGAGTCAGCTTTGCATGGAGAACCAAATTATTTTATATGCCCTTCACCCCAATGCAACACACATAATACAACCAGCAGATGTCTCTGTATTTCGCCCTCTTTAAAATTCATGGAAAAAAATTGTTCAGAACTGGAAAGTGGCTACAGGAAATCGCGTTGTCACAAGAGCTCAATTTGCACCTCTTTTGAAGACTGCCCTTGGTGCTGTTACTGTTACTGAAGATATAATCAAAAATGGTTTTCGCAAATGTGGTCTGTTTCCATTGGAGATGAATCGGCGAAAGAGCTTTTTTATGTCTGGCGTAAAATTTACAACAAAATCACTGATACAAATAACTCATCAGAACCACATACAGTATCGACAAGGTGAACACGGTCGCACTGTTATTGTTAGCCCCTTACCATTGCGGATGCAGGAAATGTGATCCTAGGTCGGGCTCGTACCACCTGGTTCAACGGATATTAGCAATACAGCGCGGTAATGCAGCGGGTGTTTTCGGTACTTTTGGGCCGGGTGCGAGTCAGTTTGAACCTGAGACGTATACGCGATGGAGAAAAGCGTTTTTAATTGAGCCTGCGTTATGAGTGGGCGTGTACTTATTTACCTACTCCCTTTAAGTTTTTTTTTTACTTTTATTTACCTGACGAAACTTGTTGTGGATGGAAAGCAATTTATTATTTTTATGCGAGTACGTGTTTTTTTTTTAACCCTTAAAGTCATTTTGTATATTATTCTATACATTACTTTCAAAAAATATTTTTATCATCGTAAACACGAAAAAACGTCTTTTGTATTTTATGACTTGTTTCCGAAAGAATCTAAAATGTCAAAAACAGACAGTGATGTTTGACAGCCGTTCGAATTTGAACACAGTTGCACAATTAACGGAGCAATGTGGAGAGCTTTTACGTCAGTCAACGTAAAAAAATTATTTAAAAATAGAAAACGGTGCATGTTGGGTATCGTTTTGCTTAAATATTGTATATAAATAATAGACGCACCTTTTTTCATAAGTATTTCAATGGACAATGACTCTGTGCACTCTTTTTGAATCGATTTTTGCATACGTATAGTATACCATACATTGCTACTACATGAGCAAATATGGTTATCTTTGTTGTGTATAGCATAATATACATTGCCTCCGAATCGGAAATCATCAGATTTAATTGCGTGTATAGTATACTATACAGTGCTACTTGTTCTGACTAACATTTGATATGTTTTTTTTTTATTTTTTTGTTTGATTTGACATTGAATTTACTTGTTCACACTAACATTTTCTACCTAATTTGAACGCTGATCCGTTTTTTATTTGCATTGGTTTTTGGGCATAGTTAGCATGCTTATTTCGCTTGTTTCAGCCGGCACAGCATGCCCGTGCTGTATCCTAACTCTAATTCCGAATATCGATGCAGATTCATGTGCAAGTGATTCTGTTAGTGAAGATAAGGCACTAAAACCTACCGTTTCCCCGCAATTATCCCCTGGACCAGATTCATGTACAAGTAGTGAAGATGAGTCACCACCAAACCCTCTCCCAGTTCATCTTCAAGATCGAGTTCACCAGCACTTTCCATAGATTCATCGTTAGAAAGATTACATCTATTAGACAAATCAGACAGCATTCGTGATAGCCCGATTTCGCCCATTTTACGCAAAGAATTACCAGAACCACACTGATTATAATGCGGCTGACACGAACACACCAGATCCTCCCACATCAGAAGTTCTACCACCTACAATAAGACAAAGAAGATCTTATCAGCCAAGTTCCACACCTACATGAACAATGGCTCTAGTAAACGGAGAAATAGAAGGATGTTGCCGGTAAACACAACAAATTCAGACAGCATTTGTGATAGCCCGATTTCACCCATTTTACGTGAAGTATTTTCAGAACCTTCACAATGTGACTATAATGCAGTACCGTCAATTTCCTCTATCCCTTCGCTTCCGTCAATACAAGAAAGTGACGTGAACACACCAGCCCCTCCACCAACACCACAAGTTCTACCACCAACAATTAGACAAACAAGGTCTGATCTGCCAAGTTCCACGCCCACATATGTAAACAATCACTCTAGTAAACGCAAAGCTGCAAGACCGTTGCCGGCAAATATAAAACGACGTCGTAACGAAAAACTAAAACTTGATTTCAAATGGAAGAAAACTCGATTGCAACACCGCGCTGACATACCGAAAGTTGTATTTACCGAGGCGCAGCCGACAGTCTGGTCTCCTTTGGATTACTTTTATTATTTCTTCCTTAAAAGTCTACACACACAGGCTACGGCAGATTTAAATTTTGTAAAGGGGGTCAAGCCAACACTAAATGCAGTAAATGTAACGTCCACCTTTGTTACGTGAAGACCAGGAACTGTTTTGTGTCATATCATGTTCGCACCGAATAGGTAGTATTGTATAGTGTGCTATACAGTTGCTTAAATTCTTTTTTTTATTGCACTCGATGCAGTGTATAGTATACTATACATATAATAACTAAAAAACTGTTAATTTAGGATTTATTATTTTATTTTTTACGTTGCCTTCTAAGACTAATTAAACTGTTAAAATACAAAAAGGATGTTTTTTTACAAAAAAAAATCTTGCGACCTTTAAGGGTTAATTTGTAATTTTCTATGTATTTTTTTTTTGTTTATTTAAATACATTTTTATTTGTTGCGTTAGGTAGTTTTCCTTCGACAATCAGACGGGAACTTGTTTATTACGCACGGCTTTGATTCTAGTCGCTCTCACGCACACATACACGAGTGCATAGAATACCTAAAATCGATTAGCGCCAAAAACTCGGTAGGGCCTTAAGAGAAAAAAAAAATTAAGGATACAATAGTTACTAGGCACGGCACGGTTGCTAGGTACTTAATGAATAATTAAGTTCTTAATTGGCTACGTAAGCTGCAACCTTTACTTTGGTTTGCTTGGCCACGCATTTTCTGTGATGCTTGACTCTTTAACTGGTATTGTTACTACTATTCGTCTCTGACCGATTTTTTTTTATAAATGCTTTGTTCCTTTCTGCGGTGTTATTGGCCAATTCTCTGCATGTAGTATACTAAGATTGTAGACACCACTCATTAAGGACTTAATGCGATCCACCCACCCTCTGTGATACAAGGCATTCTTTATCGTCTTGTATGCAACACGTCTTTGATAGTCATTATTCTGATTGGCAATATCAAGTAGTTCTTCGAGATCACTTTTCCAGATTTTAATTTAAATAAATAATCGTTATTTTGCTAATTCCTTACTTTGTCCCTAATCCGTACTAAAATTTGGCTCTTGATCTGTCTGACTTGATTACCGTAGCAACATCCGAAGAATACATAGAATATCAAAGACGTTTTGACCAGGAAAAATAAAGATAAAATAGAAAAAACTGAACACAGAAAAGGATCGAGAAAGCAAAAAGAACAATCAAAAGAAAGAAAAAGGAGCTCAAAAAATCTTGAAGATGACGATATTAGTGAAGATCTAAACAAAAGCAAAGAGGATAATAGGCAAAACTAAGAAATAGAATTCATAAGTCCAATCACAGGCGATTTTGTGGTAGTGAACTATGAAGGCGAAAAGTTTCCTGGGCAAGTACTAAAAATGTATGAAAAAAAGAGTGAGAATCCAATTTTTATTAATTTTTAATTTTTGTAGTGGTAGAGCCATGTTGTAGCTAGCCGCTGCATCACGAATGGGCCGGCTCGTCCGGGGCAGTACCACCCTCTCACAGAACACCGGCGTGAAGCAGCAGTAATCCTGCTTGCGTTTCGTACGGTCAGTGAGAGTGCCGGGGGCCCAATACCTCACCCCTTCCCTCTCCCCCTCCCTCTCCCCCTTCCCCTATTCCCTCTCCTTTAGGGCCGACAACGCACTGGCATCGAGTAAAGCGCTGCGGGTGTCTATGGACAGTGGTGTTCATTTAACATCAGGTGACCCACTAGTTCGTTTGTCTGGCCTATCTAACATAAAAAAAAAAAAAAAAAAAAAAAAAAAAATAGGTACGTCGTCAAAACCACGATCATGAGCGGTTTCGTGAACGGAAGGGTCAATTAGCTTTGGCCCGATAATGACGACATTTTAGATTATGGAGCTAAAGACATACGAAAAAAAAATTATCCACCGGTTCCAGTAAACAAAAGATGCGTCTTTTCTGTATCTGATCTAAACTAGGGCTGCCAACCGAGAGCGACCGCAGCAAGCCGTTCGCTTTCTACGACGAATCTGCGACTCAGCAAGCGGAACGAACTTATGCAAGGTCGCCGGCCCCATCCCACATCTCGAACGCGACAGCAGATCGCATCCGAATGGCCGAAGAAGAGGCCGAAGTGGAGTTGCTGCGGATAAAGCAGCAAGAACTCAAGCTGCAGAAGGAGCGAGTCCGAGCCAAGCTGAAGCAACGGATTGGCACGATCGAGGCAGAGGGCTGCTGGACGACGGGTCCACAGTGACCTTAATCGACGAGGAGTTGGCACGCATCAATACTAATGGAAATGCGGGGCATTAGCGCTACAACCAACTTGCCACACTGTCGCCGCGTGTCCATCACGGTGCAAGGACGCGGCGACGCCCACAAGGTCACCGCCAGCACTAAGGAGTGGTTCGGAAAAATGTAGCTATACAAACTTTAAATAAAAAAAAGGAAACATTATAAAACAAATGACTTTCCTTTGGTAGAATTCAAATAGGTTATCCAAGAATATGTGGCGTCTGAAGCGCCACTCATCTCCCGGGCAGAAAACCTGGATGCCAGGGCTCCTAGTAGCGTGTCGCTGTTGTGGCCACACTGGCCCGGTCTTCTAGCGAAGATCGGGCCACTGATTGGTTGAGCCAGCTGCGCATACATTCCGTTCACTCTGAACGGAATGGCGAATGGCAATAATATAAAACAGCCTGCGCGGCTGACTTTCGCTCTCTTCTCTTTCCATCCTGCCACCAAGCGACACGTGACGTAAGCCAAGACACGATTATCACAGCATCATTTTTGTACCCTTCCTTCTTGTACAATACAACTGTCTGTATCATATTATAATGTTGTGTGCCTAAGCAAAATAAAGGACTTTATAACAACCAAACTGGTGACCCCGACGTGATTCGGCCTATAAAGTCAGCCGTGCTTGAAACACGCCAGATCCTTCCGCCACGCGGCACACTAGGACGCCGCGCCTGCCCCTCCAACACGCTGCTTCGACGTATGTTTTCATTTCACCCCTGCATTGCCTAGGCGGGCTACCATACCATCAGCCGCCGGGCGAGCGTGCCTCTGCCTAACTACTAACCACGCACACTCATCGGGAAATTGTATTGCAACGGTGCGGCGTCGGCCTGCGCCTGCGGCAGACACTTGTTTCTCTGTGGTGTTGGTGTGTGGAGTGTTACTAACTTTTTACTGAACACATGTCCTGGCGTACCTATACACAAAATTTCATCGATCGGCCATCATGGACGCGTGCAATTCTGAAAAAAATTGCATCGACCTTGGATTCAATTCAACAATTCAATCTGTAATCACAGTACTGTAATAATTATTGTATTTACCTTCGCCGACCGACCGATCGAGTGTTATTGTAATTATGACAAATTTGGAGGAAATGGAGCGAAGGCTTCAACAGTTAGAGGAGCAAAATAGGGTTTTTGCAGGTACCAACGAAGAGCTGAGAACGCTGGCGGCGGCGGGGCCCTCACAGACTCCCCAGTTGTCTGCGCATGCCAACCGCCCTCATCTGGCGCCTTTCTAGTCGGACCGGCCGGTGGCATGGTTCGCGCACATAGAATCAAATTTCGCACTGGCGCACATAACGGCAGACGAGACAAAATACAATTACGTAGTCGGCCAGATGGACGCACGCCTCTCCAAGGAAATGTAAGATTTGGATCAACCTTCCACCCAAGGGAGAAAGGTATTTATACATTAAGGAGCAAATGATCCACAGGTTCTCAATATCAGAATCACAGAATGTCCGCGGCATCTACTCTCCGGGGAGGAGTTAGGAGACAGGAAGCCGTCTCAATTTCTTAGACACCTCCGGTCCTTGGCGGGGAATTCCCTCAAGGATGATACGTTGCTGCGAGAGCTGTGGTTCCAGCGTCTCCCCCACAACGCACAAGGCATATTGACGGTCCAGAGCGACCTTAACCTAGACAAGGATGCGGAGTTGGCAGACAGAATATTAGAGGTGAGTCCAGTTCACAATACTGTTGCGACAATAGCTAGCCCCGCACCTCTACCAGATTGGAATGCAATTTTTTTTTTTTTTTTTTTTTTTTTTTTTTTTTATATACACATATGAAATATTTCGCCAAATTGCAAAACAATTTGTTGGCGAACTATACACTCAAATCAAAAAAAAATTTTGTGCACAATAAATACAGTACATATTACAAAACTAAACTACTGACTATACTACTTAACAATTTTTTGAATGGAAAGAGTTTATCAACCAAGTTTTCAACTTCTTTTTGAAACAATTTTTAGTTTTACATTCTTCCTCCGAGAATAGGCTGTTGAATATACGCGGTATTAAGTACCTCCTCGTCCTTTTTCCATAAAAGTTACTGGCTCGAGGCTCCACATATTTTTTACGTAATGCTAGTCTAAAACAACGATTGTATTTTTTAAATTGCTTAAATTCCAGGCTCTCATACTGATCCAATGCTAACAAATAATTAACCTTTTCGGTCACTGGTATTACATTACAAATTTTAAATAACTTATTATAGTTTTTACAGCACATTTTTTTTGTCTTTTTGTCTACCAACAATTTTAATAACCTACGTTGCAAATTCAAAATTTTTTCCAGTTGCGTTTGAAAGGTTCTTCCATACGCAACGAGCCCGTAACTTAGCACTGAATCTGCTAAGGCGTGGTACAGCATTCGCAACGTTGCTTTATTGACTACACATTTTAAATTTTTTAATTTACACAATATAGACCTTAACTTATTACACACTACATTAACATGCATTTTCCAATTAAAATTACTATCTATTGTTAATCCTAAGTACTTATAAGAAAATACGCGCTCTAAGGGTTCACACCTGCATAGATTAGGGTTATCATCATCATGTAAGCAATCATTTGAGTGACCATATATATTTATGTTAATCTGGGGTTCTGGCATACGTGGAGAGTGCACTAGCATCCACTTAGTTTTGGAAGCGTTAAGGATGATGCCGTTATCGTGCGACCACCTGAGGATGTTGTCGAGGTCGGCCTGGAGGCGGGCGGGCAGCGCGGCGACATCCGGGCCGGCGCACACCAGGCACGTGTCGTCGGCGTACGTGTACACGGAGCAGTGCTCCACCACGTTGCCGATGCTGTTCACGTGCATGGTGTAGCCGACCGGTCCATACACTGACCCTGTCGGTACTCCGTATACGATTTCCGCCTCATCCCCTGTTTCTCCATTGATCAGTGTACGCAGCGTCCGATTTTTTAAATAACTATTAAACCAACGACTCACTGGGCCTCGAATCCCACAATCTTTCATAGCTTCGAGTAGTAGTCCATGGTCCAGCGTGTCAAATGCTTTCCGAAAATCAATGAACAAAATAGCTACGTACAATCTATTGTCCAAATGGTTGTTAACCTCATCCGCGAACCGCACTAGCGCTGTAGACGTACTGCGCCCTTTTCTAAACCCGTGTTGTGTATGAGATATTAAACTATTATTCTCTAAGAAGGTACTTATTCTACTTACTACTACTTTTTCGATTATTTTATTTATCACCGACAACCTAGCGATTGGTCTATAGTTAGAATAGTCTTTATGACTCCCTTGCTTATATATCGGTCTGATTAAAGCCTTTTTTAAACCATCCGGATAAACGCCTAACTCCATACAACAATTTATAAATTTGGCTAACAGTGGGCTGATCTCTTTCTTCACAATTTTCAGGTCCCGAACTCTAATTTCATCTTCACCGGGAGATTTATTACAATTTAATTTAGAAATATTTTTTTCAATTTCATGAGAAGAAACTTTTTGGTATCTAAAAGAAACATTGCTACTATTTACATATACCGTACGATCTAAAAACTTGTGATTGCATTTGTGTTTTATTCTATCAATCTCTTCTGTAAAAGTTCTTGCAAAATTAGTACATACGTTACGCACAGACTCAGATTGACAGAGATGTCTTATGATAACGTCATCAATGTTTCCTTTCCTTTTTCCTAACCATCCATTAATTAATTCCCAGATCTTTCTATAGTCGCCATTACATTCTAATATTTGATTCTTCCTATATTTATTTTTAGCAATATTTATTAATTTGTTTGTTCTATTTCTATGCCGCGTATATTCCAGACGTAACACCATACAATTTGGCTTAGCCTTCCACTTCCTGAATAATTCATCCCTACGATCTATCATGCATTTTAGAGTATTATTTATCCATGGTTGACTCACACGTTTACTATTACTAACAGTTGTTATTTTACACAGTTCATATATGTTTTTGAAAGTTGTACAAATACGATCATACAATATTAGAGGGCAGTCCAATATCATAAACTTTTCCCAGTCTATTTTTTGTAATTCATAATCCACCTTGCTGTTGTTTATCATACACACGTTGTTATTTTGTCGCACCTTAGAAAACTCCCCGCCGCCCGCAATCGCCAGGTTCACTCCCACCATATAATGATCGGAGAGTTTGCAGGTGAGCATGTGTGCAGCAGCGCGCGCGCCGCTTCGCACCCATACGTGATCGATACACGTCGAACTCAGCGCACCGGCGACGACCTCCTCCCGTGTGCATTCATTGATAACACACTGCAGCCCGTACTAACACAGGGTGTTTTTATACATTTCAGTCATATTATTTGAGTCGAGGATATTTATGTTTATATCACCAACCAATACGATGTGATCCTTGTTCGAAATCTGTTTTAACAATTCTCCAAGTTCATCTATGAAACGTATTTTATTGTTATTAGGGGGTCTGTACAAGGCTATAATCTGTATCATATGATTTTCAATTTTTATTTCAGAGTGTAGTATCTCCGATGAGCTTAACTGTTTCTCTTTGATTTCTAGTTTTATAGTTTCCTTGACATACATTAAAATACCTCCACCTCGTCTAGCTTCTCTCGTATAATAATGCATTTTATATCCATCTAACTCATACAGTGTAAGCTCTATCTGTTTAACGTTTATTTCACTCAAGATGATTACATCAATGCAATGGTCACACTGTTTCAATACTACTAACAACTCATTAAATTTTTTTCGTAGTGATCTTATATTTAAATGTATTATTTGAAGTTGATCCGCAGTGATGTTTATGTATGCACTCCATTTTTTAATATCAGTAAATTTTTCAAAGCTTACTTGATCATCATCATCAATCTTACTTATAATATCTTCGAATTCTATAATAAAATAATCACGTAGTGTGGTCGCGCACAACCAATCTTCATTGTGGCTTAGTTACCTACTCTGCAATCGTTACACTTAGCTTGCTAATGTCAGCTTCCGACCGAATATTAATTATTTTTGCATTATCGTCCTTTTTGACAAGAATGCGTAGGTTTTGTATCCAAATATACTTAAAACGTCCTTTCAACAAAGTCTTAGTATTCCAGAACAGCTGTCTCATGTAACGGGGTAGACATTCGTTTATATAAATACGTTTATTGTTTTCATTTTGAAGGATGTTACTATTCGTAATTACAGTCTTTCTTTTAGATATCCATTCATTTCTGTCGTGTTTTGATCGGAGCGTTACAACAATGGGTCTCATTTTTTTCTCGTTTTCTCTGCCTACCCTCCTAGTACTTTCTATGTTATTGGGGTTCATATTCAGTTTCTGAGCAATTATTTGGACAACCTGTGTAACATTCTCATTCTTCTTTTCATCCAGGCCTATTATTTCAACATCTTTTTCTAGATTTTTGGCTTCTAACTGTACAACTCTTTCCTCAAGTGCTTCATTAATTTTTTGTAAATTTACGTTTTTATTTTCGAGCGCTATTATTTTCCTTTCAGCAGTTTCTTTAAATTCCATCAATCCTTGGTATTTTTCTGCATAAAAATCCACGGTGTCAGTCAAATCTTGGATTTGTTTTTGCAGGCCGTACAATATCTCAAGCTTAGTATTTACTGCAATCAGTACCGCTTCGGCGTTAGTTTTATTAACATCTCCAATATTCAACCTCGGTGACTGTGATTGAGGGCTGCCTGCACTTTTATGACATCCATCACAAAGTTCATTTCGCAACTGGAACTGTTTTAGGTTTAGGCACTTCTTATGATAAACTCCTTCACAGGATCCCTTACATCGAATCACGTCCCCCTTGTCCGTTGATAAAAATAGCTTACATTTTTTGCACTGCACCATTTTGCACACAACGTAAACACAATAATCGACAATTTCACGTCCGTACGCGGAGTGCGCGCGTGATCGAATGATGAAAGTCGACTTAATGATCTGTGTTCACAAGTGGCTGCCTTAACAGCCGACAGAAATAGGAGCAGGGCTCGCTCTCGTCCCAGGTCAAAATCCAAACCCAGGGACAGTAGCAAGGGTAGTTTGTGTTAGTACCATAACAATTATAAAGCCAAGGCTACTAAGTGTACGCCCCCGTGTAGCTGGTCGGGAAACAAGACCGACGGTCAGTAGCGGCGGCAACTGACCGTCACTGTAGTAGCCGCCTTTTGTTACAGACAAAGGCGCCAAGTGTTCGTTTCTTTTGGATACTGGCTCAGACCTTTGTTGTTTTCCCAGGAAGCTTTTAACAAATAGGATACAACCTGTAGACTACACCCTGTGTGCAGCCAATGGTTCAAATATAAAAACGTATGGCTGCCGCAGATTAAATTTAAATCTTGGCCTCCGTCGAGACTTTACCTGGAATTTCATTATTGCTGATGTTGAAACACCAATAATAGGAGAAGACTTTTTAGCTTATTACAACCTTTTGCCCGACTGCCGTAACAAAGTACTGTGGTGTGGGGTCACAGGGTTAACAACTCTGGCCACCGTCGCTAACTGTGGGCAATTAAGTGTAAAAGCCTGTGATTGTGATTATATTTTATAGTTAAAATAATAATGTCATAGTCTGAAATTAGTCGTCGTAAACTAATAGTGAACACGCACCTTGAAAATCAAATCAAGGGGGTTGCAAAACATTTAAATCTGCCTAGATCTTCTGTCGGAAAGGTTTTACGATGCTATAAGGAAAGGTTGACCATCGAAAGGAAACCCGGTTCCGGTCGAAAAAGAGGGTTTCAGGACAAAAATATCGTCAAGAAAATCAAAACTGCTTATAAGACTAACCCTAACATTTCCGAGCGAAAAGTTGCCGAAAAGTAAAGAACTACTAAGTCTATGGTTCATCGAGTTAAACAAAATAAAGGACTGAAAACATTTAAAGTCCAAAAAGTTCCAGACAGGACGCCTGAAAAGGAGAAAGTGGCTAAATCAAGGCCTAGGAAGTTATACATGAATTTCTTCACAAAGTACGATTGCTGCGTGATGGTTGACGAGACGTATGTGGTTGCCGACTTCAAACAAATTCCGGGCCAAGAATCCTATGTTGCTAGTCAAAAGGATAATGTCAACCCTAAACATACATGTAAAATGGCCATCAAATATCCTCAAAAGTATATGATCAGGCAAGCCATATGCACTTGCGGTCTAAAAAGTAAAGAATTTATTACAACGGGCACGGTTAACGGCGATATTTACGTTAATAATGTCTGATTAAGCGGTTATTACCACTTATACGTAAACACAATACATCTGTGTTCTTTTGGCCTGATCTAGCTTTTTGCCATTATGGAAAAAAGCTTAAGATTTTTATTCTGCGAATAATGTCCATATTGTCCCAAAAGAGGGGAACCCACATAATTGCCCAGTTTTGCCCAATTGAGCGTTATTGGGCTCATATGAAAAAAAACTCAAAAACACAAAATCCGTAGCTGGAAACATTCAAGATTTTAGAAAAAAGTGGAGAAACCAAGCCAAAAACATCGACAAGGCCCATGTTCAAACTTTAATGAAAAGAACTAAAGCTAAAGTACGCAAATTTTGGCACGGCTAAAGTAGAATTGATATTAATTTACACAATTAAAAAGTTAAATTCATCCATTTTAAATGTAAAAATTACTTTTACTTTTATTCAAATACTATTAGTATGACTTGCTACATTTTATCCGGACCACTTCTTATTGAGCACTTGGTGATCCACCAACAGTAGCTGAGCCGCGAACCGCTTCCCACATCTACGGAGACTCGGAAGTGGCGTGCTACGACGAAGTGACTCCGCGCCTTCTCATTGGCGCGGACAACTGGCACCTTATGATCGGCCGCAAGGCGCGGACGGGCAAGCGATGGCAGCCAGCAGCGGTCATTTACGGCTCATGCCCCGGGCCATCCAAGCGAGCGGAGGCACAGAAGAAGTGCTCTACGTATACAAGAACAGCGACGCGACAACCGAAGAATTAGTGAAGAAACACTTTGCGATCGACGCGCTCGGTGTGTCGCTGGGAACGAAGACGCGCCCAGCGGACGAGCGCGCGATAAAAATCTTCGAAGATAAACGGCGACCACTATGAAGTCGGGTTGCCGTGGAAAACCGACAAGATAACGACACCGGCGAGCTACGCGACGGTGCTCCAACGACTGAGGGGCGTCGAAATGAATACGCAGCTCAAATCCACAACTTGATGGGAAAGGGTTACACCGAGCCCGCGAGCAGCGAAGACATCTACGAGCCGCTGGACGCCGAGGACGGCGACGCCTTCATCCAGTGGGCGCGCGGCCTGGCGGCCGTGGCGGCGCTACGCCTAAACCGACCATACGAAGGGGGCCGCTACGCTTTCGAGGACGCGAGCGAGAGCGCCTACGCCGTAGCGGCCTACCTTAGAACGACCGATGCTGTCGGGGCGGTGATTGCAGGAAGATACAAGGTCCCCCCTTGCGGCAGCAGAGCATCCCTCGAATGGAGCTGCAGCGGCCCTCATTGGGGCCCGCTTAGCGGCTACGATTGTCGCCAAGCAGCGACTCGCCATGGAGTCCTGTGGAGTGACTCATGAACGGTGCTGTCGTGGGTCCGGGACGACGCCAAGCGATATACTTACGCCATTCGTGGCGCACCGCCTCACCGAGATCGCCGAGTTGACCCAGCCCGAGCAATGGCGCTGGGTACCGACTCAGGCGAACCCAGCGGACGACGCGACGTGGGCGGACAGTGCCCGCGCGATCGCCGCCACCGACCGGTGGTTCACCGGGCCTGATTTCCTGCGCCTGCCGGAGGACCGGTGGCCGCAGGAACCTCCGAATGTGCGCGTAAACGATCTTAAATGCAGTGATGTGCGCGTAAACGATCTTAAATTCAGTGATGTGCGCGTAAACGACCTTAAAATCAGTGATGTGCTCGAAAACGTACTAAAAATCAATGTGTCCGATGATAAAAACAGTAAAACCGCGAGTAGCCATTTGCCACAGTTAAAACGATTCTCGAATTTCGAAAGGCTCATAAGAGCTACGGCGCGAGAGTTGGTGTTCGTCGCGAAGTGCCGGGATTGCGCTAGTGAAAGTGCGCTCTCGGTAGAGCTAGTGCGACGAGTGGAGCACCTCCGGTACCAGAAGTGCCAGAGTTACGACTTTGCGGAGGAAATCCGCCTCCTCCGAAGCGGGGGGAGGCTGCCGAAGAAGAGCCGCCTCTACCCACTCGACCCCGTCCTGGAGGACGGCCTACTGCGCCTGCGCGGGCGAATCGATGCCGCGCCGGTGCCGGGGCTAACGAAGCGGCCCGTCATCCTGGCCTTCTCGCCGTCACGCCTTCGTCCGCCTTCTTATCGAGAAGGCGCACCGCGACGCCGCCCACTTATCAAACGAGTGGGTGGAGAACGATCTGCGGCAGCCACTGTGGGTGCTGCACCTTCGCCCCACAGTGAAGAAGGTTGCGCGCACCTGCCGCACGTGCGCCGTGCGCGGCGCGACGCCGCGCCCGCCGGCCTTGGGCGACCTGCCGCGGGCCCGCATCGAGCCATACTGCCGGCCGGCCCTTCACCAACTGCGGGATCGATTATTTCGGCCCACAAACTGTCACCATTGGGAGGCGGCACGAGAAGCGCTGGGTGGCGCTGTTTACGTACCTGATGACGCGCGCCGTCCACCTAGAGACAGTGGCAAGCCTGTCAACCGACTCTGCAATCATGGCGCTGCGGCGCCTGGCGGCGCGACGCGGATGGCCCCGCCTCATGTACAGTGACAACGCTACATGTTTCCGCGGGGCCGACACCGAACTACGAGCCGCTTACACTAAGTCATGCGCTGCGCCACCGGATGGAGTGGCCCTTCATACCCCCTGGTGCTCCGAACCAGGGAGGGGCCTGGGAACGGCTGGTGCATTCCGTCAAAGTCGCACTGGCCGCTACCCTGTCTTCTCGGGCCCCCAAAGAAGAGGTGCTGACAACGTTGCTGGCGGAGGTCGAGCAAACAGTTAATGCGCGGCCTCTGACGCACGCGTCGGTCAACCCAAACGATGAAGAGGCACTTACACCGAGCCACTTCCTGCTTGGTGGACCAGCGGGGGCCCCTATCACTGGCCCCCACTACGAAGCCCATCGCCGGGCCTGGCGCGTGAGCCAGGCGCTGGCTGACCACTTCTGGGCCCGCTGGGTCCGGTAGTACCTCCCGATGCTTGCCCCCCGCCGCTCTCCAAATCGAAAATACAGTCCACTTTACCGAACCGTGCATTGTTTCACTTTTCTCCCACCGACGTCACCGAGAGGAAAGCTACGCAGCGCACGACCAGCTGTGAACCCGAGGCTGTGGTATCGACCACACCCTCCCAAGAGTACGTTGAGACAATGCCGGGGAAATTCATGAAACGAGCGTGATATCGGATATGTCAGAATAAGAGAAAATAAAAGTTTGTCTCATAACATGGGTGAAGGAGCTAAGTGCGTACAAAACACTTACTTCTATTACGATTCACTCGCAAACTGGTAACCACTTCTAGAGTCATGTGCCCTTAACACGTTCATTCACGAAGAACGTAACTTATTCTTGTACATAGGTCCTTCATACTCTGGGTTTAAAGCTGTTAACAGCTTAAAAACATGAGAACATTGAGAACTGAAGGCTTTCGGTGTTGCATTATGACTTAGTACCTTCATTTATGGCATAAAACCGAAAATGAAAAAAATGCGACATACCCCCTTCATCCACTCACGTCTTCAATTATAACTATATACTAAAACTATTTAAATAAATGAATTGAATTGAATCATAAATTTCCAAAAGTAGCTGTTGTAATGGAACGTAGATTAGCATAAGAAAATAGAGGATTGTATCTGTGGTCAGAGAATAAAGGACATGGCTGATACAAAGACTTGGTTTTATTAAGATTAATTCTCGGACACGTTACTACATGGTGGCAGCGGTGTTAAATTCATATATTAAGAAAAAGCGAAAATGGACAGCCAGGAAGGTAAAGCAAAATCGGAGTTGAGGCCGCGGAATGTTAAGCCACTGAGTGAATTTTCGTTCGAAGCGGTGGATTGGAAAAAATGGCGGAGTAGATTTACTCGCTATATGTTGTCAGGAAACGTTAAGGGAACCGATGAGGAAAAACTGAATGTTTTAATATACTGTATGGGAGAAAAAACAGAGGATATAATAAAAAGGTTTCCAAAAAAAAACAAAACTACGAAGAAACGCTCAAAAGCTTGGAAGAAGTATTTACCCCAAAGAAAAATGTTGTTGAACAGCTTGCCGACTATGTGAGTAAAAGTCAAAGGTAATATCGGCAAACTGTACGTGATATTAATAGGTAAGTTAGAAGACACAAACACCTAGATCCCTACTGTTCCTATGTCTCTATGTCCCTAACCTACCACCCTAACCTATGATAGTGTATATATACATACATATAATAATGCGGGATGTCTGTTACCAGGCGACCTAAGATAACAGACGGAATCCTACGGGTAGGAATTAAGGTTGAGTTATTGTGATTTTCTCAGTGACAGGCGCGCAGGCTCACGCGACTGCTAAGGCTAAAGGTGTCTTGGCACCACTGAGAAGAATAGTGTTATGTCGGGATAGCTCCCAGGGAGTCGCCCTGGACAAGCTAGGTAAGTAGGATAGCTCCCAGGGAGTAGCCCTGGCCAAGCTAGGTAGGTAGGATAGCTCCCAGGGAGTAGCCCCGGGCAAGCTAGTTAGGAGGTGGAGTGAAACACCAACGGTCAGTTGACGTCTGTTTATTTAATATAAATTAATCTCTTATATACTAATTACATCTATACACACATTTACATAAATATTTAAGTATGCTGTGCGTGTAATCTGCAACTGCATCTTAAATCGCGCTGACTTGAGTTGCATGTCCGATTGTAGGTCGCGCGTCAGCGGTCGCGCTGATCAATGTTCAAGAGGTTGTTGAACAGTTGTGTACGAAAGATATAAATTCAATAGCAGAAAGCAGAAAGAAGACGAAAACATCGACTCTTTCATCACCAATTTATTTGGTTTAGCAGAAACATGCGTATACGATACACTCAAAGAAGAGCTAATAAGGGATCGACTCATAGTGGGAATGAAAGACACAGAAGCTAGCGAGCGACTGTTACAAAAAGAAAAGCTGGACCTAACAGAGGCCATCAGGATTCAGGATGGCAAAGCAAGCTGAAATTCAAAAGGAGGATTATACTACTGCGGGAAAAAGGACAAATGAACAGGATTATTCATATTCATATTCATTTATTCATTCAGATTCATGTTCATTACAATAATAGATGGTAGTTTTACAAGATGGTAGGTACATGACACCCTGTCAGGGCATAGAATGTCAATCTATTCTAACAATATGCATGCATGGATAAATTATTTTTTTGTCAATACAATTTATGTTAAATAATAATAAAAATATTAATATCAATGTCAATCTTCTAAAACTATAATAATTAAATCTTATAGATAGATATAATAGTAGTAGTTCTATTAGCATTTATTCCATTATTATTATTAATCTTGATTTTAATTTACTAAATACATTTTATTTCGCTAAAAAATCCAAGCAAGAATCTTTCCAAGAAGAAAAATGAGAAATGCTGGTTTTGTGGATATGAAAGACACCCTAGGGACAAATGTCCAGTTGTTAATATAAAATTCAAAAGCTGTGGACGGACAGGACATTATGCGAAAATGTGCAGGTCAAAGTATAGTCGGGGTAATAAAAGGTTCGTCACTTTTCGACTCTATGTCAACGAGTTAAGGTCGAAAAGTGACGAACCTTTTCTTACTCCGACTATACATGAAAAGATGGCTCGTCCACGAAGCAAAAAAAAATATACTATCTACACGAATAATTGCAGTTTGTTCTCCCATTCATTAAAGCAATTGTTCACACTAGCGAACCGGGGAAAATACCTGCGTTTTCAGTGGTGAACACTGCCAGAACCAATGAAACAGGATCAAATTCTTCTTGAGGCGACGACTCCACGAATGTGGTGTCCACAATCGTGCTCCGGCAACGAAATTGAAACTGTCGGCAAAACACAAATTACAGAGACTGCAATTTGCTGAAACATATCTAAACCAAGATTTCACAAAGGTAACATTTTCCGATGAAATAACTTTTAAGTCGTCAGAAAACGGGCGAATAACATTGTGGGGGATAAATAAAACTCGTTCCGACGAACGTAACATTTTCGAAAACAGGTCAAGTCGAAGAATATCCGAATGAGTCTGGGGATGGATGTGTGTTAGTGGTCCTGGAGAGCTTACTGATATTGGTGGGCGATTAAATAGTGAAGGCTATAGGCAGATACTTAACGATGTTTTGATGCCGACAGCAGAAATCGTGTTTCAAGGTAAGAGGCCTATAATGTTTATTCACGACAATTGTTCAATCCACAAAGCACGTAGCTGCCAAGCTTGGTTCCGAGAAAATAGTGAACGTGTGTTGGAAATCAGTTTCCCACGAAAAAGCCCAGACCTAAATGTGATTGAGAATGTATGGGGCCTACATTCTCAATCACTTGGTCCAAGCGTGGGATCCTGAAACACCTCGTACAAAAAAAAAAATATAAAGAACCATACACTTGAATGTTGGGAAACATTTAGGGGTAGCTAGACTAGCTAGACATGCGAAAATATAGTGCAGTCCAGTCCGTGCAAGAACGCCTGCAAGCAGTGAGTGATGCGGAAGGTGGCCACACTCGCTTTTGATTTAAAACAATCTGAAGAAATTCAGAGCCAGTGATATTATGATTAAGTTACACATTAACAAGTTATTATTTTTAAGATTTACGTAATAAAAAATATATAAACGTTAATGTTATAAAACGCTTTTTTATTGACTTCTTAAAACAATTTTAAATTATAACATGTAATATGTTGCACAGTGGAAGACATAAGTCGCTACACACATTCGTACCTTGTCGGTTTAACCCGTGGAACGTCCCGCGCGCCGCAGTGGCGCGTAACTTTTTGGGCGCCGGTAGCGTCCCGCGCGTCGCACTGGCTCCTAACGAATTGTTCGTGATTGGCCAATTTATTTTATTAGTTTCGTTCAGAGTTTTTGCAGAGAAAATGAGGACCTATGTAGCCACTGTGGTGGGCTGCATCTCAATTCCAACTACCCGGAAAGACTTGCTGGGGAGGCTCCAGAGTGTGTGAATTGTAAGCGTGCCCAGGTGGGAAGCAACGAACACAACGCTTTCAGCAAAGTCTGTACGGTGAGACAGAAATGGGACACTATAGCCAGGGCGTCGGTGGCGTACTGCTAAAGTTGCCCCGGCGACCACAAGATACCTCACAATGCAAGCGAACCTCCGACGGAGCAAGCAAGCCGCGGACGAAATGCTTGTAGAGGCTCAGAAAAGGAAAGCAGCAGTCGTACTGATTCAGGAGCCTCACATTGGCAACATGGGAAGGATTAGGGGGTGTAGAGAGGTGAGAGTGTACCAAAACTCGAATGTCGGAGATGGCGTGGTCAAGGCATCGATCGTGGTGCTCGATGACGGCATCGACGTATTACAATGCCCAGAACTAACCACCAACAAGATCGTGGTGGTTAAGATACGGACCAAAGCGTGGACGGTAACACTCGCATCTCTCTATTTCGAACCTGACCAACCCATTGAGCCGTACGTGAAACAGCTTAAGAAAATTGGTGAGATGGCAAAGGGTAGGCTTGTCGTCGGAGGAGACGCCAACGCTAAAAGCATTTGGTGGGGGAGTGGAGAAGAGGACCACCGAGGTGAAGACCTTAGCGGGGCACTAACAGAAATGGGTATGCAGGTCCTAAACAGCGGCGACATCCCGACCTTTGTGACACCATACGTGGCGGAGTAAGATACAGCAGCCACGTCGACGTGACAGCTTGCTCAGAGGACATTCTGGGGATGGTTAACGGATGGAAGGTACTCGATGGCCTTACCTGTTCGGACCACAACGGACCGAGAGATAGAAGCACAAGCCAATGCCGCCCTCGAACATGTTCGGGAGTGGGGTGTTAGAAACAAGCTGAAGTTTGCGCCGCACAAAACTTGCGCAATGGTCGTAACCAGGAAGCTTGTCTATGACATACCACGCTTGAGCATGGGAGGGGTCGACATTGGAATGTCCTCTGAAATAAAAATCCTCGGGCTGACAATCGACATTGGGTTGACGTTCAACGCACACGAGTCGAACGTTTGTAAGAAAGCTGCGGGAATTTACAAACGTCTAATCAGAGCAGCACGCGTGAGCTGGGAACTCACCCCCGAGATCATCCGCACCATTTATACCGCGGCAGTGGAGCCGGTAATACTTTACGCAGCAGCTGCGTGGGCCCCGGCAGCAGAAAAACTAGGTGTCCGCAAGAAGCTCAACGTGGTATGCAGTAATAAACGACGAACGAGTAATAGACGATGTAAATGGTATGCGAGGCAAATGGCGGTAGTTATTTTTAATTTTTTATGAACTTACGGGTTTTCACAAGGTCGGGCTGTGTTCCCACCCAATTAGGTTTTTGTTGCGAACTGTTCGCCGGCGTTCGTGTCGTTACAGTGTGTATGTTTTTTGTGTTTAGTTTTAAATGGGTCCCACTGAAAAACAGCGTTGTGGCTTGCCTCAACATTATGCTGAGTGGGGCCCAATTTATACTATTCGATATTTATTTGTATATTTCCTGTCAAATGTATTTTTTTTTCTGTGTTTGTATCGAATATGTGTAAATAAACGTCTCTCTCTCTCTCTCTCTCTCTCTCTCTAATGAAGAAACAATTGCAAAATTTCGGAACGGAATTTTATTTCAATCGAAGTTCCCCGGAATTCCTCCTAGGTTGTTTTCTCTAAAAAGCAAAGGATTCTCTGAGAAACAAATTAGAGCTTTATTGGATTCAAATCCAGAGTTAGATGAGTATGGAATCATAAAATATATATTGACACAACTCGGAATCTAGATCTCAACATGTAATTTTTATGACATAAATAAGTAAGTAAATAAGTGGTCCTGTCGGTCCTGCCAACGTGCCTCCATACATTATTAAAGCCTTTAAAAACGAGTTATCGCTTGTGTTGGCACATATTTTGAACCTTGCTCTTCTAACAGGCAAGTACCCGGAGCGTTGGACGGCATGCATATGAGTGGCATCAAAAAGAGCATATGTTAAAATATTAAACTAGGTTTTTTTTTTAACTAAAACATCTATAAATCTGTTTTAGGTGATGACTGCAGAAAACGCTAGAAATGCATGAGAGATTCCTATCAAAGAATTAAGTGCAAAAACAAATTACCAACCGGATCAGCAGCCGGCAGTAAACCAAAGAAATGGTCTATACTTGAAGTCTGAGTATTTTGGAAAATAACCCACTGACAGAAGGACAATATGTAATATTGAGAGAACCAATGATAGTAATAATGATAACAAAAATGAAGTATCAAATTATGATGAAACCTGTTCCAATAACGAGAAAGACATTAACGTGGAACCTAATGAAATAGAAATGAATAGCGAAGGAACGATAGTAATTAAGTTGTAATTAAATTTATAAATAAATTAAAAAAAAAGAACAAGTAGAACAGGAACGGTCAGTGCGCCGACGAGTGTAACAGAGGTTGACTGACGTTGAAGTAACGGCTGATGATGAGGAACAAAACAAAAAAGCAAGAAGATCTAGTGGGAGCGTATTGAAAAAAAGAAACAGAGTCAGAATAGTACTTTGCAGGCGGCTTTACTCCAATACTGGAAAGAGAGGGACACTGAAAGGGGAGCCCAAATTCAGGCCTTCACACATGAGTCAAATTCAAACCAAGAGCAGGAACCAGATGTGGATGGCATTAACTCGTTTTGCTCGCCTATTGGGACAATGTTAAGTAAACTTACTCCTGCATTAAGAGTACAAGCTAAAACTAAAGTTTTTAATATTTTAGCAGACTGTGAATTAAAGAGCCTGAACCAAAGTTCTAGTACTTCTTTAAGGTTTGAATAAAACTATTAGCTTGAAATAAAAGTTTTCAAAACGTTGAAAGTCCGAATTTCTATGTTTGACAACTTTTATATCAAGCTAAAAGTTTTATTCCTAAAAAGCTTAACACAATAATATAAAGAACACTGTTTTACAAGCGCAAGTACCATATGAAGTTAAACAGTTACACCGTTTACCCATAATAAATAAAAAAACTGTAAAAAGTTTGAATTTCGCGCCTAGAGCGTGCGCTTCCACCTTAAGTAGTCCCCCGTTTGGGTTGTTAGGTGGGTGTCATGTTCGATTTTAGTCATAATCTGCTTTAGTCATGTTCTGGTTTTGTCATATTCTGGTTTGGTCATATTTATTCCCCTTTAGTCATATTTGTGAGCCTTAAAAAGCTAATTAGCTGTGCCCCAGTACTTACCCATTATGACCCCAATAAGGACATCACTATGTCGGTTGACGCCTCGAAGGATGCTCTGTCGCATGTGAGACAACCAGTAGCATATGCCTCAGCCTCATTAACTAAAAGTCATCAAAACTACTCTCAAATTGAAAAGGAACTGATGTCTATACTATTTGGTTGCTCAAAATTCCACCAATATATATACGGTAGGACAGTTACAGTAGAAACAGACCATAAGCCGCTAATTACATTGTTTAAAAAAGCTCTATATGACATTCCTGCTAGATTGCAGAGAATTATGCTTCGTCTTCAGCCATATGAGCTCAATGTAATGTACAAACCAGGTCGTTATCTATATATTGCAGACAGACACTTTGTCTCGAGCAGCATTACATGAGCCAGCTCTAGTAGATCTTGAGAAAGACATGGACTTACATGTTAATTTTATTATGTCAAATTTGCCAGTCAGTAAGGAAAAAGGGGAAGAAATTAAAGATTTAACATGTAAGGATCCTATTCTTAGCCAAATTATGCAATACTGTCAAAATGGTTGGCCTGAAGATAAACAGTCAGTTGGACAATGTATCAAACCATTTTTTCCACTAAAAGACAAATTAAATGTCGTGGACAACATACTGTTTATGTCAGATAAGATTGTCATTCCTGAGTCATTAAGAGAACATGTACTAAAATTAGCTCACGAAGGACACCAAGGGATTAATAGCTGTATACGAGTGGCTAAGTCTACTGTATACTGGCCATATATGTCTAATGATATCGAAAAATATGTTAGTCAATGTCATACTTGTCTCACTTACCGTAGAAACAACAGTAAAGAGCCTATTATACACCATGAGTACAAGAATATACCATGGAATAAAGTGGGTACAGACATATTTGAATTTGATAACCTAAAGTACCTAACAGTTGTGGATTACCACTCCAAGTTTGTAGAACTAGCTCTATTAAATTCATTAGATGCAAAAACCATAATTAACCACTTAAAGTCAATCTTTGCCAGACATGGAATACCTGAATACATGGTATCAGATAATGGCCCGCCTTTTTCAAGTGTAGAATTTAAGCAATTTACTAAAGATTGGGAAACTAAATTTAATACTTCAAGTCCATACTTAAGCAGATCAAATGGCATGATTGAAAGAACAATTGGTTCAATTAAACATTTGTTAAAAAAATGTAAAGCGGATAATACAGATCCTTATCTTGGTCTGCTTATGTACAGGAATACACCTAAGAAGTCAGGATTCTCACCTGCACAAATTTATAGGTCTAGAAACTTAAGAACTAAAATATCAGTTTCGGATTCACAGCTGTCACCTAAACTAGTGGATATTGAGTTGCTTAAAGATAATATTGAAAAGCAAAGGTCATCAGGTTCAACTGTTTATTATAACAAACATACCAAGCCTTTACCAAATGTTCATAAAGGTGATATTGTATACTTCAAACATAAACCTAATAGAGTATGGATTCCCGGTAAAATCTCGGAAACCAGCAGCGAGCCGCGTAGTTTTGTTATACATTCCCCTTAAGGAGAATTCCGAAGATCCCGTCAGCACATTCTCAAACCCGTTGGTCACGCTGAGATGTTACCTGGAAATATAAACAATAATATAAATAACACAACAAATCAAAATGTCCCTAACCCTAGCGCGTTAATGACCGAACTGTAATGACACGGTCTGGCCGAGTTGTTAAACCGCCAGCTCGTTATGATGATTATGTTTAATCTAATTATTACTTGTATTGTCGAGATAATAAAATAATCTCATGTAGACTAAGTAAATAACATTAAATTATAGGTTAAGG
The DNA here is from genome assembly GCA_947563465.1 of Archips xylosteana. Taxonomy (NCBI): domain Eukaryota; kingdom Metazoa; phylum Arthropoda; class Insecta; order Lepidoptera; family Tortricidae; genus Archips; species Archips xylosteana. The sequence goes on along the minus strand of OX387361.1, from coordinate 8,666,421 downwards.
TGTCAAGTTGCCAATGTCAAAAGTTCAATTGCGTTTCGTTCCATCATTGTAAAGATTTCATGACCTAAATACTAAGGATTATACCAACTACTTTAACAATAATTGTAATATTAAACAAACTTTATACTTACTGTTTTATGGGTCCTGGAATCTTCATTTTTTTTTTTTTTTTTAAAAAAAGTGTCAGCGGCCGCGCTACGTCATCAGGCGACCGCGGGGGTGAAGGCTGCCCCGCGGCCGCCGCCGCCAAGCATTACATTCGCCCTAGCAGCCGAAGCGACCACACGCGCACCTTGTACCTCTTTTGTAAACTTGCTTTATTATACGTATATATTGAAAAGTACCATCTTTGATTTGGCTTATGTACGCCCGTACAAAAAGGAATATGTCAGAGATAGCAACACTGCGTTCCTCTCTCTATGGTCGCCGCCCGCCGCGTATACGTGTGTATTAAACATGTAATCCTTTGCTTAATAAATAACTCTGATATGAGCCGACAGTGTAGTTCATTTATAAACACAATCATATAACAAAAGCCATGCAAAAGTAGTGTCACAGCAAAGCTGGACAAATTGAGTACTGCACGACTGGAGCTGGTTCAACTCCAAAAGGACATTGCGACTAAGGAACACCCTATTTATTAAAGAAGAGCACGACTTAATTATGAACGAGGAGTCAAGGAAGCAAGAATTGCATGAACTAATGTTGCTTGCAAATTGCAATGCGGCGTGGAAATAATGAAAAATTTGGGTTAGCCTGGTGACAGACGGACAGACGGACGGACGGACAGTGAAGTCTCAGTAATAAGGTCCTGTTTTTACTCTTATGGGTACGGAACCCTAAAAATCTCGTGACACGGTGTTTGTTATCGAACTTCTCTGAAACTGAGACCCCGCTGTCTGTCTGTCACCAGGCTGTATCTTATGAACCGTGATAGCCAGATAGTTAATAGTATTTTATGCAACTGTATCATAATAAGGGACATTAAGACACGAATGCGAGTTTATGACATGAGGCGATGCCGAATGTCATAATAGATACGCATGAGTGTCTTAATGGCCGATTATGAATAGTTGCATAAATAATTATTAAATAATGAATACTTACATAACGGACAATAAATGAATTTTTCGATTTTAAAAGTAGCAAATTATTGCTCATTTCCATTGCCGCCTGTTTTATTTCTGGCGGCGTCAACATTTCTGCATCACTTAATTCACCCAAGTTACAAATTCTCACAGATAAAAAGTCATTTAAATAGTGATTAACTGATTAACTCTTTTATTTCTTTCAACTTTAAAGAACTCCGTGCAAAAGCAAAACAAATTCCCGCTATTTTGAAACTTTTTTTTTTTCACTATTCACAACCTTAGAATGGACCCGGGAATTTCGGTCATACAGCCAAATTGAATGATGTTAAAATATTCATATTTAATAATGACTTTAAATTCATTTATTGTCCGTTATTTAAGTATTCATTACTTAATAATTGTTAATGTAAACATATTTTAATTAATGTATAATGACTTTATATTAATTTCCCGTTTTTTTTTATTTTTTATTTGCAACCGTACTCGTACCATAGAGCTTGATCAGCGTGTTCTCAATTACGAAATTTCGCTTGAAAAAATAAACCTTGATTGTGATTGGTCTTACCTGTTTTTACTCATTTTAATCAACCAATCACGTGGCACACGCATATTTAAAGAAACTCGATTATTAAAATCAATTTCAGTATTCTTTTTTTGAATGTTATTATATTACTCAGTCCCGTAACATAATGAAAATTATAAGGGTTATTATGTTACTGAATTTGCACCATAGAGCATAGAACTTGGAACAGACTTATAACGTTAGTTATTGTTGTAAAGTTTTTGACCATATAATTGAAAGATTATACTACAGGAGTAGAAAAAAAAAAACAATTTTACATGTTGGCAGAATCTGGCCGTATGACCATTCGAATTCTAAACTAAACACAGTTTACATTATCTATGCTAGATGACTCGAAAAAAAATGGCAATCTGTATTTAGCCATTATTTAATCAATTTAAGTGTTTGGTTAGAGCGACGACCTGGTTAAGGTTGCGGGATCGCGTTGGATGCGGAGGGCACGGGATCGATCTGTTTGGCGAGCCTTGGGGGAGGCCTATGTTCGGCAGTGGACGTCTTTCGGCTGAAATGATGATGATGATGAAGTGTTTAGAAAAACCATAATTTATATTTTTAGATTTTTTCCTCGCAATGTGATGAAAATCATTGTGTGTATTACGGGCAGTAAGGGGATTTTTTTTATTATCTGTGAAGACCTGTAATTGGCTTCTAATAGACTCTCGCTAGTAATCCCCTACTTACGGCCCTTGATGCACAATGTACTATTGTTTTCCGTGCCTTTTATTTGAAGCGGGCGCGGCCGGCGGAGGTAAGACTGCTTGTGCTTGGACTGAAACGGGCGTTGACGACTTAGCTCATCTTTCAATCAAGATGAAAAAACATTCACAATCTCGGTACCATTTGTTGAATGAACTGCAGTTAGCGTCTATCGGACGACAAGACATTCGTAAGGCACTAGATTCCGCGTACCGAATGTCTATACGCGAGTTCAATGACCGTGTCGACGAAAACAGGCATATTTTACGAAGGTTAATAGATTGTGTAGTATTTTGTGGTGCGTTTCAAATTGCTTTAAGGGTGCACGATGAGCCTTCGGAATCCCTGAATCCCGGAATCTAAAGAGGTTTGGTAGATTTTGTAGCCGAGATTGATTTGGCCATGAAGCAGCATTTAACCAGTAGCTCCGTTTTTAAAAATACGTCAAAATCAATTCAAAGCGACATTTTAGACGCGATTACGAGGTTTGCATATGTGAAATACTACAACAAATTAAAATATCCAACTAATTTTGTTGCCATTCAGGCAGATGAGACTACCGATTGTTCTACAATTCAACAGTTACTAGTGTTCATTGTCAGGTATGTAGGTACATGATGGTAAAATATAATATGAGAGATTTATAAAATATTTGCAACCTAAAGGGCACACAGCAGTCATATTAGCGTCAAAGATACTGAATGAGCTGGAATCGTTAAATATCGATAATAATAAATTAATTGGACAATGTTACGACGGAGCTTCAGTTGAGTGGAAATTCAAATGGTGTGCAGAAAATTGTAAGAGATATGTACCCATATGCATATTATGTGCACTGTTATAAACACCAACTCAATCTGATATTAGAAAGAGGGGAATCGATTAATAATACGGTACGTAAGAAGTTTTTTTTGCAACCTGTACGCTTAGTATAAGTTTTACTTCACCAAAATACTTCTCGATCGCGTTTACGTAAAAATTTCAATTCTATGGAAACATGGACGCGCGCGCGTGGAGGCGCTGTCCATGTTTCCGTAGAATTGAATTTTTTACGTAAACGCTATCGAGAAGTATTTTGGTGAAGTAAAACTGATACTAAGCGTACTGCACGTGTTTCCATCGTTTTTTACGCGTTCGCCGAAACGATCGGAATTCCTAAAAAAAAAACGTCAACCGCAGGATACTAGCTGCTCCACAGACTACCTAGATGGAATTATAATACACGGACAGTGATAGTTATAAACGACAACTTAGAGCCCCTGAAAGAGTGCATGCAAGCAATCATGAATTCGCCAAACAGTGATTCGAACACATTCAACCAAGCTCAATCGCTCCTTTCATACTTAAATAATGACGACTTCCTGTATTGGCTTGATTTCTTCGAAACACATACCTCATTGTGAAATGCTGTTTAAATTTTTACAGACCCGATCTATTGACTCTATAAAAGGTACGAAGTCGGCAAATTTGAAAAAACAGTAAGCGAGTTATATGTGAAGCGGCGTTTAAACAGCCACGCTCGGTGCGGCTCGGCTCGGCTCGGCAAAGTTCGTACGATCCATCGCTTGTCGGTTTTTCGACACGGATCAAAGGCGCGCGCGCCATCTTCGGCTCGGCTTTTGTTAATACGCGCCGTCTAAACAGATGGTACAGAGCGCGTGTCGGAGGATGTCGCCCATTATGAGTTTTTTAGCGAAGTTTATTAATTTAAAGATGGAGTGGAACAATGAAATGGTTCAACTTTTCATTGAACTGTATGAAGAGGAACCAGCGATATGGAACCCAAAAGATCCAGGTCACAAAAATCGCAACAATGTGCATGATGCTTAGACAAGAATAAGAACTAAATTCTGTGATGGACGTATATCATTAAGAATTAAAGAAAAAGGAGGATAATTAAAATGGCAACTTATAGAAAATTGAATACGAAAGTGAAGTCAAATGCAACAAGCGGGAGTGGTACGAATGAAGTGTTTAAACCTAATTGGACATTTTACGAACAAATGGCCAAGTTTCTGCATGGTTTATACAAACCAACAACAACGATAAGTTCAGAGATGAGAAACTATCTTTTTAATCTTTATTTTAAATTTTTATTTTTTATCCTTTTGCTAATGGCAATATTGCAAATAGACGACCGGGTGTCCAGTGGTGTCGGCACAGGCCTTATACTACGAAATCCGTTTTTCGAACTTCGTATCGTGCCGTTCCGTTCACGCTAATAGTACTAAATATAAAAGTGAAAGGGATGGCACGATACGAACTTCGATTTTCGAATTTCGGAGTAGCCCCCCTGGTGTCAAAGCGGCGGCGCCTTTGACAATGCCGCCGAGTTGCCGCCACTTGCGGTAAAAAAATACAGATGCAGAATGTAGAATGCTGAGCGACCTCCCATTGAAAGCCAATATTACCTATCCTACAGAATAGTAAGACCTTGTTGGAAGGTACATCAAATTTAAAGAGATCCGTTAGGGAAGGCAGTAGTGGAGGCACTGCACTCTCTTTATGAGATGGTGCTGCGCTACATAAAATGAAGTATGGTTGTGCTAAGAGGATGGGGGTCGTAAAGCGTACCAGGTCAGCGCCCAGAGGGAGGGAACGCTGGGCGACATAAAGGCGGAATTTGGGAAGATGCTCGAAGCTAAGCACCTAAGCTAGGCACTGTAGTCGACGTGACTGCAGCAATCGAGACTCGACGAGCGTGGATCATCGCCGAAAAAGGTCACGTAGTCCTACTTTTTCCTCTAAAGATGTGATACAAATAATTAAAACCATTAAAGAAGTCTTACCATCGCAGCCGTCCAACCAGAGCACAGTTGCTATCACCAGAAATGGAGATCATAAGAACATAATTCCTGAATTCAACCCTACGGGAAAGAACCAACGTATGGATGTATGGCTTAGGAAGGTTAATAAATGTGCAACGGTCTATGGTTGTTTTTTTTAAGTATTGCATTAACACACAATAAATGGAACTATAGAAATGATTGTTTTTAATTAAAAAAACCTATGTTATTCCTATATATTATTTCTATTATCGTTTATTTCTTTGTAGGAGGTTGCTTGAAGCCCTGCCACGCATATAGGCGTTATGCGCTGTAATGTTGGTTGGCGGCTAATTTTATTTCAATTTGGTGAGTATTTTAACCCATCCTTCGACACTCGACGCTTAATTCGTTGTCGTGATGGGATTGTTCTCTAATTTTCGTGATATTTACTTTCAGTCGCGATCCGCGAGCTGCGTTTGATCATTCACCGGCGAAGCGATCGTAATCTCAACCAGCGAACAGCCCAGTGTTACCTCCGGGCACGTTTGGTTTGGCTGCAGCTTCTGGCTGGATGAATACCGAATTATTTGTGGAAGTGATGAGGCATTTTATTAAGCATGTATCAGCATCTAAAGACAATCCAGCACTTCTTATAATGGACAACCATGAAAGCCGTTTCTCCATTGAAGCGCTGAATCTCGCAAAATCTTCTGGCGTCACGGTATTGACTCTCCATCCGCACACAACGGCAAAGTTTCAACCACTGGATGTTGGTCTTAATGGTCCATTTAAGTCCTATTACAACTCAGCGGTGGATTCATGGCTACTGAGGCATCCTGGGCGACCACTGACAATCTACAACATTGCAGGGTGCGCTGGTCCCGCCTAACAGAAAGCCATGACTCCTGAAAATATCATACACGCCTTTAAAAAATGCCATCGTTCATTTTGTTCATGATCTAGATGTTGAGATATTAAAAAATCGTATTTTGAATTATTTTATAGCTACAGAAATATTCGAAACACTCGAGCAACATTCTGAACAGCAGGCCCCTGCGTTTAATAATCGCGTACATTTGATTAAAACTATAATACATAAATACACAAAGGTTCGTCTACATTCTGCACACAAAAACAACCCGAAATTAAAAAACCTGTCATAAAAGACAGACAAGAAACAAACTCAGTCCTTTTGAAGGTGTGTAATTGTAAATAGAACTCGCTCTTTTGGTTCCCACAATGGTGGGGTGCCTTATTTACACCGTGTTTATTATTTTTAAGCAGTTATTTTATTAAGCCGAAATCATGCTATGTTGTCTTAGAATAAAGTACAGAGCACTGGTAAAAACGCCATCTACTTGATGAATTTTATAAGATAACACTTGCGCGCTCGATTTCTTTTGAGATCACCTAGGTGGCGCTGAAAAGTCTAAAGTATGCATTGTTACTACTATTAAAAATATATATATTTCGTAGAAGTATAAATCTATAATTTGGATAATTTAACACATAACAATGTATTATAATTATTATAAATTATATACTAGTTTGGGACTAGGTCGATTTGTGTAAGATTGTCCCCTAATATTTATTTATTTATTTATTATTTTTTAATTTTATCTGCAGAAAAGTAAAAAATACGTCTTATTTTTATTAAATAAGCTTTTTAATCGAATTATCAAATGTTTTTTTCAAGAAATAGTTGAAATTAAAATTTTAGTACTGGCTACATTAAACATCTTGCTGATTTGATTTGATTTGACGTTTGCCGTTTTCATGTGTATTGTGGTTTTATGGTGGTTTTCATTCATTTCATAATTTGTACTAATTTTAGTGTTTTTGTTGAGTTGACATTACTCCTCAATTAATAACATATCGTAGATATCGTACTGCTTTCTTCGTGATAGGTTTTGTGTTGAGTTGAGATTACTCTTCCACCAACTTACAAGTATTGTTTTTTTTTTGTCGAGTTTACTCACGAACTGAAGTAAAAGTGATTTTTGCAAGTATTTACAAATCAAAACTATGAACTATGTTGTCACAGAAAAGGTGTTGTGTACCTAGGGTGCACAGTATTTCAAGGAGATGGTAAGTAAACCATTAAGTTTGTATATCATACTTGTAGCAATAGGGATGTTTCCTAGGTAAAAAAATAATAATTCTTATTAGTCCGTATTTTACATTATCAAAAAATATTAGACACGTAATTTTTCTTTTGACAATTATACAGAAAATGACGAAGATATGGCGCGTTGAAGTTCCGCGTGACGTCACTTGTTCCTAAAACGCTCATACAAAGTGTAGGAACAAGTGACGTCACGCGAAACTTCAACGCGCCATATCTTCGTAATTTTTTGTTAAATTGACAAAATAAAAAATACGTGTCCAATAGTTTTTGATAATCTAAAAGACTGACTAGTTAGGAAAGTAGCTTATTATTACTACTGCAATTCGTTTTATAACTTGGATAAACAGTTTTGGTGATTCAAAATTCACTAAAGCTCTGCAAATTCTCTACTTAATAGAGAATAATGAAGCTTTTCGTTACATTTTGTAGACTTGATATAAATCAAAATAAAATAGTTTTATTTGTTAGTAAGGGGATTAAGAAAACCTAATCATACCAGCCCAGCTTGCACTGGATGGGCTAGTGTTTGATGGGACACGTTTCAGAGCTTTCATATGAGGCTAGCAGTTTCACAACATTAAACAGCTGAAACAATTATAAAATTTATTATTTGCAGGTATAGCTCTGCATCGTTTTCCAAACCCAAGCCTATATGATGAAATTGAAAGATTTCGTGTATGGGTCATGAAAATTGGAGGTGACATAGTTGGTGAAGATAACTCGTTTATACATAGAAATAGACAAGTATGTCATAGCCATTTTGAAGAAATATATACATTTCCAAATCACAGGCTCACGAAATTGGCAATACCAACACTCCATATTCCAGGTACGTGTTCTTACAATGTTCAATTCCTATGATTATGGTTAGGTTATAAGTGCTTTACATATAAGAGAGTAAACCTAAGTATTTACTTAACCAATTTCAGGTCTTGGGAAGCTGCCTAAAGAGAGCACGGATACGGCTGACGTCCTACCGATCTTTGATGAGCCGTTTGATTCGGTGAATGGCAGCTTTAGTAAACCTGTCAAGGGCAAAGTTTACCGATCTGCCGTCACACCATGATCGTCACATCGAAAATTGTGCTATAAAGCTTTGCCGATTTTAAAATCAATACCTACTAAATATTATACCACAAAAATAAAAATCTTATCAGTCTTTAAGTTTGTAATTGAGTACCAAAGAAAAATAGAATTCTAAAACGCCGTAAAAAACCTAATACTTAATAACTACGGTTTTATTCTGACACCTCATCATCGGAGTCATAAGTTTTATTAACATTGGAATCATGATGGGGCAATGATTTAAAAATGTATAGGTGCGTCCACACTTGTGACAATTTGCCGAACATTATCCCGTGACCGTATCAGAAACGCGTGTCAGTACCGATAATGTGGACGTTTTTTTGTTACGCCAACAATTGTCACAAGCTGCAGTACGATTCAATCCATTCCGAACACTGAAAGAAACTGCCGAACACAGAATAAACGGGAGGACAATGTACGGAGTTACGATCTACTAGCCGGGCCCAGTGTGGACGCTGGTCTGTGTACTGTCACGCATCTAAGTCACGTGTTACGAGCCGATCCATCGAAAGTCGGTTTTTTCAAAGGATGTTCGGTATTGTTCGCGTGACCAGGAGACGTCCACACTTGTATTTATGACACGCGTCGAAGTATGCCAGATGAGATGACACAGATACAGACACGGGGTAGCAGTGGATCACGTCGTCCCGGTCGGTACATTTCCGCGCGACCCCCGCCCGTACCTCGCCGCCTCGCTGTTCGCTCGCTCAATTCGCTCATTCACGCAGCACACGCCGCATAACATCGTTGTATTCGTTGTTGTTTGCATCAGTTTTGTTTTGTGACGATTAATTAAGTATTTAGGCATGGAGTGGAGTCAAGAAAAAGTTGTTCAGTTCAGCCTGGAGCGAGATTTCTCATGAAATTAACATTCCTGTTGAACTCTTGAAGAAAAAATGGATAATTTATTAGCCCTATTCAGACGCACACATTCAGGCGCGGGGCCATGCCACGCCGTCTGGTTCGTCACCATGCGTCTACACTTGTAACATTTCATCGTACATGGCCGTACATCGTACATCGTACCGTGTCAGCACAACCTAGACCGTCCACATTTAGCGTAACATGTCCTGTAGCGATGCCACGGAGTCCGGTCCGTCATCATGTCACAAGTGTGGACGCACCTTATGATATTCTGACGGAATAACATGAGACCGGCACATGGAAACCAAATCTTTATATTTAGCTAAAGGCAACTTTAAAGGCCCGGGATAGGCAATTGTAGGTAGAATTTGTTGTGCATTTCTCGTGTTACTGCGGAGAATCAGAATATCATAATTATTCCCTTTGAGTCAAATCATATTTAAAGAATAATTTGTAACGCCCAAAATTGGAGTTGATCGTTTTTTTGTCTTATTTATATTTGCTGAGAGGTTATTCGGTAATACAGACGTATCACTTTGTTAGCTAGCAGTCTCTGTATTGTGGCCTCTGTTAAAGAACTCTTACTTTCTCATTCGTAAATATTGGGTTAACGAGACCACAATCTTCAAGCGATCTTAAGTTGTACTACGGAGTGTTTGAGATGTACTTACATGAGAACCACATACTGGGAGCTGTGACGACTTGTAAGGATAATGCAGACTGCCTTTCTGGTATAAATTAAGGAAACTTTTGTCTTCTTTCTCTCGCTTAAACGACAACGAACTACACTGAAGCAATGATGCCATCGCCGGCCTTGTTAAGTACACCATTTCTCTGTTAGCGACGCGGCGATTTACTCTCGCCTGACGAGAAACGTCTCACACTTCGATTGTAGACACCTATATATTTCCTAATATCTTCCATTTCTCATTAAACTCATGCAATAACACGCTAACTCCGCGATGTAAATAAACTGACTCGCAGTTGCCAAATTTGACAGGACGCTCGCTCTGTTCGGAACATAGAAATAGGAAACAAGTGGAAATGCGGTATTCTACTATAGATACATTTGTTATACAAATATGTGTGAAATCGACATAAAAACCAAAAAACACATATGGTCTCTTTCTTTCTAAGCTGACTTGGCATATGAAAAAAGAGATGGCATGGCATTTGTTTGTTCTATGCTCGGAAATATTTTGACATAACGAGTAGACAGCTTTTCCGGCTGCAATTTGTGACAGAGGGTCTGTGGTAGTTAATGATAGTGAATGATAACTGCGCAGTTTTTAGTGTTTTTCAGTGAGTTTTAAATACGGTTCCATTTGGTTTTGTGTCGCGAACATCAGTTAATAAAAACGCAATATGGCTCCGTGTTCTATAAAAGGGTGTGCTTCACGAAAAACGAGAAATGAACCAAATTTAACTATTCATAGGTTAGTAACAGTTTTTTCATCAAATAGTGTCATTGGATTGTAATATTTACTCAGTGATAGTTGATTTTCGTAAGCTTTTGTCGCTGCCATCATAGAAATGCAGATTTTTCTCCATTTATCGTTGTATTTTTGATTTTGTTGAATTCAGTACAATTGTCATCCTTCGTTAGTGTTGTGCTGTATATCGACAAAGTAAAACTGAAATAACTATCATCGTTTCTGACTGACGTCTGTTCTAATTTTACAGATTCCCTAGAAATGATGTCCTACGACGAAAATGGTTGAAAACCATAGGAGCACATAACATAAATCCGAGGCATAAAGATCTGTACACATGTTCCCTGCATTTTGAAGAATCGCAATTCAATAGATCACTATAAGTTGTCAGATTGCGGAATAACGCTGTACCCACGTTGTTTAATGTGGTAAATAATGCTCTGAAAACCTACAGATTCATTTTATCAGACCTATTCATCATCATCATCATCATCCCAGCCTAGATACGTTCCACTGCAGGGCACAGGCCTTCTTTCAGAATGAGAGGGCTTGGGCCGTAGTTCTCACGCGGGCCCAGTGCGGCTTGGGAACTTCACAGACACCATTGAATTTCTTCTCAGATGTATGCAGGTTTCCTCACAATGTTTTCCTTCACCGTAAAGCTCATGGTATATTTAAAATGTACCTCAAATTATATACATTTCAAATTACCTGTTGCCATAGGCTATTTCTCGCTCAATGCATTTAATTCTTTATTTAAAATAATTAAAAAGTCATGTAAATGGCATCGTATATTATTTTCATAAATAATTAAAATATTTGTTTGACATTCTAAGACCCAATAAAAACAATTTATATTATTATTGTTATGATTATAAGGTTTACACTTTCGCGCAAGAAAATAATTTAAGAAAGTTCGGATATTTGTTGTTTAAATCTTTCAACTCCGTAGCATATGTATCATTACTTTGAAAACTAATCGCTCATGCTTGCCTAACAACAATCTTAATTGACAAAAGAATGTTATTTTTTTACATTATAACAAGTGATAGGTGGTTGTACATTTATGTAATTGAGCATTTTACATTGAGGATATAGTTCTGGTTTTTTTTGCTCAGAATCATGAGCGCTATTGACTTTGATGAGTAAAAAAATGTCCCCAATTTTCCATACATTTTTTTTTGTTTTAAATTTTTTTTTGTTCGCTCGTCGATGTTGGGCATTTGATTAAAGTGGAGATCAGTAAGATGAGAAACGAGTTGGAGGCTTCATTCAAGAAGTTTATTCGTAACGAACTAACCCCATTGCGTTCAGAGTTAGAGTCATCAATCAGGAAATTTATCAGTGACGAGTTGAGCCCTCTTAGATCTCAAGTACAAGAAATTAAAGATTCTATGGAATTCATCGACTCGAAGTATGATGATTTTGCAAAGCGTTTGGTTGCGATGGAGGACAAGGTCACCGGTATAGCTACTTCTAGAGCTGAAGTGAAGGATTTGAAAAAGGTTATTAACCAACTGGAAAATAGTTTTAATTCTAAGGAGCAATGGGGCAGGCGCTCAAATATCGAAATCTTAGGCATTCCTGAGAAGAAGAATGAGAACTTGTTGGAGATTTTCAAAGAGATTAACACACTTGCTAAGACACCCATTGATTGTAATACCGATATTGACTTCATTAACCGCATTGCTCCCAGAAACAATGAAGACAAACGTCCCAAGGCCATTGTGGTGCGGTTTTTGGCTCGTTACAAAAAAGACGACTGCTTGAGCTCCTTAAAAAAATTAAGGGACTTCAAAGCCTGTGATATTGGTTCCCACGGTAGTAACTCAAATATATATTTTAATGACCATCTTACGAGCAGTAATAAGGCTCTTCTGAAGCAGGCAAAAACACTGGCAAAGGAAAAGGCCTATAAGTATACATCTTGGGTAAAGAACTGCAGTATTTTCGTGCGCAAAACTGATACTAGTCCAGTTATTAACATCGCCTCAATGGAAGATTTAAAAAGGATCAAATAAGGACCATTTTAATGTATTTGCTCTGCTTATGTGTTTGTTTTTATTATTGTACAGTTACTTTTTATTTTAGTCATATAATAGTTATAAATTGCTTTATTTTAGGGGAAATGATATATTGTTATTATGCTATTACCACCTTGAAAGTTAATCATGGGGAGTCTGTTATTTACATATGTATTATAATAATTAATCAAATGTGTATAATTTGGCGCGATAATGGTTAGCCAATTATATTTACTATCAGAATGTGCGCGGGCTTCGTACAAAGACAAATTTATTTTATAATAATTTAATTAATACTGACACTATGACCTTGTATGTTTGACTGAGACGTGGCTTTTGCCGGGGATACTGGACAGTGAGTTGTTTGATTCCAGGTACAGTGTGTATAGGTGTGACCGTAATTACTCTGCTCGTGGGGACACCATGGGCGGTGGAGTTCTTATTGCTGTAAAAACTGGGCTAACTGTAACAGATGTTGCCTGCTTGCCGTCGGTTAATGCTACAGCTGACTTATTGGCACTCTCACTTATCGTTCGGAGCGGCTCACAACAGACTCGTTGTCGAGTGTTCTGCTGCTACTTTCCACCTTGTCCGATGATGTTGGATGCCGAGCTCGAATTTTTTGAATCAACATCTAGAATAATTATGGACAAACCTTGTGATAAAATTGTAATCATTGGTGATTTTAACGTCAGTCATGCAAATTGGTCCGCTTCTCCTTGTACATCTTACGCTGAGCTTACAGAAACTATTGAAAATCCTCTGGTTAACTCTTTCACTTAACTATTATTAACTTCCTTTCTTTTGCAGGCTTTCTTGTCATTTAATAGTTTGCGACAATATAATCTTATCTGTAATCGTAACGGTAGGTTTCTGGATATAGTTATGGCCAATTTGGAATGCTGTGTTTCTAAGGCGTTGGTTGCTTTGGTTAGCGAGGATGTACATCATCCGTCACTTGTTATAGAAATTAAAGATATTTCTGTGAATCTACTGCGCCCCCCTCCGCGATATGTTCGTTTGTTCCGAGCTGCGGACTACGATGCAATTAATTCTGCTCTCTGTGAAGTGGATTGGAACAATGTTTTCGATAATAGTGACATAGATCTCTCAGTACAACGTTTTTATGACGCTCAATAAATTTATTGATGACCATGTTCCCTCAAAAATCTATATATATAAAAGAAGAAACTGACTGACTGACTGACTGACTGACATATCAACGCACAGCCCAAACCGCTGGGCCTAGAGATTCCAAATTTGGCACGTAGGTTCCTTATCAGGTCTAGGGGTGCACTAAGAAAGGATTTTTCAAAATTCACACCCTAAGGGGGTGAAACGGGGGTCCAAAGTTTGTATGGGGAAACAAGATTAGTTCGACTATTTTATTCGAAACTTCACAGAAGTACTCCTGACAATAAATGAGTAAACACGTGTTTCAGGTTTTTTGAGAATTCAACCCCTAAAAGGGGGGAAAGGGGTAACAAAGTCTGAAAATCAACATGGGTGTTGTTTCTATGGTTTATCGGGTCGCTGGTTATGAAAACAACAACGGTTTTAAAATCCGACGTGGCAGACGTAAAATACCATCTCCCTGGATGGGGTGCGATGGGGTTGAAATGTCTAAATAAACTACATGACTGTTGATATATTAACGCACAGCCCAAACCACTGGACCTAGAGACTTGAAATTTTGCACATAGATACCTTATACAATGTAGGCATCCACTAAGGAAGGATTTTTGGGAATTCCCTCGGGAACGGGAAAAAACGGGATTTATATATTCGATTCCGAGTGACCCTATCTCAGTAACTATAATAACTAGACTCTTCAAATTTGATACACAAGTAGGTATTACATTAGTTAAAACATTAATTTCAGGATTTTTCACAATTCCCACGGGATAAGGAAAAAACGGGATTTATATATTCAGTTCAACGGGATCCTATGAACTATAATTACTAGACTCTTCAAATTTGGCATAGAACTAGGTAATTATAATAGTAAAAAACTGTTTTAAGGATTTTCGGAAATTCTCACGGGATAAGGAAAAAACGGGATTTTTCTTTTTACTGGTCGTAGAAAGCTGAAATTCGGCATGTAGGTTGCTTGGGGAGTGTAGAGCTGGATTGAAAGAGGACTTTCCAAAATTCCCACGGGAACGGGAAAAAACAGGATTTTTCGTTTTACTGGTCGTAGAAAACTGAAATTCGGCATGTAGGTTGCTTGGGGAGTGTAGAGGAGCATTGAGAGAGGACTTTCCGAAATTCCCACGGGAACGGGAAAAACGGGATTTTTCGTTTTACTGGTTATAGAAAGCTGAAATTTGGCATGTAGGTTGCGTGGGGAGTGTAGAGGAGCATTGAGAGAGGGCTTTCCCAAATTCCCACGGGAACGGGAAAAAACGGGATTTTTCGTTTTACTGGTCGTAGAAAGCTGAAATTCGGCATGTAGGTTGTTTGGGGAGTGTAGAGGAGCATTGAGAGAGGACTTTCCGAAATTCCCACGGGAACGGGAAAAACGGGATTTTTCGTTTTACTGGTTATAGAAAGCTGAAATTTGGCATGTAGGTTGCGTGGGGAGTGTAGAGGAGCATTGAGAGAGGGCTTTCCAAAATTCCCACGGGAACGGGAAAAACGGGATTTTTCGTTTTACTGGTCGTAGAAAGCTGAAATTCGGCATGTAGGTTGTTTGGGGAGTGTAGAGGAGCATTGAGAGAGGACTTTCCGAAATTCCCACGGGAACGGGAAAAACGGGATTTTTCGTTTTACTGGTTATAGAAAGCTGAAATTTGGCATGTAGGTTGCGTGGGGAGTGTAGAGGAGCATTGAGAGAGGGCTTTCCCAAATTCCCACGGGAACGGGAAAAAACGGGATTTTTCGTTTTACTGGTCGTAGAAAGCTGAAATTCGGCATGTAGGTTGTTTGGGGAGTGTAGAGGAGCATTGAGAGAGGACTTTCCGAAATTCCCACGGGAACGGGAAAAACGGGATTTTTCGTTTTACTGGTTATAGAAAGCTGAAATTCGGCATGTAGGTTGTTTGGGTAGTGTAGAGGAGCATTGAGAGAGGACTTTCCAAAATTCCCACGGGAACGGGAAAAACGGGATTTTTCGTTTTACTGGTCATAGAAAGCTGAAATTTGGCAAGTGGGTTCCTTGGGGAGTGTAGGGGAGCATTAAGAAAACATTTCCCGAAATTCTTACGGGAACGGGAAAAAACGGGATTTTGCGTTTTACTGGTTGTAGAAAGCTAAAATTTCAAAATTAATAAGTTTATACTGTAAGTAGGCCGCAAAGGGCTCTTTAATTGACTTCTAAAAAAGGAGGAGGTTATGCATTCCACCTTTTTTTATGTAGGTATGTTCACCGATTTCTCGGTCAATTGTGGACCTGCTTGCTTGCTTGCCTGTATGCTTGCTTGCTTGATATCTTGGTTCTTTGTAATACTCATAGTACACGCGAGCGAAGCCGCGGGCAAAAGCTATTATTTATAATAATGGTAGGTACCCCCCTTGGTTTTCTAAAGCCTTAATAAAAATTATATCTGAGAAGCTGAAGTTTCATCGGAAATGGAAGACATACGGCCACTTGGGCGATTATGACAGGTTTATTTTGCTTCGTTCTAGGCAGAAACTGGTGCAGGAGACATGCTACAGGGATTATGTGAAATTTGCTGAATCAAAGAGGAGGCTTGGTTACAGCTCAGTACCATTTTCGAAGATAGAGGTCTTTATAGACGTGTTCTATTATTGCGTCAGCTTCATCGGGTGGATTCCGGCAGATTCACTTCTATGACCGATTACATAGAGGTAGTAATGAATCTCGTTCATCAACTAGAAAGCATTGGAAAAACTGTAGATGATAAAGAAGTAGCGGAATTGTTACTTTTTAATGTTTTGAACTTCCGTCCGTTTTTCGTTTGCGTGGCGTGGCGTGTCTGTCTGTTCCAACTATATCTCTCACTGTGGTCTGCGTCTGTTCTGTCCGCTCTGTCTGCCTACATGGCCTGCGGCTGCGGCCATTTTGTATTTCATTCATTTCAAGAGGAAGCACAGCACAGACAGCGACTACTAAATAGCGGTCAACGTTACGTTGTAATTTTGTTGCTTATGTTTTTGTGTCGTGACGTGATGTGAGGAGCCATACGATAAAACTGTGTTATAGACCACCAGCCCGAAAGGTCGGTTTTGCCGGCCGGCTACAGGCAACAATCTTAATTTCTATAATTAAACAGTCCTAAGTTATGAGCTTTGGACTGTTCTTTAAACAAGTCTACAAATTCATTTATTGAATACAGTGGTTGAATTTCAAAAAATTGTTTCCGTTTTTTCTAAATCTATTTATCTCTAATGATGTGACTTCTAGAGGAATCAAATTATACAAACTTATTTGTTTAAAAGTTTTCTTTAATTTTGTTTTAGGCATATAAATTTTATCCTTGTTCCTGGTATTGAACTTATGTATATCTGACCATTTTTTAAATTTTCCTTTTCCTTGTGTATATCCACTAGACTAGTAAATAGATACAATGAAATTACTGTCATTATTCTGTCTTTTACAAAATAATTTCTCGCTGATGTAAACCTACGTAGACCATACTTGCAAACTATTTTAAATGCATGATTGGTGTGGTTATGTGTGATTTTCTTTTCAGATAATGGTTATACGAATGGAGACCACCTTAAATGTATTACCGACCATGAACTCAAGAATGTTATACCACAAATGCTTCCAAGAAAACGCTTTGCATTCGGTCTTGTCTCTTGGCTCGTCGATAACGATCAAGATATTGAAGAAAATCTTCTTTTGGTTATTTTTTTTATATTTTAGGCATCAAGCCCCATTAGTATATAGTGGATCGGATTGCCTACATCTGACATTTGCCTTATTTGCTAATAACCAATTTAAAAAAATGCTAATGGACAGAAAATTTAAGACATGAAATTTGCGTTAGACATAATTTCAAAATAACACATTTAAAGCTGAAAAAAAAAAAGAGTTCTTGCTGGTATATCCGGTTGAGTCGTTTGGCATTCTTTATGTAAGTCTGGTGGTGGTGGTGATCTGGTAGTGAAATGATGGTGGTGCGGCCAGTATTGTTCTCCGCAAGGAGAGAACTCTTCAACGGTTAATGGCATCAACTTGACATATATTATGTTAAATGAAAATGTTTAGAGCTCTGTTGGAAATGAAAGTACAGTCAACAAAAACTTATTAGCTATTTATTTTTAAATTATGAAAAATATATATTTGAGACCCTCAAGTCACAACAAGCCGTTTAATAAATAACTTGATAATTATGTCATAAGGTATAGTTTGTAAAACTTTTTTGAAATCATCATCATCATCATGCATGAAACATTTTTAACTTTGGTTAAATTTTTATTATTATTTTGTTGTTATAGCTTAGCTGACCCCGTAGCACACCCGGAGTGCCACTGTTATTTTTTATATAAATTTATGTTTCTTTCGCTTCTTACATTCTCTATCAATCGACATTTGTAAGCGTTACAATATTTAATTATTTGGGTAGGTACTGCATAAAAGACATAATAGTAGACCCAGACACAAATAAGACCATAGAGGAATCTAAGAAGCCGAAAATAGAACTTGATAAGACCAAAAAGTACAAGTGCCTATCAGCAATAGTGAAAATGTACGAGAAGCTATTAGCAAGAGTTATAAGAGCAGCCAATATCGATGATGATGTGGACATGGAGTCCAAGGCAAAGGTTAGTACTAAAGAAGAGGGAGAGAAAGAGATAAAAAGAAATATAACCATTGGCAACCATATCATGAGCATAATATTCACAATTCACAATACAAACAGGCAAAAGATAAGAAATGACAAAGCTAATATGGTTGTCAAAACCGCCTCTACCTCTTTCAAAATAATGTATAGAGGTCAGGAAATACCTCTTACCAACACTGAAGTGCAGGCGGATTGGATCGCAGTTACGACCGAAGCTGAACTCAAATATGAGGTGTTTGAAGAAGGAGACGAAAAAGACTGGTATGGGACCATGGGGCCGTACTTGGACATGTTTTCCGCCTTTTCTTTAAGAACCAACGAACTCAGGCTAGGGCACAACAACATGCCTATCACAAAAGTGGATGGAATTCATAAAAGTTTCCCTGTTTCCAAGTACGGGCTGTCTGGGGCACACCATGTCCTTTTAGAAGGCACCTCATTTCCACCCGAAAGAAGATCCTCCATCGTACAGAGTTTGGGGCCCATGACTGCATGGCTCTGTATGCTGAGATCCGAAGGCAAATACAGACAGAAGTACGCGAGAGCCGTGAAGAGGGCCATGGCGCATGTCCCGTGTATAGATGAAATGATTGAAATCACAAAAAACACCAAACAGGCTTCAGAAATATCCACGCTGACTACATTGGTGGCTGAAATACTTTTAGTTACGACAGCAAGGCAGGCCACTAGGATATTTTTCCCCATCACAATATTTGCAAGTGTGTGGAACTCTCAGACTGACAAGCAAAAATTCTGCGACTTTTTCAGCACTACAGGAGCAGGAGGATGGTACGCCTACAAGCTAGCGACAGGTCAAGACCCATTCTACATGGCTGGCCGGATTGAGGAAGAAATGGCCTCACAAATAATTTTTCATAGCCTTTTCGGGACATATAAGGAAGATTTGAGCATCCTGGAACAGATTACCAATGTGAAGAATTGGTTCACTAGAGAGAAGCTTGGATCTTGCTTCAGGCAGATGGGATCAAGTGAATACATTACCAAAGTAACACTTCCTAAGATGTCAATGTATGCAAAAATGTCCTGCGCAAATCAATCCTCTTTGCTTTCAGGAGTGTACAACCAAGTTGCAACAGTTCCTTGTTTTAGCGGGAAAAGATCTCATCTTTTTGATGCCGCTTTCTTCGAGCACATTGAGAAGAAACGAATCATTGGGACAGTGGGGAAGACCTTAAATCAGATAATTGCTACACTAACCAGTGTTTTGGAGGAGCTCCACGAAAATTTAAGGAAATCATCGGGATCTATGGACATGGGAACCCATGTATATGGTAGAATCAAACACAAATCTCTCTATTCAACACATCGCATATAATCTTATGAACTCATTTAAACATATTAGGGAAGACAAACGTTAGCGTGTTTGACGATGGTACAACGCCATCTAACGAGAACACTTACAACCAAAAAAACTCTGAACATACCGCCCACCAAGGACGACATGTCCTTCCTCATAACCGCCCACCATGAAGCGGTCAAGGATTAACTAACTATTAACATTCTGGTAACACAAAACAAACAACTCTTTGTGGATACAAACAAATAATTAAATCAATTGCAGTAACTGTAAAAAACATAACATACAAAAAAAATATCTAACAATAAAAATAAGTTCTTAACTAATCAGTTACTGGCAAAACACAGAGTTTTGAGACTGGGCGTTTTAATAACGCATTCTTACATTTTAAGGTTACAACTCTGGTTAACATATCTAGGCCAGGGTGTTTTTGTACCACCTTACCGAAAAGCCACTTAGTTGGAGGAAGGTCGTCCTCCTTCACCAAAACGATGTCCCCCACGTTAGGTTCTGGGACTTGATGAGCCCACTTATACCGGTGTAAATAATTTCCTAAATATTCATTTGACCATCTACGCCAAAAGTTTTGCAACATTCGTTGCGTCAATTGCCATCTTTTTAACGTACCCTCATGACAGTGCTCATAATTTACTTCAGGGATTGTAACCAAAGGCTCTCCGATTAAAAAATGCCCAGGAGTTAATGGGGTTGGCTCACCCGGATCATCATGCATTACCGAGAGCGGCCGCGAATTCAAGCAGGCTTCGATTTGGCTTAGTAAAGTCGCCATCTCTTCGTAGGTGAGCGTACAGTCGCCAATGACGCGTTTGATGTGGAATTTTGTGGATTTTATACCAGCCTCCCATAAACCCCCGAAATTTGGACTCTTTGGAGGTATAAAATGCCATGATGTTCCATTAGCTGCCAGGCTTTCCGATATTTCTTGGGGCATAGTCGATTTCTCGGCATCAAATAAGTCCTTTAACTCTTTGGCAGCTCCTACGAAATTTGTTCCATTGTCGCTGTGTAGTTCTAAACAGCGCCCGCGTCTGGAAACAAACCGTTTAAACGCTTCAAGGAATCCACGAGAAGTCAAGTCTCTTACGACTTCCAAATGTATGGCTTTAGTGACCATACAAATAAATAAACAAATATATCCCTTGTAAGAGCGATGTCCTCTACCCTTTGTTGTTCTCAGGTTAATTGGCCCTGCATAATCAACTCCACTGCGTATAAATGCTCTGTCTGGGGTGACTCTGGCTGAAGGTAAGGCTCCCATCAGTTGAGTCTGAGTCTCGGCTTTGTGTCTAATGCAGGGAATACATTTCCGAATGTGTTGCTTCACCAGGTCCTTTACTCTCACAATCCAGAACGCTGATCTCAGGTAATTGAGCATAGATTGACGAGCGCCATGTAATGTTTTGTCATGGGCGTCTGCTACAATCAACCTAGTCAGATGTGAATCGTGAGGCAGAATTATTGGATGTTTCGAGTTTTCAGTTTCGACTGAATGTTCCAGTCTACCGCCTACCTTAAGGATTCCATTTTCCAAAAAAGGTGTCAGCGATCGAATCTTTGAAGTTTTTGTTTTTATATATCCGTCTAACTGGATCTCTGCAATTTCATTTTTGAACTCAATGTTTTGACATATCTTCACGCAACATATAATGGCCGCGTAAGCAGCGTTTGATGCATCACTGAAGCCGTGCAACTCTACCAGTGCGTCATCCGAACTGATGTGCAGCCAACGTGGGATCCGGAAATCTGCAAGGTAAGTTAACTGTTCACGGTAAGTCAACCAATCTTGTAATATGTCAGCTGGAGGTTCCTCATCCCATCCGATTCCCGCTATCCATAACCGCTGCATAAATATTTTTGCTGTGATGACACAGGGTGCTAGCCATCCTAATGGATCGAATAGACGTGAAACATCCGAAATAATTTTCCTTTTTGTTGCAGGTGGCGTTAGCGACGGCAGCTTCACGGAATACTGAAACTCATCGTGATCTCGGTTCCAGGTAAGTCCTAAAATTTTAACTATGCTGTCTATCTTTATTTCCACTTCATTACTTTCTTGTTCATTTGCCTCTTTATCTTGTTCTAGTTTACTTATTTCTCTTGACAATTCATTTTTATTACTTGCCCATTTTTGTAGAATAAAACCCCCTTCATTCAGTAAAGCTTTCATTTCTTTATATAAACGTAATCCTTCTTCCACAGTTTGGCAGCCAGTCATCAAGTCGTCCATGTAGAACTCTTTGTGGACTCTGCATGCAGCCAAAGGATACTTTTCTTTGTGGTCACAAGCTACTTGATTTAATGCTCTCACCGCCAAATATGGTGCCGAAGCGGTACCAAATGTGACTGTTAATAGCTTATAATCTTTGATCTCTTTTTCAGGTTCATCTCGCCAGACTATGCGCTGATAGTCAGTGTCCTCGTCAGCCACTCTTACCATGCGGTACATTTTCACTATGTCCGCTACCAAACATACGGGATACTGCCTCCAGGTCATAATAAGGTGACGCAACTCTGATTGCAAGGTAGGTCCTATCATAAGTAAGTCGTTCAGTGATATTCCTTTATCATCCTTGCAGGAGGCGTCAAAGACAACTCGCACCTTGGTCGTACTTTTGTCTTCTCGGATGACCGCGTGATGGGGTAAGTATATGGCTTCGTTCCGTTTAGTATCAGGTTCTGTTACAGGTATCATATGACCTAGTTGCTCGTATTCGTGTATGACCTCTGCGTATCTAGCCTTGAGCTTTTCGTCCTTAGCAAATTTCCTTTCTAATGATCGAAACCTTCTGACCGCAATCTCACGTGAACTTCCTTTACAGGTTGGATCGTTTTCGCGGAAAGGCAACTTCACCACGTATCTACCTTCCTCATCTCTGACGGTCGTGGCTGCGAAAAACTCTTCACACTTTTCTTCCTCTACGCTAAACCTTTTAGGTTGATCTGACGGTTCGGCTTCTATCTCCCAGAAGCGCTTTAACATCTCATCTTCAGTCACATGAGTATGTAAAACTGTTACGTTTTTGATTGCACTAGCAGAACCTATTGGACCAGATATGACCCACCCTAATGAAGTGCACTGTGCTATTGGAGTACCCTGTGGGGCTCTCCGCACTCCGTCCTTAAGTATCTTGCAATACACTTCTGCTCCTAATAGCACGTCAATTCTATTAGGTGAGCTAAATGTTGGATCGGCCAACGTGAGCTGCTGTAGTTCCTTCCATTCAGGAACTTCTACTTTCTTCCCTGGAAGATAAGTAGTGATCTTCTTTAACACGTATGGCTTTAATACCATCTCAAAGGTTGGATCGGTGAGCGATTGAACTTTCAATTCTACCATAAATTTAGACATAACCGATGTCTGATCGCCCCCTAACCCAGAAATAACGCCTTTCACGGGAATTTTCTTTATTCCTAAGGCTTGAACTACTGCTTCGGTAATGAATGAGGCCTGTGAGCCTTGATCTAACAACGCCCTTATCACTTGATAGTCCCCTGTTCTCGACTCAGCCTTTATAAGAGCTGTGGCTAGCAATATCTCCTCTTTTACGATCCCTTTCGTAAAACAGCTGACTATCGGCGTTGGTTCTGATTCTGAACTACTGGTCGCTATTGGTATAGCTTTCCCCGAATCCTGTTCCCCTGCCTGACCTACATGACATACCTCCTTATGAGTGACAGCGGAAGTTGGGACATCCTTCGGGTGAAGTAAGGAGTGATGGCGTCTCTTACATATCCTACAACTAGTGGCCTTTTGACAAAATTTAACTGAGTGGTTACCGCCCAAACAGTTATAACACATTCGATTGGTTGTTACAAAATCGTGCCTCTTGGCATAATTTTCATTTGCGAAATCCTTACAAAAACATAGCTTGTGAGGCCCTTTACAATATTCACACGCTAAAGTCGGTGCGTTAGTGACATGAAGCACATTGGGTTTACGGTAGCTCATGTTAGGCGACCTCGCGCCAGCAGTTGGGAATTTAATTGTACTTCTCGGCTCTATGAACTCTAAGGCTCTGTATCGCGTAGTTAGGAACTCTTTAAATTGAGAGAAAGTAGGTAAGGCATCTGATGCGGAGTTAGTAGCAATATTAAGTTCCCATTGCCTGCGTGATTCAGGATCCAATTTTAATGTTAGCAAATGAATGACAATGATGTCCCATGTGGAAACATTAATACCCAAATTAGCGAGTGCACTCAGACAATCAGTTGAGGTGTCCATCAAGTCTCTTAGAAATCCCGCAGACTCAATAGTTGCATTCTTTTGACTCAATAGTCGCTTTAAAATACAATGAGACAAATATTTTTTATTATTGTATCTATGCTCCAACAGATTCCAACAACGAGCGTAGTTCGTATCAGCTACTGGTATATTGCGTAATAATTGATCTGCTTCCCCAGTTAAATAGCTCTTTAAATACTGCATCTTTTGTATACTATCTAACGACTCGTTGTTGTGGATCATCGATACAAATAAATCTCTAAATGTTGTCCACTCCTGATATTTTCCAGAGAAGCTGGGTATAGTAATTTTAGGTAATTTAATTATATCTGACCTTACATTTTGCGTCTTTCCTTGGCTACTCTTTGACGTACCAGAGGAATCGTCTTCAAATTTACGTAAACCGATTTTCAATTCGCATTTGTATTCAAAATATTCGTTTTCTGTTTTATCATACAATTCACTAGTTAAGTATACCTGAGCTTGTAAAACCTTAGGGTCAAATCTTTGCATTATACCCCTATGGCCTTCTCTAAAGTCTGACCATGTTTGCTCTAATGCTTCCAATCTACTTTCGATGTAATCTTTATTTATTCGCTCTTTGGGAGACTTTTTAAAGTTACATCTGGCTTTAAATATGCGTTTACATAAATCATCCTGACAATGTATTAAAGCATCCATATTGCACAAGTCTTTTATTAATAATTCCAAAAACTAAACTTGAAATTGCGACTTGTGAATAATAAACACTTAGAATAAATTGCAAGAAAACATTCGAAAATTTTACAAGTGTTTGAAATCTGTTGTATTCTAGGGAAAATTGGGCATGGATTCCCCGTACCAACAGGTTTCAGCTTATTATTCTAAGTCCTAGCTAATTAAACTATTCTAAGTTAATGAAGTTAATGTTAATTTATTAAAGTCTATGTAAACAAACAAATTCTTCTAAGGAAAGTTGCACTTGGAAATAGAGTTTAAATTCTCGTAGCAAATTCACGAATTTAATTCTTGTTTATTAGGTTGAAATTAGCTTGAAATTAATATTAAATGTACTCACGGTTTACACTTTACCACTAACGTTGTATGCACTCACTCACTCATTGACCTTCTCCTTCTGTTGTATGATGTGACATTCCACTTCGCTGAATGTTTTCCTTTCGGGCGGCGCAACTTGTGTCTTCCACGCATTAGCCGCCACTCGCCACTAGATGGCGTAACCAACCTCGGTTGGCTATGTACTACCTCCGGCCTTACTTCACAGCGATCCACTGCTACTGGGCACGGGGCGAAGTGTGAATATCACACTTGAACTAATCTACCAAAAACGCCTCTTCATTAGGATCCGGCTCGAAGGACCATGTATATGGTAGAATCAAACACAAATCTCTCTATTCAACACATCGCATATAATCTTATGAACTCATTTAAACATATTAGGGAAGACAAACGTTAGCGTGTTTGACGATGGTACAACGCCATCTAACGAGAACACTTACAACCAAAAAAACTCTGAACACATAAGTACACGTTTAATTGAAGCATTGTCGCGTAGCGTCTCCTCAATGAAATATGCAGTAAATGAAGTTATATATTTTATCGCTAAATGCGCCGCGTCACGTCGCGTCATGATCTGACACTAAACCTATTGTTAAAATACCTTTTTCTTAATGTTAAAAAAACCCTTTTTATTTATTTTTCCAGACTGCTGGTATTCACTCCAGTCAGTGTAAATATATCTGAAGGTAATGATAACAAAAGTTCCACAAGTACAAACTGCACTAGCTCCTCGACAGTTACTTCGAAAAGTACAGCAAGTGCTGAGACAAAGAGTATAGATAATCTAGATATTTCGATACTAAATGGTGACATAGAAAACATTGACTTACATGTGCGAGCCGTTGAAGATTTGACAAATGTCGAAAACTTTGTCTGTAGTGAGGAATTAAATACAGATTCGACAGGAAAAAGAATTGCCGCCTTGCCTGAAGAAACTCTTCTTGCCGCATCTGATATAAAAGAAATTGCTTTAATAACGGCTCAATATCTATTCTCTATTCTGCAAAATGAAAAATACCAGACTAAAAGTGGCAAAGGTCGGTTTTTTGAAGTCGGTTAAAAATGGCAATATCTCAAAACTAAGCATAGTTCGATCTAGGTTCATATAACATTTACTAGCTAACCCCGCAAACGTTGTTTTGCCGTATATCACCTAGGGGTATAAAAAATAGCCTACGACCTATTCTCAGACCTAACGAATATGGAGAAAAAAGGTTCATAAAAATCAATCAAGCCGTTTCGGAGGAGTTCGGTAACAAACACCGTGACACGAGATTTTTATATATTAGATTACCATAGCCCGGAATTTTGGTAGCACTAGCCTTCGGTTTTTGATATTTCGAGTTGTTAAAGTTTATTTCTTATTTGCAGATAAAAAAGGATTTCCAGATGTTCAGCATCCTTCTGATTTATTACCTTCCTTTTTTTCCTACTGAGTAAGGTAATAAATCAGAAGGAAGCTGAACATTTGGAAGGTAGTATTGTTCCATTTTTCCTATCAAAAAAGAAGGAAAGTTCAGAAGGAAATCAAGTGGAAGGAAAGTTTGGACGATAAAAACTTGGTCAAATATCCTTCCACACTAGACGGTAAAATTCCTACTGAGTCAGAAATAGTCAGAATAGAAGGAAAATCCTTCCGATATTGGACGGTTATTTCTCTCAGTGCATCAGCGTTGACAAAATAGAATGCCGTAATCATTTATTGCGTAACTTCTGCAGTAAATTGTCAAAATTCCAGTCTGATACACATTATCCAATAAAGTATAGAAAACGTATTACAAAAAATGCTATAATGTTAACGTTTGTGGGAGGTTTGTCAAAATGTTATACCAAAGTGGTACGAACTCACCAACGATAAAAAGAAAAAGAAAGGTAAGATTTATTGGGATACGTCAGTTTGGAATCAAATGCGGTTTACAAATTATAACTTTAATTTCCGTTTGCACTTATTGAAAATCACACATCAATAGTCCAATATAACTTCTTTTTCGAAATTCATGTGCGAAATCACATTTGATTAGTTAAATAAATTCATGCAAAGGCAGCGGGCCGGGTCGATTTCACGGCGTTTTGACCATTAATACAAAAGTTTACTTACAGGTGCTGAAATACAGAAAAAGTGGAAAAACTTAAAAGACTGTTTCTCAAGAGAATTAATTAGCTTCACAGTAGAAATGTGTGTCTGGTCAATCAGGGAATAAGAGACGCAAGTACATTTACTTCGATCAACTTTCGTTCTTGATAGCCGTCAATACTCCTAGGGACACTAGTGGAAGCGTCACATCTGTGGAAGAATGCGCCAAATCTGACATTCAGTCGGATGAGGAAAATACCCCGCCAAAGCAGGACTCCAGACGTTTTATACATCTACGTAAAACACAGACAGGCGCTAAAGCACAAAAAGGAAACACAGATTTTGATGAAGAACTATTGGGTGTATTACGTGAAAAAAAGGAAAAAAACTTTGACGAGGACGTTAGTTTCGCTGAAATGTTGATACCAATCCTAAGGAAATTAAGTGACGTTCAGAAATTGTATGCCAAAATGGAAATTTTAAACGCAATGGACAGAGCCAAAAGATGTTTCTGTTTCTCAGCCTCAGCCAGTTGTTATGCAAACTATGCACCCCGGTCACATGCTGGCTTCAGCTATGTACCCGAATACCAGCGCCACAACCCCCATGAATGAATACTCTGAGTGGAGGAGCAGGGTCTCCTGGCACAAGCATAGTTTTTGCTTAAACCAATAAACATTTTTCATTTTTTCATTTTTCATAACGGCTACAATTGCGAACGACTCGCTCATAGGTTACAAATTGTCCGGAGCGGAACACTAACCTCTAAATCTATGCTCGACTGGGTAATGAAATCTTGGTCTATTATAATTTTAATCAAGTCCAACAGCTCGTGAAACAGCTGCTTTAGGGTGGTTTAGAACTGCCGGTGGTCCGTCTTGTTGCTAAAATCTCTAGTTTTTGTAGATAGGTTAGTCAGCTGGAACCCATAGTAGGCTAAAATCCGAATGGTCCGCGGCTTGCGCGCCAAGTAGCCGCTCATTATAGCATATTGGACCAGCAGTGGCTCGTCTTTAAACATGGACATTAGAGAGGCCATTCGCGGGTCTTGCTCAATCAAAGTCATAAGATTGCGTAGATTCTCAATCTTTTCGACCCACTCGGTAGCCTCGCTCTCGCCCGAGTAGCTTAGCTTCAGAAGAGGGACGCGATTTAGGGGATATCGCTTGGTGAGGTATTTAAACAGCAGCTGGGCCTGTTTGTCTCCATCCACACCAGTCTTGCTTAAAATATGTTTTTCGTAGACGAGCGGACGTAGAGTTTTAATGAACGGCTCGAAGGACCATGACCATGTAAAGGGCCCAAATAATGAAACACCAACTCAATTTTACACTGTATTTACTACACAACACAACACAAATTAATACACAAAGTAAAGATGCTTGAGAGAATGATTTTTTGATTTGAAAGCAAAGGATCACCGAGACGGTTAAAGTAACTAAGTTAGCAAGTCGTTCGCTAAGTGCGCCAAGGTAACAGCGCCATCTAGCTAAGTTTTATGGAACAACATTTACAATTTTAATAATGAGTTTAAAACGCTGGAATTTACAACACTTGTTTTTATATATTTTTTATTACATTGTGGTATTTTTAGAAATGATTAATTGTCAAAATAAATCTGCGAAATCAGTACATCTAGCGCCACCTGTTGGTGAACTCCACGAAACTAGGTAGTAAACATTATTTAATTTGTTGTTTTGTTCCAATTAATTTATGAAATACAAGATGTTTATTTATACGATTCAACATTCCGCCCACCAAGAACAAAATGAGACAGTTGTCCTTAACTCCGTCCACCATGGCACATCTCATATAATCTTATAACTAACACATTAAATGTATAATGTTGAATGCATTTTGCATTATACTTATTTACACTAAGTTAAACAAAAAATTAAAATTAAATTTTCTTAATTAACGGGCAGAAAACACTGTTTGTTAGACCTTTTAATGATATTGTCTTTACATTTTAAACTGACCACTCTTGTGATGTTGTCCGCACCTGGATGTTTCTGCACTATAATGCCATACAACCACCTAGACGGCGGAAGGCCATCTTCCCTAATCAAAACAACATCCCCGACAGCTGGCTCAGGACTCTGATGAGCCCACTTGTATCGGTGGTAGAACTGCGTCAGATACGCGCTTGACCAACGACGCCAAAAATCTTGCACAAGTTTCTGAGTCAGCTGCCATCTTCTAAGACTGCCGATAGAAGATGTCTCGTAATTAGAATCAGGTACTAACACTGGGGGTTCTCCCATCAAAAAATGGCCTGGGGTCAATGGGCCAGGGCTTTCAGCTGAATCATTACCTTTAGATATGGGCCTTGAATTAAGGCAAGCTTCGATTTGAGCTAAAACCGTTGATAATTCCTTAAATGTGAGGGTTGAGTTGCCTATTATCCGCTTCAGATGGTGTTTTGTCGACTTTATACCCGCCTCCCGGAGTCCTCCGAAATTAGGCGCATGAGGTGAGATGAAATGCCAGGTCGTGCCGTTAGTTGCTAGATGATCGGCTATTTCAGTTGCTAAACTTGACTTTTCCACGATATATAGATGCCTCAACTCTCGAGCGGCACCCACGAAATTGGTGCCGTCATCGCTCCATAAGTCCGAACCTTGCCACCTAAATCTAAAACCTTCATCACTTCATCCAGCTTGAATTGTACATTGCTTTCGCCATCTGATGTATCCTTGTTAATAATATTCATCAGTTGTGCATTGCTAGTATTCCATTTTTGTAATTCAAAACCAGCCTTCTCTAGTAATTCGTTTAATTGTCTGTATATCTCCTCTCCTTCTTTCACCGACTCACAGCCTGAAAGGAGATCGTCCATATAAAAATCGCTTAGGACTCTGTCAGCTGCCAACGGATAGGAATCACCGTGATCATATGCCACTTGTTGCAATGTTCGAACAGCCAGATAAGGTGCGGCGGCTGTCCCGAAGGTAACTCTGAGAAGCCTTAAATGCTTCAAAGGTTCGTCCTTGTGGTCTCGCCACAGGATTCGTTGGAAGTCAGCATCTTCTTCATAAACCTTTACCTGTCTGTACATCTTCACGATGTCAGAAACAAGACTGATTGGAAAACAACGCCAACGCATGAGAATATGGCGCAAGTCTTGCTGCAGCTGAGGATCAACTAACAGGTCTTGGTTCAAAGAACCACCATTAGTTCCCGGGCAAGAGGCATCGAAAACTACTCGGAGTTTTGATGTGCTTTTATCCTCTCGGATTATGGCATGGTGAGGTAAATATACTGCATCCAATTTGTTTTGCTCTTCCTTTGGAATAACTTCCATGTGACCAAGTTCTTGATACTCTTTGATAACTTCTGTATATCGCTCTTTTAGTTGAGGATCTCTATCAAGTCTATTTTCTAACTGCTTAAAACGTTTAGCAGCTACAAGGTGAAAATTTCCTTCCTTGCAGCTTGGATTTTCTTCTCAAAAAGGCAGTTTGACGATGTACCTACCACTACTATCCCGTTTAGTAGTAGTAGCATATATCTCTTCGCACCTTCACTCTTCCTCACTGTAATCATCCTTAGCTGAGAGAATACAAGTGTCAGATTCCAGCTCCCAAAATTGTTCCAGGAGATCGTTATCATTTACGTTAACGTGATTTACTCTGACATTGTTGTGTATCATCGCCTTCTCATTCTGCACTGGACCCGAAAGAATCCAGCCTAGTGCAGTCTGTTGAGCTGTGGGTGCTCCTGGGGATCCTTTTATGACTCTTTCTAGTAATATCTTACCATAAATATCTGCTCCTAGAAGGAGGTCAATTTTATTGGGTTGATCAAATGAAGGATCTGCTAAAGTTAAATTTGTGAACTCTGGCCATAACTGTACGGTAATTCTTCTTTCTGGGAGAACCGACGTCAGTTTGTTTAGCACAAAAACATTGACTTCAAACTCAAGTGAGGCATCGAGGAGTGATTGAATTTTAAAATTAACCATAGACTTAGAGGCTATCACAGCGCTCTCGTCACTCCCTAAACCTGATATTGTGCTTTTGTGCGCTACCTTCCGAAGTCCCAACAGCTGGTCTGCAGACTCCGTTATCAACGAAGCCTGTGAACCTTGATCAAGCAAGCATCTGAGGGTTATGACTTTACCAGATTTCGACGTGACATTTAAAAAATTCTTACAGTTACTTATTCTGTGGGTTTCGGAACAATAAGCACATGACAGAGTTGTCACGTGATGAACCTTTGAATATACAGGGGGAGTGTTACCCTTAGTTACATTGGTACTGGGTCGAGAAGCTCTGGGATCAATAAATTCTAAAGCGCGAAATCGTGTTTCCAAGAAAGTTTTAAATTGATCATAAGTAGGCAACTCATTGCCTAACTCACTTGACTTGAGCTCTCATTGTTTCCTCGACTCAGCATCTAGTTTTAAACAAATAATGTGTACAATGATAACATCCCAACCCTTGACGTCTATGTCTAAGTTCTTCAACCCTTGCAGACACTCGTTTGTAGTATCCAATAACTCCTTGAGAGCACTTGCAGATTCACTTGTTAAGTTGCGTGGACTCAGAAGTCGCTTCAGGATATTATTTGATAAATGAACTAAAACAATTACTTTGCTCACCCGCGACCTTACAATACTATACTATTGTAAGGTCGCGGGTGAGCAAAGTAATTGTTTTAGTTCATTAATATGGACCTCCGCAAAGTAACGCCTGATTCAATAAATTATTTGATAAATATTTCTTGTTGTTGTATCGATTCTCCAATTGTTCCCAACTTGAAACATAATTATCCTGAGTGATTGCAACGTGCCCAATAACTGCTCAGCTTCTCCCGTTAATAGGCCTTTTAAATAATGAAGCTTCTGGACGTTATCTAAAGCCTTGTTTTGGTGTATCAGCGAAATAAATAGATCTCGAAAACTTATCCATTCTGAGTATTTGCCAGAGAATGATGGTATTGATATTTTAGGTAATCATATAAGTTCATCTGATTCGCTTGATACAGTCTTGGACTCATTGGCTTCAAGCCTATTACTCGTACTCATTGTTGTGAGGCTAACTTTGTTCAGTATAGATTTGACAAGTGTTTTGTTAATCAACATACAACTCTTCAGTATCATCATAAACATTGTTTTCAACAACTCCTATCTAGCTTGGAGATATTCAACTGAACTCCGTCGCTCTTTGGGGGACTTCTTAAATTTTTCAAATGCACGTTTTATTCTATCTTGTAAATCTTCTTGAACTTTAATGTGTGTATCCATCGTAAAATTTTCTAAGTGTTTGAATACTGTTTACTTCGGACTTAAAACGGGCGTGGATTCCCCGTTGGTTCACTTTTGTTGAAACTATTCTAAGTCCTGACTACTGAATTGACGAAATTTTCAAAGTCCAAGAATTGATGAATTTTTTCTAAGTCCATTTATTTGTAACTGTGCTAAGTCCCTGACACGACAAATTAAAGTACTCACAATTTGTCCACGGCACTCCGACTTCACTTTTCGTCGCTTGTGACGTCACACTATCACTATTCAGCTCGAAGGACCATGTAAAGGGCCCAAATAGTGAAACACCAACTCAATTTGACACTGTATTTACTACACAACACAACACAAATTAATACACAAAGTAAAGATGCTTGAGAGAATGATTTTTTGATTTGAAAGCATCGAATACCATCACACACGTGCCCCTAAGGGCGCGTGGGGTTACCGGTCGGGGCATTGGCCCCTTTCGGTGACGTCAGTAGCTGGCCATGACTATGACCAGATCTTCGTACACGGGCTTGGATAGCCCTATCGACTCATTGCTCGCCTCCTAACGTGACGAGATCAAGCCCGCCAGGGCGAATCCCCGCTCGGGGGAGCCCCGCGGGCGACCTCCAGCCAACGCTTGAGGGTAAGCCACATCACGACGGACCAGATGGTCCAAATTGCGTCGCCTCCTCTACAGGCGCCGCGAGGTCAAGCCTGCCGGGTGAGACCCCATTGGGGGAGGCCCGGCTAGCGACCGTCAGCTGGCGCCCCGAAGGGGAACTAATGACATCATCTGAAACATAATCAGTTTTTCCTAGACGGCTAGCCGCTCCGCGCGAGCACAAGTCGGCCAGCCGCCTAAGAATGATCGGGACAGGATCCCGCCCCGATTGCAGAGCCTGGAGCAGCTCCTGAAGCATCAGGACTAGCTTCTGCACAGCCTCAAGCCTGACGTCGTCGGCCTCCGCGCCCGGCTTCGCCTTCTTCCCCATTACGGGGGCGGCGACCTCCGGGGGCGGGCCGGTGCTGCAATGCGCCGTTTTATTCGGCAGGGATTCGCGCGGCTCTAGGTTGGAGGCTTTCTTCCTCCTCCTGCCGCGTTTGCTTCGCCGTTTGGAAGGCGGTGGTCGTCTCCCGTCATTGACCGCCGCCATGAGGGAGTTTGGCGCATTACCACTCTCCACTTGCGTGGCTGTGGCGCCGATCGGGGCAATCCTGGCGCGCGCGCGCGCGCGGTTACGCGTACGCGGCGCGACTCCCGCAGTCTTGTGCCTCGCCTCCCTCTGGTATTCCGGGCACTTGGCGCTATTTGCGGTGTGGGCTCCCCCGGATGGTAAAGGGGTATTAATGATTGAGTATCTCGATCATGGAGCCACTATTACGGGCACATTATACGCCAAACAAATAGCAACATTGCGCAATGAGATCCGCGAAAAACGGCGAGGTAAACTCTCGAAAGTTGTGCTGTTCCACCAGGACAATGCCCCAGCACACAAGTCCGCCGTTGCAATGGTTGCAATTCGTGATGCTGGGTTCGATATCCTTAAGCATCCTCCGTATTCACCAGATCTCGCTCCCAGTGATTTCTACCTATTTCCGAGATTGAAACAATACCTGAGAGGCCAGAAATTTGAAGTCGACGACGCGGTAGTCGCTGCAGTACAAGATTTTTTAAGTACTCAAGATAAGACCTTTTTTAAAAATGGAATTTTAAGTTTAGAAAAAAGATATACTAAGTGTTTTATGCTAAAAGGTGGCTATGTCGAAAAATAAAATGACATTTAGTAAAAGTTGTTGTTCTCACTTTTTATTGAACGCCCCTAGTAATATCGAATCCAGAAGAGAAAAGAAGGCATATTAATGCAGGAAAACGACTTGAATGGATGTCTAAAAGGCGGCCGCAGCTTTCCAGTTCCTCTGTGGAAAACTTACAGCAATTAAAGGCGAATGCTATCACAATTCAAATGGTGCATGCAGCTAAAGAAAGAGAAGAAGCAAACCAATTGTTTGACATCCAAATGGACATCCAGAAAGAAATTTTAAAACAAGAGAAAATAAAAACTAGGTTACTACTTTTAGAGTTAAGGCGAAATAAAAAATATATAATTTTTATTTATATAACATTTGTTTTATAGGTTACACTAAACTTTGGAAATAATCATTAATAAAAGCATCTCGTGCCATACTGGGCCTGATGTATTATTGTGGTAATTAGCGGAGGATCAAGAGAGGTACGTGGGGCATACTGAAAGTTTCTGGAACTGGATAATTATAAAAAGAAAATTAAAAAAGCAATAATAGGATTTGAAAAGTAACTCTCTGGCAGTGTATTACTTTTTAATTTGCGAGACTGTCATTTGTTTTTTCATCGTGGTGTTGGATTGAAATTTGGGTGTCGCAAGAGAGTTGTCAAAGACTTCTCTTAGCATTTGGTGATGAAGCCCCATGTCGCAGCTCTGTCTATTCGGGGTTTAGTGAGTTTAGAGGAGGACGTGACCATCTCCATGACGATGAACGTGAAGGCCGGCCACCACCTGCGGTTATCGATATTAATATTAATACTGTACGACAACTAATTGAAAGTGACAAAAAAAATTATATGTCAGCAAATTCGTACTACCTTAGGAATTGGAATGAGCCAGGTGCAAAAGATATTGCATTTGCATCTGAAGGTTCGGAAACTTTCCACTCGATGGATACCGCATGATTTATTGGAAGACTAGAAACGACTGCGTGTAGAGTGTTGCCGCAAAATGATAAAAAAAATTGATGGAGGACAATCAATGGTTGTATATAACATCGTGACAGGTGACGAAACCTGGGTATACTACTCTGAACCGGAAAGAAAAAGTCAATCGGCTGAATGGGTATTTCCTTTTGAAGACTTGCCGACGAAAGTAAAAAAAAGTCGAAGCACAGGTAAGAAAATGGTTGCTTCGTTTTTCGGCAAATCGGGACATTACACCACTGTGTCACTTAAAAACCAAAAGACAGTAACTGTAGATTGGTATGTGAACACGTGCTTGCCTAAGTGTTTGACAAAATTCGTGAAAAGCGTCCCCGTTGCAAAATAGTCCTTCATCATGACAACGCTCGGCACATTCCGCTAAAGCAACGAATGCGTATTTAGAGGCCTCAAATGTAGAATTAATGACTCGTCCGCCATACGGCCCTGATCTTGCACCATGGGATTTTTTTTTGCTCTCGAAGATTAAAGATAAACTTAGAGGTTTACGGTTTACTAGTCCGGAAATGGCAGTGAATGCTTTCCACGAGGCCATCGAAGAAGTCCCTAAGGAACACTGGACCCACTGCTTTTCACAAAGGTTCCAGCGAATGCAAAAGTGTGTAAATAGGGAGCGTATATACTTTGAAAAACAATAAATGTGTCATAACGATAATGCGTACTCTTATTTGTAAGAATCCAGAAACTTTCAGTATGACCTAAGTATTTCATTTATTTTTTTATGTATATAAGTTTATGGGCGGCGTAGATTTAAAGGACCAGAAGTTATCTATGTATCTGGTAGAAAGGAAGCAAGGGATCAAATGGTACATTAAAGTCTTCAAACGGCTACTAAATGTTACTCTCTTAAACTTATACGTTAATTATACCACCAACATTGGCCCTGGCAAAAAGATGACCCAATACCCATAGAGAATTCCGTTACCGCTTAGCCGAAGAACTCTCTCAGCAATTTTGAACTGACTGGATCGCACTCTGCAGTGAGCAAACTGACGTACTTAGTAAATGAAGAATGTTCAAATCCCGTATCAGCAACAAATGTTAATGATTCTCCAACAGTAATCCGAAAATTTTATCTTGTAAGTGCGGAATTTCAGAAATAGGGTACAACACGGATTTTGGCATGTCCTCCATGTTCATTTATTTCTTTGTCGAAAATGGAAACATTAAGTATGGCCAAACATTTGGGATGCTGTTTCGATTTAGAAAATTTAAATCACATTTTTTAATAAATGATCAAAAAATCACGTATTCTGGGACCCTTACCATACGGTAAAGTTGATGAGGAACACCTCTGGTGATTTTAAAACTATAATAGATAATGAAGGCTTGCTCATCAATTTTGAGTTTATTAATAAATTAATGTTACTGCAACAATCAAAAGGCCTGCATTTAGGAAACAAATTCCGCCAGGCCCACGTGCTATATAATAAACAGAAAATGAAAGTACGATTGGCAGCACAATTGCTGAGCAAATATGTAGCCAACGCCATCTATTTTGCTAGAGAGATATTGAATTTGCCACTGAAAGATTTATGTATGTATGTATGTATGTATGTATGTAAACACTTTATTGTACATAAAAACACAAAAATAATACAAAACAACAAAACAAAAAGAGTACAAAGGCGAACTTATCCCTAAAAGGGATCTTTTCAAGCTAACCTAGCATGAAAGGAAAAACTTAAAAAAAAAAAAAGATAGGCAAACAGTAATTTATGTACAGAGAAAAGAAAGGAAAATATAACATATAAATAAATACACAAAATAAACAACAATAAGTGACTACGACAAATATACTCATACCTAACTTAACACAGAACAAAATACACACATATGAAAAAACAGTACAAGTAAATAACAAGAATACGATTAAGTACCCTACTTCCACAGTTTCTTCAACCTCTCCCTGAACGAGGCCACAGACGGGGACTCCCTAACGAGCAAAGGTAACTCGTTCCACAGCTTCACGGAATGGATACTGAAAGATTTAGCGTAAGAACGCGCCGTGTTCGGCGGGAAGGCAAGTGTGAGTTTGGAGCTGGACCGCAAACGGTGCCCGCTTCCAGTGGCCAAGTAGCTAAATCTTTCAGACAGATACGAGGGAGAGGAAGGATTAAATAATACATTAAAAAGAATAAGATTTATTACATTAGATAACGATTATTTCGATATTTTAAACAGCCGATCTTTACGTCCACCTGGTTTTAAAAAAGCTTTGTGTGAGGCAAACATTGTAATGACCGCAGAATTTATAAGTAATGCAATTAACTATTTGATATGTTTGAGAGCTATTATGTTAATTTAAGAAACAAATACATACCTAGAAAATAGAAAAAATGTAATCAAGTTTCCAAGAGAAACTTGTTTAAAAAATTCTATTGTTTGAAAATAAATGATTCGTGGTGGTTTTTTCTTTTTTTTATACTACAATGAAGCCTACATATATTATTATTAAAACGTTTTAAACTACTTGCTTGGTTATTTCGATTTTTTTCGCTAAGTAGGTACCTCCCTTTCAATTCAAACAGCTGGGATGCCGAGAGGTATTGCAGTTATCCGACGAAGAAGAACCATATCAGAGTGGATCGATGTATCGAGAACGGGAAAAAAATCAGGAGGAAATGATGGAGAATACGCAAGCAGTACTGAGTCTTCCGAAAGCGGTAGCGGCTCAGAAAAAGAAGCTGAAATCACCGAAAATAGGCATGGCGAAAGTGTAAGCGTTAAAAGCCAGGCAAAGAAAGGGAGTAAATATAAGAGAGCTAAAAAAAGTGTGCATGCAAAAGGGAATGTCGCAACTATTCAAGGTAGTGACAGCGATGAGCAAGATAATGAAAGATTTTATACTGAACAATGGCGACCAGGATTTAACGAATGTTTCATACGATCAGTTCGAAGACTGGGCTTTAAACGACGGATTATCCACGACATATTCGAATCTCCAGCAGACGGATACGGTGCCCGATTTAGAAGACACGTTCTTCAACGTCTTCAGCAAGATTGTGATGCGGCACGAAGAGCAGGAAGAGGACCAGCAAGAGCATTCACAATTATCGCGGAACACGGGACGCATATGAATGTCGTCCACGACTGCGCCTACTCGTCAAACACATGCCGTTGCCGGCCCATCGAATACCTCAAGGAATATCCTCAAGAAAACACTGGAAGTCGGAGTGATGCAGGAGAAAACTAAAAAATCCTCACACAAGAATCAAGGCTCGAAGAAAGAACAACAGAGTTTGAAGCAGAAACCAGTGGAATCGGAAGCAGAAGATTCCACGATCAGCGATCTAGAACAAAGCGAAGACGAAGTAGCAGCTCCTCCGCCGATGAAAAAGAAAGTAAGCTTCAAAAATAATAGTTTAAAAAAACTAAAAAACACGCTTTAAAAAAATAAAAAAAAAAAATAAAAAAAAATGTAATAAATTTCAATTCAGTGCAGTGGTGTCAAATGTCAAGGATTATCATTTTGATAACATCTTTAAAAGCACCCCACGCTTTTTTTACAATAAAATATTTTAAACTATTATTATTTATTTTATCAATATTTAGAATTGTTTACAAATTTTGATCTGGATATAACAATATAATAATTGCTTA
Source organism: Archips xylosteana (assembly GCA_947563465.1). Taxonomy (NCBI): domain Eukaryota; kingdom Metazoa; phylum Arthropoda; class Insecta; order Lepidoptera; family Tortricidae; genus Archips; species Archips xylosteana. The sequence goes on along the minus strand of OX387361.1, from coordinate 8,627,716 downwards.
TTAAGATTTGTACTGCACTATAAGAAAAGTGAATTGAAATTTATTACATTTTTTTTTTATTTTTTATTTTTATTTTTTTAAAGCGTGTTTTTTAGTTTTTTTAAACTATTATTTATTTTCTATTTTTTAGTTGCATTTTTTTCACAGTGAGAGTTTCCATGTGCAAAAAAGAGACACAAAACGGTTTTTTGCTCGTCTTAAATAGAATCAGTCTATCTTATACTTGGTCTTTGGTGCGCGCGCACTGCTCTACACTACTAAACGTAAACCTCTTCCTTTCTAACTTTATCCCCCTCACCTACAACCCCCCAACCCCCTAAACCCAACCCCCCAACATCCCCCAACCCATTTCCCCAACCCCCCCAAACCCCAACCCCCAACCCTCTAAACCCCCCTTACCCCCCTCCTCATTTTCCAAACCACCAACCACCTAAACCCGACCCCCCTAACCCCGGACCCCCACCCCATTTCCTCAAACTTCCCCCAAACCCCCTTATCCCCAACCCCAACCCCTAAAACCCCAACCCCCTATAAATCCCAACCCAACCCCCCTTACCCCCTCCCCATTTCCCACAACCCCCCAACCTCCCTAACCCCCGAACCCCTCCAAAACCCCACACCCTTAACCCCAACCCCCTTCCCCTCCCATTTACCCCAACCTCCCCCCCCACCCCTCCACCTACCCCCCCTTCCAGCTCCATCATCAAACCCTTGTTACCATCTAGGCCTCTTACCCCCCTCCCCATTTCCCACAACCCCCAAAATCCCTAACCCCCGAACCCCCCAACACCCCCACCCTATTTCCCCCAAACCCCCCTACCCCTTAACCCCAACCGCCACACCCTTATCCCCACCCCCCATTCTCCCCCCCCACCCCGCCACCTACCCCCATTCTAGCTCCATCATCAGACCCTTGTTACCATCTAGGATCAAAGTACTCGTCAAGACAAATCAAAGGAGCCCAAACTCGACGGGGTTGTGTAGTTTTATTGTTGAGTGCCTTTGGCCATCTTCCAGCTCCATCATCTGACCCTGGTTACCATCTAGGATCAAAGTGCTCGTCAAGACGAATCAAACGAGCCCAAACTCGACGGGCTCGTGTCGTTTTATTGTGGAGTGCCTTTGGCCATCTTCCAGCTCCATCATCAGACCCTGGTTACCATCTGAGATCAAAGTGCTCGTCAAGACGAATCAAACGAGCCCAAACTCGACGGGATTGTGTTGTTTTATTACATAGTTCCTATGGCCACCATCCAGCTCCATCGTCAGATCAGCTCCATGTTACAATAATATTGCATTGTTATCCAATTTACACATATGTGCAAAATTTCAGCTCAACCGGAAACCGGGAAGTGGGTCAAAATCGCGCCCTAAGGAGTCGGTTACAAACAAACATACAGGTGAAGCTAATATAAAGAGTGTAAAAACAGCAACAACGACGTCTAGCAACTTCCAGCGAGGACGAGGAAAGCCCACCACACAGCCAGGACTTCAGCTCCTTGCTCGACGATATTGCCTCTCATCCAAATTCCAAGAGGTTATGCCGCCCAGACAATCTGCGTGAAGTGCTGCTCTCGTAAAATATAGAAGATAATCTTCATCGCTTTTGAACTTCGTTTATATTTTGTTGGCCGCTGCGTGCGTGGCGTGGTTCATCGCAACAGCTTCATCGACGGCGCGTGAAACAACATAGTCTGGAAATGCCGATGCATTCCAAAGTATCAAGCCGTGTTCCTATGCTCCCTTCGATCGGCTTGAAGGTGTGAGCAATTTCTGCGTATGGAAACATTATATGAAGAATGCGCTTGTAATAGATGGACTTTGGAGTTGCGTTGAGGGAACCACAGGAGGCGCAATCGACGCTATAAGTGACCAGCGTGCTTTAGCTCGCATAAATTTGTCGCACAAAGCATCGTGCATTCAGTACGTGAGAAATGCTAAGACGCCAAAAGAAGCCTGGGACGCAATATGCAAGGTTTTTGAAGACAAAGGATTTTTCCTTTGAGAAGAGTTATCAAGTTCCTGAAACTTCAATAATATGAACGAGTATATTCAGTACATAAATGACTCTTGTGCACCAACTTAGTGATATTGGGAGGTCCATTGACAACTCAGAGATAGCCGAGCTGTTGCTGTCTGGACTCCCGCAGGAATTCGATGTTTTGGTGAGTAGCTTGGAAACTGCTTCAATCACTGATAGACTTGATAGTGAAATGGTTAGGACTAGACTTCTCCAGGAAGATCATCGTAGAAAAATAATGAAAAACCTGATGATTTGGCTCACTTTTCGAAGCGCAAGGTTCCTGCTTGCAATTTTTGTCACAAACCTGGGCACATGAAATCGAGATGTTTTAAGTTGAAGAAGAGTAAGTTACAAGAAAACACATAACCATAATGAGGCTTTGATGGTCATTTCTTCTGCAAAATGTTTGCTTCGCAATACGGACTGGATCTTGGACACGGGTGCAACAAAACACAAGTGTAGAGACGGGTGTCCCTTGAAATTTCGACAAACTATTTGTCGAATTTCATTTAATCGAAAACGATATATCGAATATTTAATACTAATATTTTCTCTTGGAGTAATTTCATTTCATCGACTAGTCATTACATATTAAAACAATTGTAAGAACAACAGTACAAGGATTATTATTTGCTTAAAAATACATTTCATTAACTATTCATGAGACAGAACAATTAAATATCGCTGTTTATTTCATCGATGTATTATTATAAAACACTTATTTCATAGTCGATTACAATACGATTAAAATCAGTTAACGATTCGGCCAACCTCGGTAATTGTCGTGAATCCCTCATCTCTCACTTAGAGTTATCAATTTACAGATATGACCTTTAATTATATTACTCGTTGTCTTATTGAATATAATACAAGAACGATATGAGCAACAAAACCTCCTTTGTAGCTCAAAACTAACACAACCTTTATATTGAAATAAGAAAAATAATTGACTATTTTGACAGTCTGCCTTCTTAGTGTCAATAAAATCAGTTTGACGTATATGATACATTTATGTTTATGAACGCTAATTTAATTCGTGAAAATATTCGATTCTATCAAATTTTATCAAAATTAACTTACAATAGTTATGTATTACGGCTTCAACAAATTTAAAGCGTGGTACAAAAATTGTAGCTCAATCTCGTGAAATTGTAAATAATGTATATAACTATTATAGAAAAGAAGCTAATTTATTTAAAAAAGAAGAAAGTAAATATCATCAAAAAATTTTGAACAGGGTTTGTGAAGAAACCGGAGTTTCGAAAAGCAGCGTGTTAAAAATTTTGAAGGAAAACGACAAGCTCTCAGATCAGTCACCTAAAGATCAACAATCCAAAGAAGTGCCCGGCAAAAAATATATAAGACCTTAGAGTTCATCTCTGGATCATTCCTATTGAGTTTTGTAAAAACTGGACAAGTAACGCAGACTCATATTGAAAAGAGAATAAGACCTACGTATGACAAGTCTATTCTAATACATGAATTAAATAATGACGAGAAAAAAAACGAAAATATAGAAAATCTAATTTTTTGCCTATAATGGCGCAATACTTTAAGTTTTTGTGGATTGGTTGGTTTAGAAAGTACATTTACTATCAAACCAATAAACATTTAGTAAAAAAAAACCACAAAAAGAATGGAGAAAATTTGTTTCTATGGTTTCTATGGATTTTTCTTTGTTTTCTGAATTTCTTTAAAACTATGACAGATACATCAATGGGAGTTGTTTTAATAGGAGTTTTGTTTCAATGTTATCTCTCAGAAAAACTCATAAAACAGGATGTCCGCAACTGAGGTCATATCTCATACTGTGCGAAGGTATTGGCGAAGGCAAAACACTAAAAATTAATTCAATACACATTATACAGTATGTTAAATAAAAATAAAATCTGGCATACAGAGCTATTTTTCAAAAGGAATATCATTTTTAATAATATTTAAAAAATAGCTCTGTTTGCCAGATTTTCTTTAGCCCGCATCAGACAAAAAAAAACTCGAGTTATGTCAGGCCTGCGAGCAAATCGTGTAGCCAGTACCGTCGTAGTCGTACTTATGTTCTTGCACTGTATGGAAACAAGGTCTCTTTTTTTTTAAAATACCTCATTTCTTGTTTTTTTTTTTTACTTTTATTTTCTTAAATGGCACATGTTTAGAAAGCCCGTAAATTAAAAAGTTTATTAAGTAATTTGTACGCATAAATCGCTGTTACTTTTTTTTGTGGCCACGTAAAGTTACAAAAGTATTTAAGACTTTTTTTTCTCGTCATCTTTAAAGAGGTTTTTTCAGTCAATCTAGCTGTAATAAGAAATTATTTGAATTAATTTTGAAGAACCTAGGTATTGCGAATTTTCGGAGATAAAACACTTACTCAATGGATGAAGTTGAAATGTTTTCAATGCACCAGCTCTGATTGTTCTACAAAGAAGATTGTGATAAGTTTTTAGTAAAAGCTGCATCCTCTATAACTGAAGAAACAATAATGAAAATTGAAAAGCGCTGACACAAGATCAGTCTCGCACCAAATTATGGTTTGAGTTGCGATATGGACAGATACTGCATCAAAAGCCTATGATGCTTATGAAGCAGGAGTGAATAGGCTGTTACTGAACCAGTGAGGTACACCTTTGGCTTCATCTTCACTTTTCATGAGGTGAGATAGTGGTCAATCACGGGCCAGTATTATGTAAAAAAACAGAAGATAAGAAAAAATAAAAAGGTCTAAAAAGTTGAGGAATAAAAAGTTTTATGAGAGAAGAAGCTCTTTCAGAGCAACCATCAACATCACGTTATGTCTCTTCTTTTCGTTCAGGACAGAGTAAATTTGATTTTAAAGTATATTGGTTTTTTTGCACAGAAGCGTATGACGAAGAATCGGAGAGAAAAAAAAAACCATGTTCTAAGCGTCGAACCATTGCTAAAGTTTGTACGACTACGTTTCACAATTTTGTGGGCAGGAAAGAAGGGATGAGTGAGGTGACGACGTAGTAAGACGTATCTGCACAGTTGGGGATCTACACGCAGTAGGTGCAATATATCACGAGAATTTTTACAAAAAATTCAAGCTTGCCACTCTATCTTCAAAAAGAAAATGTAGACGCCCCATTGATGAAGGAGTTTCAGAGACAATGAACGAAATCTACGATTACATTGAAGGAAACAATAGCTGCCATTTTTCTATATACGTACGATTTGTTGGAACAGATTCCGGGAGAAAATTGAAAATTGTACGAAAAGCACAATTATCAGAGATAATATCCTCAATTAATATGAGCCTCCGCGACCAGAAATTTGAACCCCCGCAAATTAACGTCTGATTCTATCAAACAAGAAAATATTCTTGTCCGAAATTCTTATGCAGACTTCAGAGGAGAGCCTGGTTGCATGCCACCTTGCCTTGATGGTTGCTTAGGTACTTAACAATTCATTTTATGGTGGCATGCGACCACGGCTCTCCTCTGAAGTCTGTTTAAGAATTTCGGACAAAAATATTTTCTTGGTTGATTGAATCAGACGTTAATTGTGGATAGTTTTTGAAAATTTTCTTTTTTCGTACTTTTTAGAGCGCGTTTTTTCCGTCAAAGTCAAAGTCAAAATTCTTCCGTAGTCGGGTTTCAGTTTTTTAAACTATTTTTTTTTATTTAAATTATTTTGGGGTTTTATTTTCGCCATGAGAGCTACCTCTAATGGCGAACTACTGAACTAAGATTTGTATGCATAAACAAAGGAATTAGTACTAAAATCTTTTAGGATTTGGAATTTTGTGGCGGTTTATTCATCATTCATCATTTCGACCGAAAGACGTCCACTGCTGAAAATAGGACTCCCAAGGTTCCCCAAACAGATCGGTCCTGCGCCATCCGCATCCAACGCAACCTTAACCAGGTTGTTGCTCCATCATGTTGGAGGCCTACCCTACTCTGGGTTTTCCGGTCCGTTGACGCCATTCGAAAACCTTTTGGCCCCACCGCCCATCTCTACGAGCGATGTGCCCTGTTCGGGGTACGTATCAAAATATATAAAGTTTAAAACAAATAATGGACGAAATACATAATGGTCATAATACATACTAAAATTTTCTATGAAACTATTGATTAAACGAATTTTTTTAATCGTGTAATCCACAGATTGGTTTAGGTTCGGTTAGGTTTATTTTATGAAAATCCTGTAAAGTTGAGAATTTCCAAGAAAATTGCGTTATATCAAATGACCATTATGTATTTCGTCCATTATTTGTTTTAAGCTTTATATATTTTGATACGTACCCCCTGCTCGCCCCACTGCCACTTGAGTCTAGCGATTCTTAAACTGACTCTAATTCTTGCGCGGATTTCATCATTTCTGGTGTGATCCCACACAGAAACTCTGAGCATAGCCCTCTACATCGCCCTCTGAGTAACCTTGAGCTTTTTTATGAAGCCCAGGGCTAACGGTCATAACTGTAATAAGTCATCACTGGCAGGCAACACACACTGGTCAAAGACTTTTGACTTGAGATACTTGTCATCCAATATACCGCAGTATCTCAAGTCAAAAGTCTTTGACCAGTGTAGTCCTTCGAGGAAAAGGTCTCATTAGGTATTTTTCCAAAGGAAAGGCTTCATCTCCAACAAAGTAAAATGGGAATGAGTAATTATTTTCATCAAGTGGTAAACGGGCTGGTGCAAGAATATTAATTGCATCAGACTCAATAAGACGCTTCATATCTGAAACTCTGAAAATACCTGCGTCACTATTTCTACCTGCATATCCCACTTCTATCATTGTAAACAAACCATCAGCATCGGCACATGCCATTAAAATTACAGAATTGTAATTTTTGTAATTAAAATTTGCAGATCCTGTATTAGGATACTTTTTTATTTTAAAATGTTTTCCGTCAAGAGATCCTAAACAATTAGGCATATTCCACAAAGTATAGTATCGTTCAGCAATTTGCTTCCACTTATTTGTGTCTGGAACCGCCATATATGTATTCATTAAAGTTTTCCATATTTTTTTAGTAGTCTCAGCCACCATGTTTGCAATTGTGGATTCTCCTCTGGCGAAATATAAGCCCAATGCCACATATGTAGTAGATGTACCTCCTAAATACCTGAAAACAAATAAAGCTAGGTATATAGGCAAGTAAAACATTTAAATATTGAAGAATATAAATATAGTAAATCTAAAATCTAAAGATAACATTGAAAGACGCTTTTTAATGTTTTTTTTTATTTAAATCTTGTTACAGGTGCCGCATGCAAAGAAAAATGGCGAAATATGCGTTTTGTTTTTATGAAACACTTGAAACCTTTGCCAAGTGGTTCTGGAATAAAAAAGAAGAAACCATACTATTTACTCGATTACATGCATTTTTTAACACCATATGTAAAACCGGTGATTCCGCACGAGGCAGGGAACTTGCCATCTACTAGTTCAAGAGAGAATACGACAACTGATGTGTCAAACGATGTGCCTACCGAGTTCGAGCAATCTACTGAGCGCAGTAATGTAGACGAGCCTAGCCCTCCTAGTACTCACGATGATTCCGCTCATCATTCTTCAAACCCAAAGCGAAAGAAATCTTCATTGCACGAGACTGATAAGCATTTCATTAATTATTTAAAACAGAAATCTACTCGCATAAATGAATCTCAGACGTCCACGGACTCTGTTATGTCGTTTTTAATTAGTCTCGCACCTGAATTAAGAGAAATGAATCTGCAACAATTCAAATTATTCAAGAGACGTGTACTAAACCTTCTTGATGACATATTGAATCCAACTCCTCCTACGCCTGAAAGTGCAGCAACGAGTGAATCAATTACATTAAATAACGAAACGTCCTATCAAACAATATATTCTCCGATATCGCAGTATACAGAGTATGGTAGTCCTTCATATGCGCAGCCATTACCAACACCTAATCCTCTGGACTTCAGCGGAGTATCTACACAAACACCATCAAATTCTACATCAGAATACAATCTTGTAAACCAAGAAGGAAACCAATTTAATTTTCATTAAAAATAAATGTTTGTGTTCTTATAAATGGTATAAATAAATATTTTAAATTACTTACATAAGTGTTATTAATAGCCGTTCTTGAGGACTCACACATTCCCTCATGTTAGTATTCTGTTTCTGCAGCTGAGGTGTCATTATTTCAACAAGCTCAAGGTATGTCTTTTTGCTCATACGATAACAATCCATGAATTTTCTGTCAGTTTGTTGTAATTCTTTGGCAGCCACAAACATACGGCAGTTGATATTCTTCTCAATGTAGGGATGTAACCACATACTTCTTCTTTTACGCCTCCTTCTTTGTCGAAGATACAAATACAGAACCAGAACTTCTTCATCACTTGAACTAGACATTTTGGAGACGTCTGTCTGGTCTCAAAATCGGAATGATTGTGACTAATTTCATCATATTTAGGTTGCGGCGTGTGTGGAAAACGTTTGAAACTGGTTTCAAACCTATAATTTCAAAAGGGTTTCGTTGCAGTTGCGTTTCACCATGTGTGCTGGGCCTAAGTGTGGACAAATTTTGGGGAGCGGTAGGGAAAATGCGTGATGCAAATGGAGCTCCAAAATATCCTAATATTGCAAACTTTGCAAAAGCTATCTTTAGTTTACCCATGTTAAATGCCTCATGTGAGAGAATATTCTAGATTAGTACGAGGATGGCTGCTTTAATGCAAATCGAGTGTTGTCTTACGGACCGATTACTTAATGAAACAACACGATTTTGAAAGTTGTCTTTTGAAAATAAAAAGCATGTTATTACTGTTGGACGTGCATGCCCTGATATTAAAATTGATTATAAGCGTAGATGGATTTTTTAAACGTTTTCATGGTAAATAGTTCATTATATGAAAAATATAATTGGTTGACCGGTAGCTGTAAATTGAATAAATTATTTTGCTTTCCATGTCCATGAATAGTGTTTGGAATCGTAACGGATTTTCAGATATTAATAATCTGATTAATTCAGCTCGGAAACATGTTCAAGGTGAGTTATTACACGAATTTGGTAATACTAGAATTGAAACCCTTTTGGGCAATAATTTTGATGCACACAATCGGAAACTGGAGCGTAATAGAAATTTAATGAAACGTTTTATCGATACGGTCGTTCTCTTAAGCAAGCAGGAGTTGGCTTTCCGCGGCCATGATGAATCGCAGAGTTCGGGCAATCGTGGAAATTACATATTGAACAATGTTCTTCGACTTCACTTTAATTAGTTGCGTGGGAGCAGTAATATCTGACGAAATTAAAGCCGAAATAAACCGCGCTAAATTCGTTTCCGTCATGATTGACGAAACTCCCGATGTTAGTCATCGGGAGCAGTTGAGTGTGGTTTTTCGATATTTGTCAGAAACAGGTATCGAAGAAAGATTCGTGGGTTGTTTTGAGATTCTTGAACAATACAGATGTAAAGATAAATTAATTGGTCAATCTTATGACGGCACTAACGTCATGTCGGGCGAGCACGGCGGCGTTCAGGCAAAAATCAGAGATGTGTGTACCATCCCATGGCGCATTTTGTACCATATTATGCACATGTTTTTAATTTGGTTGAGTAGATCATTAGAAAATGTTTCCGAATTAAAAACGTTTTTTGGCCACATTAATGCGCTTGTTAGATTTTTTAAAAAGTCTTCATAACGATCTAATCTTTTAAAAGAGGTTTCCAATCGACGCTTACCCGTGGTATCAGACACGCGATGGCATTACCATTTCCGTATCATTAACGTAGTATGTAATTGCAGGAAAGACATTATTGAAACATTTGACACTATAATTAGTGATCCAGAATCATGGGACACAGACTCGCTTTCTTTCGCAGAATCGTTCGCAAGTAAATTAGAAGATATGCAATTTTGTTTTCTTTTAAATGTTTTTTCCGAGATATTTGCGAAAACAAACATTCTTTTTGCTTTACTGCAAAGCAGATCGCTATTAGAGAAATAAATTCATTTCGGTCTTGGCTATCTGAAGTATTTGTGAATGACTTTGACTCAATATACGACGATGTCCAGGTATACTGCGAGCCGCCACGTCGTCGTCGGCGACAAAATCCGGAAATTGACTTGAAAACTCAGTACAAACGCTTTGTTTGCCGAAATTATTGACCACATTAACTCCCGCTATTTGTCATTTACTCGATTGGCCTTCCTGGAATTGATGAACAAAACAAAATACGCGCTGTACAGTGTTTCTTGTCCTGATGATAAAATTTCAGCTTAAATGACAGAGTTTCCGAATTTATTTGATTTTACAGGACTTAAAAACAAATTAAAAGTTTTGTACACCACTTCCAGTTTAAACACTTAGGATGCATACATACTTTATTTATATTTGAATAATTCTACTTTAAACGAAATCTTTCCCCAAATGATGATGTTGTGTCAAATATTTTTGACAGCCTATATCAGTTGCGACCACAGAAATAGGAAACAAATGGAAATGCGGTATTCTACTATAGATACATTTGTTATACAAATATGTGTGAAATCGACATAAAAACCAAAAAACACATATGGTCTCTTTCTTTCTAAGGTGACTTGGCGTAGGTATGAAGAAAGAGATGGCATGACATTTGTTTGTTCTATGCTCGGAAATATTTTGACATAACGAGTAGACAGCATTTCCGGCTGCCGCTTGTGACAGAGGCTCTAGGTACTTGAGCTGTCAAGTGAACGATAACTGCGCAGTTTTTAGTGTTTTACAGCGATTTTTAAATACTATTCCATTTGGTTTTGTGTTGTGGATATCTATTAATAAAAACGCAATATGGCTCCGTGTTCCATAAAAGGGTGTGCTTCACGAAAAACGAAAAATCAACCGAATTTAACTTCTCATAGGTTAGTAACAGTTTTTTCATCAAATAGTGTCATTAGATTGTAATATTTACTCAGTGATAGTTAATTTTGGTAAGCTTTTGTCGCTGCCATCATAGAAATGCAGATTTTTCTCCATTTATCGTTGTATTTTTGATTTGGTTGAATTCAGTACAATTGTCATTCTTCATTAGTGTTGTGCTGAATATCGACATAAGTAGAACTAAAATAACTCCCATGTTTTCTGACCGATGTATGTTCTAATTTGACAGATTCCCTAGAATTTTCTTGCTCAGAATCAAGAGCGCTATTGACTTTGATGACTAAAAAAAATGTCCCCAATTTCCCATTCCTTTTTTTTGGTTTCATATTTGTGTCGAGCCTTGTAAACTGTACGAAAAAAATACACAAAAATAACTGTACGGTACACTTTTTTAGGGTTCCGTGCCCAAAGGCTAAAAACGGGACCCTATTACTGAGACTTCGCTATCCGTCCATCTGTCCGTCTGTCACCAGGCTGTATCTCATAAACCGTGATAGCTAGACGGTTGAAATTTTCACAGATGATGTATTTCAGTTGCCGCTATAACAACAAATACTAAAAAACAGAATAAAATAAAAATTTAACCTTTTGACCGCCAGCGTCGGCTATAGACGACAGTACGGTAATACAAAATTAAACCTACCCGCATCCGCATAAGAATCAATTTTGTTCCAAACAAAAACGATGCGTGGCGGTCAAAAGGTAAGGGAGCTCCCATACAAAAAACGTGTTTTTTTAATGCTCGATTTTGATAACGGCAACAGGTAGACGCTTGAAATATTTACAGAATATTTAGTTATATATTCGCTTTAAAAATAAAATTAAAATAAAACAAATATTTAAGGGGGCTCCGTACAACAGACATGATTTTTTTCCGTTTTTATAGATAATGGTACGGAATCCTTTGTGCGCGAGTCCAACTCGCACTTGGCCGGATTTTCTTTATGAAAATGAATAGTATGTACTTGTGATTTTGAATAAATAGACCCCAACTTTTTCTCCTGTTAAAAAAAGTAAATGACACACATTACTTACAATCCAAAATGCAATTGTGAAAAATTCTTGTATTATTTTTGTTGTTTTACAAATAAAGGGCATTTCATACTTTGTTATACTTGTTATTTTATTTAGTCAGCACAAAGTTATCACACACTACTTAATTCCTGCAAGTTTTTGAAATAAGCGCGTTCGGTTTTATTGTACATTTTGCAGTTGATTTTCACAATTTTTTTTATGATTTGGTATTTTGACCATACCTAAAAGACTTTGTGAATAGACATTGCAAACTTGTATGTTGGTTTTTAATTATTTTTTTACATACCTTTTGAACTATTAATTTTGAGATACCTTTACCCCTTATAATTTCCAAAGGAATATAACATTATAAATTTTCCTGTGTAACGAATATGCCATAACCGAAGTAATTATGAACAAAGCTAATTTCAAACTAACTTTTCCACTAAGAAACTCGAATATTACCATTGCTGCTTGAAATGTCCGCTAACCGTTCAAGTATCGATATCGACTATTTTGGTTTCGATGTCACAACCCTTGAGCGCCATTGTTTGTGACAACTTTAGGTATACACGCATGATTTGTAGGTATCACAGGTCCATTGGTATAGGTCTATGGTTGCGACCGCTGAAAGGTCGTTTTCGGCCTTAAAGCGGATACACACTTTTGGAATTGTCAAAAAGAAGATAGATTATCTAATTTGGCACTTATATCTATTGAAAAAGTTGTTCTTAACAAGATTCAAAGCAAAAGTAATTTTTACGACAGCGTGTTGGCGCATTTTGTAAAAAAAAAATCGCATAATTGGGAATGTCTAAAAAAATTACCAGTGGTTTTTATATTTTTTTTGTATAGAAAAATCAATTATAAGAATCTAATTTCAATATTTTGTCATTTAGTTCACTACTTTTTCAAAATTAATTATTGAAACTATTTTGGTTGATGACGTCAGATTATAATTGAGGGCTCCCACACTGCCAAATTTCTAAATCTATCTAAATACGTACGATAAGGCAACCCCTTTAACTATTTTTTGCGTAGTGGTACACTGTAACTAGTGTCACTTTACTGGCGCTGTCAAAGTGCTAGGTGTCAGACAGCGGGTCCAAATCAAACTCCGTAGTATTAAATCCACGTGTAAATTGTGAAGAATTCTAACAACACAGAATAAAGTACGACTTGGACGGGCCACCCAATTTACACCAATGCCAAATGAAGGTCATTGCTTATTTTTTATGTGATAAATTCATTACATAATAATTAAATTAAATAACTACAGAAAACGAGTTAAAAAGCATTTATCTCGAAATGGTTTTCGATTTACTATACATTCCAAAAAAATAGACATCCCCAATTATGTTAGAATATGGGTAATGGTGCATAGTTGTAAGTTGTAAAAAAGAGCGTACTCCTACCTAAAAGGCCGGCAACGCACTTGTGACTCTTCTGGTGTCGCAGGTGTCCATGGGCGACGGTAATTGTTTACCATCAGGCGATCCGTCTGCTCGTTTGCCCCCTATACTATAAAAAATAAAAAAATAAAAAATAAAAATATAATTTATTCGTTTTCGCTTAGCCTAATATGATATCGATAAAAACAGATAGATGGAAATTGGAAACGAACAGCACTTATATATGACTAGCCTTCCGTACGCAGCTTTGCCCGCGATAAATTAATTTTCTCGTAGGAAAAGGTATTTTCCCGCGGTAAAAAGTAACCTATGTTACTCAGTGATAATGTAGCTTTCTAACAGTTAAAGAATTTTTGAAATCGGTCCAGTAGTTTCGGAGCCTATTCAATGCAAACAAACAAACAAACAATGAAATCTTTCCTCTTTATAATATTAGTATAGAAGTATAGAAAATGGTACACAAGTGATTTTTTTGCGTGGCATGCGTTCTTATTTAATTTCTTTTTTATTTATCGTTGTAAATATATTCGTTGTTTTTTAGGCATAGGTTGGAAAGCTGATCTGTTTGTTGTGCCGTGCCGAATCGTCGTTAGGTATTTGTCTCGATCCTTTTTTTATCCTTGGGCGTGGCACTTCACTTATTCTCGTTTTCGACGACGACGATGCTCAACTCAACATTTTTTTTTGTGTAGGTTTTCATTTCTGTCTCTTCTTTTGCGCACTAACGATAATAACATTATTTTTACTGGGTTTTTGGTTTAAATTTAACATGTTTTGGTTTAAAATTAACTTTTTTTATCATAAATGCCTGTGCCTATGAATGAACTAACGTGTGGTGTGCGTGCGTGGAATGATCGTATCAACGGCCTTTTTAAAGGCCACTTTTGTCATACTCGAAATACACTGTTTATGTGAACCCAGTGATCTCAAGTATGGCAAGGGTGGTTAACATTTACCTGTAAGGATTGCAAACACGCTTCTCTTCCATTACTGCACGCATGAGTTTTCAAGAAAATAAGAAATGGGGTAAGCTTTTTGAATTTTTTTTTTGTTCCGGCTTTATATGCAAAAAAATCTCACGCCTCGCCACTGTACGTTAGTACTATTATATACTCTGTGGCTTAGCCACGCCTACAGGTTGGATGAATGCAGAAATATTTGTCGACGTGATGAAACATTTCATCAAGCATACTTCCGCCACTAAAGATAACCCAGCGCTATTGATAATGGATAATCATGAAAGCCATCTATCTTTAGAAGCACTGGACCTTGCTAAATCTTCTGGAGTAACTGTACTTACATTGCCGCCTCATACCACCGCAAAACTTCAACCAGAAGACGTTGGCCTAAATGGTCCCTTCAAAACATATTATAACTGCCATAGATTCCTGGCTTTTGCGAAATCCAGGCTAAGCAGTTACTATCTACCACATTGCCGAATTTGTGGGACAGGCGTATTTGAAATCAATACACCCGTTAACATCACAAATGCTTTAAAAAAATGTGGTATTCATCCATTTGAAGAGTCAATTTTTACGGATGAAAATTTTTTGCCTAGTTCTGTCACTGATGGAACAGACCCAGGCACTGGAAATAACGGAAATAATTTGGAGACAGAAACAATGGAATTGATCCAAACTTTCCCTTCAATTTCAGATGAATCAGTTGCATCACATATAATTCCTGATCTTCCAACAGCAAACGCTGAATCACAACCAACTCAGGGCAACGAGACATCTCCCCAACCAATGACGGCTAATAGTCCGCAAACAGGACCTTCTAAAGCATTTATCACACCGCAAATGTTAAGACCTCCACTAATAGCGGGCCCACGAAAAAACATTAGGAAACGCCGAGCTTTAGGAAAAACTATGGTTGCAACTGATACCCCTGAAAAGGAGGAAATTGCAAAAAGGAAGAGCAAGAAGAAGAGGGTGAAAAAAGGAAATTTGATTGAAGACAAGAAAAAAATAAGGCTCCACAAAATGCTTCTCCTGACGATACTAGCGAAGATTTCAGGCAAGTGGGGAGTCTTCTGCAGGTGAAACGTTGGCCAGTGATACCGACGAAGATGAAATAATTATCGATGATAACTTTCCACCTCTATCAAGAAACCCAAAAGTGAGGGATTATGTGATTGTGTTGATCGAAACAGAAAGGAAGAAAAAATACCACTATGTAGCTAAGATCGTGGAAGAAGTTTGTGATGTAAATGGCATTTTAGTATTTCGTTTCCTATTTAAAGCTAAAAAGTAAAGTATATTACAAGTTTGCTGAACCTATCGAACCTAATTTATACAAGAATTTTATGTTTTGTTTCCATTTTTAATGACAAGTAAGAGATTTTTATTTGTAAAATTACATTCTCATCTACAAGTTGAGATTTTAGGCTGAAACTGTGTGATTAATGACTGACTGTTTAATAGATCTCTATTTAGAATTACTTTTGCCATGTTTAAGAGTTTATATTACTTAATTATGATTATTTATATTACTTAACAATGTTCAAAAATTGTGATATAATTACTAAAACTAAGATATTTTTTAGGTTCATAGAAGTCCAAGACTAAAATTTTCATGTGATGTGGAATATTGTGATGATTATGTTGGTTTCACATTAGCAGAGACTTATTGAGGTATAATTTTTTAGTGGTTCATTGTCAGCTACCTTACCCTAAAGTACAAAAATCGTGACAAAAAAAGCAGAAACTGGGCTAGAAAATGTCGCGGCAAGGGATTTTTTTCGTGTTGTTTTAATTGGGTCCAATGTTTTCTTCTTTTCTAGAAGTTTCTAGGCTCCACAAAATCAAAGCTTCTTCGAAAGATAAACTTTCTAGCGACATGTTGCACATACAAAAACATGGATGAAAACAGAAGCCCTATGTTGGCTCCAGTAGAATCGTCGCTGCTGGCCACCGAGTCATACAGCAGACCCGGGGCGAGGGCCTAGTCAAGTCAGCGATAGTTGTGTTGAACTATAAAAACCTATAATTACCGGTTCTTATTAACAAACCGATTATGAACACAAAACAAGTATCCGAGTCTTGGACATGTATCCGAACACCACAGAAATAGGAAACAAATGGAAATGCGGTATTCTACTATAGATACATTTGTTATACAAATATGTGTGAAATCGACATAAAAACCAAAAAACACATATGGTCTCTTTCTTTCTAAGGTGACTTGGCGTAGGTATGAAGAAAGAGATGGCATGACATTTGTTTGTTTTTTTTTTTTTTTTTTTTTTTTTTTATTAAATGGCGTCATTTGTTTGTTCTATGCTCGGAAATATTTTGACATAACGAGTAGACAGCATTTCCGGCTGCCGCTTGTGACAGAGGCTCTAGGTACTTGAGCTGTCAAGTGAACGATAACTGCGCAGTTTTTAGTGTTTTACAGCGATTTTTAAATACTATTCCATTTGGTTTTGTGTTGTGGATATCTATTAATAAAAACGCAATATGGCTCCGTGTTCCATAAAAGGGTGTGCTTCACGAAAAACGAAAAATCAACCGAATTTAACTTCTCATAGGTTAGTAACAGTTTTTTCATCAAATAGTGTCATTAGATTGTAATATTTACTCAGTGATAGTTAATTTTGGTAAGCTTTTGTCGCTGCCATCATAGAAATGCAGATTTTTCTCCATTTATCGTTGTATTTTTGATTTGGTTGAATTCAGTACAATTGTCATTCTTCATTAGTGTTGTGCTGAATATCGACATAAGTAGAACTAAAATAACTCCCATGTTTTCTGACCGATGTATGTTCTAATTTGACAGATTCCCTAGAATTTTCTTGCTCAGAATCAAGAGCGCTATTGACTTTGATGACTAAAAAAAATGTCCCCAATTTCCCATTCCTTTTTTTTGGTTTCATATTTGTGTCGAGCCTTGTAAACTGTACGAAAAAAATACACAAAAATAACTGTACGGTACACTTTTTTAGGGTTCCGTGCCCAAAGGCTAAAAACGGGACCCTATTACTGAGACTTCGCTATCCGTCCATCTGTCCGTCTGTCACCAGGCTGTATCTCATAAACCGTGATAGCTAGACGGTTGAAATTTTCACAAATGATGTATTTCAGTTGCCGCTATAACAACAAATACTAAAAAACAGAATAAAATAAAAATTTAACCTTTTGACCGCCAGCGTCGGCTATAGACGACAGTACGGTAATACAAAATTAAACCTACCCGCATCCGCATAAGAATCAATTTTGTTCCAAACAAAAACGATGCGTGGCGGTCAAAAGGTAAGGGAGCTCCCATACAAAAAACGTGTTTTTTTAATGCTCGATTTTGATAACGGCAACAGGTAGACGCTTGAAATATTTACAGAATATTTAGTTATATATTCGCTTTAAAAATAAAATTAAAATAAAACAAATATTTAAGGGGGCTCCGTACAACAGACATGATTTTTTTCCGTTTTTATAGATAATGGTACGGAATCCTTTGTGCGCGAGTCCAACTCGCACTTGGCCGGATTTTCTTTATGAAAATGAATAGTATGTACTTGTGATTTTGAATAAATAGACCCCAACTTTTTCTCCTGTTAAAAAAAGTAAATGACACACATTACTTACAATCCAAAATGCAATTGTGAAAAATTCTTGTATTATTTTTGTTGTTTTACAAATAAAGGGCATTTCATACTTTGTTATACTTGTTATTTTATTTAGTCAGCACAAAGTTATCACACACTACTTAATTCCTGCAAGTTTTTGAAATAAGCGCGTTCGGTTTTATTGTACATTTTGCAGTTGATTTTCACAATTTTTTTTATGATTTGGTATTTTGACCATACCTAAAAGACTTTGTGAATAGACATTGCAAACTTGTATGTTGGTTTTTAATTATTTTTTTACATACCTTTTGAACTATTAATTTTGAGATACCTTTACCCCTTATAATTTCCAAAGGAATATAACATTATAAATTTTCCTGTGTAACGAATATGCCATAACCGAAGTAATTATGAACAAAGCTAATTTCAAACTAACTTTTCCACTAAGAAACTCGAATATTACCATTGCTGCTTGAAATGTCCGCTAACCGTTCAAGTATCGATATCGACTATTTTGGTTTCGATGTCACAACCCTTGAGCGCCATTGTTTGTGACAACTTTAGGTATACACGCATGAATTGTAGGTATCACAGGTCCATTGGTATAGGTCTATGGAACACAGGTTTGTTCCGTTCAAAATATTGTCTATGGTAGAGGAATCACCCGATATCCTGTTTTAATACATTACTAACTTCACGATATTGAAATATGTCAGTTTTGCTTGCGAATTCTTTGGAGTTGACAGTTTGACACAATTTTTTGCGAGAAAATGCCTAAAGAAAAAGGTAAATCAGTTACTCGAAATTATTTTGAGAAGATTGACAATGTCAGTGCAAATTGTAAGCTGTGCGCTAAAGTAATCAAAGTTTGAGGAGGAACTTCGAACATGTTAGGACATTTGAAGAGAAATCACCCTCAGGCTATAGTGGAGGTGGATCGAGTTCAAGTTGAAGTGGGTGATCAATCAGGCGACACGCAGGGAACGTCTACTGGCACAATACAGAAAAAAACAACGGATGCTCCGCGCCCCATATTTCAGACTACTCTAAAAACCGTACTCTATTGTTGAAGATAAGGGTTTTAAGAAGTTCGTAGAAGCTCTTAATCTAAGCTACAATTTACCAAGTAGACAGAAGATCAGGTATGATCTAATGCCAGAACTTTACAAGTGTGCAAAGAAACAGCTTGCTAACATGCTTGAAAATATTAACAATGTAGATAATTCCACACTTTTACAAATTTTGCAAACGCAATCAACTGAATTTTAATGACTCGCGAGAACAACCCATAACCAAGTTCACAACAAAATCAGAGGGAAACTGGGAACCTCTATCAGGTGAGACTTAAGTTTTTATTGCCATGTCTGAGTCCCCGGGCTGGATTAAAAGTCCAAAATGTTTCTACCTTCTGAGTTTTGGCTGTTTTGATTTATTTAAAAATAGCGTAGCGTCAGAATTTTTATTTTTGATTTGTAGATTAACCTACCATTTTATTTGTGTACTTTCACACAACAACAAAAACTATTGCCATGTGTCAGTAAATCCTATTTAACAAAATATATTACACCAATTTCAACAACTCCTTCTTTCTTTACACCAAAAAATGATAGATGCAAATGCAAAGTTTATGTTTCCTATGAAAATAGCAGCAAAGCGGAGGAAGCCAATATGCAATAGAATTTTGATATCCATCATAAGGATAAAGAGTTAGAGCTGAAAAAAAAATAGGCAAGAACAAAGTTAGTCCAAATTATACTGTAGCCTGTTATGACTTACAAGCAGCTTTTACAACACCAAGAGCCAATTATAATTTAAGTGTTTCTGAATTGGTAACTGGATTAACGGCTTGTTATGCACTTATGGCACAAGGGACAAGGACATTGGGGAGTAACTGAAATAGGATTGTGTTTTGGTACCTAGAAAAGAAATATCTAATTGTAGATTCTGACAATCTGGATATATAGTGTTCTATTTGGGCAACTGTTGCGGCCATCAAAATAACAAATTCGTGATTGCCATCATATCATATCTATGCCATCAACAAGCTTAATATCAATAGCATAACTCACAAGTTCCTTATCAAAGGACATACACAGAATGAGGGTGATGCTGTCCATCCAACCATAGAAAAATCTATTAAAGTCCTTAAAATACAACTTTAATTTATTACCCTCAAGAATATGTCACCCCAATTACAATAATAAATCCAACATATTCTCCAGTTAAGGTACTTTGTGAAGAATACAGACATGTGGAAAGAAAAAGTGGCAGTCTTTGACCAGCAGTCAAACACCTAATAAAATAATAAAAAAAAATTAAAGAACAAGCAAAATATGCCGAACTAGATAGCAGGAATGTCTTTTGTGAAACAAAACCAACACACCACGGTTGCATTATTAACATTGCTGTAATGAACTATTTGCTGGGTTCATTATTTTGGTTTGACACCACAAAAGCCTTTGTAAGTGTCAATTTTCAACAAACATGGGATGGGCTAATTTTTTCCCACATTTTTCAATCACTCAAGTCAACCAAGCCTAACGATACAAAAACGTTGCTTAGGTCAGTTGAGAAACTTTGGAAACACATATTTCTAACCTATGAATTAAAATTACCATGAGACACCAACAATTATTAAAATAAGTTCCACAAACCCAACCCTTTGTTAGTGCATGTCAATCTTTACATATGATATAAAGGATATGGCATCACTATGTAGGATTGTTACTATGCAGAAAAACCAGGTCTTATAGCTGTCACAATTGGTCTGATCCCCTTGCATGTGCCTCTATGTACGGTCCCTGTACCTCATTTCTCTTCCTGTTTTCTAATCTGGCTTTGATACTGTATTTCCCGATAATCAGTGTTTGTAAAGTTACCTTATATACCTTTTCTCATTTACTCGCCCTGCCACGAATCTACTCTGCCTATATAATGATCTTCACCTCTACACCCTTAACGTTTACGGCAAGTTACCCGTTCGATTCAACCTTGAAACAGAACCGAGGTTAGATTCGAAAGACTGGCATATCTCGATTAAGTACTAATATGCGAGTGACCCGTAAAACTCATTTCATATTTTTAACACAAACTTGTCCATCACAATAAACAAAAGAACACGTGTCTAAAACAAGCACTGCACAATTGATTCACAATGTAATAAAGATGTCTTTTTGGAGAAAGTAACCTGAGAAACAGAAATGCTAGGAACTACAATCAATTAACAATCCTTTTGTACTGAAAAGCCAATCCAACAACGGGAAAAACGATGCTCGAATCGAGAGTAGGATTCGAGAGCAATAGATAAACACCAAACCAAACCTAAGTAGAATAAAAAAAAAAGCAAAGTACAGATATGAAGTAGATTAACAAACAGAAGTTGACTGATAACTAACTTGACAGTCTTGACACTGACACTTAACCTTAGACTAAGGATATGGCTAGACACGTCATATTTAAGACGAAATATAACCATCGGTATTCTCTCTCGTTCTAAAAGAAAACATCATCTGCAAATAGAGACAGATATACGTTTGTCGGTATTGGCTTTCAATTCAATGAAGCCAGTTTACTATAGTGTATTTATAAGTCGATATATATATCCTAGAGATGTGCTACTTTTATATCGATAAACTTTAGCTGTCAAATCGTGTCATAATTTGAAGGACCAAATTGGATTCGAAAAATTACTCACAAGCATACTATTCAGCATTTTAATGATTCTTTTTATACTCTTTTCCTTTAGTTCTAAAATTACGAAAAGCAGTTTGATATTGGAATGAGTAGTAGTAGTTGTAAGTTGTAAAATAAGAGTCTGCGAGTTTAAAAATAAGCATACTGAGGCGCTCTTGGCTGGTGGCGGGGCGGTGCGGACTAGTCAAATCTAATAACGACAAACTCGAAAAACGATACAGAATTATTAACAAAAACAACAACAAAAACAAAACGCAAATTAACCTCCCCGAGCCTTACCGCCAGCCATCTGCCGATCGCCTAAAATGACCCAAATAATACGTGCAACGTACAATTTTTGTAACGAGACCATACTTAGGTCCCGATAAAGCGTATCAATCTTCAATCTAATATATAAAAATCTCGTGTCACGGTGTTTGTTATCGAACTCCTCCGAAACGGCTTGACCGATCTTTATGAAACTTTTGCTCTATATTCGGCAGGTCTGAGAATAGGTCGTAGGCTATTTTTTATACCCCTATTGTCCGCAGACGGAGTCGCGGGCAACAGCTAGTTATTTATATTTATTTGTATATTTATGTACGAGTAGTATAATGGATATAAGGGGAAAAGTAAAACGACAATTATGAAATAATAATTATGATTTTATTTTACGTAGTTTTATTATTTATTGACCACTAAATAAAACCATTCTTTTATTTCTCAAAAAAACAGAATACATTTTTGATTATTTTTCTGCCAAACTTTCATAAATCAGGATCTTTAGGTAACCTGAGAACAATACACATCAACAATTAGCATTATATTAGCCATAATACAACTTAATTAGTTTTTCTTGTAGTGCTTCTCAGAGCCTATAAAAAGTTTAACTAAAATATATATTAATTTTAAATAAAAGTGACAAAAGCTGAACCTGAAATACAATGATGATGACATACAATATCGAATTATTTAACCACATCCCTATTATCAAATTTTACGTAGAGGTAACGCCACCAGAGTTGAGGCCACGCACACAACCACATCTCATGTAATGACAGCGGGATTTTGACGTTGTGTTGACGTTTAACGACAACACAACGTCAAAATCCCGCTGTCATTACAAGAGATGTGGTTGTGTGCGTGGCCTCAACTCTGGTGGCGTTACCTATACATGAACTGTCATAACCCGAACAGAGAACAGAGATGTCATGGCCTGAACAGATGTTTTGTTGTTCATTATTTTAATAGATATTTGGCCTGACGTGATCTTTATGACTTCACAATATTTAGAACGGCAATTTATTTATTGAGAACAGATCATATAATCTAAACATTGCGCAATAAGTTCATAATGATAGTCGATAACTTACCGATGGAAAGATATTCTTTGGTCACTTTCTGTTAATACACCCATTCTACTCTTGCAACCGATAGCCACACAATCCATGGTTATAGTGATATGAAATTAACTAAATTTCACTCTTCAAAATGGCATAAAACACATAAAAACAAGGGAAAACTGATAACAACGTTTGGTATCCAGCTGGCTACCACGACGACTCAGAATTTGACACACTGACGTTTAAGATGGCGGTGTTTGTCTATGCTTCACTCTTTTTTTTTCGCAGTGAGATTTTGCATGTGCTAGAAAGAGACACATGACGGTTTTTTGTTCGTCTTAAATAGACTTGGTCTAGCCATATCCTTAGTCTAAGACACTTAGCAGCAAGAATATTAAAAAAAATGGATTCTGCATGACGTTCATTCCTTTGAAGCCAGAAAAAATGACCTTGAATTACGTCACGCCGATCTTGCATCTCTTTCTTTAGGGTGTCCATAATTAAGCATACATTAGGAATATCCCGCGGAATTTGACATACTTTTATGCAACAGATTGATTTTGTAATTTATTAAATTCAACCAATTTCAATTCAATTCACTTTTTAGGGTTCCGTACCTCAAAAAGAAAAAACGGAACCCTTATAGGATCACTTTGTTGTCCGTTCGTCCGTCTGTCAAGACCCTTTTTCTCAGGAACGCGTGGAGGTGTCAAGCTGAAATTTAAATCAAATACTCAAGTCTACTGTACTGTCCCTTGGAGCTGTGAAAAATCAAACTTCTAACCCAACGCAATCAAAAGATATCTACAGCCATTTGCCGCAAATTTTCGACACTCGCACGCAAGGGATATTTCCCGTGAACTTAGAATCTTGACATTTGGTACGAAGCAAGGTCTTATAGCACAGATAAAGGAAAAATTGCAAGCATAAATTGCAAGCAGAAAGCATAATTTTTTTTGTCTGTCTGTCTATATCAGTAACCAATCTACAATGATCCCACACTGCGCACATTTTGCTTAGGAACAGGGGTCTGCTAAGACTGGATGTTCATAGATACATATAAATTTGTACGGAACCCTCGGTGCGCAAGTCCGACTCGCACTTGGCCGGTTTTGTTATTAAATTTTTATCCAACCGTTTTATCATGAAAGTGAACATCCATCCTCACAAACTCAAGTAAAAGTTACCTACCAATTTTTTTGTCAGTCGTCAATATAAGGTCCATTTCTGGTTGCATTTCTATGCCACTCTGCAGTTACTCGGCCTTACTGATATCCGGCAAAAGGTTACCTTTTACCTGAGAACGCTACAAATACTTACTGCAAAACATAAGGGAAGTATTTGTCAATGGAAAAAAATAATAAAATACTAGGACATTATAACAGTTTCTTTATTTTCTACACATGTGAGAATAATATTGTTTTGTACTGAGTAGGCGTCCCGGCCTTTCTGGGTCATAGTCATTATCTTCAGGCTTAAAATGCAAGCTGCAAATTGTCAAACGGTCTACACCTTTCCCTTTATCGGTACAATCGACAGCCAATTTTGCCTCCTTCTTTCATCTTTTGGAAAACTGCAATGTAAAATATTATTCATGTAAATTGTAAAGACACAAACAATAAACATGTTATTATATACTGTGATATGAATTATGAAGATTGAAACCGTACCAAGTTGATAGATTTAGCTCCATTCAATACGAATAAATACCATGCATGAAAAAGGATTGGTCACCCTAGTAGTAAAACCACACATTCTTCAATTTTTCATTTAAGGTCATGTTTAAATCCAAATAAACAAAATATACTTCTAACTTAACATTATAAACCTAATCGTGGGGTTTTTGAATAAAAACTAACAAAGCTTAGAAGCAAAATATAGGAAAATTGATTGCCACTAAGATTTATGAACATTTTCGTAAAATAAGTACTCACCTGTGAAGTTTTATGTCGGATTTCGGCCTCCAATTACTCCTACAATGCTTTACTATGCAATACATAGCGCATAACCCAAGTAAATCGACGAAAAACGTTTATTTAACGTAAAAATCCTCTGAAATGAGTGAATGACTTCTGACAATTCTGACGTGATTCTGACATATCGGCCATTTAGTGTTGCCATAGTACGCAGGAGGTGCATACCGGTGAAATGAGGATTTTGACTGGGTTCTTTTTTTTGTATAATACAAAGAAAACTAAGTAAATTTTATTGCAGAAAGTTTTATAACAAAAATATAAATTTCTGAACTAAAACAATTACTTTGCTCACCCGCGACCTTACAATAGTTACGTTTATGCAAGAAATGTGTGCTCATGCAGTTCCTCCACCTCCACACTGTACGAACACACACAAATCACATAAACCCAACCATCACCACCACCAAGCTACACTGACGCGTTTCGAACTCAACCAGAGCTCATCTTCGGAGTTAAAACAACCGTATGCTATGCTACCAAATGTTAAACTAACAAACCAAAACAAATGTTTTAACTTGTTACTGTAACTTCACAAGTACCCACTTTATTTTTCTTACTCTCAAACTACCCCACAAAAATTAACTTTTATTGACATATTATAAAACTACCTTGAAGTTTTGTTTATTTATATAAGACATTTTTTTATTAATACTAACTGTTCAAAATAGACCCAAGCCGCAGTAAAGGAGAAGAAACTAAATTTACCTGTTCATTAATAGTAGACCCCATAGTGTTGTACCTAATTATTTCCATGCATTCCAGAGCATCCAGACGCAACCCCTTGCCGCAATAATGTAACACTTCATAAGAATCTGAATCTGACAATGAATGATTTGATTCCAACAAATGTTTTGCAAAATTCGATCTATCTGGATGCTCATTCCTATATGCCGAAACATGCTTCGGCTAATAATAATAAGTAAATAAGTAATAGCATACGGTTGTTTTAACTCCGAAGATGAGCTCTGGTTGAGTTCGAAACGCGTCAGTGTAGCTTGGTGGTGGTGATGGTTGGGTTTATGTGATTTGTGTGTGTTCGTACAGTGTGGAGGTGGAGGAACTGCATGAGCACACATTTCTTGCATAAACGTAACTATTGTAAGGTCGCGGGTGAGCAAAGTAATTGTTTTAGTTCATTAATATGGACCTCCGCAAAGTAACGCCTGATTCAATAAATTATATAAATTTCTGTTGAAATTAGCTTAAAGTAAATTAATTAGGTGATGCCAGATAATTCCTATTTCTAAAAAAAATAAGGTTTTTTTATAAATAACCTGGCAATATATCACAGTGTTGAAAAGAGATAGAACATAGGAGCAAAGGTGAATGAACCTGGCTTCAACTCATAGTTCGGCTGGCAACATCCAGTTTTTTTTTAATATCCTTGCTTAGCAGCGAAGCGAGGCGAGCGGGAGCAGTGTTGCCAGATGCCAGAATACAAAAAGCGGGAGCTGCGCCTGCAAAACGCGGATTTTTAAATGAAAATGGGGATTTGCCCAGCAGTGGGACATATTATAGGCTAAAAAAAAGTCATCTTCATCCGCTTCCACGACATTAGCTATTATTAGCTTAGCATTAGCATTGATATATATTGGTCTGACCATCTGCCGATTATTATACAGTGTAATTTGAATAAAATGAATATAAAATGCAATAATAATATACGGACTTGTAACAGTATTATTTGGGGTGAAAGAAATGAAGAACAGATAAGACTATATCATAATTTATGTGATGAAAGCCTCAAAGACTTAAATTGTCCTCCTGAATTGAATGAATGTGCAGATAACTTATGTAATCAATGTAGTCATCATGTAGTGCTAGATAAAATGTACAGTAATATAACAAATATTTTGACATATGCGGCTAAGCAGAGTACTAAGCCAAAATGTAAGAGAAGGGGTGGTTATGTGATAGGGTGGAATAAATACGTCGCGGACGCTCACAGGACTGCCAGGGATAGCTTTCGGGATTGGATCTTTGCGGGAAGGCCGTCTCATGGGACCATTTATGACAAAATGTGTGAAAGTAGAAGGCGTTTCAAGGCCAAGCTTCGATGGTGCCAAGATAGACAGGAGCAAATTAAAAGTGACATATTAGCTTCCAACCATCAAGCAAAAGATTTTAGGGCTTTCTGGAAAAACACAAATAAATTCAATGTGGGGCCCGGAGTACCTGTGAGCGTTGGCGGGGTAAGTGATCAGAGGGACATTGCCAATAATTTTAAAAAACTTTTTCAGATACAATCGCCCATAGCTTCGTCCCAAGTTGAGATGAACGATGTTGAGACCATTGAAGGAGTGCCTAACATCACAATCACTGCTAAAGATGTAAGATCGATAATCAAAGATATGCAGCGAGGCAAGTCTCCTGGGCACGATGGGCTCAGCATCGAGCATCTTAAATACGCAGGTGTACATCTGCCGCGAGTGTTGGCAATGTTCTTCACACTATGTTTGAGGCACGCTTATCTTCCTGACCACCTAATGAGGACTATGGTAGTGCCTCTAGTTAAGAGCAGAGCGGGGGATGTTTCGGACATTGCAAACTACAGGCCAATCTCACTTGCTACCGTAATAGCGAAGGTGCTTGATGGTTTGCTTAATGACCACCTTATTAAAATAATTACAGTGCACGACGCCCAGTTTGGTTTCCGAGCGGGGCTGTCTACTGAGAGTGCCATATTATCATTAAAGCAAACTATCAAGTACTACACCGACAGGAATACACCAGTATATGGGTGTTTTCTGGACCTGTCTAAGGCATTTGACCTGGTTGTCTATGACCTGCTTTGGCAAAAATTAGAGCAGGAGGGAGTCTCCGCAGATTGTATAAATATACTGAAGTATTGGTACGGCAACCAGGTCAATCAAGTGAGATGGGCGGGGGTGATGTCTGATGAATACAAACTACAATGTGGGGTGAGACAGGGCGGTCTATCGTCTCCGGTTCTGTTCAATCTCTACGTCAATAAGCTGATTGAGGGGCTCAGTAACACTCATGTCGGATGTTTTATTGATGGCAAATGTGTTAATAACTTAAGCTATGCGGATGATATGGTGCTTTTGAGCCCCTCAATCAAGGGTATAAGAGATTTGGTCGGCATATGCGAGGGCTACGCGGGGCAGCACGGTCTAAGGTACAACTCCAAGAAGAGCGAAGTGGTAATTTTTAAAGCTCATAAATTTAACCCTTCAGTTGTGCCTTCGATTGTGCTGGGTGGGGTGGCTCTTGCTGTTGTGGACCAGTTCAAATACCTGGGCCACATCGTCACATACAACCTGAAGGACGATGTAGACGTGGAGAGGGAGAGGAGAGCGTTGGCGGTCAGGGGGAACATGATTGCTCGCAGGTTTGCTCGATGTACGAGGCAAGTTAAGATCACTTTGTTTAGAGCCTATTGCCAGGTATTCTACTCGAGCAGCCTGTGGGTGAGTCATACTAGGCGTGTATATAGTGCATTGAGAGTTCAATACAATAACATACTCAGAATGCTGTTGAGGATGCCGCGCCACTGTAGTGCGTCTGCTATGTTCGCCGAGGCGCACATAGACGACTTTTATGCAGTAAGACGAAAGAGAGTCGCCTCATTGCTGCGACGTGTGCGCGGCAGCAGCAACGGCATTCTGGGGATGTTTGCAGAACGTCTCGACTGCCCTATCACTAAACACTGGGTGGGGATCGTGACTGGACGGTTAAAATAAATAATACGTACCTACTTAATAATAATAAATAATGTATGCATGTATAAACTAACATAGTCTAGTAAATTTAAGTTTATGTATCTACTAACAAGTTTATGGGTCTTCTGGCCTGAAATAAAGGATTTTTAATTTTTTTTTTTTTTTTTTTTTTTTTTAGCGCAATAGCGCGCAAGTGTGAATAGTACAACTAGTGCTTCCGATGCGTCGTAAATGTTCGGCTGTTTCGTTCCTTCGATGTTTTGAACTAACAAGATTTCATATTTCTAAGGCTATAATTTGATTCGTTCTCTGTATTCTGTTTGGAAAGAAAAAGACGCTGATAGTTTTAAATTTTCACTAGGATTATTAATTAATTTTTAGCAAATTTTATTAAGATGTCATCATCATCATCATTTCAGCCGAAAGACGTCCACCGCTGAACATAGGCCTCCCCCAAGGCTCGCCAAACAGATCGGCCCTGCGCCATCCGCATCCAATGCGTTCCAGCTACCTTAACCAGGTCGTCGCTCCATCTTGTTGGAGGCCTACCTACACTGCGTCTTCCAGTCCGCGGACGCTACTCGAGAACCTTTCGGCCCCATCGGCCGTCAGTTCTACGGGCGATGTGCCCTGCCCACTGCCACTTAAGTCTAGCGATTCTTCGAGCTATGTCTGTGACTTTAGTTCTTGCGCGGATTTCATCATTTCTAATGCGATCCCGCAGAGAAACTCCAAGCATAGCCCTCTCCATCGCCCTCTGAGTGACCTTGAGCTTCCTTATAAGACCAATCGTGTGAATCGAAAGGTATCAAATTATTGGTGGAATAAAAAAACTTGTTTAGGAGGATCAAGTTTTAATTGTCAAATCATATCAAATAATGTTTTACACCAAAACTTGAGTTAATAAAACACAAATACAGTTAGAAATAAAATATTTGCACGTGTAACTAAAGCACACACGATTTACTGTATTTTTTGTATCAAGAAACTGTATTACAATTGAAATGCATTCAGAATACCATATAAAAAAACCTTTCTATGAAGTCCAACAACAAATTTAACAATAATAAACAATTTGATTCCACTTGTTTCATACTTACAACTAAATATAATATTGTAGTAGTAATATCAACTAATCTTAAGACCAGAGTTTGGACGGATAAAGAAACATAATACCTAAATTATATTACTGAAAAAAGATACTACCTTTTTAAGTAGTAAATCTGAGTCTACTGCGCTTGTTTTTCTCTACAAAACTCAAAAATATGCAAATAACGTCTACACAAAAGTTGTTGCATTAATATTACATAGTTATAAACTCATTCCATTTTTAGCTTCACTTGTTAATTTTATAGTTATGTGTACAGCCACTTTTTATTTAGCGTATTTTTAGGTTTTGGAATAACTAAACCGTTAAAAGGAGTCTTCGCCTGCGGGATACAGGTCTCTCCAGGTCCCCTTTGTAGTCATACCCCCCGCCCCTGTACCGCGCGTGAGAAGACTAATTTAAACAATTTAGCTATAATAACGACTAAGGATAAGGCGACGGACGCAAGGCACGTTTCACAAACATTGTTGTAGGTACTGTTAGCGTACATTCGATAGAGGTCACGAAGATACTCTATGGTATCAGTTTAAAATATTAAATTAAGAACAGATCTATCGAATGTCAGCTTTAAAAAAAGTGCATTTGTACATTGTTTCGGATTTGGGTCAAAATAGAATAAAAGTTGGTCTTAGTAGAAAACGTATGGTTTTTCATTGATAGGGCTCCTAAGATAAAGCGGAGGATCATAACTCGATCCTCACAGTACCTAAGGCACATTTTTTTGCTAGAAAATTGTAGAAATCTGGTTCTATTGCTTGGCCACGTAGCTGAACGATGTGAGACTAACATTTGGTAGTGTCAAATTTTTTCAAGGTGGTTATTACTGTAAGTGTATGAAGTGTATTGGTTGCAAAGGTTTCACTCTTACTGCCTTAACTCGCCATTTATTACATAAACCTCTAGGTTTCTTTTGTAGTGGCTTAATAATGTATAATACACCTATTTAACCACCCATTACAACAAATATCGAATAAGTCAAAAAAACAGTCTCCGAAGCCTTAACACAGAAGTTTAACACGGACGTTAAGCATGCATCCTTTTCGCACACGCTAATTGGTTTGAAAGAGATATACATATGCTATGTCCGCGACGAAATGGAGCTTTTGAAGCCTATTAACCAATACAGGTATTAAATGAGTCATCATTGACATACCAAGATTGCAGCCAAGCTCTAAAAGGGTTTCGAATTTTATAACAACATGAAAACGAAACATAAATATAGCATCCTATATTAATAATGTGATGGTCTTGTAACAAGCCTGGTGGGTTTATTTATTTTAGGAATGTATATTTACAATACTGCGTATAAACTTAGGACTAATTTATAAGTAGTCATGTTTATCATATTGCAACTAAACTTAACATTAAAATGTAAATATAAAATGAATTGCATACAAATATACAACAAGCGTTATATGTATAAAACATTCTCTCATATCAACACTTTGTGCTGGTAGTTATAATAATATTTACAATGTGTAGAATAATAATAATATGTATGGATAAAGAACTTGGTTCAAGGACAATATACACGTGATTTTATTGTAAAAATGTAAAATAAAAAATTATATACTCTTATTTAAATTTCCAATCAAGATTAGACTTGCCGCGATTTTATAATACTATGTAAAAAATAAGTAATCTAAAATTGTGTTCTGAGATATGCAGAGACTCATAATTAATTTAAAGGTGCTAAAATAAAACTATTCATGTCACAAAAGAGGTGTGCGATGTGTTTAGAAAATTGCTCATAAATATTTATATTATTTGTAAGGTCAAAGTAACTTTATCAAAACCAATTGAGATTTCTATCTCAATAGCAGTCTCCACTGAGCAAACTCCATTTTCGGCGCGATTTTGAACCTTGTGTCGAACAAAACTTTTCCTCATGCGCTAGCCTCGCGAGGCAGCTCGCTCAGTGGGGACCCATCTAATGCCTTTATTGCCTCGAGTCAAATTAAAACAAATGTATACAAATCACAATCCACTAAACATATACTACCAACTACATGTATGTTAACACGTTACTCCAGTCAGATAAGTAATGTGACATTGTAAACAGTCATCTTAGATATTGCAAGTGTTGCTGTAAGCAAATGTGACGCAGCTACAAATATTTTCCAAAATATACAAGATAGCGTAACTCCCACTATTATTTTTATTACAAGATGAATAAGGCATTTCGTGATTTCTTAAACTTTAAAAAACACATTTCTACGTCTTTCTGTACATATCTGAAAAATATCTTATATTATATGTTTGTAAAGAGTTCTTTAAAATTGGTCAATTGTTGTGAGATTCACATTGTATTATCTTATTTTATTATTTTTAATGATATAAAATGACTATGTTGATCCCCAAAGGTGATGAGAATTAAGAAGATTCTTTATATTTATAAACTTTATATACATTTTGTAACTGAATGAAGAGCAGAGCTGATAACTGGTTGGTGGCAAAGTGGATGATGGAATAAAATAACATACTTTTTATTAACTTTTAGTACTTTTTTCGGTCAATCTAAAATTAGATTAAATATCAACTAATTTAAGATGAACCAAACGAAAAAAGTACTAAAAAACCGGTTGTCTGTAAAGTCGGTTTATGGACGATAGTTTAACACATTCGCTGCCACGTATTGCTACGCGCTACGCTCGTAGCCCGTAGCAGCGTTTTCCCGCTTTGTAGCGAAAAGTGCCTACGAACGGAGAACTCCACTGTGGCGTTCCCGGCACTGAATGTGTTAACGTGACAACGTCATAACATAACAACACTTTCATCATCATCATCTTGAAAACGGTGCATCCTACGGCAAAATCAATTAAAAATTAAAAATTACCTGAGCGCTAGTACTAAGATTGTACATCCTGGCGCGCGCTGCTCTCTTGTACATCCTGGCGTTCACTGCTCTCTTGTACGGGACATGTACGAACGTGTATGTTACATTGCGTCATCCTTTTACGTGCGTGCAGCCGGCGTTCATTGATTTATTAGACGTCGTCACGTCAAAACTTAATAAAATACAACACACATCATTATCATCGTACTCCACTTGGCCATCAACCAGTATCAGAATTGCTCATCATTAAGTTACATACTGTAGTAATGCCTGAAAAGTTTCTGCTCATAGCATAACTGGCTAAAGTTTAAGAACCATGTCTTCATATTATGGAAAATCAGACATAAAAAGCGATATGTTTTTTGGGCGGATCAGATTTAGCAATTTATCTCGTCGCTTTTGGTCACTTCAACGTGCCTTTTGTTTCTACTCAATTTACCTACTTAACACATTTCCCTTAAATTAATGTTCGCATATACATGTTCAGTGCTTAAGCTACGTATAATCGCTGTGAACTGTCTTGAAGATTTTCTCTAACTCACATTTTCACAGAGGTGTCATTTAGTACATACAACCATGTTGAAGCACAGTACTACACACCCAGTAAGTAATCAAATCACAAATAAGTTTTGTTAAAATACAAATATATAATAATAGTTTTACACCGGGCTTTAACTTTAACGTATGTACCAAATTTTAAGTTCAAGTCTTTCCGACCTCAGCCAACAAACAAAGAAACAAATAAATAGGTGAAGAAATATACGAAGTGCAGTAAAATAAAAGATTTTAAAAACGCATCGAATTGGCTACATAGTTACTCGTTAAGTCAACTTAAGTCTTGAGCGTTGTTTATAACTTTACTTTCTGGATTTAATCGTATCAAAGAATAACAATTGTACAGAGATGAGAGCTGTAAAAAGTGAGTTATAGTAAGTACAGGATATTCACAAACGATCACTATCGCGGTCAACTGATATCGCTTTAAAGCCGGCGCAGACCAATGCGTGTGCGTGTCACGACACGCACCAGTTGTACCTAATAAATGAAAGTGTAAGAAATATGGCGCACATGGTGTGCCATTTTTCTTACAGTTTCATTCATTTCAACTAGTGCGTGACACGCAGACGCATCGGGTCTGCGCCGGCCTTTAGTTTCCACGTCGTATTCGAACTAAACTTTCACAAAACAGACGAACGGCAAACCAACATATACACATAATTTTTAGTTAAATTGTATCTAAGCACTATACCTCAGTGCTGTGCGTCTGTATACGCACTTTCTTCTGACTGCCGTTTCTGTTGAGGGTAGGTGAATGGCCTGAGTAGCCCGGGTTGTGTATGCCCAAGCCTCCTGGTTCGCCCTCCCTGGGGCGTGGTTTCTTTAGTGAGGAGCGGAGGGGTGATCTGGTGATTGTGCTAGCGTCGGACATGCCTGTGAGTGTCGTGGCTGTCGTGTTCATAGAAGCTACGCTGCCGTGGCCGTTCGTGCTGTACGGTTTGCCGGATGCGTCTGTCATCGATATGCCTAGAATCAGGAGAATTTTCTGTTATTTACAAAAGAAGCTAGAATATGGAAGATTGTGTGAGGGCAGCGATGGTAAAAATAATTACCCATTCAATGTAAGAAGCAGGCTACCTACAATTAGGAGCATTCTAATAAAAAAACAAAGTCAAACCTTAAGTCTATAATTTTGCTTTGTATAATTAATTCAATTGTTCAAATTTAATAAATTATATTTTTTAACAGCAAATACTAATAAAGCAAAGACATGTTTTCAATTTATTTAAGAATGCCGTGTTCTTGTAGATTAAAATATCTACTAAACTTGGCACTTTGACACCTATCTAAGTAGATCTCAATTCTTTTGCAACGAAATCGACAAACACGCATATTCATAAAGTTTAATTTGGCTCCCATTTTCGTTGGGATTAAATACTAGTATATCAAATAAATTGTACACTGGACCATAACGGGTTTATGACTATACTAAATACCCCGTGGAGCGTCCGGCTCTAAAAATCCTAACCAGGTGTGCGCACAGGACGCTCGACGGGATACTGGCTAGTGCTAGTTAAAGTGAGCTAAACAATCTAGTGACGTACCGCGGCCCTCCTTGAAGCCGGGGTTGTTGATGGTGGTCGCATTGTCCCCGAGGGGATCGGTGGGGTCGCCGCCGGAGCGCCGCGAGAACAGAGCGTCGTACACCGACATTATGAACAGCAGCGAGTTTATCACTATGCACACTATCTGAAATGACATGAAGAATACATTTGATTGAAACGAGTCTATAATGACTATTTTAAGTCATAATGTATCATTAGTCATAATCAACGTTAGTCATACAGTGATTTATTTCTGAAACAATTTGTTTTTCGGAATTGTTATAAAACAAACCTAACCTAACCTACTATAAGATGCAAGCATTCTATAAGATGGCATTTAAAAAAGTCCTGAAAAAAATACCGTTTCAAAAATAAATCACTGTATGACTAACGTTGATTATGTTATGACTAATGATACATTATGACTTAAAATTTTATGGGAGAAAATGGGCACCGGATTGAAACACATATCCTTTCCACATATTGATGTGACTATCGTCAAGGGGGTTTCACTCCGCAGTTTATACTCAACGCCGTATATACAGGATTATTTGTAATTCACTAGCATCCTTTTAACCCTAAACTCCTACCACTTAAACAAATGTTTTTTGTTTTACGGCTTTTGTCATAACTTAATATTTTTGGTGTAATAACGTTTTGAAAATTTGATTCTGCCTCTTATTTTTACGATACTCTGTGTATTTGTATGGGAAAAAAAGTGCTTCATTTTAAAAAGTCGTAAAACAAAAACATTTGTTTGAGTGATAGGAATTCAGGGTTAATAGGATGTCAGTGAATTAAAAATAACCCTGTAGATTCCAAAAAAGTTACCAAAGATGGCCGAACGTATCTGACACAAATGTCATTGTCATTGTGACCTTCCAGATGTAACCAATCCATGCACATTAATAAAAAATAGTCATAATATTTTGTTGTTATTTAAGATTATCCCAAGTTTTTGATGTTTCCTTTAAGTATACCTACGCATACCGTATTGTGTACAATGTGTGTTGCACATGAATACCTTGGTTTTGAACTATCCATGTGCCAAAATTTATCACAATCAATTGACTTGAATTGACACTCATATGACTTCTAGGACACTTCCTTGATGGAGAAGGAGGAAGATTCTCGTCCCTGTGAGAGGGACCTGAGGCCGTATTGTCTAACGCTTCTGACCCTTGCCTTCGCTTTTACCATCTCTTTCTGTCATCAACTTATACCGTTTGACAGAAAGAAATAGTGATTACGAAGGTAAGCGTCAGAAGCGTCAGACAATAAGCCTGCAGGTACCGGTTCCATGTTACTTGCGTAAATGCAAAACCCACGAACAAAATATAATAACAAAACTTAACAGGAAACAAAAACACAACAACGAAAATTATCACGAGTACAGAAAGCATTCGATCAATCCAACCTTCAGATGGCGAATGAAGTGACAATGGTGGCCCTGTGGTCGCCATGTTTACCATAAAGTTTGACATACGTGATTTGTTGTCAACATTTCTATGTGCATATCAAAAATATTTGTAAATAGTATATAGGTACGCAAATTATAACATTAATAGTATCTAAATGTTGTTTAAACCTGAAGTATTACCACTGTAATATGAACTTTTCTTCTACAAAACAGTTTCAACCTGTAGGTAAAATTAATATTGATATTAAATTATTTATTTATGCGGTTGCATTTAATTTTAACTTTACAATTATATACAGGGTTATTTTTAATTCACTGACATCCTCTTAACCCTGAATTCCTTTCACTCAAAAAAATGTTTTTTGTTTCACGACTTTTATAATGAAGCACTTTTTTTCCTATACAAATACACAGAGTATCGTAAAAATAAGAGGAAATCTCAAATTTTCAAAACGTTATTACACCAAAAATATTAAGTTATGACAAAAGCCGTAAAATAAAAAACATTTGTCTAAGTGGTAGGAGTTTAGGGTTAAAAGGATGCTAGTGAATTACAAATAACCCTGTATAAATAAATTACTTATGTATTATATTTAGAAAAGTTAAAACTTAACGATGCAAAACTTTTTCATTTTATTGGCAACACACTGGTAGTTTTTTTGGAATCTATATACGGCGTTGAGTTTAGGTATGTTCGGCCGGCGCGCCTCCCGGGCAGGCGTATGGCAGTGCAGTAGGTGGTCGCTCGGCTTTCGGCTAGCCGCGCCGCGCGTAATTAAACATCTTTGCAACAAACAATGACTTCTAAACGATCTTATAATACAGGATTATTTGTAATTCACTAGCATCCTTTTAACCCTAAACTCCTACCACTTAAACAAATGTTTTTTGTTTTACGGCTTTTGTCATAACTTAATATTTTTGGTGTAATAACGTTTTAAAAATTTGATTCTGCCTCTTATTTTTACGATACTCTGTGTATTTGTATGGGAAAAAAAGTGCTTCATTTTAAAAAGTCGTAAAACAAAAAACATTTGTTTGAGTGATAGGAATTCAGGGTTAAAAGGATGGCAGTGAATTAAAAATAACCCTGTATAATCCGTATAAAAGATACTGTTGCGTTTTAAGTTAGTTTACTGAATTATTACACACTGTTATCTTTCTTGATTTATTTACCTACCTAAATATCGGAGAGTGGGAACCCTGTGCTCTTGGTTTCGGGTCAGCGGTGCCCAACGGAATATGAACGCTCGTATCACACGATAAGTTTCAATTTCGCGTGCAAGCAGTTAACGGTCGTAAGAGTAGGCACTAGGCAAATTTTTATACCCAAAGTTTACTTTTTCTCGAGAGCTATCCTTCTGTATGCTAGTACTTTTAGTTATCTGTGCTATCGTTAGCAGAATTTTATTAATTAACACATTCTCTTGTCGGGTGTCCCCAATGTGGGGTCGTGAAGTTTTATTTTAGGAGTCCGTCCTTCGCCTATGGGCTCACAACTGTAAAGACGACTTCAAAGTGAAAGCACACCTAGACGTATGACTTTGTCAAATCATTATGTATGGGGACAAACGTGTTAAAGATACAGCTACATGTGATGGTAGGAGAACTGATGGCCATTGGGCCTAACGAGTTATTGACAGGGGGCCATGTACCGGAAGACGCAGCGTGGGTAGACCCCCCCCCCCACATGGTGGACTGATGACCTGATAAAGGTCCCAGAAGTCCGATGAATGCGGGCGGCGCGAAACCGGCCAGTGTGACGAACTTTGAAATGGCCAGTGTGATATAGAATAGAATAAGAATATTTTATTAACCTTTTCGACACCAACGACACATATATCAGCACCGCAGGTTCTACGCCAACGACAGATATATCAGTCACGGCGTGCAGAGCGATATCTACCCACATGCATTTCTGTAGGGTTCAACTTCGCGTTTGCCATTCCGATGTCATGGCGTATGAGTGAGAGCTGTTGTATTGTATTGTATACACAATGTTACTTAAATGATAATCTATGTGACAGTATAGCGGCCTTCGCACTAGAATTGGGTCTGTATTGCGAGTGCCAATATACATGTGGACTTCTTTCGGCTGATGATGGTGATGCTGAACGACAGGCAATTGCAAGGGACTGAGCGAGCTGCGTTGTGATAAATAGTCATGATCACGACTTACCTGGACATAAAAAGCCTCTCCTCTCGTGACGTAAAAACCTCGGTCATCGCCCTGGACCGCGAAGAGTCCGGCTGCTGCTATAGACAGCAACGCTGGAATAAAATATAGTAACTTTGAATGTTTTATTTAGACTCGTTAACCTGGAATATACGGTTCGGTCTGAGATCTTTTCCATATCACATAGCATAGCCGACTGAGTAGTATAGTCGACCAAGTAAGTGCTTTACCATTTTTTGTGACGGTTCCTACAGCTGAATAAAAACAATAAGGCTGTCACATTGAATTGTAAGTAAGTGAAATTAATGTTTTAAGCCAAACTGACATTGAACCTAAGGTAAAGGAATTCCTTGGTCGAATATACTATTCTATTGTAGTAGTAGTCTCAGAATGTAAATCAAATAAAATGCCACAATCATGGGGCAGACTGGCACTAATCGACGCTTATAGTGGCACATTGTGGTAGTTGCACAGAAGTAATAAAAAGAAGAATAATAATGTGACCGCACATATGGCCAAAAAGCCATTATGTATTGTCCCAGCTCAGTCTGTAAGGAATTTAACCGCGGCAAAAATGGATTATTCTCATTGCAGTGTAGAAATGTTGGTTCAAAAAGGATTAAGTTTCATTGGTGAGTACCGTAATCTATTTAATAACCCAAGAAAACACGAAAACAGTGCTTATTGATAGCGGCAGAGGTTTTCAGTGGCTAAATCGATTGTGGAACGAAACAGACATTTCTATTGCACGTTTTATTAGTTCTGTGGTAGCTAGGTCATAAAGGGAGTTGAGTTTAGGTTATACTCAGCTTAAAAAGAAAGCGAGGTGCTTGGTAGTTTATGGTGCGATGTGTTCAACGAAATGTATGGTGCCATGGGGAGAGGTCCCCCCGGCGTTTCCCTCGAAGCCCGAGTAAGAATGCTTGACAACTTAGTATTTAGTGTGCCGGGTCTTTGTGTGAAAAATGCGAATATCTATGCTCGAGTCTTGGATGTTTAATATGTAGTATGTATTTATCTATATAAGTATGTTTATCCGTTGTCTAGTACCCATAGTACAAGCTTTTCTTAGTTTGGGACTAGGTCAATTGGTTTCAATCTCAATCGTCCCCGTCCCATGATTATTTATTTATTTGATTATTTAGTAGATTTTCAAGTAATATTCCGTGGCTTAGGCCCACCCTTCTTCGAAAAAATACTGGTTTTAGTAGCCGGTGGTTTTTGTTAGCGGTTTAGTTGAAATCAATATCTTTGGAAATAAGCAGGAGGATAATGGCCGCTAACAGGTGCTACTTCGGCCTGCTAAGATACTTTCGCTCGAAACTTCTTCCAAGAAGCCTAAAACTGCTTCTGTATAAAACCTTATTAAGGCCTATTCTCACCTACGGTTCTGAATGTTGGGTACTGAGCAAAAAGGACGAAAATTCCTTGTTGGTATTTGAGCGTAAAATACTTAGGCGCATTTTCGGAGCTGTGATGGAGGATGGGAGATGGCGGACGCGTTATAACCACGAGCTATACCAAATGTACGATGAGCCGAACGTCATTAAGGCCATAAAGATAGAACGCCTGCGATGGGCAGGGCACGTAGTGCGGATGGAAGAGGCCAGAGTACCTAAACGCCTTCTGGAAGGTCGGCCGGAAGGCCGCAGAAATAGAGGCAGGCCCAAGCTCAGATGGTTGGACGGCGTCGAACAGGACACCAAGAAACTGGGGGTGATAAGTTGGAGAAGGGAGGCCGCAAATAGATCGGACTGGAGAGATTTACTGAACCAGGCTAAGGCCCACCCGCAGCTGTAACGCCTTAGATGATGATTATTAGTTGAAATCAGTTGGCAAGTAAAACATGAAACGGCCATTATACTTAGCATATCATTATATTGAGAATTTAATTCAGAAATCTGTATGATGATTATCATACCCGCGTACACGCATTAACGCACACATACACATACACACACACACACACACACACACGCGCGCACACACACACTTATACACACACAGCCGCATCATACCTACCATTAATATACATACGTTGCCTCACTTTATTTTTATTTTTTATTTTTTTGTTGTTATATTTTAATAAAACTTAATAAAAATAGTTTAGAGTACCTACACCTAAGTAGTTTTAAGTTACATAACATGGAGGAGCGGTGTTCTCTTAGTACGAGTATCATGATACTCAAAAAGAGGCACCAGCACAGTTATTGTCATAACTAACTAAGTTACTGAATAAATTAATTCCATTTTTTTTTTTTCATTTTCATAGTGCATGCAATGCTACTTTTGAATTGCCCTAACAATACGGGGATTCAAAAGAGTCTGTAGATTTTTTAGGCCCAAATAAAAAAAAACTTAGAATCAGGGGTCGTATTGTCTAACTCACTCGGAATCACAATCGTTTCTTCCACTTCTTTGTGTCTCACTGTACTTTGTGCGCTTTTATTGGTTTCTAGGTGGTTTGAGCGGTTATTTTTTGTGAACAAGACAAGACTCTCTAGCTAGAATACACATAGTTAGTATATATACAAAAACAGTACAGTCTCGAGTAAGGAAAGGAAGTTCTTATGGATATCGAGAATACCAACACGTTAGTCACCGCTGTGGCTGTGACGTAAAATTACGTGAGCTTGATGCCTTAACTTTCTAGACTTTAGCACTATGTGTCACAGTCATAAAAAAAACGTATTTTAGGTGATGTCTCGCCTTTAAGACTGCAAATTGTATCCCAATCATAAACTGCGCATCCAACAGAACTACTTAGATGAGGTATTTATCTATAGGGTGTGCGAAAAAAAAATTATTCCACCGTAAGATTTTGGGTGAATCAGCTTTTTCTTACCACCAATTGCTATGGTTACATAAATTTTGTATCCTAGACCACCCATTTTTCTATGAAACAGTATGAAGATGTC
This sequence comes from Archips xylosteana, assembly GCA_947563465.1. Lineage (NCBI taxonomy): Eukaryota > Metazoa > Arthropoda > Insecta > Lepidoptera > Tortricidae > Archips > Archips xylosteana. Next base: position 8,586,594 of record OX387361.1, on the reverse strand, counting down.
ACTTCAACCGGGCACAGAGTAAACAACACAAAAAAGTTGATTCACCCTTTTACACTTAATTCTGTTCTTTAATCGAAATGTGACTTAAACGAAAGGTTACTTTTTTGAAATCTAGTGCAAAACAAGCAAGCGGGTCACCTGCCCCCAGTACCACAAAAATTACAAGTGCTACAAATCGATGTAACTGTCAATTGTGTCATACAAAAAAGTGTCAATTTTGCAATTGTAGAGCTTGTAAAGTTTGTTATTGCCTGTGGCACCCATGGATACATGCAACACCAGAGGGTTGTCTATCTGTAGCCTAAAGGGCTAAGATAGAATCTTATGTGCCAATAATTTATTAACATGAATACAGCAACATGAGCACTGATGTCGCGAGATTAGCTGGTAAGACACGACAAATAGGACCCTATGATGTTCTATGGAACGCTATTGATGGATCAGCGACTTCAGATGATGGTAACGATCTGAGGCTTTATTGTCTAACGCACTCTGAATCAGAATCGTTTTCACCTCTTCTTACTGTCACGCGGTATAGGATGAGGGTAGAAAGAGACACCGAATGCGATCGCGGACGCTAGTATGTTAGACAATACATACGGCATCTTGACGGAGTTTGCACAGGGCCCTACTAATAAAAGGTCGGTTGGAGCTTGGCGATGTGCGAGTTCATTGCGCCTATAGGGTTGGGAAGCCATGCTTGAACACGTACGTCAGCTAACATCTGTTCTATCATTGTTCTATCCACTTCAGTGTTGCAGAACTATCGATCGTTGACCTCGCAAACTATTCAGGATATCGATATTACTCTCGATAGTATCGTACATGTCAATAATATCGATACTATCGATAGTTTTATGTCCAATACAATCGATAGTATTGCACAAATGACCGAATACAATCGATACTATCGATAGTATCGATAGTATTGCCATTATCAATAGTATTGCTAATAAATCACTATCGATACTATCGATGATAGTATTGACACGTGGTGATACTATCGATAGACTATCGATAGTCTATCGATATTGGACTATCGATGGGCAACACTAATCAACTTCAGTTTTTGTACATTATGGTGCCCCAGCCCTATAGACGCGACGAAGTCTCTGCGCGCTCGCGACGAAATCGTTGCGCATTCGCGGCGAACTCGCTACGCATTCGCTTCGCTTACAAATCGTCCGCAAATAGCCAGTGTGATAAGGTTCTTAGGGCTACTACGAAATTCGAAGTTCGTATCATATCGTCTCTCTTTCTCTTCTATTAAATACATTAGAGTGGGCGGGACGGCACTTACCGGCTAACAGCGCCAGCGCCAGTTTGACCATCACGAGGTGTGTGTACTTTAGGCCGACGCGCTCCTTCGAGGAGATCATGGCGAGTTGGAGTACAGAGAGTACGCAGAACACGCCGAGGATCGAGGTGCCTATCGCCCCGACTACACCCGCTATGTGGACTGCCGCTGGAATGAGAAAATGATTTATTGAGTTTTTGTCGATTAATAGTAATAATACTTAATAATAAAATCTTTATTTCGAACAACACTGGTCCATAGATGTTAATAACAATTATGCACTTAAGGTTAGGTTAGTAGGCTATATTATTATGATTATTACAAACCAGTGAAGAGATGTCAAAATAAAAAAATAACAAACTAATAATGGGCTATAAAAAAATAATATATTAACTAGCTGTTGCCTGTGACTTCGTCTACGAAGAATAATTTTACCACAATTCCGCGGGAAATATACAATTTTCCGGGCTAAAAGTAGCATGATAATAATAATCCAAGTTATAAACTATCTGTGTTAAATTTCATCCAAATCCTTTGAGCTGTTCTTGTGCGATGGAGCATCAAACATCCGAACATTACATTCACATTTATACCTAAGTTTAGTAAGATTGCATTGAATTTAAATATGCAGCTTTCACCTGTTTGTTGCCACCTGCTACGATCCTGACATATATCTTTCGCTTCCACAACACTCATTAGTTTTTTCATACATGCTCGCCGGTTTCGGGTACTCTAGACCTGACCCTTCTTCAAAACATCCCCAATCTGATCATGGAAGGTCCTACTTGGTCTCCCTCTTCCTACATTTCCATCTACACTCGCCTTATATATCTCTTTCGTAATTATTCCTTCATCCATCCTCTCCACATGCCCAAACCAATTTAACATTCCTTTCTCTATACGAATCAAAACATCATCTTTCATGCCACAACGTTTTCTTATTAGACTATTCCTCATTCGGTCACTCAAGTTCACACCAATCACACTCCTCAATGTTCTCATTTCCACAGCATTTATCCTACTTTAATTTAATTACTTACTTAATTAAATAAAATAAAAAATAAATATTAGGGGACAATCTTACACAAATCGACCTAGTCCCAAACTAAGCAAAGCTTGTACTATGGGTACTAGACGACGATAAACATACTTATATAGATAAATAAAGACTTAAATACATAGAAAACATCCATAACTCAGGAACAAATATTCGTGCTCATCACACAAATAAATGCCCTTACCAGGATTTGAACCCAGGACCTCTTGCTTCGTAGGCAGGGTCACTACCAACTAGGCTAAAGCGGTCGTTGGTCGTTGTTCGATTGTTTTAAATCTGTCCTATCCACAAAAAAAATCAAACATTTGCATAACAGTAGACATTGGCTTAAATTTGCGTCAATGGTACCTAGTCTACCAATTCAAATAAGTCTTCATGAGTTAACATTAAAGATTTAACATTTATTATAGTAGAGATGTTGATTAGAGAGGGTGCATACAGACGGTGGCAACTTTTTCTCACATAAATCTTTCACATTACAAGTGGCCACATAAATATTCACACTACATCACATCATTTTTTTAACTCTTAACTCACAAAGTCACAGTTTTCACTCTTTTTTATTTAATGAAAGCTTGAAATTGACGAACCCGACAGCTGAGTGACAAAGCCTGACTGACTCGACGCGAAAATACTTTCCTAACTCACTTTGTTTCACAGACCAGCCACTTAATGTATGAACATGGGTTACTAAATATTTTACATAAACTTTAAACTGCTAGCTGTAACAATTATTATAATGGCACAGCCAGTGTAAAAAAGTTCTAGCACCTTTTTGACGACTTGTATGCAATTGAACATTTCTGCAAAATATGAGTAGCAAAAAAAACCCACTTTTATAGGTAAAACTGAATTTTATGTGTGGTTTGGTCATTATTTGACTTATGATGTTGGTAGTTATGCGCCATTTAAAACCGTGACTAATTATAGACATACATCAAGAAATTACTCAAAATGTAATTATACTGGTACCATGATTTTTATTCATCATTACACAATAGTATGCTGGTAATAAATAGTTATGATTTGACCACTAACAATTAAAAATAATGTGTTATACTGATATATAGTTCCTGTATAAAAGAAGCTAAATTATCTGCCTTAAATTCAACGAGATATTGCTTGGGATAGTGCAAAATCCGCTTATCTGTCATACGTAAATACCGTGTATGACGAGCACCGTGCACTACATGAAGTTTTACAGGGGATGGTTGGTCATAATTATTTTATTTTAAAGAATTAGGAGTAAAAATTGGAAATTGGCTAAATTTGTCAGATACGCGGGATTATCCAATGTCAGTTAAGCTGATTTGCACTATCGCCCTACGCTTAAATCTAAAACCATAAGGTTTAAATGTGCCTGTTCATTTTTGTACAATAAAGTATTTATAAATACATATCATCTACATTTCGTTTATCAATGCAAAATTCAGAAATGATAACGTGATGTCTGTAATATACATAATTTAATTAATTTATATATACGTACAAGGAAAATTTGTCCAAGTTCAAAATGTTTGCGTGCTTTAAAAAGAGGATAATGTGAGTACATATATTTGGGTCACATTTCAAGGCTGCCCAGTGCCCATAGTGTTTACATGTTTCAGGTCATTTGCGACAGTTGTCAGCGCACTAATGTTTTGTAATTTAGAGCAAGCATTAGTAATACTGGATTTGCATGAAAATTACATAACGTGTAATGGACACTGAGTTCACTATCTCCATGTTTCGTGTATGTTTCAGTGTGCAAAAACACGAGACATGTTGTTGCTTTTCAAAATTATGAACTCTTACAATTGTAATACCAGCAGATTAATCGCATTTGGGCAGAAACTTAATTCACCTGGTTCGGATTTGACCTGAAAAGCGTTTTACCTGATTCGCACTTAGCCAGAACGCATTACGACAAAAACTCATCACTCCTAACACGCAGTTGACCATAAACGCAGTACACCATAAACTCAATTGGTCATATAAGGATTTGGCCAGAACGCATTACGACAGAAACTCATCACTCCTAAAACGCAGTTGACCATAAACGCTGTACACCATAAACTCAATTGGTCATATAAGAATTTAGCCAGAACGCATTACGACAGAAACAGAACTCGTCAGACCTTAGGTAGGTTAGGTTAGGTTAAAACTGTGACCCCTTAGAAGATAAACGGCTGACAGAACAGTAGGTTAGGTTAGGTTAGAACTGCGACCCCTTAGAAGATAAACGGCTGACAGAACAGTAGGTTAGGTTAGGTTAGAACTGCGACCCCTTAGAAGATAAACGGCTGACAGAACAGTAGGTTAGGTTAGAGCTGCGACCCTGCGTCCTTTTACTTTTCTTTACAAGTGCGTTAAAGGCAATGTGCGATTCTGGCCACATGAGAGCTGTCCAATTGCGATAATGGCCAGATGCGAGTCTGTCCTTTTACTTTTCTTTACAAGTGCGTTACAGGCAATGTGCGATTCTGGCCACATGAGAGCTGTCCAATTGCGATAATGGCCAGATGCGAGTCTGTCCTTTTACTTTTCTTTACAAGTGCGTTACAGGCAATGTGCTATTCTGGCCACATGAGAGCTGTCCAATCGCGATAGTGGCCAAATGCGAACCAGGTGAATTACGTTTCTGCCCAAATACGATTAATCCATTACGAAAAAATCAAGTAATATTTTTCTAAGGATTTCGTATGTGCACGGAATCTTCAAAGTTAGGTATCGTCAATACTTTGAAAAAAGCTCGTATCTCAAAATCGTTAATCTGGCAAAGTGAACTTTATTACGCGCGTATCAAGGTTCAGTTTTGTTTACATGCTGATTTGAGATACGAGTTTTTCAAAGTAGTGACGGTATGTTTAATACCTTAGGCTTCTATTTACTCTTAAACTACAAATAATTCCCAAGCAATCTTAGCCACTATAATTTTCCTTGTAAATTTAATATATTTACTACCATTTTGAATTTTTTAAAATTTTTCCACCCAACAGTTTAGATTTTAGAGGGGGGGGGGGGGGGGACGGTCGATTTTAATGAAAATTTTCACTTTACTTTAAAGTTGAATATTTCGCAAACAAATCACTGAATACAAAAATCATGTAAACAACCCCTCAATGGTTTTAAAAGACCTATCCAACGATAACCCACACTATAGGGTTAGTCGAGAAAAAAAAAATCACCCCCACTTTACGTCTATGGGAGGTACCCTAAAAAAAATTTTTTTAGTTTTTTTTTATTTAACCACTTTGTCAGCTTGACTAATATATATATATTCATGCCAAATTACAGTTTTCTAGTACTAACAGTCTCTGAGTCAGACAGACAGACAGACAGACAGACAGACGGACAGACATGGCGAAACTATAAGGGTTCCTAGTTGACTACGGAACCCTAAAAAACCGGTGTATTACGACGTGTTTAAGGTTATTAATCGTCAGAGTGATTATTTGCACATTTTCGAATGTTGGCACTTAAATGAAGGTTTCTTTGGCACGCTATTACTTAAAAGCTGGTGCCAATTATATTGAGGTCCTTTGACAACTTGGACATTTGTGTCACTCACGTTTGGGATTGCTTCATAACAAAATTAGCTGTTTCGCACGACTCCGTCTGCGAAGAATTTGGTTATCCCGCGGGAACTGCAATGTTCTGGGATAAAATCTATCCCAGGTCCTTCCCAGGATCTCCATACCAAATGTGTCGTCTAAATCGATTCAGCGGTTCATGGCCGGCGCAGACCAGATGCGTGTGCGTCTCACGCACCAGTTGCAATGAATGAAACTGTATGAAAGATGGCACACCATGTTCACACATCTAGTGCGCCATCTTTCTTATAGTTTCATTTATTACGACTGGTGCGTGTGCGTAACGTGCGTGACGCGCACACGCATCTGGTCTGCGCCGGCCTTTAAGCGTGAAGAAATAACATCTGTTATCTATCTAGACACTTTCGCATTTATCATCATCAATATCATCAGCCTATGCTCGTCCACTGTTGGACATAGGCCTCTCCCATGGCACGCCACTGAGCACGATCCTCGGCCACTCTCATCCAGCTCTTGCCAGCCGTCTTGCGAAGATCATCGCTCCACCGAGTTTGTATTTATAATAAGTAGGTATTAGTAAGGATGAGTCAATCCCAAGTAAGACTGTAACGTCAAACAAACCTCACGAAACTAACGCCATTTAGCGTAGCGATATTCCACCCGACAGAAAACCATAAGCGTTGCACAAAAAAATCCATTACTAAGATGTTAAATAACGGGGAACTTAACGAAAACTTCTATACAAAGTGCCGTTGTTTTCACTAGTTATTTTAGTATTAGAATATTGTTATACAAGAAGAGAGTAGACTAGACTTGTATAGACTAATACAAATCTTCCCATAATCTATTCTACAAAGGGTTTATTATAACCAAGAAATATTATATTAGGTATACTCCAAATATAAGAATGTTCGATTTGGCATACCAAATCCCTCTGAGCCACCGAAAGCGTTATAAGAAAGTATCACGTTACAGATTAGGTATACGAAAAGCATTCCGTGCCTGTCGATAAAATTAAATGATCTGTAATCATTATACCATAGTGTATATGTTGTACTACTTCAAAAGGCTTTGAATAGTTAGGAAGAAAAATGTGGCAATCATCACATAAAAACATTAAAATAAATAGTAAAAATAAGAAGAGCTGGCAGCTACCTCGGACAAAGAATTAGTCTAGCTGTTCAAAGGGGGAACGCTGCCAGTATCTTCGGAACCTTGCCTAAAGGGACTCCTTTTAATAATGTATTTTAGTTATTTACTATATTATATTTTTTAAGGTTTTTAGTTTTAGGTTAATTGTTCTAGTATATATAATTTTTTTTTTTTTATTTCTGTATAATTAGTTAATTACTTTAATAGTAAATATCTTCACATATACATACACCATACATATAAAAGAAAAACGTGACTGACTGATTGACTGGACACCACACAGCCTAAACCACTAGTGCTAAAGTTTTGAAACTTGGCAGACATGTGCCTTGAGTATCATAGAGGTGCACTAAGATAAGATTCGGGATAGAAAACTTTCGTATTCTTCCACGTTAGCGAAGTTGCTGGCATAAGCTAGTCTGCTGATATGAAATAATACGTCAATTAAGAAAAAACTAACATCATTTACTTCATAACCCTACGAAGCAGTCAGCTAATGCTATAGCATGTCGGAAAAATAGCGGTTCAAAGAGACAATGGCGCTAGCGTGACATTGAAAACGTCAGTCATAAAGTAATTGTCCATTATCTCTAAAGATATGTCGTGACAGAGGAAAAATATGAAACAACTGAGATACCTAAATGATTAATGGAAATGAGTTCTAGAAGATGTAGAATACACAAACGTAACTAAACCTTAGACCTAAATATGTGATCCACATTATCGTCATAATTTTTTCTAGCCTATACGTTCAACTGCTGCGCAAGAGGCTCGCAGAATGCTAGGGCTTGGGTTGTCGGTCTCACGCCTCACGCCAGTCCAGTGCGCATTAGGAATTTCACATACCATTGAATTGGTTCGCAGATGTATGCAAGTTTGCTGGCGATGATTTTCTTAACCATAAAGATCGTTGTAAAGTTAAAATGTAATTTCAGAGAGGTGCAAGGTTGAATTAGAACCCACAATCATCTGCTTCAGAGGGCGTAAGTCAAACTATTAAGTTACCGCGGCTTTTCTAACGTAGGTAACATAAGTATACTTTAGTCCTCAATTACATGAACCAAAAATTTGCATTTTCTTTACTTTAAGGTGGACCGCAATAGCTTAAGGATCTTAAAGTTCCCAATCTGCACTGGGCCCGCGTGGGAACTAAAACCCAAGCCCTCTCATTCTGTGCCCTGTAGTGGTATACAGGATTGGATGATGATAATGATGGTGGTGACTTATAAGTCATTAACTTTAGCGTAAACGATATTTTTCTAGGTAGGTATATTCTTAGAATCCACATTTACAACTATATCAATTTAATCGGAATTTCAATGCATTCGACCACAATACTAATCGCGTGCCGCTAAATCGAAACGGTGAAGTCACGTTTGACAGAAACTGGTTTCGAATTATTTGGCTATAACATGCAGATACAAGATAATGCAGTGCAGATGGTACAGTTGATATTATTTGATAACGATCAGTTTCGCCTTGGTCCTTATTATTTTCTTGAAGAAATTGACTTAAAGACGAGTAAGCCTTATGCGTAGGAGTCGAAGCGTTTAGTTTGCTTCGTCCAGTAGAAGTTTTGTATATACTCTGGTCAGATGCTTTAGTTCCTACCGATAGTCATATTTTTCTCTTTTATTGAGCGTTGTGCAGTAGGTATAAGCTAAACCAAAATCGGTTAACCTTTAGGGGGTTGGAAAGCATTATCACCGTATAAATATAGAACCGTGACAATCCTGTTACCTAAGCAGGCTCGAGTCCATGTGTTGCTTTTGCCACCCTCATGGAATCACACTTCAGCTATAAGGACTAGTCTACTCTAGCCTCCTGAGACCCAGAAAAAAAATTGTGTATTTGAATAAAGAATCCTCTTGTTATTTAGTTAAAGTTCAAAGTCAATTTTGAAATATATACAAAAAATTGTACGCGGTGCCTACGAGGCTAGAGTTAGTCCAAGAACGCTGTACTGACGATAACTTTGCCATAAAATTGCTTTAGGTATTTCATGGTCGGATAGTGCTAATACGCAAAGGTCTCAGATTTCAATTTCCCAAGGAAACTTGATATTATCTCTATAAGGTGCTGTTAGAAGGAAACGCGATTGAGTAGTAAACCGATAGATATGCGTGTGCTGATAACATAATTAGCATTATTGCTAAAACCGTTACCTACGCGATGGACGGCGCATTTCAATACTGATTTCATTGTGGATAAACCAGTTCTGTATGTGTATCCCAAGGTATAGTTTACAATACGTATGTTTGCATGTTAGTTAGTCAGGGCTGGGCAGTATTTGAATTACTTGTAATTGAAATACGTAATTGAAATACAAATACGTATTTGGTATTTGTATTTCAATTACTCGCTGAAAATGTAATTTGTAATTCGTATTTCAAATACTTGACGCTAAGGTATTTTGTAGTTAGTATTTCAAATACTTATGACTTCAAAATACATTTTAACAAAATACATTTAGATTTCATTTAGCGATCTTAAGTTGAACATGAAAACGCACCGGTGTAGACATGACTTTATTCATTCCCCTATGAGAGGCAGATAACACTTAAGTCTGGTGTTTAGGAAAGGAAACTCTGCTTTTAATCAGTAAAAGTACCTAGTTTCCTTTAATGAGAGAAATTTTTAGTAAAATAATACTGATTACCCACGTCTCAAAACTAGTTTAAGTCGACATAGGTATTTCAGGCCGTAGCGTACTTGAGTGCACGTTTGGCACAGCCGTAGCGTGCTCTTCCGAGAGGAAGGGTTACGGATTAGCCCGAAACTGTCGAGTTAAACTCGACTCGTTTTGAAACGTGAGTAGGAGAGCTGGCACCAATTTTTGGGTAGGTGTTTGAGGCAAGCTGAAAACTTGTCACATACTTCTCCTATTATACCCCAACACAAGACTACAGACCTGGCTGGTGAGTAGCGGGGCTAAATGAACCTATGAATTTTTAATTTTAATTTTTTTTGGTTCCAAAAATATATTTGAGGCAATATGCAATTTTTATATGTTGTAGTTTAATGTATAAAGAATAAAAAAAAAATAAGCCAGACGATTTAGTCGGGGCTTTAATATTGCCTGGGGCGTGCAAACATATTTTGGTTTTTCAAAAAAATATAAAAAATTTATTTGAGGCAACTTGAAATTTTATTAGGGTATTATTTATAACTATAAAATAAGATTCTCAAAGATACAGGTCATTTTGGTGGGACTTTCTACCTGCCAGGTGATCTAGGTGATCCAGGTGTCATATTTCCGTACGAGTGAGTATATTTGTTAAATCACCTGGCAGGTAGAAAGTCCCACCAAAATGACCTGTCTTTTTGAGAATCTTATTTTTTAGTTATAAATAATATACTCTATTAAAATTTCAAGTTGCATCAAATACATTTTTTATATTTTTTCGAAAAATATGTTTGCACGCGCCTGGCAATATTACAGCCCCGACTAAATCATCTGGCTTATTATTTTTTATTCTTTAAACATTAAACTACCACATATATAAATTGCATATTGCCTAAATAATATTTTTGGAACCAAAAAAAAAAATTAAAAAGTCATGGTTTCATTTAGCCCCGCTACTCACCACTCACCAGCCAGGTCTGCAGTTTTGTGTTGGGGTATAATAGGAGAAGTATGTGACAAGTTTTCAGCTTGCCTCAAACAACTACCCAAAAATTGGTGCCAGCTCTCGGACCATAATCTGTATTGTTTCACTATGAGTGAGTCTCACGACCTCACGGTAGTTTCATGTTTAAAGAGAGTAATTTTCTTTTACTCTGCTTGTCCATGCCGGGTTGGATTCGTTTTAATTCTACTTAGTATTTTGTAATTTGTATTTTGTATTTTAAATAAAAATACCTGAAATACTGTATTTTGTATTTTATATTTCAAATACTCGACTTAAAAGTATTTTGTATTTCGTATTTTAAATACATGCGAGATAGTATTTTGTAATTTGTATTTTAATTAAAGCAAAGCATGTATTTTGCCCAGCCCTGTAGTTAGTAAACACGTCCGCTTCAATTGTCTCGTAATGTCAATGACAATTGCATGTTTAGCTTATGTCATACATATAAGCAGGATGAACTTAAGTATGTACAATTTAAACGTATGAAATTAGACACAAAAGTGTAATGTAATCTTCTACATTTTTAATGTATCAACATGTAGAATGTCATGTCATTTATACGTTTTAATTTTTCATTGTTTAGTCGACCAAGTAAACTACAACACTTTTCTATGATAGTTGATTGCTATATCAGAAAAAAAAACAACAAAGCTCATTGCATTGGCACGTTAACTTCGGAGTGATACTACTCTTTAATGTTTTAAGCCGTACAACTAAAATCGGACAGTAAAAATGTAAAGTAATTTCATGTTCTTAAATTAATTTGTTAAAGTATAGTCAAACAAGTAAGCGATTTATCATTTTTTATGACAGTTCCTACATCAGAAGAAAAACAATAAGGTTAGATTAGATTAGATTAGATTATTTATTCCTTCAATATAAGATTACATCATAAATTGTACGAAGTCAAGTCACGCGAATTTATATTGAAGTCGTCAAAAGCACACAAATTAAATTAAATCAATGAATCAAATGGATGTCACAAAATGTTAAACTTGAATAAAATAATAAATAACAATAAAACAATTACAATTAAATTTTTTCTCCTCACAGGATCGTCATAGTTAAAATAAAAATAAATAAATAAAACATTAATAAGAATAATGATGTCACAAACAGGGATCAACCTATTGAATTACATGTTAAATAAAATATTAAAAGTAAAATACAAAGTCAAACCATAATATATAAAATAAGTATACATGTCAAAAACTATAATTCAATGTCTGCAAGCAAACTCACTAACAGAGTATAATGGTTTATCCAACAAAAGGTTTCTCAGTTTGCGTCTAAATATTTCGTCAGATGGCTCATTTTTCAGTTCAGCAGGAAGACGCTCATAATGCGTGGGGCCAATGACGCGAGGATTCTTCACCGAGAGTGCCATTCGACGGGGAACTGCACACAACCGTCCTGTGCGACGGACCTGCTTGCCAGCCACGTTTACCCGTAAAAACATGGATAAATTGGTCCTCACAAACATTATCACTTCAAACAAGTACAGTGAGTAGTGAGTCATAATTCGGTGCGTTACGAAAAGTTCCCTGCACGAGTGTCTAGGCCCGACTCCAGCTAATATGCGCATGGCACACTTCTGCTGCAACAAAACTCTGTTTGAGTCTGTTGAGTTTCCCCATAAAATTGTGCCATACGACATCAGGGAGTGGAAGTGGGCATAGTATACTTGCTTTAAGGCAGCGTCTGAAATAAGGGGTTTAAGTTTTCGCAACGCAAATACTGCACTACTCAGTCTGCCACACAGCTTGTCGACATGGCACTTCCAGTTCAGATTCGAGTCTATCGTGAAACCGAGAAACTTAGAATCACTGCATAATGGCATTGGACCGCTAAGCAGACAAGGAGGCAGGTCAACACTACGACCAGAGAAAATCATTACGTTTGATTTAGCAACGTTAAGTTGTAGGCCGTTGACCGTAAACCATCTTTTCAACTGCTGACAAGCCTCCTGTATCTTCTCAGCGAGCTGTTCGTACGAGCGGGCACTCACAATTACCGTAGTATCATCTGCAAATAGCACTGATAAACCAGTCAAAATGGATGATGGAAGGTCATTCACGAAGACCAAAAACAAGCAATTTCCGAGCGCCGATCCTTGAGGGATTCCTACTGTGACGTCACAAATGTCTGACGCAAGCCTTTTGCCGATTTCAGACATCTTGACCACCTGCTTACGGCCAGACAAAAAGGACGCGAACAACTGATGAGCACTGCCTTCAATACCATACCGACATAATTTATGTAATAGAATTTTGTGGTTTACTACATCAAATGCTTTTGACAAGTCACACAGGATACCAGCCATCTTGAATTTCTCGTCCATACCTGACAGAATGCAGTCGAAAATTCTGTGTGCTGTTGTAGTAGTAGACATTTTCTGCCTGTATGCATATTGCTTGTCCGTCAGGAGGTCGTTCGACTCAAGGTGGCCCATCAAATGGGACGAAACAATTGATTCAACTATTTTAGATATAGTCGGTACGATACTTATTGGCCTGTAACTGCACACGTCATCTCTATCCCCTTTTCCCTTGAAAACAGGACACACTCTGGTGTTCTTGAGGACATCAGGATATATCCCAGTGGCAAACATAATATTAATAAGTACAACTAGGATATCTGCAATGACTGGCCATATAATTATTAGGATATTTGGCGATATATCGTATGCATCAACGGTCGTACAAGTTTTCATCATAGATTTGAGAACTTTATCCAATAAATCACGTGTGACGATCGGCAAGCTAAAAGTGGGTATATCAGAGCTGCAAAGGTGATTTTGTAGGTATTGGTTGGATAAAGACTCGTCAGACTGTACGATACATTTAGATGCTGAATTAACAAAATGCAAATTAAAGGCATCAGGAACTTGGCATTCCGGTACATTTGAACCTGTAACCGGATCCTTGAGGCTAATGTTTTGAGGCTTGCTTTTGGTGCCCACTTCTTCGTTTACGACCCTCCACATCTCCTTTGTCGGATTTTTACTCTCAGCCAGTCTGGTTTCAATGTAGGCCTGTCGAGCACGTAACGTGGCTGTCTTAATGAGACTGGAGTAGTGTGCAATACAATCCGAAATTATGGGATTATTAGGATACTGTCGCCTTATTTCATTTAGATCACTAAGTTTGCGAATATATTCACGTATTGTTTATTGTCACTTTGACTTGTACGTGCAAATCGCCTTTGATGTTTTAAGTCATACAGCTGACATTAAACCTCAGGGTGGTAACGGATTTTTTTGGTCAACTATACACATTTGCGATATTAACTGAAACAATAAAATACGTCTCTAAGTAGTTACTATTTCTCCTCTACCTGTCTACTTATATTCAAAATTATGCGAAAATACGAAAGTTGATGTGTTTGCGGCACTTTCACGTAAGCTATTCAACCAGCCGCATGTATTTTTGCATACAATGCATGCCTCACAAACGGAGCAGACTTACACCGCAAAGTTTAATGCTTAATGGCAGAGATGTGCCACTTATTTCAAATATCATTACAAATTAAAAAAACATACTTGTATTTTATTCAACGCCGCGGGAATATAGGCACTGCCCAAGTATCAGCTAGATCAAAAGAACCAACCAAACAGTCTATTACCAATCTAATACCTAATATTAGATTTTCTTAAAATCACAACACCGTTATAGCAATGCCTAAATGAAATTCGCTTACCGTAAAGCATGTAGGCAGGGTGTAAGTCATAAATAAGTGATCACTTTTGTACCTTGTCATATTTGAAAAGCCATACGAAATTATGTAGCGACTGAAAGCGACAAGTTGCAAAAGTGATCACTTATTTATGACGTTGACTGTACTTGATTGATACTATGTCTGTGTTCACAAAAACTTAATTGGATCCACATTATGTTCTACATATACATGTTTGTTTAATTGATGATGACAATGAAATTATGTTTATGGATAGCCGTCGATAAATCACAAACAGCGAAACGGCATCCCGTCTGCACATTTTAACATTTATGGTTAAAATATTTAAACTATGTGTTAATGAAGGCATAGGATTGTAGGTAGGCGCCGTGGGTGAGTAAGACACAATGAGCCTACGCTGTCTTATTTCTACAAGAGATATTATCATTTGTATTTTTGCTCTATCTCTGCTCTGACTTTAAACATGTCACTAATATCTAGTTTTTAAGTTTTTACTAAAACGATATGGATTCATTGAGTCTGAAATAAACATTTATTTATTTATTATTTATGCTAAATTCGGATAAATCTGTATGATATTGATTGATACATATTTACATTGCTATTGATAGAGAACTAAAGCCTTTTATTGTGTGGTCAGGTCACCAATCATCGTCGTCATCGTTAGCCGAAAAACATCCACTGCTAGACAATGTCCTCCTCCAAAGAATGCTAAAATTAACAGTTTCGCGCCGCCCGCATCTATTGGGCTCCCACGACCAACACCAGGTCACGGGACCAGGATGTACCAGTAACGGGCAAGGGTGTATGTTCTGCCTGGAGAGAGATCTCTTTATTGAGGTCTATCCCCACAAATACAACCTTTAAAACTGAGAATATTTTTCATATTTACTACACATTGAAAGCGATACATACAAAAGCATTATATGCCCTGTTGTTTAGCTGTGGCATCGTAATACTCGATTCCACAGGGTTGCTTAAATGTTTACGTGACGTCAGTGATGATCATAGTAAGAATGGCAAAGGTTGTGCACGTTAACTGTAAGGCGTTGCGTTGCATCTATCTAGAGAAAAACGTTAAGTATCAAGTATGGGCATAGAACTTTTTTGTACTCACAGGCGCCAAGGATTATTTAGCGTGGATAAAAACTCCCACTATTGATTTTTTGCCACTATTTTAATGAACATTCCATTCAGCGCGAAGTCACTAACTAGCTGATGGCAATCAATGAAATTAGCACCTAAAGGTTTTTCAAGAGGCCAGTACATAATTACTCAGAACGTCATGGTTTCAGTTAGTTGTAGCTATCGTTCCAGTTTTTATGAATGTCTTTGAACTATTGAGCCGTGCTATTGCAACAAAAACGTCTGCATTTCTTGTTATGAAAGAAGAAATGGCCAAGTGATCGGTGGCCATGTGGGTTCCGTACAAATCGTAACCCAAAAAAAAAACCGGCCAAGTGCGAGTCGAACTCGCGCACCGAGGGTTCCGTACAAATTTATATGTATCTAATGTATCTATGAACATCCAGTCTTAGCAGACCCCTGCTCCTAAGCAAAATGTGCGCAGTGTGGGATCATTGTAGATTGGTTAGTGATATAAACAGACAGACAAAAAAATTTATGCTTTTCGCAATTTTTCCTTTATCTGTGCTATAAGACCTTGCTTCGTACCAAATTTCAAGATTCTGAGTTCACGGGAAGTACCCTGTAGGTTTTGATTCCCTTGCTAGTTTCGAAAATATGCGGAAATTTGCGTCATAAACGGCTGTGTCTTTTGATTGCGTTGGCTTAGATATTTGATTTTTTCACAGCTCCAATCCAAGGGAAAGTAGGCCTGAGTATTTGATATAAATTTCAGCTTGATACCTCCACGCGTTCCTGAGAAAAAGGGTCTAGACAGACGGACGGACAACAAAGTGATCCTATAAGGGTTCCGTTTTTTCCTTTTGAGGTACGGAACCCTAAAAAGAAGTTTGTACCCTATATTAAATATTTATCGACCTCGACCAAACCGTCCGTACCCGACCCGACCACTACGACCTGGCGATACCCACGGTTTTTATATGAAAATACTATTTAAAATGTTTTGATCGCATAAAATTACAAATTTTCTTTTGTTTTATTTGCAAGAGGCCATAGCCTTAGTGTTCCGCATTAATTTAAACTTGATATACCCACGCGCTCATAAGAAATAAGTATTTGTTAAAAATTTCATTTTCAGAGCAAGCTTTGTAGCTGACTGTACTTTTTGTTGACTGTGCTTGCATTGTCACCCAACTTTCATAAGTATACCAAATTTCAAGTGAATCCGACCACTGGAAGTGGGTCAAATTCGACTTCCAAGATTTGATCCGTACATACATAGATAATAGGTACATTGCAAGTTAATAAAAAGCTTTTAAAAGGATCTTGACAGACAGATGAACGCTGAAGTAATCCCATAAGCAGCATGGACCAAACGTGTTCTTTATTGTTTCCAGATAACGCTGAGACATACACAGAAGACATCATGGTTACGGGAAATTTAGGATCAGACTTAGACACGTACATATGTCTCTAGCAGTGAACTAATATAAGACAAAAATTATAGGAAGGCGATCATACAGTATAGTCAACCAAGTACTTTACCATTTTTTCTGACAGTTTCTACATCAGAATACAAACAATAAGACTGATTGTCACATGACTTGTTAGTGAAAATAGTCTTTGATGTTTTAAGCACAAAGGACAACCGATAGTTGATGGTTGGTAGTTGATAAAAAGTTGTAAGCCGCAAAAATTACATTGCACCTAAGGGTGGTAAAGGAAACTCTTGGTCGACTATACCATAAGCACCTGTCTATTAAAAGCCCCTGTGTAAGCTTACAAATTCCAGTCTTAACGGTACCCGTTTAACTTAATGTCTTAGTCGAGATTTTTTGCTAGAAAGTGGTTCTTAATGTAGGCAGCTCAGCTAAACGCGCTAAGCTAGCCCTGGAAAATGTAATTCGTTAGTCGTGACGTTTATCACGACTGCACTAGTATCACTAAAGCGCCATTTTGTAAATAAATGGAGGAAACGTATTTAGTTTTATAGATACAAACATTGTAAATGCTAGACGGCATTTTTGCACGTCTGGCTGTGAGTCACGCTTCATTCGATATCAATTGTAATTGCAGCATTGCAAAGTCATACTAGGTACGCTTAATCAGTGCTGGCAAATTATGAACATATTAAGTATTAATTAAATTAATAAATTTTACCCGATGAATGTAGAGTTAATAACCGCAAATAATAAATAAAAGGGATCGCCATACAAAAAGTGTTTTTTGTATCATGGCATTGTCCGATGGCAGGGAACCCTTCGTGTGTGAGTATAGCTCGCACTTGGCTAGTTTTATTTACCGCAGGTTTATTTTGGCTAGACTTAGGTTAGATTTTTACATCGTAAAATAAATAAGCAACTGATCTCCCGCATCATCACGAGGAATGCTACGGTGTATTATGAAAACATAAATCTCTTATCTTCAAAGTTCCAACGTTTTATCTATTAGGAAAAAACTAACGCTGCACGCTGAGAGCTTACTCCTAACTATGATGATGAAAATTACGTAACTTCGTAACGCTTCGAGTTGGTGTTACCACATACTATCGATAGTTTAACAATCGATAATTTCATCTACAACAGAGTCCTTTTCAAGTCTCGTGGTCGTGGCCATTGATAGACTAGAAAAGAAAAGCATTATCAAAAATTTTCTATCACTGCGACCACTGCGGGCGCGTGCGATTGATAATTCTAAAATAATTTATTGAATCAGGCGTTACTTTGCGGAGGTCCATATTAATGAACTAAAACAATTACTTTGCTCACCCGCGACCTTCGCGAAGGTCGCGAGTGAGCAAAGTAATTGTTTTAGTTCATTAATTCTAAAATACAACTCCAAGTTTAACTTAACGTAACAATCGTCATCACCCCCCGCCTCTCACGTCCCACTGAATTTCTTCTTGTATGCAGGTTAAGCTTTACCGTAAAGCTCATGGTAGATTTCAAATAAAATTTCGCACGTAAATTCCGAATTCAGAGGTGCTTGTCCGGGTTCGATCCCTCGAGCTCGAGCAGAGAGCTGTTTGAGAAGCCATAGGTGAAATCACTAGTCTAGAGTACCACGGCTTTTTATAAAGGCAAGAACCATCTGATCTGTATAAAAATGTTACAGATCGCTAGGCACAATGCAGGTGCCTGTAGTCAGACTCGTGCGCTGCATCTGATTAGATTAACCGACTGAGTGACTCACTGGCCTGCCCGCTGACGTTTGATGTCCCTGATCCATTAACATGACACAGTTGATTCAGGATCTAAATCAGACCATTGACAGGGTTGAACAGAACATAGAGACGTCGGTTGAAAAACGTTTTGATAGTCGTTACTTTATTCTCTTGCAAATCACCGACATTGACGGAGGAAATCCTGGCCTCATACTACCAAATTCGATTTTCGAACTTCGTATCGTACCACTCCATTTACGATAACTTCGAATTTCGTAATAGCCCCCCTGAATCACCCAACACCTACCTATATGGAGTTGTCATTTATTTATTTATTTAATTGTACATCTCATACATTTTAGAAAAAGTAAATACAGCTTAATTACTAGCCAAGCATGCTTTAGTGTCTCCCATATACAATCATGAAATTAGGTTAAGTCTAAAGCACTCTAAAGAATGCATCTTATAGTACGTAAATTGAAACGGATCGATGGGATATTTTTAATTTGGCCGTTTGGAGCAGACCTACATTATAATACTTTAATCAAGGGTATTACATAGCAGACGATGCCCTGTTTTAACTCTGAAGTGTACCTAACATTGTAAAGATATTTATAATAAGCATATACATTATAAGCATACAACTTGTACTTTTTACGTCTTATCTGTCTGAGATATCTAGGCAAAGAGTCCAGAAACTTGAGATTTTCGGCATCTCTACCTGTTATCACATAGGCGAGCATTAAGATTTTTTTTATAATTAATCCTCCACAGTTTTTAAACGGGGTTAATCCGCGGCGGTTGTAAGCTAGTTTTATTGTGGCGTTCAATAAAGATTGTATTGTATTACTAAGCGATTTTATTTATTTTCCTGTCCCTATAAGGGAAACATTAGGGTACGTTCACACGGAAAAATAAATGTGAACCGACAATATTCCGAATATGGTGAACTGTGTTGAGGTGAATCGTAATCTTTCATACACCTGTGTTTATTTAGTCGACTCTAGAATTAGTATGCGAACATTGTTTACTGCAGTTTCTGTATATGTCGGGCGAGTGTCGGACGAGGCGACTGTGAACAAATGACGACATTAGGATATAGATAGGTAGGTACAATAGTTAATGTGCAGTAGATATAAACTATAGAGCTGTGTCAGTTGCGTTGTAATACATTGATAGTCGTAACTCTATTCAATTTTAAAAAGCTCGTATCTGCAGTTTCGTTCACTCCTTTCGTGTTCTTGCCTCACGACACGGCCAGACTACAATCCGAATCCAAGAAGATTAATCGATTGAAGTTGAATCGATGTAAATGATCAATCGAGAAACTTTTAAAGAAATATTGTTTGGCTAAAGATAGATGTATGTTTCTCCATTCATTTAACTAGAAGTTTCATCAAAAGCCCGGACTATAAACATGGCATACGAGGTTATAACATTTACGATTACGGCTAAAAAAAGTCGATAAAAGTGGGAAAATTTACGAGTAACTAGCTGCGTATCGCATTGCGATTTCCCACAAGAGCAATTATATACTTACAATGACATCGTTGTCTGTTTTTTAATTAGGAGGAAAATTAATTAGAACACGGCAAAAGATATAGTATTTACACAGATATTTTTTCGATAAATTGTCCTTATTGTTTAGTTTGTATCCACCGTGGTGGTATTATAAGTTTAACTCTGTATCTGTGTCTATCTGCGGCATCGTAACTCCCAAATAAATGGACCGATACGGAACCGTTTTTTTACAGAAAACTTTTTGTCATGAAGTATTTTCGCTAAGATTTTCTAAAGTATCTAAGTCGATTTCAGCGTCTTTCGTCAGGAAGTGTACTTAATTTTATATAATAAATAATTTATTCTTAAGTTTGTGTGCCTGTAATCTTTGTGGTACTGTGAAAGCCATATCGGTTACATTGCGATTTTTCCTAAGCCTTCAATTTGTCAGAAATGGTCTTCTTAATCTTAATTCTTATTAATTGTACAGTACGAAAACATTCGTAAGTGGCTTCGTCATTTAATATAATATATAGTGCTTTCTTAAAAAAATATTTTAATACAAAAAATAAAAAAATATTAGGGGACAATATTACACAAATCGACCTATAATTTATTATATAGTCCCAAACTAAGCAAAGCTTGTACTATGGGTACTAGACGACAATAAACATACTTATATAGATAAATAAATACTTAAATACATAGAAAACATCCATAACTCAGGAACAAATATTCGTGCTCATCACACAAATAAATGCCCTTACCGGTATTCGAACCCAGGACCTCTTGCTTCGTAGGCAGGGTCACTACCAACTAGGCTAAAGCGGTCGTTAATATAGGCTTGCGTTTGACCACGAACGATCACCCCTGATGGAAAGCGAAGATGAGGCCTATGATGGAGCACGCTTGCCTACTATATGCTCATTCTCCCTAGACTTGAAAGCCGCGGTGGCGGTATTTTTTATATTTTTGCCAACTCTACATTATATTTAAGCCTACTCAATCCCCAACTGTAAACTTAGGATGCATGCCAAGGGAACAATGAAAGCATTGCCAGTTGGTAAGCGGTTTATGCACACAATGACATTGTTTTAGCGTTACGTTAGCACGGACGTTCTGAAGCGCGGTGCTTCATTGCTTACGAATACAATACGTTCAAAATACGATGCAAGCAACTACAATTCATTCACATAATTTCTTTACTTTAAATATGGAACATGTGCATCTAAATCCGTCCACCGGTGGCAACAGAAATACCTACATCATCTGTGAAACTTTCAACTGTCTAACTATCACGGTGCGTGAGATACAGCCTGGTGACAGACGGACAGACAGACGGATGGACAGCTAAGTCTTAGTAATAGGGTCCCGTTTTACCCTTTGGGTATGGAACCCTAAAAAAAGGCAAAATATATCTCCATTCCGTGGGAATTTCGAGAAATTCTTTCCTGGTGTACGTGTCAAGGTAAATGTTTGCCAAATAGAGTCTCTAGCTCCAGTGGTTTGGGCTGTGTCTTGTCTGTCAGTTAATCAGTCATAACACAATACATTTCATAGGTACGTATAGATATTAGGTAGGTAGTAGCTGAAGATTAAATCTACGGCGGCACTCTTGTAAAGCCGCTCTACATTGAATGCCTATGAACACGAAGTTGTAACGATGATGTTGAGAAAAATCTATTATCACATTACTTCCCCTCATACGAAAACGCCTCTAATCTCTTCATGCTCTTGGATAACTGAATAATGTGCTATTATTGTGTAAAGTGGCACGTGCGAGAGATCCCATACGACTCTCGGCATTGTCGCACTTTCAAATAACACGTTCGTTTTTAACCGACGTGGTAAAAGGATTGTTTTAATTAAGATGCTTCTTCTGTGATATTATTTTATGATATGGCACTTTCTTTCGTTTTAGCTTGTCTATAGAAGCCTCAAGTTAGAGCCAGCTTTGAGCTCAAACAACAATGTGATCTGATATTAGCTTTCACGTATGACTTTTTTTTTAAGACCCATCAGTTCAAAGTTGCCATTTGGTTCGACGTATCTTCGAAACTTAAGACGGGGCTTTACGAAGTTAAGACATAGGGAGCAAAATGAGTGCCTGATGGTAAATGAGCGCTACTACAGAACACCAGAGGTTTGCAGATACGTTGCCTAAAAGACTAAGATAGAATGAAAATTGTGCCAGTAGGTAATTTCACCGACTGTCTTATTCTCCTCGTCGGACATTACAGCACAAAGACTGCTCCTCAGCGAATTAGCGAGTACGTACATCGATATAGAATACTATACTATAGAATACTATATCGATGAGTACGTATGTCAAATTGCCTTGCCATCCTAAATAATTTATATTACAATTCTTCTTACGTAAAATATTAAGCCAAATAAATATAATCGTGCTTGACCTCATGGCTGTTAATCTTAAAGAGGCATGAGCATGCCCTTAAGATATCTATTTTGAAAAGAATCCATGGAAGGTCACGATTCAAATGTACCGACTGTACGATACAAGCAAGCGTCATTTCATACCTAAAACGCTTTATTATCCCTGCTGCAATCAAAGATATTAACGGAAATATTTCTATTACAGTAAACTTCTCAACCATATCATCGCAGACACAACATTTTTAAGAATATAAGCCTAAATAAATAGCCGTGTAGGCCATTGCCGTCGATTTTGAAACAGTCTCAAACGAACCTCACAAGCCAGTGCCGTGGAAACTCGTCCAACCGATAAACAAAATGCGATCGCGTCAAAACTTCCACGTCCCGAGTTCACAAACAATCGCATTCTTGGAGAAACATTTAGATAAGCCGGCCACTAATTGCTCAACACGTTAATACTGTCAGCGGCGAAGGTGGTGGGAAAACTGACCGCGCAAGTCCGTAATGAGACTAGCCTAAAATTTGTTAAGGGATAGCTTTAATAGCTTACGTGCCACATATATTAGGCACTAGCCGTTGCTCACAACTTCGTCTGTGGCCTGTGGGAAGTTTACAGGACACGTGCCCATATATAATCCTTACGTACCTACGTATACGGAATACTTCATTAGGTGGTTAGTTTCGTTTCTCACTGATAAAGCTTTCTATCATCATTCATCATCATCATTTCAGCCGAAAGACGTCCACTGCTGAACATAGGCCTCCCTCAAGGTTCGTGAAACAGGTCAGTTCTGCGCCATCCGCATCCAACGCGTTCCCGCTACCTTATAATAAGCTTTCTATTGGTGAAAGAATTTTGGCTTTTGTGACAGGCTAGTTGGCGCTAGCAGTATCGTGAGGTTTGTTTAACAAATTTGACATTTATTCACGTTTGGGATTCATTTTATAACTAAACTAGCCTTCCGTCCGCAGCTTCGCCCGCGATAAAATTAATTTTCCCGTAGGGCAAAACTAGCCTATGTCACTCTGTGGTAATATAGCTTTCAAAAGGAAAAAGAATTTTTGAAATCGGTCCGGTGGTTTTGGAGCATATTGAATAGTCAATGCAAAAAAACAAACATACAATCTAAAAATCTTTCCTCTTTATAATATTATAGTACTAGCAGCCCGTCCCGGCTTCGCACGGGGTAGACAATTATTTATTTTTGGAAATTTGGATATAAAACACTTTTTTTCACAAATATTTTTATTTATTAAAAAATTATTATTTATTATTTATTTATTAATTATATATTAAAAAAATCCTACAGTTATATTTGTATGTAAGTCTATTTATGTTCAATTTCTTTGATGGTTTAAGTGGCGGGCACTTAAATAAGTAATATTTACATAGGATATTATATACATTTTTACTATGGTTTTTTTTAAGTAATTAGAATAAAAGCAGAGTCGAATAAAATATATACAGTCTAAATTAAGCATCGCAAACAACGGCCACGGCGCTATGGCGGTTTTGTTTACTGTTTGAATTTTTTAATTCGTAATATCTTTTGAATGGAAAGTCCAATTTAAATAATTTAAAAACTATTTTATAGGTAGTTAAATGGTCTTGACCATAAAATAATTTATTTGGATAAGGATTAATATAAACACATAAATAGCATGGTTTGAATTTGGTTAGCATTTTCATTAATGTTTAAAATGAAAAAAGTTGTTGTAGTGACATAACTACAATAGTTGGACATATGCTACCGCAGAGTTTTTTGTAGACATTATGATGTTCTTCAATATTGTTGTGCATTATTTTGTTCTATCGCTAATAGTTTCGGCAGCGCATTCGACGAAAGACATTTTAAGACTCATTTTTCTACACCTTCGGTTACATTGTTCAAATTTTACCAAGGATCCCTAATTTTTTTCAAAATGAAATGTAGCCTATGTCAAATTGGAAGAATGTAGCATTCTATTGGTGAAAGAATTTTTTAAATCGGCCCAGTTCTTTTTGAGCCTATTCATTACAAACATACAAAAATAGGTACAAATCTTTCCTCTTTATAATATTAGTGTAGATAGTGTAGATGTAGATAGTGTAGATAGAGTATAGATATAGATGAGTTAATCGCAAGCAAGACGATAACGTCAAACCGACCCCACGATGTTAACATCATCTAGATATATTGTCAGAAAGCACAAAGCGTTTTCTCTCCTCCTTCATCAACCGCACAGCTAAAAGGAGTGGAATTCCCTGCCTGCGACTGTATTCCCTGTACACTACAATTTGGCCACTTTCAAGACTAGAGTGAATGAGCATTTACTAGGCAAGCGTGCTCCATCGTATTCCTCATCTTCGCTTTCCATCAGGCGTGATTATGGTCGCAAGCCTATATTGTATTAAAAAAAAGCCTTATTGACATGTGTTTGACCACAATCACGCCTGATAGGATAGTACTTGAAAATGTAGTAAGATGGAGCACGCTTGTCTAGTGTTTAGGGAAGAAACTACTATCAATACTAAGCTCTTCCTGGTCCACACACCAAAACCACTCAAAGCAATGCATGTGAATATTAGTTTGTGTAAGTAGCAGGAAGTTCTGGAGAGTAATTCCCCGTTAGGTTATTTTCTTGTGTCAATGTCATGTAATGACTGCATTCTCGACAGTCATATAAACGTCTTTGAGATAGTATCGCTCGTTAAATATAATTTAAAGCATGACATAACGCTTGTTGACATCGTGGCGCGACAACTATGGAATATGGCCATGCCAACCGGTATTTACTGATAGTACAGTCAACCAATTTGATTCTACAGAACCATGCCAAAATGAATCAATTTGTTTATCTTGCTGAGTGATTTTTGCGTGATGTATGTCATGATGACGAACTCGATCTTTGCGAACTTGTGTCAACGATAATGAATAGGAAAGGAGTTTGCTTGTGTATTGATAACTTGAATTGTCACTGGCCGTCTGTCATAACTTTTTTCCTCTCATGTCATGGAGTGAAAACGTTTATAAACTCTTTACGTTTATTGCAAGTTATGTTCGGAAAATTGACAATGCTTTAACCCGCACTGACGTTGTAATTGTCTAGTACTTATTACGACAAGGTTCTATAGTGGCCTAGGAATCAAATTGGTTGACTGTACTTACCTATTACGAAAAATATTCAACGATATTAGAACTACGTCGTATATTTCAACGGTTGTCAATAATGTATTTCTTTTTTCCTTATTTTTGTACAATAAAGAGTTTACATACTACGTAGTGCGTAGTCGTACATTAAATAAATACAGCAGGCTATGGTTTACCAGTGGCATCTTTTATATTTTATACTAGCTGGTGCCCGCGAATCCATTCGTTTATCGCTATCCCGCGGGAACTATGTAATTTTCCGGGAAAAATTAACCTATGTCCTTTCCAGAGTCTAAAACTATCTCCATACCAATTTCATCCAAATGGGTTGAGTTGAGCGGTTTAAGCGTGAAGAGGTAACAGACAGACAGATAGACAGCCACACTTTTGCATTTATAATATAAGTGTGGATGGGAGAAGTGAACAAATATTTTTCGACATTGTATTGTGTGGATATAGAAAGAAGTATGACAGACGTTTGGTGCATGATACTATTGCAGCACTTTCTGATAATTCATGATTTTCAACGAGCAAAATCAATACCTGTTAAGTTACGTAAAGCTGCTTAGTTGTGGACAAATTCCCAGTGTCAGTATCAGCATCAGCCATTTTAAATCATTCTCTATCGTGATCTTGAGATATCGGATATCTTTGGAATATTTATTTAACAACCGCTTTAGCCTAGTTGGTAGTGACCCTGCCTACGAAGCAAGAGGTCCTGGGTTCAAATCCCGGTAAGGGCATTTATTTGTGTGATGAGCACGAATATTTGTTCCTGAGTTATGAATGTTTTCTATGTATTTAAGTATTTATTTATCTATATAAGTATGTCTATCGTCGTCTAGTACCCATAGTACAAGCTTTGCTTAGTTTGGGACTAGGTCGATTTGTGTGAGATTGTCCCCTAATATTATTTATTTATTTTTTTTATATTGAATACTATTCCATGAAATCTTGAAGTTTAAATCTCGATGGCACCATCCCTCAGTGAAGTGAGGGTACTCAACGAGATGTGGAGAGTTTTGTTGGTTAGGAGACCAAAAACAAACGCAACTAAACTTTCCCTTAACTCGCTAATTTAACAAACGAGACTAAGGTTCTATCGTGACGTGCCGTGGACATGCACGTCAGATATGTCAGGTGCTAATGAAAAGTATGAAACATCGGGCGTGCGGGGCCATGTTCCGAAATAGCCTAACTTGTTGATTAAACATGCAAATAAATAGGTGTGAGTTAATGAAAGCGACAATAACTAATGTCGTTCGTGTGAATTTGTTTGACGTAGTGAAGGTTGCGAAGACTTTCAACGGGTTTTTGCGAATATATGGGTCATTTGTTACTGTCACTTTCATCAGGATTAATTTTACGGTTGATTTAATAAAATAAACTCTATCTCATTTCGTATAAAATAAGGGGACAATTCGTTAGAAAGCCAGACGAAGCTGACTCATTGCCAATTCCAATCTGAGAATAAAATTCAGTTCGTGTTTTTCATTATTGGATTTATTTCGCATCTATGGCTCTACTTTGCTACATTACATCATATAATATAGCCATAGTATAGATTAGGCAGGTAGTTTGTATTGATCATAGTATGGTTTTATTTATTTACACAAAATATACATATTTACAGAATATATGGTATGGCTGGCCGTAGAAAATAATGTCTGATAAAAACACTTTTCTGAAAGTCAGATTTGCAGATAATAAAAAGCAAAATTAAAAATTTTAACAACCCACGACGGTTAAAACGAAATTGAAAATGGATAAAATAATTTAAACCCACCGACTTAAAGAATATCATATGTGTGTGTGTGTGTGTGTGTGTGTGTGTGTGTGTGTGTGTTTGTGTCTGTCTGTCTGTCTGTGGCATCATAGCTCTTAAACGGGTGGACCGATTCTGATGCGGTTATTTTATTTGAAAGCTGGTTTCTTGGCGATCGATGGTTCTTAGACATGTATGTTTCATCAAAATTAGTTCAGCAGTTTCAAAGTTATCAGCTCTTTTGCTAGCTGCGAAAGGGATCTTAGACGCATAATAGGCATTTACTTTATTTTCAAAATACGTATGACCAAAATGCGTCGGGGGTTTTTAAAATTTTCAATTTATAGTTATTCCAGAACTGTATAACTTGGCCTCTTGCCCGGTACCAGGTTATCGTTCAGTTTTGGGACTTTGAATCTTCAAAACTACTCTTTTTTCGTGTTAAACTTTAAAAGTTCTAACCCAAATCACCGTCAATAAATGGCTGAATGTGAATAGTTATGTTGCAGTGGGTGCTAGCTACCGTCCTTTGACATAATAAATTAAGTGGATGGACTTGGCAGACAACTAGGTGCGGTTTATAGATTAAACATAAAGACGATCCAATTAGTTAAGTTTATTTGGGCAATACTCGTTGATACGCAGGTTACCCAATACTCGCTGATATATTGCGCGATATATATTTTGTTTGAACAGCTATTCACATAAATAGTACCAGAATACTTGGCATACTTGAATGACTAACACGTTAAAGAATAAGTAGTCGTAGTAAATATACAAAACTTTAAAACAGTATCTTGGTCACTATAACGCTACGCTACCTACAAAGATTAATTATATGTATATACAACATTCCGGTCAGAAAGTTCTGTACAAGAACTTACATAAAGTTACCATCGTAAGCGAATTTCATTGTTAGCACACTTCTAAAAAAAACCATAGCGGTAATTTCTATTACGGATATGCTCAAGACTCGGAAGTTTCATATTGATGCATTGTTATTGAAGCTGTTTAACAATTGCCCTTTCGTTTTCAATTATTTATACGTCCAATAATTATGTGTTCAGAAATCCAATTCGTTCTGCATTAATATAATTCTATAGTCAACGAAAAGCGAAATAGTGTACTGGCTCCGGGATCGATATAAAGAAACAAAGGCGATATGCTAATGCAGTTGCCTTTCCCGTTTCTTTAATCGATTCCTTGACAACCGACATGGGGCACCCCTGCGCTACAAAATATAGGTTACAACAACCAACCCCCGTGTTAAGGGTTTGTAGGAACACGAAAGAAGTTAAAACGACGACTAAATCTCACCAAACTTAATAAGGAAAAGCCAGTAATATTCTATTTATTTTACTATTCGCAATCTCATGTAAATATTGATTAAAGCAAAAGGCTGCGCTAGGAAACCATCAATAATGAACAAAGTATTTTTTCTAATCATTATGTCCCCGAACACACCATTGCTGTTTGCCAGCAGACCGTCAATAATGATTCCAATAGTTTTCTATACGATGTCCTTGCCGTATTTCAGACAGTAAAGCATGTCTATTGAAGCGTTATTGAATTACAAATGATTTACACACTTATGAATATTTGATCAGCGTGCTACTAGTTAACAACGCTATGAAAAACTATGTAAATGATAATGATGAAAAAAGAGTAAAATTTTATTTATATGTGAATGAGACGGGTACACGTGAAATGGGTGCCTTAACAACAACAAAGGAAAGTGTACGGGGCGTTGTCTACTAATATAGGTCAGTGGTTACCGTTCAGTCAAAAGTAGATTTACGTTACCAAGGCATGACAGATGGGAGCTCATTAAACTAAAACACGAAATTGTCGGTATTTGGGAGACGCTTGATGTTATTTATTATAATGAATTGAACCTTTTAGGACACAATACAATACAATGACTCTTTATTGTACATCATATAGAAAACAATACAGATAAGCAAACAAACATGGATAAAAAAAATATATTCGCTTTGAAGCGATCTCTTCAAGGCAACCTTTTACAAGGGAAAGAAAAACTAAGGAATGTATTACAGCAGGGCCCAGTTGCATAACAAAGTACAACTTATATTACAAGCGTAACTCCCTTTCTAGTTAAGAGGGTTTATACCTGCTGAGCTGGCAACGTTGCATTTTTGTTAGTTTTTCTCGATTATTCCATAAAAATTGAATGAATATTAAAAATGTTTTGAATACAAATTGTTCAACTTATATATTAGAACAATTTGTATTCAAAACATTTTTAATTTTCATTCAATTTTTATGGAATAATCGAGAAAAACTAACAAAAATGCAACGTTGCCAGCTCAGCAGGTATAAACCCTCTTAATATAACTGAAGCGAGAGTTCCGCTTGTAATATTAGTTGCACTTTGTTATGCAACAGGCCCCAGATGGTTCAATTTAAATTTTAAAGCAAATATAAACAAACATTACATAAAGACAACCATACACACAATACATAACATACTACTAATATACCTATTATTATCACACCGATTTTGTGTATTTGTAAAGAGACTTGGGAAATTTAATTTGCTTCCGTCGTTTGTTTACCCAGAATTAAATGTAGGGTTGTTCAGTATTTAAGTTCAAGGCCTGAGTGAATAGGCTGTTACCGAACCAGTGAGCCCATCACACACAGCGCAGATGCGGTAAGATATCTGTATCTGAACAGATATCTGTCAATATCGCTCCCTATACAATTCAATGGAGGACCACACACAGCGCAGACGCGGTAAGATTTTTATCTGCGTATCTGTGAGCACCGACATATATCGACAGAATCCAACAGATGTGAAGATTATATCTGCAGATAAATACAGGTGGATGCACAGAAGCACACTTTCATTATCATCATCATCATCCCAGTCTATATTACGTCCCACTGCAGGGCACAGGCTTCCTCTCAGAATAAGAGGGTTTGGGTCGTAGTTCCCACGCGGGCCCAGTGCGGATTGGGAACTTCAGTGTATAATAAAATAAATATAAAATTACGTACTACTTAAGCAAACAACAAGTCATCCTTGTGTAGAAATGCATTTTCGCATTTTTTTACATTTTATCGTGAAGAGAAATAAAGAAAGTGTAACGCGCTTTCATTGAAAATTCATTGTAGCCTATCTATCTCTCAAAGGGCCGGCAACGCACCTGTGACACCCTTAATGTTGCGGGTGTCCATGGGCGGCGGTGATTGCTCCCATCAGGTGACGCTCGTTTACCCCCTTTTATATAAAAAAAAACACTCTGTATAAGCCATCCGCACCACAAAACACGTCTACTCAGCTCCGAAATTTTAGAGTGAATGTAAAACCTCGTATCTGCGCTGTGTGTGATACCTGCAGACGGATAAGTTTTTATACGCAGATAAAATCTTACCGCATCTGCGCTGTGTGTGACAGGCTTTACATGTTCGGTCATATCTGCGGTTACTACCATGTGAGATAGAGATCAATCGCTGGTCAGTTTTAAATAAACAAAAAATCGGCTTAGGTCTTAGCTAGATAATGTCACGCCACTGGGAAACTTACTGTCGTTAAGTATCGTGAGTCATTCGTGTAAATTGGATCTTGATTAAAATTGTAAGGGGAGGGAGCAATTATTATTTCTTAGGGTATTTCCGCAAGTACTCAAATTATTCAATGCAAAGATATCACAACGGGTATTTACGCACTTCTACCTTTTACCGTTTTTTACCGTTATATAAAACCGTTGTCTTAAATATTTTTTTTATTATTTTTTTATTTTATGTTTATTAGGGTTCCGTAGGTAAAACTGTAACTTTTAGTTCTGATGTTTTGCGATAGATGGCACTGTCTCGCCTACCGAAAATTGTACATGGCGCTTTCGAGATTTTTCCGACAGCCTATAAAAGGGCTGTCAACTTTAATAAATTGTCATTACCAAAGCAACCGTTGTTTGAGTAACAAGTGCGTTCTACGTTCAAACACGTAGCCATAATGCCAAAAACGGAACCCTTATAGCCATGTTTATCTAGAAAAGCATATTCCATTAAAAAAATATAAAAAAATGCTCTGTAAGTTAAAATGGCACAAATTAAAATAAATTAGGTAGAAATTACTGTAATTGAATTTTAAATTTTTAGAAGCACAAGTCCAAATGAAAATTTGAGATCTACGTAGTATCTTAATATAGAATAGACGCCTTTGATATTACATCAAGAATAGCTCAAGGGTAGACATAATTATGTTTATACTAATACTGTTTCGTTAGCCTTGTGGTTTTCTTGCTTTCATCTCTATTGTTTGATATAATCGTATTGAATTTTAACGATCGTTCGTTGTGTGAAGCTGGGAGGCTACTACGAAATTTGATTTTAGAAATTTGTATCGTGCCGTCCCTTGCACTTTTCAGTTAGCGTGAACGGCACGACACGAAATTCGAAAATCGAATTTCGTATTATAAGACCCGTTCTTTGAAAGATCAGATTTGGTAAAACCTTTTGTAAAGATATTTTTACTAAGATTCTTTTCGAAAAATACCAACGAACCGCCCACGTTTTCTCAATTTATTATCAAGTTTTATAGCAAAAATTGATGGTGGGCTGCATCGCGAAGGTTTAATGGAAGTATTAAAGTTAAATGTTGCGCTTGAGAATGGTAAAGTACAATAATATTGTTAAATATTCAAGAAATATAAGTAAATAAGTTAAAAGTATTTTACAAAATGGTTTCAAATATCTTCCGAGTCAAAAAAAAAGAAAAAATGTTTTTTAGGTGAATTAACGTTTTCTTACCACCCGTTGCTTTGGTTACACAAATTTTGTCTCCTGGGCAACCTAATCATATTTCTATGAAACAGTATCAAGATATCAATTGGATAACCGAGGATAGAGAAAACCACAAAAAAGTGGATTCATTCTTTTACTTATTTATCTTAGGAGTAGCTTTCAAAAGGACATAGTTATTATATTTTATTTCGACAAAATATCGTATCAAGACTCTACAATCGCATACTTATCACTTTCCAATCAATATTGTTAACCTTAAAAAAGAGTACTCACTCGAAGGTCTGAACTTGGAGACATCGGCGCCACATTTTTCTCTGTTGTAGAGCAGTCTCTTGCAAATACGCCATGGCCCGAAATAGCCTTGGTCGAAGTTCGGATTTTCAACTGTCAACAAAAAAAAAACAAAATTCAAATTCAATAAGAACTTCAAAAATATTTTGATACTACTGGCTTTATACAACGAAATCCGATTTTCGAACTTCGTATCGTGCCGTTTACGCTTAATAGTATTAAACACAAGAGTGAAAGAGATGGCATGATACGAAATTCGAATTTCAAATTTCGTAGTAGCCGCCAGGATCGCAATTTGCATCATATGCTTCGCGTACGAATTGAGCTACCAAAGAAAGTTGAATTGTCAATTGTTGATACTTAAAATATTGTTTTAGTTATTTTAATATATTAAATTACATTAAGTAAAAGTATTACCAAATACCCATTTTTAGCAAGAACCGCGGAAATAATAGTCATATATGTACGTAAAAGAAAGTAACCTAAACTATTACTAGGTCTGGTCCAGCCGAAATTACCTTTTTTATTGTAATTTACCTTTGGCTGACCTTACCACACTTAAGGTAAAAGAATCATTAATAATCCAGCTGCATCGCCATCTCCAGTCTATAAACATCTAATATATAAAAATCTCGTGTCACGGTGTTTTGTTTGTTACCGAACTCCTCCGAAATGGCTTGACCGATTTTTATGAAACTTTTTTCTCTGTATTCGGTAGGTCTGAGAATAGGTCGTAGGCTATTTTTTATACCCCTAGGTGATATATGTGTTGTTTGTTTGTTTTTTATTTTTTTTTTGTTTAGTTTTTAAATGGGTCCCACTGAAAAACAGCGTTGCGGCTTGCCGCAACATTATGCTGGCCCAATTTATACTATTCGATGATTTTTTTAATTTGTATCTTTTCCTGTCAAATGTATTTCCTGTGTATCGAATATGTGTAAATAAACATATCTCTCTCTCTCATATAAGGCAAAACAACGTTTGCAGGGCCAGCTAGTAAATATATATAAAGCATGCAGAGGCCTCTTCTTAGAATGAGAAGCCTTAGGCTGCGTATCCACCGGAGCTGTGCGAGGATGCGTTGCGACGGATGTGTTTGTCATGAACCGATAGAAACACTTCTTCATTTAAAAGGTCCTAAGTGAATGAAGTGTTTCTATTGGTTCATGACAAACACATCCCTAGCAACGCATGCTCGCACATCTCTGGTGGAAACGCAGCCTTAAGCTGCGTTTCTCACGCGGGTCCAGCGACAGTTTACAACGGTAAAAACACTTGAAGCTAAAAAATAAATCCTCCTAAGCAAAGTTTAAAATGTTAAACAGGCCATAGAACTACGATCGTTATCAGCATAAATTACTAACATACCTACTAACAAGTACAGTAAAGTTAATTTGGCATGGGCAAGCCATAGGCACACGTATTACTTTGTTTGCCGTTTACGTATAGTTGAATTAACCCATAAAACATCTTCGGTAAGTAGCGACCTTGCCAATTACCACATTACGCCATCTCAGCTATCACAACTGGGCGGTAAACAAGCAGGCTTTACTATTATTACGACGGAATGATGTCATTGATTTGAGAATAGACCCTTTTTATATGTGTGGGTCATAGAAAGAGTTTAGGTGTGGTATTATGTCGTAACATTATTTATCAACGACGGAGACTGCCTCGGAAAGTTGCTTGACAGCAAAGAAAACATAGCGTCCGTGAAGTCACAAACTCGCTCATTTTGGATACCAACTCTGTGTAAAAATAGATCCATTTAATGCATGTTTAGACAATAATATATTTTGTCGTTAAATGTCCAATAATAGCAAAACAACGTTGTATAGGTTAATAAACTTTTAGTTTATCTTTTACATAATTTAAATTTTTAGTGTCGGTCTAATAAAGCTCGTCTTTTTATTTTAACATAATACTGTATCTGCATCCTTTTTCGATAAATACGCGGGACTCGTAAGTACCGTAGTACTGGGGGGTAAATATTCAGCGTTTTTACGGCGTTTTTTTTGTCATTACCTGAGCAGAAATTATTAAAATGGATGATGCTTAGGGTTAACTTTTTATGAAAACTTAAGACAGTACCGATGCTGAATCTAACTTGATGAAATTTCGCGCGATTCGTCCTTCGGTTGTGGATATAATCGTCGAATGGTAATGACGTTTAACCGCGCGGTCAAAACGCTCGAATATTCACCCTGGGTATAAACGAATAGATATTATGGGACATTACAACGCCATCCTTATCAGAGGAGGGAAATCCTGTCTCTAATATTCAAGGTTGGTTTAGGATTTACGCAAATAAGGAAATGTTTTTATGATAGACACTCAACACGTTCTTCTTGATTCCTACAATTAATAGGAAAGGTAGAGAGATCGTGACGTGACCCGTTATATATTTTTTAAACAGATGAAGATATTATTACGAACAAAAAGTAAAAAAGAAAAAAGGTGCGTTTGTGATGTAATGACATGTTTATTATACCTTTATTAGATAATGCATCGGAACAACTCGTAACTAAATATAATACAAACAAGTATCCGGAGTAATAAACAAAAAGCACCGTAATGATCTCTTTTGAACATTCCCGTATCCATTTGTCTCAATTACATTAAAATACTATTTTTACCATCAACCGTACCAACAGAATAGGTCAAGATGAAAGATAAATCAGAACTGGCATTTACCGAAGGTTCTTCTATGAGGTCGTGGGTTAACTAAAGATTTATGCATGAACAATAGTGTTCTATTGACAACTTGCCAGCAAACTTGTGAACAAGTGGTGTATTATATTAGTATCATTCTAAATTTGAAGTTAGACGTGGTAAACATTAAACAAAAACTGTTGTTTAAAAAAAAAGATGTTTTCACATGAAACATTTTGTTATTTAATGTTAATCCAAAATAACAACAAAATCATTAAGCCCCTCTATAAGTACATGCATCTCTGCATACTTTGCAAAACAATATAAATACGTTTTTAATTTGTTTAGATAACACAGCTATCAAGCGTATACCGTTGAAATATTTAAATAAATTAGTAGCATTTGGAAATGTCGTGTTGCCTTAAGAGGGAACTGTGGAGAATCGTCACGACTTCCTATCCTCGTCCAAATTGAATTTGTACTATATCGCGAATTGGATGGCTCGCTAATTGTGTAACTAGGCTCAACTCATGTGGAACCTTTTATCACCTACAAATCCGGTGCGAGCGGATTTTGAAGTCACGATCTACTGTTTGCATGCTTCGATTTTGACAAACGAGAGCACAGAAATTAGCACGCAAAATTCCTTAGCTCCCTTGAAATGTGCTAAGGTATGGAGGGAACAACTGAAAGGAAAATCAAACTATCTTTAGTTACTTTACTTTAGTTGAGTTTGAATTGATTGCAGGTTTATGCAGAACAAAATTCTACATTTGTCAAGGAAATTAAATTAATTTCTTTGAGAAGGAAGTATCTTGTGCTGTTTTAATCGCTAAGTTATTAGTCTTGTGGCCGAGAGGTCTAATGGAAAGCGAAGAGATTAAATGGAAACATTGTGTTAGTTAAACTAGTAAGTCAAGCTTTATTGCATTAGAATGACACACGACTTCCGTTGTGAGGTCAAAATGCCCTTTCATCGTCACATTTACACATCATTAACGACCCAAGGGATCAGTTAAGTCATGAGTCAATTAGCCTCATGACGACCGACTACTTCGTGACCGCCCAAATGTTGTTCAGCCTCTCACTTCTGCCAAATTGACTAGTAATTTTTACTATCAGTGAAACTTTCATTTGTAATCTAAATTCCAATCGTTGAATGATAGGTTTTAATTTAAAAACGGTTTCTTTGATGACTTTAGAATTTCAAATCAATGGTGTACCTCTGACATCGCTACAAAGGGCAATGAGCATTTCTATGTCCCCGTTTCTTCTATTGATGTTTGTAAGACTATGGCTTTCTATAGGTTATGAGCCTTTGATAGTCGCAATATGCTTTAATCTTTAATAGTGCCTGTAGCGCACACGACGATCAAGCATCTGTCAGATGGAATCATGTTGGGTCTGACCTGGTTCCACTGGGTGAAATAACGGAGAACACCGTTAGTTTACTTAAAATATTGAATGCAATGAAATTGAAACTTATTAAGTGTTATTACGCAACTTATTTTGGTAAAGACAATGGTTAACAATGTTTGCGTTTCATGGCTCCTTCAGTGTAACTGTTGATTCATTGAAGAAACAGAAACAATACGTCGTAAAGTGTTCAGCGATAAATTTTACGATTTCAGCCAACTCCGGTACACCGATAGCCTAGTTACGTTGAGTGTAATGGCCTCACGCAAGAAACTTTACTATTAAAGATCTTTAATCACTTATTAACTGTTAAATATTCTCACTAGGTTCGCTTGAAATTTTGTAAAAAAATCGTACATATGTTATTTCATCGGCAAGTTAATCCACCTGTTCAAATCTGTTCTCTTCTTCCTTTACATTCTTTACAATCCAACGGTTGTTTGGAAAAGATCATTTCGTAGCGATAAAACCGCCCATTGTTTACTTTATAAATGGTCTCTAGATTTTACATTTCCCGTGTAATCCATATCGTTTGTTGAATATTGACATATTTGATATCCTTTGCTTTTATTACTAAACATACTAAAGGTAATGTCATTTTGAACTGAATAATTATCCAAATAGCTGTAGTTTAAGAATGGATTACGATTACCCCGTGCTTCTTAATAAAATGTAACAAATTGCCAGACTTGACACTTCATTTAGCATCAATGTCATGGACAATGAAGATACTCCGTCTAATAGCAGAACAAAAAGCCCGTAAGAAAAAAGGCTTTTCTTGGGACCTTCATATCGCGCGCTGGCATCCCGAAGCGAGGTCAATGCCTGTCAGTCACAAAAAATGGCATTGTCATGTTGACCATTGATGGAACTCGATACGCGTTGGCAAACATCAACAACAGTTAGTCTATTATAAAACTGTGAGAGAAAATTTTGGATCAGCCAGATAACATTAAGTACCAGG
Source organism: Archips xylosteana (assembly GCA_947563465.1). NCBI lineage: Eukaryota > Metazoa > Arthropoda > Insecta > Lepidoptera > Tortricidae > Archips > Archips xylosteana. Next base: position 8,549,095 of record OX387361.1, on the reverse strand, counting down.
TGGATTTGTTACACGAAGGCAGATGCGTAGGCACGATATGGAATTATGGAGCCTCATCCAGTTTTAGAGTTCCATATTTTAAGAAAACATCTATTGTTTAATTTCTACATATTCCAAGACAGAGACGCCCTTGAAAAGCTCTGTAACAGTAAATATTAACTACTATGCATCACAATTTAACCGTGTTCCCGTTTAAAAAAAGTTAGTTCAATTATTTTATAATTTAATTAATAATAATAAATTAAAACTTTTTTAAGGATTAATGATGATTGTGTGTTGAAGAGCAATAAACAAATTTTTAATTTAAAATGTTAACGATGTAGTTTTATTTGATGTCCACCTACTTAGTAATAAGTAACCTAGTAAGTAATTATCCACTATATTAGGTACATAAAAGTATGTTACGTTGCATGAAAAACCCTTGTGAAAACTTTTATTTTATTTACAGATTTTTCCTTGTATTAATAAACATATAAGCTATTTTCGACCTTTGTACAATTTACACTGCCATAGTATTTAAATATTTTATCCTATATCCAACTACAAGCATACCTATTTATAAATCAAATTGTACATACATAACAAACCATGCCACAGCGATTCAAGTGTATGTATACCGTGTCTGATACGCACATCGTTGTTTTTGTATTTTGCTCAGACTTCAGAGCATTGTACCTTCGTATCTCATGTATGTTTAGGACCCGATAATATTCAACCCGTGTTCGGCCCACGCAAAAATATTTGCTTTAACGCGTGCCCGACGGCATAATGAGCCTTAGAATCTTGTGGTAAGTTTTGAGCTTTCTTAGCATCTTTTGGTTTGATTGCATCTAGGTTTCGTCTTCACCCTGCGGGAATATTGCACTTTCCCGGGTTGAAATAAAGCCATAATATAATCTGGGATAGCGTAACTTTCCATCAGTAATAGTACATTACTGCAGCGGCCGCGAAATAGGGGATTGCCGGCCGAGTAGTTATAGATGGCCGAGTGTTAACGAGGCCATCTAGAGATACGAGGCCGGCAATCCCTGTTCGTGGCCAAGGCTTGTATAGAGTTTTTCTCAAACATGCATCATCATCATCATCATCATCATCATCATCACCATCATCATCGTCATCGTCGTCGTCATCATCAACATCATCATCACCATCACCATTACCACCATCATCATCACCATCATCAACATCATCATCATCATCGTCATCGCCATCATCATCATCATCATCATCAACATCTCATCATCACCATCATCATCACCATCATCATCTCATCCTCACCATCATCATCACCATCATCATCAGCATCACCATCATCATCACCATCATCATCACCATCATCACCATCATCATTACCCATCATCACCATCATCATCAACATCATCCCATCATCACCATCATTATCACCCATCATCATCAACATCATCATCACCATCATCATCAACATCATCATCATCATCATCATCATCTCATCATCACCATCATCATCATCATCATCTCATCATCACCATCATCATCATCATCATCTCATCATCACCATCATCATCATCATCATCATCACCATCATCATCACACCACCATCATCATCATCACCATCATCATCACCGCCATCATTAACACCATCACCACCATCAACATCACCATCATCATCCTTACCTTAAATAAGCGTAGTGGCAGAATGTCTTAATGAACCAAAACGCAAATATTGCTTATAGTTTTTTGGTATGAAACAATAGACGATCACTTTGCTGGCCAAGGCCAGCAATGTTGTATGAAATTCCATTATTGACCTCTCGTCTAGCCGCACACCACGCCGCGCCTGCGTTGTGACACTTCGTGGTGTATTATAAGGAACATAACGTCAATATTTCATAGCATGTTTGAGAAAAAGAATATTTAAGATCTGTTCAGTAGTTTTCATCTTCCGAACAAGCTAAGATGACCGCATTATTATACTAGTGAAAATTTGATAATCCAAAAGAAATGAGTATAAGTGTAGGCGATTATATCACAGTATCTAAAAACGTATAGTTAAATTATTAAAACTCAAACAATTGATGTACATAGCACATAGCAAAGGTAAAATATCAAAGCTAATGATCGTTAGAGTTGTTACAAATCAGGACAGTTATAAAGAAGCTAGTATTAAAAAAGATACTGTTATTAGCGTAGGTGTTAAAGAACTGTCGCATAGAATCATGATAGATAGTAATCGCTTCCTTGCACGAGGAGCTTGTTGGAAAGAGTTTAGACGTCATTACGTTGAAGGGAAGGCCACTGATGCACAAATTAACAATGGCCATTGATTTCTTTATTCCGTGTTCGTCAGACGAAGCAACCGAGGGGCGATTTTAAATTTTAGAACCAATTGTTATTCAGCAAAAGTATGAGCTTAATTTTGAATTGCTGAGGCCTAAATTTTCACTCAACTTCGGCTCGATTACGGTAAACAACAACAAAATGTTTATAAACTTTTATAAAAACAGCAATACACATTTTAAATTTCACAATGGCGTATTACAGACACATTTTCTCGCTCACGAAACATCGCAATTTGCATAGCTATAAAATAAACAGTCGAAAACAGCCATAAGCCGTCGGAGCATCTCCCACAAGTTTGTCACAAAGGTTCTTGGGTCAATAACCCGTTTGGCGGGACCGGGCAAGCGTGGCACGTTTAAAAATGCATCGTGCTGTTGGATAATTATCTGGTGCTTTAATCGAGTAACCTTATTATGTTGCAATAATTGTTATAACTGGCTTTTCCGTAATTACTCAATTAATTAAACGTCCGATTAGTAGATGGTGTAAGTTCTAATGACGTTAATTAAGTTTGGGATTCTCGAGAAGTAGGTACAAGTGTTTTGCTTGCCTTTGTTGAGCCCCTCTTTATAACGGGTTAAAAAGGTATGCCGTTCAGTTTTTCAGAACTAATGATGGCTAAAAGTATTTATGGAGACCTGTTTTGATTTGATAAACTTGTAATTCCAGTGAATTCTCGTCTAGTGTTCCTATGAATGCTAAAATTAAAAGCAAATCCGATGCAAGAATCAGTATATCTGAGCGTTTCAACCGTCTCAGTTATCTGGTCACATTTTTTAAGAAATGGTAGAAGATTCTGAACAGTTTCCAGTTATATGGTAGACGTACAGGACCTGTAATATATAACGGAAAGCCCCATCAAAATCTACAGCCTCTTGATTAATCCGGAACGCGACTATGAACCAAAACCACTATAATATACGATCTAATAAAGTTTACAAATGGAGCAACATGAATGATATTTTACAGTAATTTGCCTTGTAACTCAGCGGTTTCTAATAATCGTCTGTAAACTACGAAGACAAATGAAGTTCAGTATTGCAATTGCATTTAATCTCATCTTAGGGCCTAGAAAGGCAAGTAACAGTACACCGAGATATATACCGGAGCGCGGTTTGCCCTACTTTGTGTATGTTGTGGTGAGGGCACTAACTTCCGTTCTGTGGTATAGACAGGTAAGACTTTTTTAAATACAATGTGTTTCGACACACTTAGTTGACGTAGATAATTTTACATTTAACGAACATGATTATGCAGAAAAGAAAACCGACGTATGTAGATGGAAAACGAGCTAAGAATGAGAATCTTGACTATTGAAACCAAACTATGTTTACATTATGACATTACATATTTTCAAAGGTGCGATCTAAGCTTGGATTTTCACGCATATGCTTTTGACGCAGACGACGTTATTAAGAAACTCATAGCGTAACCATTTGACCCACTTTTAAAAGTACGTTAAGGTGACAAGCAATTTCACCTACGCATATTGAGCTTACGAGCTTACGTTGCCTCCGGTTTGGTTAGTAGTTTTCAAGTAGGTTAAAACTTATTGTTTTAGGGGTCAAGGGTTAGCGTATTTGGTTGATTAAAGGAAAATTAAACATCTGACAGGCGATTACGTTACGGTATCAGAGGCTCAATTTCGTAACAGTTGTTCGTTAGTTCTAAGGCTTCTTTAGTTCACCCTTTAAGGTCGGCTCGGCGCAGACCAGATGCGTGTGCATTTCATGAGTAAAACTGTTAGAAAGATGGTACAGCATGTGCCATCTCTCCCACAGCTCCACTCACCACATCCGGTCTGCCCTGGCCTTTAAATTGTAAAGTTGTATTGTAGCCTTTGCTTTGTCCAACTGTTTTATTTTTACTTACTCTTTGTCCATCCCTTACTAAATGCTCCTTTCATCCACTCAAAGGTTGACTGGTAGAGATCCCTTAAAGGGATAAGTTCGCCTTTGTACATGCATTTCAACGGTTGTCAATAATGTTTTTCTTTTTTTTCCCTTATTTTTGTACAATAAAGAGTTAACATACATATGTACATACAAAAATTGAAATAAGGTATGTTGTTATTTTAAATGTTCTTTAGAACCATGGAACCGTAAGGTATAATCCAAAATTGTCTTAAAGCGTATTTCATCATCATCATCATCCCAGCCTATATCAGTCCCACTCTGCAAGGCACAGGCCTCCTCCCACGCGGGCCTACTGCAGATTGAAAACTTCACACACACACCACTGAATTTCTTCATGTGTGCAGGTTTCCTCACGATGTTTTCTAAATATAAAGCTCATGGTAAATTTCAAATGAGACTTCTTAGAGGTGCAACCCCAGGTTCGAACCCACAACCTTCTGCTTGAGAGACCATAGGTCGAACCACTGCTTCCACGACTTTGCGTATTTTGGGTGTAATAAACTTAAATTAATAAAAAACTTGTTAGTGCATGCTTCTATGCTATTAATGGGGAGTACTTACAAGAATATGTCTGCACTGAGAGAGCTATGCCAGAATCATCTGAAAGAATTAGTGTCAATCTAGTTGTGCAGCTAAATATGTGGTGATCAAATTAAAAATACATTACACTATGTACAAGACAGTAATTGGGATCATTATCATAATAAAGTGATATTATAATTATGAAGATTGTGAATTAAAAACTATTAGCCTTCTCATACAAATAGTGATAATGGCTTCCGCCAACAAACAACTTTGTGCAATTTTGCACAATTTTGATATACAGGATTACCCAAAACTTAATGATAATACTTAATCATTATCAAGGAAACTGAATCGCGTACCCTGGTGGAACCTTTTCACAACCAATTTCACAACAATATCTTTGGCAGATGTATGGAATGTCAATATGAAATTTGCAATGAAAAGGGTTCACCGTGGTACGTGATTCAGTTCCCTTGACTGTACCAGATGAAAGGTCAAGTTATACCAGTTCTACATAGAAAAAATAAGAAAAGATCCATATCACTTAGTTAAGCGATAATAAATATTTTAGTATTAGATATTTTTGAAAAAATGTTTATTATCACTTAACCTTTCGTATGCCGGAAGTGAAAAAGTCGTGCATTCTTGTCTCAACAGTTTCATATAAATCCAATGATACAGATTTAAAAAAAAATACAAAAAGAATGCCTTAAATTGGGTATGGAACCGGCACACGGCATACAAAAGGTTAACTAACAATAAGAACCATATTTTTTTCTTTTTTATTTTGGAATTGTTATATTATAGCCCAGTATCTTTGAGGTTTGGGACACCTGCATGTTTCTGAGAACAAAAAATTTATGACTTCCATGTTCATGAACTAAAACAATTACTTTGCTCACCCGCGACCTTCTGCAAAAAACTTCCATGTTCTGTTATCAAAAATATTGATTAATTCTAAACAGATAATAGCTGAAATTAGTTTTGTATGAAAAAACTAAATTCTGTTAACAAATTTTACTATAGTGAATAATCACATACAATATGATAATGTCAATCAAATGTCATGGTTGGACTTAGTAATTAAAAATAAAAGTAAGTTAAGTACATTAATCATATCTAATTCGGATGACATGCATTTTATCATATGGTGGATTTAAATGAAGTAAAATTAAAACAATACAGCTATATCAATAGAATTGCGAGTGCATTACAAGAACACAAATGAGTTTCTCAACATGAGCACACTAGCTTTTGCCGCAGACATAAAGCCTAATCATATCCCTTTCTAATGAGTAGTAAACGTGTGAAAGGAAAGGTTTATGAATGAAGTGGATGACATTTATGTATTAGGACCAAATGTCATAATTCTACTGGCCGATCATGTTTAAATTATGAAAATCACCATTTTCACAGCTTTTAAATATATCTGCTGCAAGGCAACATGTGAGTTTTACCAGTTTTGACAAAGGTTTAGGACAATAAAGATAGGTTGTTGGGTGTCATCCACTTAAATAACGGTCTTTACGTCTGCAAAAAACACTAGCACACTCTATTTTAATATACAGGAATACTCACAACTGTAATAATATCCCCAAGTTGGGATGCCGACTGCTATGGCACCAACGACGAAACATATGAAACCAAAGACAACCACGGCTATAGAATACATAGCCTTGCCGCACGCCATGGCTGCATCTCAGCCAATCTCTGGTCCCCAGGACATCAGGAATGGCTTGTCACTATGTGACTTTGGGGGCTAACGGACATCTGTGAACAATATACTGTTTTAAACTTTTGTGATTTTCAGTCATAACAACCACTATGGCTGCTGCAATGTGGCCGAAACGTTGAGGTAAATATTGTTTGCATGATAAGGCCCATTTAGTATAATAATTATCTGTGAACAAGTTACCTTTTTAGATAAGGCCAAGCTAGGTTTGTTATTCTGTCATGCTATTGATATTAGCAGTAAATCTGATTTTGCTGAAGATTAAAAATGTACTCACTGCTGATATCCTTTGTATGATTTTTCCTAAGATTGAAATTCAGACTTACTGCTGATATCGATCACAGGACAGTATTGATGATTAGACATCGGTAACTCGTGGCATTTAGGTAGCATTTGACGTTTCTGACAGACTAGTGAAGTGACTATGTTTCTCTGTACGTATCGAGCAAAGAAACCAATTACAAGAAATCTTTTCAACCATTTAATATTTGACTTTTGTGATAGACAATAAATATTTGTTCAAAAGTTTTAGAAGTTATCCTAAGTCTCCTATTTGAGTGTGTTGGTAAAAAAAAATTTTTGTTCAAAATTTCATTTTTATTGCTAGCTTTTTTGTTGACTGTACTTGCATTGTCATCCAACCTACATAAGTATACCAAATTTCAAGCCAATCCGACCACTGGAAGCGGGTCAAAATCGACTTCCAAAATTTGACCCGTACATACATACATAAATACATTGCAAGTTAAATAAAAGCTTGTAAAAAGCATTCTTGCCTAAATTTGTTGGTGTTCTCTTTGATTTCAACTTCTTTATTTTGTAATAAGCTATTAAAAATTACTATTAAGATATCCTGGATTTTTTGATAACGCTATATTTAGCTTTTGATAAACAAGTTTACTTTTTGGATGTAGTCTCGGTAATAAATGTGATCTTTCAATTTTAAAGAATTATTTTATCTTATCTGGAGGAGGCCTACACCCAGAGAGGGGTCCAAATCTACGGAAACTAACATACTAACACAATTAACTAAACTAAGTTATACTAACAACACTAATTACTCATACTTTCTTTTTTGTAATGGATGTTTGTAACTCCTGTATTTGGAACAATAAAGGCTTTTTTATTTATTTTATTTTTATTTATTTATCTGAAAAGGCACTTGTGTCTCATCACTAGTGCTACTTATAATTGCCACAAGTTACCGATGTCTATTGATGATTATGGATATGAATGCTTTCTCATACTAAGTAGGTGACAGAAGGATTGTGAGGATTTTATTATTCCTTATGCTTATTAAAGCATTTTATATTCTCACTTCTATCTTTTGTTTCTCAGTTTTTTTTCTGTAAAAACTTAACACTGGCCAGTACAATTATGCAGAAATTAAAAAGGAATTTAAAAAGCTACAAAAATTACTTGGTAGAAAATGAAAACCAAACTTTGGGTATAGCAGCAATGCATGCACACAAATACAAAACCTATTTTGGCGTTAAATCAAGGCAATGATAAAATCTAGCACAACACAGACCGGTTTTACAAAAGAATGGCAATAATCAAAACATCCATAGCCACTGCTGTAATAAGTGTATTAACAATCAGCCAGCCCAATATGTCAAAAAATCTTATTAGAAAATCACATACATTCGATTCCTATAATACTCTTACAAGAATTCATAACAGTAAGTATCAAAAAACAGTACAAACTTTTAATGAACGGCTTTGTACACTATCAAATACAGTTATTTGATTGTAGTTACTTTTACTCACGTTTTCAATAAAGTCCGCTAAGAATTCGTCACACGAAGATCACTGAAGTATGCAAAACAAGACAATTGAACTGAGGATGAATTCCGTAATCTATCAACATCTCTTTTTTACACGTTTGAACTGCACATGCAACTAAACACCTGTATTTTCACGTGAGCGCACACAAATTCACTCACGATTCAAAAAATTTAAGCCGCAACTGCGACACACCTTTATAAACACTACATTTAAAAATGAAAAACACGTACATGAATTAAAGTTTGCCTAACTTTTAATCGCGGGTGTAAATATTAACGCTTTAAAACAATTTTTGTACGAACACACGGACGGCAGTAATTAAATTCTTTCGAAAATGCTCGGCGCACTGTGTATGCAAACCAAGCGACAAGCCACGGATATGGTCGGTAAATAAACTGGTTTTTTGAGTTGATTGAGTCCGAGTGAAACTTACGTTGCCTGCCATGCTGCCACGACAGATAATTCCATCGGATTAAAGTATAAGCTGTCTCATTTTACACTGTCACATAGAAAGAGACAATGCTAAACATGATCCAATGATTGACTTTCATTCAACATTCAATTGTAAAATCGGTTTAAAAAGTTTTTTTTATTACTAATTTATTAAATTTGATTTTTGTTTTGACTTTATTTAATAATTTTCATTCATAAATCGGGGACTTGATAAATGTTGCTAGCTCTATAAAATAAAATGTTAGGCATGACAGAAGGGAATACGTTTCATTCTACGATAAATTACATAGTTATTACTTAAAGTTATTATAACGGTCATTACTGTCAAAAATAAAATTTACTATTATTGTTATGTCATCGTAAAGTCCAGTTCGATTTAAAAAACTGATCTTGAATTACTATTATTTTAGCGATGACATGCTAATTACTGAATGCCAGGAAAACAAACAACCTTAAATAATCTTTCTGCTTAAGCAATCCCAACGAAACGATTAATTTAGGCTCCAAGCAGATTACTGCTTCCTGTAAAACCTACGTTAGTAACGCCTGAATTTAAACAAAATAATAAATAGTACATTGTTGTAGAGGCTGGAAAGTAAGCAATAGATGGACGAGTTTGTTTGAGGGCCGACGCGTAGCGGAGGCCCTCGAAAGTACGAGTCCATCTATTGCACTTTTGGCCGACACTAAACATTGTGCTTTTCACGACTAATGCGAGGAAATCATCATCATCATCATAATCATCCATCCCGTCCATCCCGTCCATCCGTCCATCCCGTCCATCCGTCCATCCGTCCATCTTTCCATCCGTCCATCCCGTCCATCCCGTCCATCCCGTCCATCCTGTCCATCCCGTCCATCCCATCCATCCCGTCCATTCCGTCCATCCCGTCCATCCCGTCCATCCAGTCCATCCCGTCCATCCCGTCCATCCCGTCCATTCCGTACATCCCGTCCATCCCATCCATTCCGTCCATCCGTCCATCCTGTCCATCCCGTCCATTCAGTCCATCCCGTCCATCCGTCCATCCGTCCATCCCGTCCATCCTGTCTATTCCGTCCATCCCGTCCACCCAGTCCATCCCGTCCATCCCGTCCATCCCGTCCATCCCGTCCATCCCGTCCATTCCGTCCATCCCGTCCATCCTGTCCATCCAGTCCATCCTTTCCATCCCGTCCATCCCGTCCATTCCGTCCATCCCGTCCATCCCGTCCATCCTGTCCATCACGTCCATCCGTCCATCCCGTCCATCCCGTCCATCCAGTCCATCCCGTCCATTCCGTCCATTCCGTTCATCCGTCCATCCCGTCCATCGTCCATCCCGTCCATCCCGTCCATTCCGTCCATCCCGTCCATCCTGTCCATCCCGTCCATCCCGTCCATCCAGTCCATCCCGTCCATCCCGTCCATCCAGTCCATCCCGTCCATCCCGTCCATTTCGTCCATCCGTCCATACCTCCATCCCGTCTATCCGTGTGTTAGTATAAAGTATGTTTCGCTTAACTGTATGCCTGTGGACATCTGTTATTGGCTTTTTGTCTAGTACTTAAGTCTCATTATAATTTATTGTATTGCTGTTGATGCCCCAAATAAATAAAATAAATAAATAAAATAAAATAAATAAATAAATCCTGTCCATCCAGTCCATCCCGTCCATCCGTACATTCGTCCATCCCGTCCATCCCGTCTACCCAGTCCGTCCGTCTGTTCATCCGTCCATCCGTCCATCCGTCCATCCAGTCCGTCCGTCCGTCCGTCCGTCCGTCCGTCCGTCCGTCCGTCCATCCATCCATCCATCACATGCAGCAGATGATTACTTTTGATTGGTCCATTCAGCACGCCAGGAATGAAATTCAGAAATTATCTTTCAAACAGTCGTATCGTATTATGAAATACATATACAGATACGTCCTGTTTTCGATTAGTGTAACATTGTTGTCGTGTTTGCGCGCCATAAATGAGTCGGCTGTTAAATGTACATATATATACATATAGGCAGTTTTGAGTACTGGATTCAGGTTATCTATGGCCACATTTTCGAGCAGTGTCGTGAAAAGTTAATAATCATATAACAGATGAAATTTAACTGGGTTAAACCAAGCCGTTTGTTAAACGATAGAGTTGTACAACATGTAGGTACTCGATAAAACATTAGTCGAGCATTTGAATTTACCATTAATTAATACCACTTTTCGCCATATTGTGTCAGTAAAGATGTACCGTGGTATGTACGTAAGTAAATGGAAATTCTAATTATGTAACCTAATAATAGCCCAACAGCAGCTGGGCAAGCGGCAAGATTTTGTCCTTAGAAACGCTTAAAGTTGCTGTATTTCGAGCAGCGTCTGACTTTTGTACGTTGAAGCCATGGATGATGTTATTATTATACAGAAATGCATTTAATTATGAAATTATCTACATAACTATATTAAGCTATTATGTAGGTTATTAGATTGTAGATTATTGAAGAATATGTTTCAAAATTATCTGACCTAATTTTTGATGAAAAATAAATGTTTGCTTTGATTTTATATTGTTTTTTACTTAGAACGAAACCATATCTTTCTCGGGCTAGCAAGCTTTATTTTATTTGGGACTACTTAGATCACCCAGTGTGAATTGTCCCACGATATCGATTTATTTACACGACCTTTTTCTTTAAAATATTTATAAATACTTATAATATAGCATAAAAGATTGCAGTTTACATCAATTCAACTAACATAATTCCTTCGAAACAGCGATATCTTAAAACACAACACTAGTCTTGAGTTACTACTGCTCAATTGGTTAATATTAATATGAACTTCTCCAGACGTAACTCCGTAGGATTCATAGTAAGAGCATGATAAATTGAGTCGTATTTATTTAAAAATCGAAAGTAAAAAATAACTCACGTTAATAGTAAAGAGGTCAATAATGTGTAAAAAGTCATTGTTTAGTTTGTGTATACTTTTGTATATTTGTTTGTGGGAATATGAAGCAGGTAAGTAACTCATAAGTTCAGAACTATTTCACTGCCTATTTACTTGAGCACGTAATCTGTACCTATAAAATCTTATTATATTTCCTTAAATTTAGTACGGGTCACCGTCTTTGTTCTTCTTGTCACAAAAATCAGCATTAGTTGAAATTAAAATCAGTAAAACTTGTCAAATATTAGTTTACAGTAAATTAAAAAAAAATAAACTACTTTATGAATTAATCAACACTTATCGTTTTTAGCGGCGGAAGTAAAAAACATGCGTGTAAGTAATGTTATAGTATTTTTATGTGAATATTTTATATTCAGAATTTATTAAGCAACTACAGAAACTGCACCAAGGGGGGGGGGGGGGAGGAGTTTACTCTTCCGTCTCCACTCTGTAGCTTAAAGTAAATTGATAAATTAAGCCTGTTTATTTTAGACGCCTGTCATGCACATGATTGTGTCAACACTGATAAACATCGTTGTTATTTTCAGGCGCTCGTTGTCCAATCGTGCAATGAAATGGATTGTTATTTCAACGAAACAATTTCCTGTTCAGAAAAATGTGGTTGCGATAAAACTATGTATGTTGAGTAGGCGCTTTAAAATGAATTATGTGACCTATCAAATTATGCATTCCTGGTTATTTTGGTTGGTGGTAATTTAACTAACTTTTATTGAGTAATAATCATTTATTGACAAATGGCCAGTGATTTATAGGTAACGCCACCAGAGTTGAGGCCACGCACACAACCACATCTCGTGTAATGACAGCGGGATTTTGATACCTGATTTACACTCTCGCCTCGTCACCTCGCCTCGCGCCTCGCCTCGTCGTCTCGCTCCGGACGCGAGCGTCAAAATCAAGGCAAATCACGAGACGAGGCGCGAGGCGCGCCTGTTCACACTCTCGTCTCGTGGCTCGTCCCGCAGTTCGTCTTGCCACTCGTACGCGAGTGTAAACCAGGTATGACGTTGTGTTGGCGTTTAACGTCAACACAACGTCAAAATCCCGCTGTCATTACACGAGATGTGGTTGTGTGCGTGGCCTCAACTCTGGTGGCGTTACCATTAACTAATTTGATTATTTATTTCGACTGTAAGCATGGCGAGTCATAGTCGAGTAATTATCTGGGTTCTTCCCCGCTCCGCTATAATTGTTTCTGATCAAATTAACCAAGTATATATGTAGATAATATTTTACTTACTGTGCTGCCTCTAAAATCGAAGTTATTTTTTCAGCCCTTACCGTTTTAATGTAACCACTGGAGAATGTGTGTTAAATTTGAAAACATTGATGATCTCCTTAGCTGAGAAATACAAAACGCAAGGTACTTATTTAAAAGTCCACGTCACCAATCATCTTAGGTAGCGGTTTTCTTAAACAATGATTGTCGTTATAATTAAAGCTTTATTTACAGAGAAAAATCGCAAACGCACAGAAAGAATTTTCCAAGGAGTTATAGTGTCTGGCATAATAGTCGTTACATGGGCAAGCATGTGCCTATTTTTAGCATGTTTCTACTGCTGTCGGATAAGATACACGTAAGTTAATTAAAATAATTAGCAAACTTATTTTTACTACAACCGACACCGTATATGTAATTTATTGAATCAGGCGTTGCTTTGCGGAGGTCCATATTAATGAACTGAATCAATTAGTTTGCTCACCCGCGACCTCACGATAGCTACGTTTATGTAAAAAATACGCGTTCATGCAGTTCCTCCACCTCCACACTGTATGAACACATACAAATCACACAAACCCAACTATCTCCACCACCAAACTTTACTGACGTGTTTCGAACTTATCCATAGCTCATCCTCAGAGTACCGCAACCGTTCACTTTGCTGTGTGCTAAAATAATTAATGGATGATGATGATGATATTAGTGTGTGTAATATGTGTGTGTGTGTGTGGATGTTGTGTTGTGTGTTTTTTGTACAAACGTAGCTGTCGTGAGGTCGCGGGTGAGCAAAGTAATTGTTTCAGTTCACTGTATATGTATAGTCGGGGTAAGAAAAGGTTCGTCACTTTTCGACTATGTCAACGAGTTAAGGTCGAAAAGTGACGAACCTTTTCTTACCCCGACTATACCTAATTTTTTTCAATTTTATTTATCAGAGATCATCAGCTAAGGAAAAGCGTAAAAGACGTAGCAAAAAAGTTCAAGGAACATAAAACTGCTAATAAAAAGAGATTCAAAGATGACAAAATTGAAGAGTTGGAGCCGTGCACAGCAGTGAAAGAAGCAATTTCTACTGTATGACACATAAATGTCATCAAATCACTATATTGAACAAAAACTTAAGCATCAAAAAAAATCTTAGTAGCTTTGATTTATACAAACATCATCATCATCATCCCAGGCTATATACGTTCCACTGCAGGGTACAGGGCATCTCTCAGAATAAGATGGCTTGAGCCGTAGTTCCCACGTAGGCCCAGTGTGGATTGGGAACTTCACATACACGCATTACCTAATGATTAGGTCCTCATCATAATGAATTCGAACAGAAACAATTCCTAAAATAGCTGGCTCTAATCATGCTTTTTTATTCTTTTACTAACGATCAAAGTCGCGCTCTTTTTATTTGTCAATAATAATAACAGTGGCAGAAGTAGTACCTTTATATAAATTTAACAAAAACTCTTAGAAAACTTCTTTGCAAATTTGTCCGTCAAATTGTAACTAACAAATGCATAGTTTTGTCAAACGCTAAAATATTGTATAAGACCATAGATATGCATATTAGTTTACATTGAACTTTTATAGAAACAAACAAAATATGTAAAACAACTACATTGGAAAGAACTGGCATCATGATTCGAGGCCATGCTATTTTAGTATCCTTGCTCTCGTTCAGACTTCAGAGATTCGACTAAACATTTGAATTTTCGCGAATGTCATCTTACACTGTGTTGTAAAACTTGCTCTATAATATTTGTATCATTAATTATTATTATAAGTGCAATTGTGCATTTACTTCAATAATTCGGAGTGACTGGCAATATAAAAAATGGGTGGATAAGGAGACGTACAGTAATAGTGCAGTGAAAAGTTTATACATAAATTAGCATTATATCACATTTGAAGCGGTGTTGTGAGAGTTTAGAGTTTAATTGGGCGTTTATATAATCTATACATAAATAAATGATGTATAAACAAGTATTCAGTATATTAGTTCTTATCAGTGCCTGCTTTGTCCTTACATGTAAGTCAAATAAAACGTGTAATTTCTATGCAATTTAATAAAGTTTGTTTTCAAGAATACACCTATTTTTTAAATATTTTTGAGTTAATTGCTATTTACGTTTTCTAGATGCAGATCAATCAGTGGATGGAAAAGCAGTAGTAAGATAAGCTGTTATGCTTAATTTTTATATTCTTTAAAAACTAGCACTTAGTCAAGCCATTAATACTTACTTTTATTCTTTTTAACACTGTTTTCAGCTTCACTTGTGTGTGTGTGTGTAACTTAGCATGTATGTATGAAACTGACAGTTCATCAAATCTTGGAAGTTAAATTTGCCCTACTTAATGGTTGTATTGAGCTAAAATTTGGCAGGTAAGTATGTATAATCAATCATTATGCAATAATAAGGCTTATCAATAAAAAAGCGTTTATTAAAAATTAAATTCATGTCAAAAACTTATTTGTATTGTTTTGTACATGTTTACTTTCAGGCGACTTGCGGAGAAGTGGGAGACTGTTTGACAGTTGACACCAATTGCAAAGAGAAATGTGGTTGTGATAAAACAATGTACGTATAAATTACTGTTTGTTATTCTACTTTATGTCTTAAGACGTCTAGGTTATCCCTGAGTCGATTACCTTTATTTGGTAGGTACAGCTTATTTTTAATATCGTGTAAATCATCTACTTACTGTTGTTTACTTTCAGCCCTACCTTTTACGACAATGGAACCCAAGAATGCGTAATAAACATTAAATTGCTGATTTTATCCTTAAACGAAAAATATAATACTGAAGGTAAGAAACGATCCCTGCAGTTAACTAATAACTTTATACTCTATACGCTAAGATTTAAGTTTTTTTAAATCCAAATTTTTACAGATTACGATACGTCATTGGAAGATGATATGGCAAGTATGTTGCTTGCTCTCTGCATTGACGTTTTAGATCAAAATAATTATGGATGTGCCCTTTTCCTATCTTGGCTTTAGTATTCGTAAACAACCTAAATGTTTTTTTAAAATTGTAATTGTTCAAATCCTGCATTTTTCTAAAACGGGAATTCGTGACGTGTTCTATCAAGTCACACGATCGTTAAAGAAATGAACAAGTTTTCATGGAACTTGAGGAGTTGAAAATCCCTTCTGCCTCTGTATTATCAAACTTAGTTCGCTTAAATATCGCTTGAGTGACTAGAAAAAACCTTATTTGCCTCCCCTACTGTAATAAGTATACATTTTGAATTTTACTTGTAGCAGAAATAGATGAGCTTAAACTTACTTGACTGTCAGAAATACTGTTCTTAAAATCATATAAGAAAATTAGTAATCTTTTTCATTTCCTTCAACTACAATTTTTCTTATAACAGATAAGTTTATTTGTTTTATTTCAGGTAGAATTCGAGCTGAAGCTGACAAAATATTTCAAGGGATTATCGTTGCAGCTTTGCTGTTTATCTCTTGTGCAAGCATCTGCGTATTTACTGCCTGTATTTATTGCTGCAGAATCAATTATGAGTGAGATCCTTTTATTTTTACATTATTTCAGATACAAATCAAGCCTCTAACTCATTAACATTATTGTATATTATTTTCAGAGATTACCAGCTTAAGAAAAGTATTAAAGAACTAGCGAAGAAGATAGGAGAAAAGCCGCCGCTGAATAAACCTACTGTAAAGCCTATTACAAAACCAATTTCAGAAAGTTGTAATGTAGTAGTAGAAGATGCCGGTGTTTTCTGTGTTTGAATTAAAGCATTGATTATTATAGTTGCAGAAATTTTATTATGCTGTATTATCCTGTCCTTGTTCTTCATTCAAAACAAAACCTGAAAAATGTTTTTTTTTTGTACTTGTGCTTTCAGGACCAAAGTCCAAGCTAAATTTGTTTTGCTGGAACGGAACGTTTTTATAATATTTTACATGTGACAACACCCAAAGTTTCCTGTCGCGTGTTGTGTTGGTATTATACTCGGTTGTACGATACGATATTATTATTAATATTTACAATCCGTTCGTTCATTCATAGTTTTGTAGATTTACTTGGACTGGACGGAAATTATCCTGGAAATTTTGCTATATTAACTTTCTATTTGATTAGCAGTATATACCTATGCCCTATGCGTAAGTACTTTTTCTGTAGCGTGTGTTTATGTGTTTTTATTATCGATCCAAATACTTAAAAAACAAGTGCGAACCCGATGTTTATTTATGATTGTTTTTGTTTCCTGTAGTTTCTTAATTAAAAATTTCTTAAACCTTTGCAGTTGAAGCTACGGTTTTGAGGCAGATTAGAATGACAGACGTAAGCTTAATGGACACAGTTATTATGACTTTAGGTGTTCTTATAACCATGAGCCTTTTGAGCTGCCTTTGCTGTTTTTGTATGAAATTAAGGTAAGATTTTTTAATTGACTATTTACATCATCTTCACCATCATCATAATCATTTCAGCCGAGACTATGTAACTACATACATATAGGTACTTAGATTATTGATGTAGGTGCTCGGTTAATTCAATATAAATTCCCGCCATCAATAATGCGCATCTTTTGTTTAAAAATACTTTCATAGAGAAGTTGTTCTGTATAAAAAAGATATATATTGCTCAGAGTTCAAATACTTGAACATTTAATGCAAATAGCTAAAGATGGTATTTAACATTATCATTGGGTGACAGACAATCTATATAAATAAAAATGAATCACCGAAATGTTTGTACGCGCGTAACTTCCGATCTACTGCACCAAATTGGATAATTCATTTTTTGTTGTGTTTGTTCCTGTCAGGAGAAGGTTCTTATGAAAATTTAGAAAAAAATACAACGGGGCGAAGCTGCAGGCATCAGCTAGTTAACTATAAAATTGCATACCTAGATAATTTTCTGTGTTGCAACCAAATTGTTGTATTGTATGAATAACTAATCAACAGTTAATATGATCTAAATTTGTGACCTCCATCCTTATAACTTTCTTTTTAATATTACAGTGACCTGAGAATGAAGAGGTACATATTAAAAACAGCTGACCGGAAAGGAATTCAAGTAAACATAGACAAATTGGACCTGAAACATGTTACCCAGTCTCCACAAGCCAGCGAAATCTGTACAGTTATTATCCCTGATGTTGGTATTGTTTGTTAGCTTCAAATTTGATTTTGTCAGCCCACTTACCTGAGTGCTTCTCTCATATACTATGGGGTGACAAATCTTATGCCATATTGGCTTGCGGGAATGAGTTTTAAGTATGCTACATGGACACAAAGCTCGACATAATAGTACTTCTATGGTGGTATAGTGTCAAGAGCAAAATAGTGTCAGTAAGGCTGACTTGCACAGACCCGAGTTAAATACTGTGATTGGAATGACAAAGAGCTTGTACAATACAGTACCAGAATGAATGAAAGGAATCAACCAGGAAACTGTGGGAACACCAAAAATATGAATAGGTTTCTTGCTTCCTTCTACTTGTGTTCTGATACTCAGGATTGAACAGAGATTGTCATGCCACATAGACAACGGTCACATTAGTAGGGCGCGGGCGTAGAATGGGAAATAAACCCTGAAACTAATTCAGGAGGAGGGCCGTGCCCCTCCAATACTACTACCCCGTAAAGGTTTCAAGGGAGGAGGGAATTAGAATAATTATTTATTATGAAGAAGTTTGGTTTCTTCATCATGGAGTATGTAAGCATCCCTGTATGTAGAACTTGCATTTCAGTTATATGTACTTAGTAATTGAAAATGGATATTATGAATTATAATAATGTATTTTGTGTTACAACTATACAGTGGATACACTATGTGAATGGATGAATACACTTGGTTGTATCCATTTTTACATGATTCTATTTATCTTTCCTTGTATGTAAAATTATTTAATTTGCATCCAATTTCATAGTGCAACATGTGCTAGTCAATTGTGTCAGTTAGATGTGACTATTATTTTGTTAAGTGTAGTTATAACTTGAATGCTAGTCAAGCAAGATTAAGTCACAACTTTTAAATAGTGGATAATTTACACCACTTGTTAAAAATTAGGCTCTGTGTTTAGCAGTATGTATTGTAGTGATTCCAATGAAATTAGATGTCCAGTAATTTTTAGTCCAATATATAATTATAATACTTACATTATATTGGAACCAAGTATTATTATGTACAGGATGTATTCCACATAGATTACATAGGTATGTTTATTGAATTTTAAGATCTTTATTGATGCAGTCTTTTTTTCTGTAGATGTTTAAAAAATATTGTCAGTTTAAAGAGCAGGATATAAATCTTTATATATAGATGTTGATAAGCAATAACATTTCAACCCACACAAACATCATTTTGAGAAAATGGCTGCTAAGATATTTTACTAGGGATTAACTAACACATCCATGTCAGTTATTTTTTCTGTTTTTCGATTTTGTGAAGGTGTTAAGTTACATAAATCGTTTTTATAAAATGCAGAGGAAACATCGAGGTATACATATAATTCGTATTCAAATCTCAATTTTTGATTTTTTGTGGGTTATTGCTTATCAGCATCCTTACATTTAGTAACTCAAATACACTTACTGTTTAGTGTCAAACTAGGTTATTACAAACAAAAGCAATAATAACTTCTATTTACAGATTTATGATCTACTAGTATGTGAATCTGTATTTTGTGATGATATGTTTAGATCTAACTTTAGTATTTTAATCAAGAGAGATGCTATTACTGCACAAAATCTGTAGCATAGAATTTACTAGATTTAACTTTACTTTTTGAGCTCTACTCTTCTAGTAATTATAGATAATTAGATAGATATATATTGAAATACTGGCCTTGGTATTTTTATCGCTAAGGTACAGTGACAAATACACAAATGTCCTTTTCCCAATAAATTTTCTGCTAAAGACATATAAACATTTGGTGTCTATGACATTCATCTTATACTTTAAAAGAACTTGTCAATGTCTGTCTATTTTTAACTTATAAATAGCAAACAAGGTACTTAATCGATTCATGACTTATTTTGCCAAAATTACGAGTGAAAATCGCGAATGTTTAATATAATCTATTGATATTATTTTTGACTATGTATTTACGTAAATATAGACTAAAAGAAAAGGGGGTCACTAATATTATGGATCGCTATGTTTAAGCAAACAGCCTACTTGAAGTAGAGGACGTACCTACATGCTTGTAAATCGTAAGTGTAAGTATATATAACAGCCTAAGCGTGGTTGGGCTAATGTGTTCTGACCGAGACCAATACAAAGATTCATGTCTATTGTGCTATACCTTGACAAGCTCTTGCGGGGCACTCGGCGGAACCTTGTCGCAGGGAGCCTCTGCTGTCCTTAACGAGATTGTTTTTAATAAGTGCGGCAAATGCTGCCTGCGATAGGGTTCCGCGCACGAGCTTGTCGGACTATAGAGCATGAACCTTTCATAAATCATATATTTATTCACTTGAGTAGCGGTTACAGAGATGTTCGATAGGTACATAAAATGAGTATGTTCAGCGCTCTCGCCGGCATCACCAGCATGCGAATATAAAGGTGTGCCTAAAAAAAAAATTATATTTATAAATTATTTACTACTTAATTACTACAGCAATGATCGATAGCGAAAATGGTCTAGTCTACCACTACTTGGTACCTAAAAATAATAAACACTCATGGTACTTAAAACAATAAAATAAATAATCAAACAATTAAATACAATTAAATTAGGCATATCACAAATAGAAGATGTCAGTTTTAATACAATACAGTACATATTTATTATTACTATTAACATCATTAATTAGCCTGGAGAAGTGTATTATTAATATTTATATTATTTAACCATTAATCAATTTCTTTTGGATAGGAAGTCTTTTACACAATAAAATCTTTTTATTAATAACCATTTATAAAGTGCTTTTACAAATTTTCCATAAGTTAGATCAGCAATATCTCGTGGAATATTAATATTATCTTTGTATCGGCATATTTTTTTTTTGTTAGCCTGTTTTGGTGTCCCACTGCTGGGCAAAGGCCTCTCCTCCATCGGCATATACTTCGTTTTTTAGCATTAGAAATAGGGTGATCCTGATCAATCTTGATGAGATTTTATTGAAAAACCCTTTTAAAAAAATAGTAACTATTGCTTATGAAACCAAAAGAATGTAAATTACCATAATGCCCTTGATAATTGTTGCATATTTGATCTGATTTGTTTTTCAAAAGTGTTTTTCAATAAAAAGACACGTGAAGATCGCTTACCTTCTTTCTAATGCTAAAAAAACGAAGTATAGAGCAGAGGTCGGCAATCTGCAGCTCTCGATAAAAAGTTGAGACTTTCCAGTTCCATACGCAAAAAATCAATACTTAATTATGTTATTTTATTAGTTATTACTGAAACCCTAAAAAAATTGAGTGAGCACGAATAGGTATTGAAATGAAAATTTTTAGTAGCTCTTAAATGTTGAATCATTTTTAATTTGTGTCTTTTGGCATTTTGTTTTAAAGATTGCCGATCTCTGGCCTAGAATCTAAGGCCTATTATGAGGTATACAATTTTTTGATACCATGCTTGTACCCAGGGTCAAATAAATTCTCGACTGTAGAATGTGTAAAAGTGGTCATGTGAATCTTGTATGATTTAATAGTATATTGTGATTTGTTAACATTGATTCGGACATGTGTGACGAATGCAAAATGCCTACGAGTTTCGTAAAAGTACCTGTATAAGTAAATATAGAACGGGGGACGTTTTAAAATGTGTAGGTTTTAGTACGACAGCGCTAGTCAAATATTTAATTAGTACCTAGAGACATTAATTTGAAATTTATCTTGTGAAATATTATGTCACACGGGATGAAAGTTCTTGATTGATATGAAGTTCTTGATTGATACGTTTGTGTTCAAGATGTTTATTGATTTTTATACACGTCTATACCTACTTGAAAAGTAAACATGAATCTGTAAGGTTGTCAACTGTTTTGATAAATTAAATTTACATAGGGTATATATTTGTATTAAATACCTACTTTACTAGTGTTTTCTCGGTCATTAATAAATTTTCGAAATTCGTGGTGCTCGATTACTACGTTTTTTTTGAGTGCCAGGACTTTTTCATACATTTTAGTATAAAGAAAGAAACAGCGCACAAAGTCATTATCCCAATATGATAATGTCATTTCATTACATTAGATATACCTAGTCGATTTTGGGACTATATCTAAAATCTAAGCTAGTTTCATTCATAATATCTACAATATATTCTCATCAACTAAAGTACGATTTACTATTTTTACTACACATAAATTTGTATTGTGTCGTCAAAAATACACAGTTTGTCAGTATTAAATAAGTGCATATAATTACGAAAAAATGGCCCACTAAATCCTCAACAGTAGTTGTATGTAGATCTAGACCATTACACGGCGAAATTAATTTAAGATACGTATAAACCTATTAAGTCCTGAATAAAATTGTAGTCTTTGTAGAATGATTGTAGATACTTGATTCGGAGCAGTTGAGCCTTAATATAATATTTAAAGTCAATTTACAAACTAAGTAGTTTATGTGTAATAAATAAACGAATAATTCATGAACATAGAAGCGATAGTTCTAGTAGGTACTTTATACATCGCAGTCGTTTCGTTGTAGAGTGCGACGGACAGTAAGAAATAAGTAAAGGATAAAAAGGGAACTGAATGATTCTATGCTAATTGTTGTCATATTTGCATGTAGCGACCAAAATTTGAAAGTCAAGAAAGTGGTGCTCTCATTTAATTTCTGCTCTTTGTGGCAATTTTAGCTGTCATTGTCTATTTAGGTCGTCGCTACATTCGCCACCGCTCTTTGTTAGTTGAGGGCTGTTGAGGGCGTCGTGCAGAAAACATAAACCCAAAGTTATCTGTGAAACGTTCAAGCCTGACAGTTCCATACATTTTGACCCTACGTAACTGGGGTAATAAATCGCGTTTCCTCACCATCAACAAAAGGACTCTTGAAAACTGCGACCCGTTCTTGTATCATGCCGGAAACTGAATTGCTTTTATATCCATAGGGCCCTATGGTATGGTCATGGAAGCCCAAACACCCCTTATGTATATGTAGATAGATCCGCCCTGGACTACATTTACGCCTCCTATCAGGTCGGGTGGTGTCTGCTATGCTGCCAAACGCATGACTGATGTATTATTATTAGTATGTCTCATTGTCAGTAGTTATAAATAAAATATCTACATTTATGAATGTGTTTTAGTTCACATAATTTTTTTTAATTTCAGCCGAAAGACGTCCACTGCTGAACATAGGCCTCCCCCAAAGCTCTACCCCTAGTTCACATAAAACTAGCTTTTACCCACGGCTTCGCTCGCATAAACCATGAGGTTTGACAATCGAATTGAAATTCGCGGGATTTCCTAGTAACTCCCCTGGAAATATAGATAGTAAACTAGCTGACCCGGCGAACTTTGTTCCGCCTTAGAGCAAAAAAAAATGAAACCCATCCTCATCAATCTCATCATCCTCTTGCAACGCGTTCGCCTCTCTCTTGCAACAACCCTACGCCGCTCATTTACTTACATTGCGTTATCTTTTTTCGTGTATGCAGCCGGCGTTCATCGATTTATTAGAAAAAATTAAGGGGTGAACCATCCTTAACATTTAGGGGTATGAAAAATAGATGTTGGCCGATTCTCATACCTACCCGATATGCACACAAAATTTCATGAGAATCGGTCGAGCCATTTCGGAGGACTTTGGTAACAAACACCGCGACACGAGAATTTTATATAAGTATAAGAAGATTGTGCTGCCATTCAGATTCTAGATCGGAAGTTACTTATCTGCCCTATTATACATAGTACTAGCTTTTGCCCGCGACTCCGTCCGCGTGGAATTAGTAATTTGGGCAGCTTATTTTTTTTAAACCAATTTGCTTTTTCATCAATTATGGCTCTCCTTAGTTCCTTCCGGAAGAAGTGAAACTTCATAATAAACCAACCCGCTCCCAATCCGCCCCTAACCCGCTCCTAACCCGCCCACTCCCAACCCGCTCTCAACCCGCCCCCAACTCGCTTTAAACCCGCCCCCAACCCGCTCTCAACCCGCCCCCATCCCGCTCCCAACCCGCTCTCAACCCGCTCCCAACCCGCTCCCAACCTGCCCCCAACCCGCCCCCAATCGCCCCAACCCGCCCCAACCCCCCACCAACCCGCCCGCAACCAGCTCCCAACTCGCCCCCAACCCGCTCTCAACCCGCTCCCAACTGGGCTATCTAACACTGAAAGAATTTTTCGAATCGGAGCAGTAGTTCCTGAGATTAGCGCCTATAGAAATTTTACTTCAAAACCCCCGATTTTGAAACATTCTTCCGCTCCGCTCCGCTCCTATTGGTGTTAGCCTAATAATAAATAGCCTATAGACTTCCTCGATAAATGGGCTATCTAACACTGAAAGAATTTTTCAAATCGGAGCAGTAGTTCCTGAGATTAGCGCGTTCAAACAAACAAACTCTTCAGCTTTATAATATTAGTATAGATTGGTTTTGACTAAATATTTTGCGAGTGTGAAAACATGACAAGGAGACAGACAGTAACGAACTAATCCTATAAGCTTTAAATAGGATAATTTCATTTCATTTATGGGAAGAGGTTACAACAGATCTATCTCCAGGCCTGCCTGGGGACCGAAGTCCCAAGGTAGAGTCGTTTTGAAAGTTGTGTTTGTGCATCCGAGGAAAGTTAAAACTCAGACATCGAAGCAGTTCATCTGTTCGATGACTAGGTGGCGCTGAAGTTGCCACAAGTTGAGACCCCTCGGTTTTCCTACTACGGAACTATAAAATATACCTTAGATATGAATCCATCTGGCGCTACTCTATTTTTTATTTTAAGTAGGTAGCAGGTACCTAGTTGATTTAAGTTACGAGCTTTTTTTCAGAATAGTGACGATATCACAGAATAACTACCTATCTTATACATATATAAAATTCTCGTGTCGCGGTGTTTGTTACCAAACTCCTCCGAAATGGCTCGACCGATTCTCATGAAATTTTGTGTGTATATCGGGTAGGTCTGAGAATCGGCCAACATCTATTTTTCATACCCCTAAATGTTGGCGGGGGGATCCGTAAAGAGCAGTAGTAGGTATGATAAGTAAGTTAGATGAAACGCAAGTTACTGTCAACATAAAAGCAAGGACACCAAAAAAAGTTCGTTTTAAAAATAAAATTCGTAACATAAACCAACTTATTTCCTTCAGGTAAATACTTACGTTCTTACGAAATGAAAGTAAAAGCGTCCCACACTAACAGGGTTAGCGATAATGGAGAAAGGAGGAGGCTTGTGTCAACAAAATATATGATAAAGCCATCTCGAGATAGCTGCGAGTGCGGTGTACGTGACGCCAATGTCAACAGATGCCCTATTTCATTACCGCAAATCAATAGTGTCATGCGGCATGCGGGGTCAATTGGAATAAGTGTGGGAGATTCTTCTCTATTATGTTAGGTCTTTAGAGTGATTTATTCGTTTGTTTATTTAGACCAGAGGCGCGTTTACACATTTGCTGCCAGCAGCCTATTTAAATTTTTGCCGCCTTTACTAGACCGCAAATACCCTATTCGGTCTTTAAATTGAAATAAGGTATGGTGTCATTTTAAATGGTCTTCAGACCCATGGAACCGTTAGGTATTAATCCAGTATTGTCTTAAAGCGTACTGAGAGAAAATTCTAGTTTAGGTAACCAGAATAAAATTAACTTAACCAGATTGTCATGTAATATATACGACATCGAGACTGTTTTTTGAGTATACTAGAAAAATCTAGTAATAGCTTACAGGAATATCTAGTACATTTAAACATAATTCTGGTACACATCATTAAAATTTTGTTCTCTTTACAATACCAAAATGTACTTACAAATAACTTTTTCACTTCTCATGCTCTTAAAATGTTACTTTTTCATCACACTTGCTCGTCAATGGTGTTATTCCATGCTTGTATACTAAGGGGCTGTTTCACCACCTTATTGTCAAACTACTGGTTACGTAACCAATGAATAAACTAAGTACTACACAAATCAGTCGGCCAGTTTTTTTTCAGTTTCACCACTCCGGTCCTATGCAAACTAAGTACCACTTAACTAATCGTCGGTTTAACAAAAAGTCGGAATAGCAACGTCCCATTTCACGACCACGGGTTCCTGTTCGCATATTTTCGTTCAAAGCGTCGCTCATTATTAAAGCAAAATAAATCGTAAACTATGTAATTTTTAAACACATCTATTTTTATGCATAAACAAAATGTGTAACATTATAATTAATCCAAAAACGGTATTTATTTACGATACTTTGGTTAACAATAACAAAGAAAAATAAAATCACGTAAACGAATCGAAAAGTGGCGCCAAACCCTTTGACAGATTAACTTTTTTTTAATGGCGATGTACAAGTTCAGGTAGAACAAACGATTGTGCCACTGAAAAAAAGTCTGTAATTAAAAAATATTACGAAATTTTGGATTTATTTTTAAATACTAAAAGCGTACCTATATTTTTTATTCAAATCTTGATATTTAAATTCTCGTTTGCAATTTAGCATGACTTCTTTCTTTAAAAAATAAAAAATACTTTGATTTATTTTTCTGAAACCGGCTGAAGGGCTCTCCAACCATGGCCACAAAAAAATAAACTAACTAATTAAAAAGATATGTGACGGATAAAAATGCTAAATGCCACCTGATCTGATGGTCAAATTAAGAAATAGTTTGTCCGTCACTTAGCGCTAATCAAGACTGGTGAAACAGAAATTTTTATTCCATGTGACAAATAAGGTTATGATCAAGCTAATCCGAACTTTAAAAAAAGTGGTGAAACAGCCCCTAAATGTCAAAGGACTAATTTGTTCTTAAGGGAGTTATGGATTTACGTACAGTTTTTCTTCCCAAGGGAGTTCTAACTTTAGTTTTAAAATTTGCAAACAGACTAAGGAGGTTTCAAGTCAGCCAACGTTTTATTTATCTGTTTAAAACTTAGCTATAACCCAATTTTACTACACAAAACTTGTCTACGCTTCATGAAACTTCGTTATTTTTATATTTTAAATTTATATCAAATAGTTTTGCAACAATTTTAGTAAGTATTTTTTTAACATGTTGGCAGAATGTGGCCGTATGGCCATTCGAATTCTAAACACAGTTTACTTTATCTGTGGTAGATGACTTGAAAAAAGTGACAATCTGTATTGGCGGGTAGCCATTATTTATTTAATTTAAGTGTTTAGAGACAAAATAATTTCATTTTTGGATTTTTTTCCTCGCAGTGTGATGAAAATCATTGTGTGTATCACGGGCAGTAAGGGGATTACAAACTCGAGTCATTAAAAGCCCTCCGCCTCCGGCGTCGGGCTTCTAATAGCCTCTCGTTAGTAATCCCCTACTTACGGCCCTTGATGCACAATTTACTATAGTCTCTGCATATCCGGACTAAAGCTCTTTTTTGATCTCTAGGGATTAAAGTAATTTTTTTTAATTGATACTTTGAAACCCCTAAACTGCCAATCACGGTGTTTGTGGATGGAGGATTATTGCCATTTTCAGTGACTGGGCATAGACAATTTTAAAGCTTTCCACAGACCGCAGCGCGCTGCGGACGCTCCGAAGCGCTCCGTAGCGCCCGCTCCGTAGCACTCCGTAACGCTCTGCACTTCGGTCTGTGGAAGCCTTTAGGGCGGAAATAACCTCAAAATGACAACTGTATAAAAAATATTTAAAAAAATAATAATTTCGTGATACACCATGAATAATTACGAATATTAATCTATTTAATTATATTAAAGATGAATTCATTTTATTATGCATACTTAGTGCAATTAGCTATGAAATAATTTTCAAGTTTGAATCTCTTGGCTAAAAATGCAAACATTTAAAGCGTCACTCAACAAAAAAAAACCGCGGAACAAATTTAAATTGCTATTTGAATTCTGAACAGACGTCCATTGCTCGTATTGAGCGTACGTTGTATGAAAGTAATATTGTAGATTAGTATACCTAAAACATCGTTTTTTTCCTCGCATTCAAAGTGAAAAGTAGAGTGTTTAACGCGAGACTAAACTGCCATAATGACACGCGAATTATAGCCACCCTCGCTCTGCTCGGGTGGCTAAATATCTTGTGTCATTATGGCTTGTTTTAGTTTTTAGTCCCTTGTTGAACAATCTACTATTAAGTATTGTTTACTAAAATGCATTTACTAGAATATTCTGGTTTTTATTAAAACACGATTGGTTGTTGTTAAAAGTCAATCTAAATATAACTAAATTATGTTTTTTTATACTAGAATAATATTTACCATACGTTCTGGAAGTATTGTTATCTTAATTTCTTTCAGTGATCCCAGCCTATATACGTCCCACTGCAGGGCACAGGCCTCCTCTCAGAATGAGAGGGCTTGGGCCGTAGTTCCCACGCGGGATCAGTGCGGATTGCGAACTTCAGACACGCCATTGAATTTCTTCTCAGGTGTATCCAGGTTTCCTCACGATGTTTTCCTTTACCGTAAAGCTCATGGTAAATTACAATTGTAATTTCGCACATAAATTCCGAAGAACTCAGAGGTGCGAGCCCGGACTCGAAACCACCCTCTGCTTGAGAGACCATAAGTCAAACCACTCGGCCACCATGGCCCTATTTAGTAATATAATGTAATTAATGATTTTATTTAGTGCATTAGTGCATTAAGTTTTTTTTTTTTGCCTTTAAAGGTGTCCCAAAACTCGACAATAACCTGGTACCAGCCTTGAGGTCAAGTTATATCAGTTCTGGAAAGAAGTAGAAAAAAATCCATGTCACTTAGGTAGTTCGGGGGCGTCCATTAATTACGTGATGCGTTTTTGAGGATTTTTACCCCCCCCCCCAAATCTCACGTGAGATATTTCAAAAAAATTATCTAATATATAAAAATCTCGTGTCACGGTGTTTGTTATCGAACTCTTCCGAGACGGCTCGACCGATTTTTATGAAACTTTTTTTCTCCAAAAGGCACCCGGGCAGACCCAGACGGCGATGGCGGGATGAACGGACTTCTTCTTGGAGGACTTGGTCCTCGTATGCAGCGGACAGAGAGCAGTGGAAATGTTGGAGGAGGCCTTTGCTCAGCAGTGGGACAGAATAGGCTAATAATAATAATAATTTTTTCTCCAGAATCGGTAGGTCTGAGAATAGGTCGTTGGCTATTTTTTGTAAACCTACCCCTATTCTTCGCAGACGGAGTCGCGGGCAACAGCTAGTTGACTATATTGATTTCTTAAAAAAAAATAAGATTATTCAGAGACGTGCACAATTAGATTTCCAAATTTTTAAATTTAACTTAATTTTCTCGCATTTTGGCACTATTATTTGCCAGAAAAAATTACGTAATATTTGCTCTCTCCTCCCAAGTAAGATTTGGTGAGATTTGGCTTGACCCCCTGTGAATGAGCATTTATTTAGGTACTAGGCAAGCGTGCTCCATCGCAGGCCTCACCATCGCCTTCCATCAGGCGTGATTGTGGTCAAATGCAAGCCTTATATTGTTTAAAAGAAAAACTATGTACGACATGATTTTTGCTGTATTTTTTTTTCGAGACAACTGTTAAAACTTAGCATCTCGCCTGGTACCAGGTCATCGTTGAGTTATGGGACAGCCTGAATAGTTTTAAAAATGTTCTACGAGTAAGTTAACGCATAAAAAAAACTTAAGACGCTGTCAACACCAACGTCGGCGCACACTGTCTATTTGTATCGGAGTAAACGAGATGCCGCTATTACTGGGCAGCCGGGTATATTGAAATTTATCGGGCAAATATTTAATTAAAAAAAAACTGTGGATTATTTGTGAAATATGACTCGTTAGCGGTTTAGGTATGAATATGTTGACTTCATGTTTTTAATTGCAGACGCATACGCCAAAAAAATAAAGACATAGAACCGTTTAATGATGATTTTAAGACCTATCTTTGCAATTATTTTCTATCGAGCCGATTTCGTCCAATTATGTATCGAGTCCGTCCACGGTCTTTGAAATATGATGAATATTAACATATAATTTTTTTGATGTGCTAGAACAAGCAGTTTTTCTTAAAAAACTGTTTAAATGACATCAATTTCAACAAAATTAGGTGTTGTCAGCCTCTTAAAAAAACTAATTTAGGAACTAAAGGTTGGTTTCAAGCTTTTTTAGATGTATTAATAAATATAACATAAGTATTCTACACAACATCTGCGTTAACCCATATCTGAAGAGACGGTATCATGTCAGTGTTGGAAGTATTCTAAAGATTCGCCAATATTACGGCCAGCTAACAGCAAAGAAAACACGGCATTGTATTACAAAGAGCCTTTGGTGCCGATATCTACTTTCACCAGAGGTTTAAGGGGACGAAGTTATCGTAGTAACTGTATCTACCTCCTTTGGTATTTCGTCTCTACTTTAAAAACATCGCGTATCTCAAAATCGCTATCATTTCAGTTTCAGGATCACTTTCGTTTATATATTGATTTGTGATGCGAGCTTTTTTTGAAAATCATCATCATCATCATCATTTCAGCCGAAAGACGTCCACTGTTGAACACAGGCCTCCCTCACCAGATCGTCGCTTCATCTTGTTGGAGGTCTACCTACACTGCGTCTTCCGGTCCGCGTTCGCTTCTCGAGAACCTTTCGGCCCCATCGGCCGTCAGTTTTACGAGCGATGTGCCCTGCCCACTGCCACTTAAGTCTAGCGTATAAGTATGCTTTGATAATAATTGACGATCTATTGGTTGAAAATAATTTCACAGTACTTAAGTAAAATGAAAGTTAGAACACGCAGAAAATCTAATTTAAATATTTGTTGTGGTAGATTTATCCCAAAGTGAGAATACCCTGGATAAGCCACGGTTTTTGTAGGTATTCAAATGTAAAATCTTACTATTATAATTATAAACGCGAAGCTTAGTAAGGATTAATAATATTATCGTTTTCATTATTTTGTCTAGGTATACCTACCTACATATTAAAAATTCGATTTAATCGTTATGAACTAAAGGGACCAACGTTTGGCTGTCCGATTATTTGATAGAAGTACCACCGCGTACAGTAAAATTACATAAAGTTTACCACTGACAGATGGTTTGCCTTCATTTCATATTCAACTTTAACGACCTACAAATAAAGCCAATTTTAGAATACTGTTACCCACGTTTGCAGATTTTGTAATAGCTACTTTATTTTGTATGGTGTTAAAGTTGGAAACGAAATGAAGGCAAGCCATCTGTCAGTGGTAAACTAAAAGTAAACGTATTGCATCTCGATTTTATTCGTATTTCCCAGCCAAACCCTAACATCGAAAAGAGACGATTTTACGAGCATTGCTGCCTTTATTTTAAGTGTTATACACCTAACCCGTGAGAGGTTTTCAATCCCGATTAAACCTTCTTAATCGAAGTTCCGCAATGGATCCGGGTAATTTATATGCAAATGCTAAATTAAGTTGTTTAAAACAAGCAGGGTGTTGAAAAGTTGGAGTTACTGGACTCGCATGGAGGGCCATCCTTCCACTTTGATTATACCTACTCTTAAAGGTGTTTCAAATTAACGTCAGTGTTTTCGCAGAAACATCATAATGAGATAGTAATTAAATTAACCATAAATTCTATGTTTTACATTCACCCTTATTTTCAGGTAGGTAAGTATTTTTTAGATAATAATATATTTTGTCCTAGTGAGATTTTCCAGGTGGTCATAAAAAAAATAACTATCACCAAAGGCTTTAACTTAAGCTTTTGAACCTAACCATTCCGAGTCCCTTCCGCTCTGGTCCGTCTGCTCGCTCGCTGACTGCTTATCATTATAAGTTAGTCTCTTTTTGTTTTGTTTTTTTTTTTTGTATTTTTTTTACAATTATGCGTAAAATAACAGTTTGCGAACATAATTTCGGACTAACTCATTTTCGGGGTTAAACATTTATGTCAAATAAGGTTTCTGTCACATTACCATTCGGCGAAAACCGATTATGCCATGTCTGTTTTGCTAAAACAGTTTCGGACAGTAAAATGTTATGCCAAAATAACCCTAACTAAATGACTACATACCGTGGGTTTGCATATAGGCTTGAAAAATCTAAAAGAATTTAAAAGAAAAACTACGTGTAGGTTTTACAGAGAGTAAAAGTCGACCAAAACTAGTTATAAAATATTTGTCAAGTGTTAATAATAATATTTAACCCGCAATCGGCCGGTTTTTAATAAAAAAATAATAATTTTAAATTCATAAAAACTTGAAAAATACCTTAGGGTTCGTATTAACTTTAAAGACCTTATGTTACAGGTTCATGTAATAAATGAATAGGTAACTGAATACTGAACATTTTAAATCCTGCACATTTAATTGTTGTATTATATCGTTAACAGCCTGAAAATAAACAACTTGGATGCTATTAGGTAATGTACGACAATAATGTACGGACCAGATAATTCATGCTCTCATGTAATTTTCCACAAGAACACGAATTATCAGGTCGTAGGTAGGTACTTTATTGTCGTTCATTTCGCGTCGACAACAACAGGCTGTGCATTTACCGCACTCCTAAAATTATTCATATTTATTCTTAGGTGTGCCTCAAATTGCTATTAATAGGCATCACAAGTGTCACCTCTCAACCAACGGAAATTACTTATTCACCGGGTCTCAAGGAAGTGTCGAGAAATGTCGCGAAATGCTAAAGTAATATGAAGTGCGACGTCATTTAATATTTGTCTCATCTTAGGTGACGTTGACATTATACTTCTCTCAAGGATCTTCTATTACGTTTCTCAGAATAGATTTGTGTGGTTTAGAAAGTTTTCTGCGGGCAAAGAGAATAGGGATTATGACACAATCAACTCTACTTTTTATGAG
Source organism: Archips xylosteana (assembly GCA_947563465.1). Taxonomy (NCBI): domain Eukaryota; kingdom Metazoa; phylum Arthropoda; class Insecta; order Lepidoptera; family Tortricidae; genus Archips; species Archips xylosteana. Next base: position 8,516,307 of record OX387361.1, on the reverse strand, counting down.
CTGTCGAAAGACGACTATCCCATTAGGTTTTGTACGGCAATTGATAAAGGGTACTGTAGAAAATATACAGCATAGGAAACGAAAGTTGTCTCTCCTCTGGAGATAAAATTAGTGACTCCGAGTCATCAAACTTAAGATTCATTTAAATAAATAAAAAAATAAAAATAAATATTAGGGGACAATCTTACACAAATCGACCTAGTCCCAAACTAAGCAAAGCTTGTACTATGGGTACTAGACGACGATAAACATACTTATATAGATAAATAAATACTTAAATACATAGAAAACATCCATAACTCAGGAACAAATATTCGTGCTCATCACACAAATAAATGCCCTTACCGGGATTTGAACCCAGGACCTCTTGCTTCGTAGGCAGGGTCACTACCAACTAGGCTAAAGCGGTCGTTTGGGTAAATGGGCCGAAAGTTGGCAAGGCGTCCCACACGTCGATGTAGACTTATTAAAAAGTATTGGCACGGGAGAAACATAAACAAAAAAATGTGTATTTATGATACGACCCTAAATAATGACGTCTCTTTTATGCCAGATCAATTACACGTTACGTTCACAGTCAACGGCTGCTATGAAGTAAAGCCTGACCGCATGGCACGACTATGAAGTTTCTGAATATTGACAATGTGAGCCATAGGAAAATAAATTCTATACATACGTACTAGGTATGTATAATTGGAATGTCCCAATTTTTGACAACGTATAATAAATCGAAAACCGTTTGGAGAAATAGGCTTTGTGAATAGTTTTCAGAAATCAGATTCCAGAAACATGATAAACTGAATTAAATAAAGAAAATTTAAGTAATGACCTTCATTTGACCCCTGCAGTGAATCGTCACATAGGCAGATATAAAGCAGGTCTACACTCTAAAGCAAATTGACAGTTTGAAATGTTGCTGTCCTGCTTATAATAGCAAAGAGTGACAAAGACAGAACTTTAATCACATGATGCGCACCTGGCTTTAAACAGTTGTCATTTATCATAAAGTCCGAAATGTATACAATACTCACAATGTATTTTTACAAATTTAATTATTAAATTACTACGTTACAAGTAAATATGAATGAATTTAAATATCAGATTTAAGTAAAAATATCTATTTACTATCACACCATTAAACAAACAGGAATAATCGAAGCTAAAAGAAGATAAATAAATAAAACTATTTATCATGGTTCATTTAGGACCCTAAGCCGTGCTTGTATTATTGACAGTGACAAGACAAATCAGTAGTGCCACAGATTGTGTTATGTACGACTTGAATTTTCTAGGCAATGGAACGTGGCTCTCTCACTGTGACGTCATCCAACGTATTTCTTAAAAAAATTATAAAAAATTAAATACTCAACCAAATTCAAAATCGATGAAAATGGTATCTTAAAATATCCTATTCTTTCCAAAAAAAATATAAAAACTATAGGTTATTTTTTTTGGTACATCCCAATTACTTGTTGCGTGCGAGTGACATAATAGCATTTTCTTATGGGTCACATTGTCAATAATCCTAGAAACTTCATAGTTTTGCAATGCGTCAGTGCATCATTATTTACCTACATCATTCATAGCCGCCGTTGATTGTAGTCAGTTTTTTTCATTCATTTTATTTACCAATGAATGATTTTTTGATTCATGGTTGCAATGGCGGGCGATTGCTATTTGCACAGCAATAGAAACTCAATCGTTTCCCTCCAATAAATGAAATGCGGACGGCATCAAGCAATTTGTTTTCCACTGGGGGTTTATTCACTGCTCCAACTTGTTAACGAGTAATTTGATGGTAGAAGGATTAAAGTGTTTGGTATGTTTGCTGATCCAATTTCGTCAGATCTTTTGCAAAAACAAAAATACAGGATGTTCACGGAAATTCACCTGCTTTCATATTAATTATCAAGTAAATCAGTTTAGCCAACATTCAAGTGTTATATTGTATGTCAACGTCAATTTATCTGTGTCATGTTTGTTTTATCATTCTAAGTATGTTCATTCATTTAGAACGACTCTCTCTCAACTTTTCAACCGCACCGGGTGCACATCTCAATTTTATTGTAAATAATCATTGTACCTATTACGATTTAAGTGTATAATTTTTGGTTCAGATTAGATTCAGTGAATCATCGCCGTTGGTTTTCATTTATCTCACTCAATATCATCAACCAGTCAAACAAAGGGATTACACTTCGAACACGTCAATCCCTAGGTTAATATCATCAATACCAATAGCCCAGGAAGGGACTATCATCAAGTTCAGTATCAATATCATCAATACTTGGTGAGACCAAGCCATATTCAAAAATTTTTGGTGTCCCATGAGGGGACCCAGCCCTATCTCATCCACAGGATGAATCCTAAGTCCTGAACAGAAATTATTGTTCCTAACTCTGTTAATATTGGGTAACATAATGCATTAACTCAATTGTTAAAATTAGTCTAATATAATTAGGGATGTATGTATACTTTATTGAAATGAAATTACAAACCCAATGAATGGACACCTCGAATTTAATAAGACAAATTAAAGCAAATGAGTTGGTGCATTATATCATCCAACATCAACTGAGTTAGAAACAATTATTTCTGGGGGGTTACTACGAAATTCGAAGTTCGAAGTTCGGATCGTGCGGTCCCTCTCACTCTCGTAATAAATACCATTAGCGTGAGCGGAACGGCATGAAACGAAGTTCGAATTTCGCGCTTCGTAGTATAGGGCCTGTTCACGACTTAGGATTCATTCTGTATAGCCCAGGGGCTAAATTCAGGAACGGCCCAACACGGTTTGCGAGCGGTAATTCAATCGTTTGGGAGAGGATTGGAATGGGTTGAGCTAGGGATGAGCCTTATTTTCCTGTTAATTCGCTTTGTAAATAAATAAATAAATAAACAAATAAGTAAGGCTCATCCCAAACTCAGCCCAAACCTCCGCAAACCAGTGATTTTTGGCGTTCCTGAATAGCAGTTCAAACCAAACCCAACCCAAACGATTGAATTACCAATCCAAGGCCGTGAAGGCCCGTTCCTGAATTTAGCCCCTGGAAGCTCAAATGTCTACGAAATAAAAGTTGCGTTATTATCTTGCTTGCGTATTCTGTGAGGAGCCTTGTACCCTGGCTGGAGTGGGAGGAACATAGGCTGAGTTATTATTATTATTACACTAGGGACTTATTACGACAATTTATTGCTAAATTTATCTCGATTTTTGAACAAATGCTTTGAACAAATAAATAATTAGTCAGTTAGCAAATAATTTACGTCGCAGCTCTATATTGTTAATATTGCCATGCAAAATGTATGGGAGAATCGGGTTTTGACGCCTCATAAAAAGTAAGTCAGTAGCTTGGTAAAAAATTACCTAACTACAGTCACCCACGTGCAATCTAAAAAAACAAAAGAAATTAATCACTTCCCTTCAGCTAAGTGCTGAAAATTGATATGTTACATAAATAGTGTTCGAGGTAGAAGTGAAGGAGTGTTTTATTACGGCCGCGAGGCACTTATGAATGGAGCAGGCAACGGGCGTTTCCTTCTCCGCTAGGATAACCATTTCTAAACTTGAAAAATTCAGGTGATCACTCGAAACAGCCAGTGTTAATTAATTAATAATAAAATTTAGATACAAGGAGGTATTATTTTAAAAATGTCATTTTCGGTTTAAAGAATTTATTTCTCATAAGAATATTTTACATTTCACTTGCATGAGAAATTTAACTAGTTTAACAAATAATAATTATATGGTGAGCGTATGTATGCATAATTGCATTTACAAAGAAAAGGTAACAACTAACCTTTTCTAAATAGAACTAGTTAGAATCATACATTCAATTAAAAACTTATTTAAAATACAATACAGAAACATAATATTTAGTATTTTTATTTGTTCGGTGGGTAGACTTTAGGTCAACAGGTAGGTTGATAAGATACAGTTCGCAAACGAATGCAGCACACGGCAAATGCTTGTTTACGCGCAAGCTACTTTGTTGCAATTGATAACGGAGTACCCGGATTAAGGTTGGTTGGATGTGCTTTAGTGCGCGTTGCGCGTCTCAGAGCGTACTTGGTCAGTTACGTAAAATCTTAGCATTTTTTTAAAATGTCGCATTGTTTAAGCGTCTCTTATGCTTAAAGGAAGCTTATTATATAAGTTTGCACCTTCATATAGGACCGTTTTTCTTCCATAACTAGTACGTGGAGGACGGAGTACTAAGTTATTGCAATTTCTTAATTTTATTTTTTGAACGTCTTGTTTCTTTTTAAAGGATATTTGAATATGTAGATCTTTTTGTAGGATTTTACGTATTAGTATACAGGTATAGTATTTATAGCTTTGTTTTATATTCATTATTTTAGTTTTTTTGTATAATGTAGTAGAAGGCGTGAGGTAATGGTAATTAAAAAGAACTTTTAGCAGTTTATTTTGTGCTCACTGAATAGCGTTTAAGTGTACAGCAGCAGCAGAGCCCCATATTTCGATGAGGTAGTCAATATGGGGTTTTACAAGGGTGTTGTAGATAGTATATCGAGCTCGCATCGGAAGACAACGAGATATACCTCGTAATGCGCCGGTAAGAGAATTTATTTTAGACTTAATTTTATTAATATGTGTTTGCCAAGTTAATTGTTTGTCTAGTATAAGACCAAGGTATTTTTCTTGTTCAACTCTTGTAATATATTGATTATTTATTTTTAAAGAATTTACCATATGAAGTTTTTTATTTTTCGGTGCAAATATTATATAATTGGTTTTTGTGACATTTATAGTTAAGAGATTTCTGTGGAAACACTTGTTTAAGATATCTAGGTCCATTTAAGCTTCAGCTATAAGATCTTCGATTGAATTGCCAAAGTAGAACAGGCTTGTATCGTCAGCGTATAGTGTTGGGTCGCCCTTTAGCCCGATCTCGTGAATGTTATTTATGTAAACAAGGAAAAGCAATGGGCCAAGTATCGAGCCTTGCGGTACACCGTAAGTGACCGGAAGAGGCTTACTTTCCTGTTCACTCAGTCTAACTATTTGCTTTCTGTTCGAGAGGTAAGCCTCAAACATTTTAAACGCAGCGCCTGTGACTCCTATACATTTTAGTTTATTTAAAAGTATCTGGTGGCTGACGTTATGAAAGGCCTTTTTTAGGTCGATAAAAACCCCAAGAACTACCTTCTTTTGATCTATGGCTACTTTAATTCGAGTAATTAAGTCCACAGTTGCAGTAAGCGTACTTGATTGTTGTCGGAAACCATATTGTTTGTCGTAGAGAAAGTTTATAGATTCCAAGTATTTTTCAAAGCGATCCTTAAGTACTTTCTCCATGACTTTAGACAAAATTGGTAACACTGAAATAGGGCGATGATTGCCTGGATCTGATTTCTTACCACTTTTATATGTGGCTGTTACTTTGGCAAGCTTAAGGCTGTCAGGAAAAGTACCGTCTATTAAACACCTGTTAAAACAATCAAGTAATTCTTTTACTATTACATTTTGTATGCATACGAGTGATTTTGTAGTGATACCTCATTTCAATAACTCATTAATATACTTAGGTGGTATTATTATGTACCCTTACAGGGCGTCATGGACTGACCTAAATATTGTAACACCCTCATTTTATATGTACATGACTTAATAAATAAATAAATAAATGTCCCGTCATTTTTAGGGTTACGTACCCAAAGGGTGCCAACGGGACCCTATTACTGAGACCCACGCTCTGTCTATCTGTCTGTCCGTCCGCCTGCCACATGACTCTATCTCTTGAACCGTAATTAGGCCGCTATAACAACAAATAATAAAAATATAATTAAATATATATTAAGTTTTAGTAGTGGTAGAGCCATGTTGTAGCTAGCCGCTGCATCACGAATGGGCCGGCTCGTCCGGGGCAGTACCACCCTCTCACAGAACACCGGCGTGAAGCAGCAGTAATCCTGCTTGCGTTTCGTACGGTCAGTGAGAGTGCCGGGGGCCCAATACATCACCCCTTCCCTCTCCCCCTTCCTATATTCCCTCTCCTTTAGGGCCGACAACGCACTGGCATCGTGTAAAGCGCTGCGGGTGTCTATGGACAGTGGTGTTCATTTAACATCAGGTGACCCACTAGTTCGTTTGTCTGGCCTATCTAACATAAAAAAAAAAAAAAAAAAAAAGTTAGGGCTGATGATAAACGCCACGATATGGATCTCGGCCATAAACTACTTTTTAGGGTTCCGTATCCGAATGGGACAAATGGAACCTTATTAATATCCATCTGTTCGTCACAGAGCTGTATCTCAAGAACCGTAAAAAATAGACAGCTGTATTTAGTAAACGTTCGAATTCGAAATACAACGCTGCTTTAGAAGTTCCGGGTTCTATCGGGCTTATATTCGTTACGCAATAGGTATGGTGACGCCATTAAAAAATAATTCGAAGACACGACTCCAGTAAAAAACGCTTTATTTTAGCCCTGAAACCAGATTAATTTTCGATTAACTGCAAAATTAGATTTTTGTTGCTTTAAAACAAATAAACAGTTAGTTGATTGAGTTGGCGAGCGAACTAGTGACGTCATAAGTTGCTATTGCCATTCAAACTCTATGGGAGAATTGTGTTTTGACAGCTCATAAAAAGTACGTCAGTTGATTGGTGGTGTCAACATCCCTATTTAGGCTAAATTGTCAGAGCAAATTGCCGTTACAACAACCAATAATAAAAATTAAATGAAGAATTCAGGGTCTGCGTCAACTTTACTCAGAGGTAGGGATCTTTAAAAACTGAATTTTCAGAGGCCGTTTATAGCGTATCTCTTGATGTATGTATTTTGATAAAACTCTCGGTGCGTGATTCCGATTCGTTAATATCATCATTTCAGCCGAAAGACGTCCACTGCTGAGCATCTCAACCGTCGTCTATACAGTACAAAATTTCCTTGGGTTTTCTTCTAACAAAGTATATAAATGAAGACCACGATGTTAGTTGTGGAAATTTCAATTTTAATGGTAGATCTGTTGGTGAACACATGTGATGCCGGGGATAGAAGCTAGTTATAAGTTAAAGCCAAATCCTGTCATAAGTGCTCTGTGATAACGGCATGAGATTTCCAATTTCCGTAGCTCTCAGCACTCTCATTTGGTTCCCAATCAACACTCTTCCAGTTATATTTATCTAACATAGCTTTTTGGATAGGTACCCTTATTTAGCTCTGTAAACGTGATGTAAAGATAGGTCAAATGACCTATCCACCTAACCCTATAGAGTAATATTACTGAATAGTTATTCATTCAAAAAAAAACAAAGCAATAGCCTAAACCACTGACGCTAGTTTTCCATAATAAGAGAAAAAAATACAAAAGTGTGGACATAGACGCCCGACAGCAGTAGCAAATAACAAAACAATAAGGTTAACTTATCTTGAAGAGAGAAGAGAAAAGGAATTGTTTTTGAAACAGTTCAAAAGCATTTTTAATATAATTGGTGCTTCCTCCTTGTAATCTCTGGAATGCCGAATGCTGGCAGACTTCTAACTTCGTTTAAACAAAATTAACAGAGCCGTAATGTTTTTGTTTTTGATGTTTTTTTGGGGTCACGTAAATGGAGCAGAGTTTTAATTTAAAACGCTAAATACTTTTACAAAGTTAAATTGTTCATTTGTTTCGATTATAGGTAAGTTCAAAATAATAAAAGTGGAAAACTTTAACGGATCTGTTTTAAGTTAGAATCATATTTTTTATATTTTTTTTTGTAGAGACCGTTTTATAATTATGGTTGACGGAGGATGAAGAAGAGGAGAGAGAGAGAGAGAGAGAGAGAGAGAGAGAGAGAGAGAGTTCTAATGTCGTCTAGATACTACATTTCAAAAAACTTGAATGTCTTTGCAAGTTGTTCCAGTAGTTGTGTCGATAAGCTCATTTAAGGTATTCGCGGTAGAAAATATGTGTATTTAAGGCCGTCCCCTATGCTGAATGACCTCGTGCGTTTCTAATCCCCCGTAGAAGAGGAAGGGGGGTCCCTTCTTCGTCCTAATACTTAATTTTTTCAACTTTACCGATGTTCTCTAGAGGCTTGTATGTCTGATTAGCGTGTCACAGCGGAACTTTTCATACAAATTTTAACTACCGGCGTTATAATGTCCAACTTTGTAAACTCCGCCCAGAGTTCATTATTTCCCGCAGTTTGACAAGACCTATATTTAATGTAGCAATATGAGTGAAGCTTCCGGGCAAAAGGTCCTGTTGATTGCAGGTCGTATTTTATATAACGCAATACCCGCTTCACGGAGCCGACGTAGGAAAAACTTTTGGGGCGGCCGGCTAGAAAGGATGCCATAAAATAAGGAACTTTTGGACTTGCTTGTGGCAGCAACGTGACGCATTTGCTTGGTTTGCAGACTTCAAAGTAAGTTAGAAGTAACTAGTTTTAGAGGCTTTGCCCGAAATACCTTAAGCAGCAAACATCAAAAACAGCTTGATGTTAATTCATGTAGCTTTGAATGTCTAGATTGACCGGATCATAGTAGATGACGATTTGTGATATACATAATTGTCTTGGTGCGAGCTTTATTCCGCGACATCGCTTAAAATATAATAAAATAGAAAGGAACATAAATGGATCTTAAATATAATACTTGTTTTAGTTTATTAGAATCCAAAAACTATGAGAATGCCTCAAGTAATAGGCAACATCGCGTTTTAGACTATCCGGCCAATGCTGATGACCCGATCAATATACTTACGTCACCAAGAAACTGAAGCTCTCCGGTAGAAATCGTCAATATTTCAGCGAGCCATTTTAAGAACGTGAAGTATTTCGGCGTCTCGTTGACTGACACCCATCGCGGTAATGGCCAATTTGTGTCGGCGCCATTCGCAAGCGTGCCTCAAAAATGTAATTTTGTCACTGTTTATTCTTTAGGGAATGCTAAACATCCTTCCAGATTAATTGATGTGACGGGGGAAGACGAGGGAATGTTGATTTTTGTCGTCCTGCTTAGTATAAATGGCCTTACTTATTCTAGAAAGTTGTTTGTTTAATTTCTTTTTTCTGGGAGCATTAACGAGACCACGGGTGGCGGGCTTTGGTCTGCCTCTATTACGATATCCATCGCTATAGATCCATTCCGTGACAAGATTGGCCCAACGTTCCGGGTTCATTCGACAGACATGTCCAGCCCAGTCCCACTTCAACTTGGCCTTTTTTACGCCCACGTCAGCAATACGAGTCATAGAGCGCAGCTCAGTATTTCTAATCCGGTCGGTTCTTCGGACACCAACAATGCTTCGCTCCATTGCTCGTTGGCAATCCTTAAGTTTCGACTATACAAGATGTCTTTAAATTTGTATTCTAATAGACACTTTTTTAACGGGGTGCGTGTCGGATTACCTCGTGTGCAAAAGACTTGAGATCCCCTTTGGAACCGTCCGAGGAGAAGATCAGTTTTTGGGCTGGTGCACCCTGGGCATCGGCCAATGATTTCCTAGCCAATTACGAATACTCATTAGCCGATAGCTTATAACAGTTGACATTGGCAAAATCAGTCAGTATATCTTTTAGCTTACTCGTTCTAGTAACGCAAAGAAATGAAATGAACGGCTGCGGCGCGACTCGCGAAGCCTTGGATTAGGCTCGAGTTTGCCCGACAAAATAAAATGATTTGCAAGCGAACAATTAGAAAAGTGATGAGTTGATACGTGAAGCAATACCTACTACACTTTATGCGAGCGCAGAGCGTATAAACTTTTTCGATTCACAGATTACTTAGTTAGTCAACCTATAAATGAGCGAGTGTACGAAATATATTATTGCATAGACAGTGGAAAGGTAAAATTTATGATAAGTATATAGCGCTTTAATGATTTCACCTTTCAAATACTGTCGTATGAATCAGGTGAACCATAAATACACGTAGGAGTTACTGAGCTAAATGAGGTAGTAAGCTTAAAGCTGAAGATAGGTACATAATCTCTCTTTTCAATCGAGTCACACATTTCACGTTCCTAGTTGCTGGTTAAGTAGTTTAATGTACGTAGATGACTTATTATTATTCCATCGAAATTCTCTCTAAAGAAATAGGTTGATCAGCTTACCGCTTCTACCCTTCAGAGTAATTGTTTTCACCCACAATTTACTCGTGTAGTTTTGGGCTGCCGTAAAAAGTGACGAGTTCTCTCGGCCTCGTGCGGTTCGCTTTTAGTAGTTTGACCTTATCTCGGAGAAAAGCCTTCATTTTGATGTCCACTAAACGCAGTATTTTTGCTTTTGACGGGGCCTTTGGCTGCGAGGCAAAGACGGTTTTTGAGCTTCTTGGCGATCTTCGCACTATTTCTTCGCTTTTGTAAGTGTTATCTTAATTGTAGAAAATGCAAAGTTTACTTTTAAGACAGTTTAGTTTTTGGGCTTTAACTGATTTAATTTTTAAAGGCCGGCGCAGATCATACGTGTGCGTGTCACGCACCAGTTGTAATGAATGAAGCTGTAAGAAAGATGGCACACCATGTGCACGCACCTAGTGCGCCATCTTTCATACAGTTTTATTTATTACAACTGGTGCGTGTGCGTGACGTGACACGCACACATATCAGGTCGCGCCGGCCTTAAAAATAATGCCTCGAACATTAAACTCATTGACAAAAGTAGGCTTCGCCTGGGTATACCCTATACATCCCTGTAAAATCTAGTTTTTACAGTGATGTATAGAAACGTACATATTTCATCATTATTATATCTAGGTATACGATTCTGTGGTATACGTTTCTACGATATAATAATAATGATGAAATTTATGTGCGAATTTACATTTGTAATTTACCATGAGCTTTAAGGTGAAGGAAAACATCGTGAGGAAACCTGCGCCCACCTGCGAAGTAATTCAATGGTGTGTGTTCTTAATCCGCACTGGGCCCGCGTGGCAACTACGGCCCAAGCCCTCTTATTCTGAGAGGAGGCCTGTGCCCTGCAGTGGGACGTATACAGGCTGGGATGATGATGAGGTACGTTTCTATACCCTTGTAATTTTTGACTTTTAGATATTACTTATTAATAATAAAAGAAAAACGTAAAATGCATGGCGCGGCAACGTGTATCTGCACGTTTCACGTTTACGACGCCGTACCGTGGTCATGTGGCCAGGCCAATAGGGTTCCGCAGCTGTTACAAAAATATACTTGCATATCTTATTAATTTAACTATAAACTATACTATCTATATTAACTAAACAATTAATATTTTTCTAAGGTTTTTGTAATGTGTTCGGAATTTCCCAAGTAGGTATATTTCATAGCATACCCTACCCTGCTATTTACTCTTAAACAAAAAAATGATTTGTTGTATATTTTAATTTATAACTTTGTCGGAGTAATTGCTATATATATCCATGCAAAATTACAGCTTTCTAGCACTAATAGTCTCTATGACGGACAGACAGACATGGTGAAAATACAAGGGTTCCATTTTTGCCACTTTGGCTACGGAACCCTAAAAATGGAATATTAACAACGAACAAACTTGCAGAAGGTTGCTTGTAGAGATTTTTACCGGATTAGACATTCAGTTATGTGTGAAATTTTAAAAAAATATGCAGTTTTTACTAAATTTAAAATCGATGCCATGGTTCCTAAAAACAGATTTTACCCATCTCTTACAGTTTCTGATTTCTCCTTACTGACCCATTTTGATTAATAAATAGCTCGAAGAATCGCCAGACTCAAGTGGCAGTGGGCCAAGGCACATCGCTCGTAGAACTGACAGCCGATGGGGCTGAAAGATTCTCGATAGGCGTCCACGGACCGTAAGACGTAGTGACGTAGGTCTCCAACAAATTGGAGCAATGACCTATGACCTGGTAAAGATTGCGACATTAATAATTCCAACAGATGCTTATATTTCACACGAAATACAAACTGAAACATGGATGCACAGAAAAACTCAGAAAAAGAGACCTGCGCTGGGAATCGAACCCAGGTCCTCATCATTCCGTGCTGCGTGCAAATTTTTCCTATGCATCGCACATCTCAGCTTGCTTTTTAGTCACTTAAGCAGCGACACTAAAAAAAAACAATTCAACAGATGCCTTACATCCGCTCTAAATGCAAGTTTGCAGAACCATCTGGAGGAGTTTAATAAAAACGTCGTATATTATTTGACCAATGTTTTTTATGAAACGTATCCCGACCCGATATGAGCTCATATTTTCACAGGGCGGGAACAGTTTAACAAAAAATACATTCAGAATTAAAAAACGGAAGTGGTCGATAAATCAGCGCGCGCTATTAGTTCCGCACGCTATTCGATAGCGATAGATATTAGATATCGATGAGTTATGCGACGGTTAGTATTGCGCTTTATACGTGGTAGCCTAGTGGTTTGAGCTATGGTCTCTCAAGCAGAGGGTCGTGAATTCAATCCCAGGCTGGCACTTCTGAGATTTTCGAAATTTATGTCAGAAATTACATTTGAAATTTGTTATGGGCTTTACGGTGAAGAGAAAGTAAAGATAAACAACCATCATATCACTTCAGCCGAAAGACGTTTACTGCTGAGCATAGGCCTCCCCCAAGGCTTGCCAAACAGATCGGTCTCGCGCCATCCGCATCCAACGCGATCCCGCAACCTTAACCAGTCGTCGCTCCATCTTACACAAACTTATCACGGGACAATTCAGACTAATTGACCTAGTCTCAAAGTAAGCTAAGCTTGTGTTATGGATACTAGGATAAACATACTTAAACAGACAGATACACACAAACACATATTTAACATCCAAGACTCGAGAACAGACATTCGCATCTATAAGTGTACATACAATATACTAATATTATAACGCTGAAGAGTTTGTTTGTTTGCTTGAACGCGCTAATCTCAGGAACTACTGGTCCGATTTGAAAAATTCTTTCAGTGTTAGATAGACCATTTATCGAGGAAGACTATAGATATATATCATCACGCTAAGACCAATAGGAGCGGAGTATCAATGATTAACGCGGACGAAGTCGCAGGCACCAGCTAGTTTTTCATACAAAGTATCTGACCGGGGATCGAACCCGAGACCTTAAGCTCTCTAACCACTGGGCAATCTGGTCGTATTATGGTGTGTATGAAGTTCCCAATACACACTCCGCGTCCGTGTGGGAACTACAACCCGAGCCCTCTCATGCTGAGAGGAGGCCTGTCCACAGCAGTGGGACGTATATAGCCTGGTATGATGATATTGCTGATATTCGGAGTTCCTTTGTGAAATTGAATCAGGTATGAAGGATCCGCAGAAAAACTAAAATAAGCGACCCGAAGAATTACCTAATTTAAGTGGCAGTGGGTGGAGGACAATACTTGAAGAACAAATTGCGGTTGGAACCAATGAGTTCTTGAGTGGCGACCACTTACTGGAAAACGGAGTGTGGGTAGGCCCTTCACAAGGTAGACCGATGACCCGGAGACGGATACAGGAGGCAGGGGTTTTTTTGTACGGTTTGCATTGCTTGGGAGCGCGCGCAACACCGCGCTCAACTGCCTTCTTCCTGCTAGTTCCCCTAAATTCAAGTCTAGGGTGAATGAGCATTTACCAGGCAAGAGTGCTCCATCGTAGGCCTCATCTTCGCTTTCCATCAGGCGTAATTGTGGTCAAACGCAAGCCTGTATTGTAGAAAAAAACCGGTTGTCTGTAAAGTCGGTTTACGGAGGATAGTTTAACGTGAAAACGTCATAACAAAACATTGATGGAATGATTGTATACTTTTATGAACAAAATTGAATCATTTTTATTGAATTATCACTATTTTGTATGGATACAAAGAGGTAAACGCGGGGGAGGGGGTATCGGGAGGGGGGTGTGGGGCAAGAGAGAACAGTAAATGCCAGGATGTACAAGAGAGCAGCGAACGCCAGGATGTATGCGTAACGGGACAATGCGTTATGTACGTTACACTGAGTCATCCCTTTTCGTGCGTGCAGCCGGTTTTCATCGATTTATTTGACGTTGTCACGTCAAAAAATGGATGGACGCAGAACCGGCCATTGTGGCGTTGTTTGCGGGAAGGCATGTCCAGCAATGGCCGTCTTCCAGCTAACGATGATGAAGCAACGATAAGCTAAAGGCAAATCTGCTTATTAGTGCTTCGTGGTCTACCTTCATTGGAATGCATGCAGCGACAAAAGAAATCCTTTCGTTATCAGAGTATCGGTGGCAAAGTTATGAATAATATTAACTTTAGCAAGGATGCGGCAGGATGATAGTTTGTTTCATAAAACATGCTGTTGGAGGTCAGAATTTAAAACAGATTTTGCTTTAGTGTCTTCAGGTTTTTTTAACCGACTTCAAAAAAAGGAGGAGGTTCTCAATTCGGTTGTATGTTCTTTTTTTTTTCAACGTGTGTTACCTCAGAACTCCGTCATTTATGAATCGATTTGGAAAATTTTTTCGTTGTTTGAAAGCACATGATTAAAGGTTGGTGCCGTTGTTACCAGAATCCAGTTCTGATGATGGCATCCATGAGGAATTGAAGAAACTCCTCAATAATTCAAGAGAAATGTATAGCGATTTTAGTATTTTCGGTGACAAGTCGAGTATTGCATTCAGAAAGTATCATGTAACTCTGTAATAAAACGACACAACCCCGTCGAGCATTAAAAATAGAATTTTCAATATATACTTATTTAGAAGTCAAACTGATGATTTTAGCCCATTTTCACTGACAAGTCAATATGAAGGTTAAACGGAAAGAACATGTCTACTCTGTCAGCCATGGATATCTGTTTTTTTTTTTCTTTTAAAGAATTGTTTACCATAGTATTGTTTCAAACCGCTATATTAAGGTGGAACGGCACGCTCTAGGCGCGAAATTCAAAATTTTTACAGGTTTTAATTTATTGTGGGTAAACGGTGTAACTGTTTAACGTCATATGGTACTTGCGCTTGTAAAACAGTGTCATTTATATTATTGTGTAAAGCTTTTTAAAAATAAAACTATTAGCTTGATATAAAAGTTGTCAAACATAGAAATTCGGACTCTCAACGTTTTGACAACTTTTATTTCAAGCTAATAGTTTTATTCTTAAAAAACTTTACACAATAATATAAAGAACACTGTTTTACAAGCGCAAGTACTATATGAAGTTAAACAGTTACACCGTTTACCCATAATAAATTAAAAACTGTAAAAAATTTGAATTTCGCGCCTAGAGCGTGCGCTTCCACCTTAACTCAAAAAGTTGTTTAGGTGACTTAGGTGACTAGACATATTCTTTCCGTGTACCCTTCATAATGACAATAAGCCTTAATACTAATACTTGCGTTGTCATCTACGAATAATAATTCTCTAGAAGCGTAACTAAGTCCGAAAAATCATTCCGCGAGATATGAACCGCGGTGGGCGGGGCTTAAAATATGAACCGCGCAGCGCGCCAGTTCGGCCGTGACACTCGTAGAAGGTTTCCACTGAGTTTTACTCTTCTTAAGACTACGTTTATGTAAGAAATGCGAAAAGTAACTGTTCAGTTCATTAATGGGACCTCCGCAAAGTAACGCCTGATTCAATAAATTATTAAAAAACGGGACAAAAAGGGAAAATTTATTTGTGCTACCTTAAATAATAATTAGTAGTACCCGGGCGACCGAGCTCTGCTCGGGCAGAAACTCGGTACCAAGCGTTTTTCCAGAGATAAGACCAAGCTAGATCAATTTTTCATCCCCGAAAACCCCCAAATACCAAATTTCATCGAAATCGTTGGAGCCGTTTCCGAGATCAAAACACCGGAGGGGTGGGGGGGGGGTGAGAGGGAGGGGATGCGGGGGAGGGAGCGCGGGGGCGTTAAAGGGGGATGAAAATTTTATTGATTTTGCCGTAGAATGCACCGTTTTCAAGATATTTGACAAAAACACCGGAGGGGGTGGGGGGGGGGGGGGGGGGGGTGAGTCACGTTAAACTATCGTCCGTAAACCGACTTTACAGACAACCGGCTTTTCCTGTTCTGTGCTCCCAATAGGAAACGTGCACATAGACGGTGCTGCCAACTGGTGCCATAAGGGTGCCATCAATTTGAATGTTTTACCTTGATAAGTTTGTTTTACTGTCCGCATAGTGTCTCTTCTGTCGCATTAGTGCTGCCGCCTATAGTTACTGCACGTTCCCTATAATACTTTTTCTAACAAAAAAGTAACTTTTTCTCACAAAAAAGTAACTTTTTCTCACAAAAGAAGAAACTTGACGTTTTCTCATGAAAAATAAACTTAAAAAAAAACTAAAAATCTTGAAAAAAAACGTGGAATCGAACCGAGGCCGGCTGGATCCGCGACCACCCGATTTCTAATGTGCCATTATGATCTGCTCGAAGTCGGCGAAATTTAGCTTTATATTCTAATGCAAACAAAAATAGCCGGAAAACACGAGTAAAAGATCAGTTTTTCATCCCCGAAAACCCCCACATACCAAATTTCATCGAAATCGTTGGAGCCGTTTCCGAGATCCTGATATACAAGAATTGCTCGTTTAAAGGTATTAGATAGATTAGATAGATAGATAGATAGATAAAGGTGCTTTGTGCTATCGATTCGTGGGCATCGCCTTCCGAACACACTTTATAACATCCACTACCGCTTCTCCTATATCACATTGTTTTGGCATTTTTGAAGCAAAACATTTTATCCTTGTTTATCTTTCATAAAAGGATGTATTTCCAATTCCCAGTGAACCACGGTTCTGATTGGAAACTAAACTCACATCCTATTCCATTTCATGCGGTTAAAAAAACCATGCAATCGAGGTTTCGGTTGTCCGTTTGTGAAAAATTGAAGTGCTCCTCGGACCTGACGTGTTTGGGGTTCCGTAGCCAAAATGGCAAAAACTGAACCCTTATAATGTCTCCATATCTGTCTGTCCGTCCATCTGCAGCTTACCTTAGAGACTGTTAGTGCTAGAAAACTGTAATTTTGCATAGATTTATGTAGCAATTACCCCGACAAAGTGATAAAATAAAATGTAGAAAAAAAATTATTTTAGGGTAGGTACACGTAAAGTTCCATACACAAAGGGTAAAAACGGGACCCTATTACTGAGACTTCGTTGTCCGTCCGTCCGTCTGGGCGTCGGTCACCAGGCTGTATCTCAAGAACCGTGATAGCTAGACAGTTTAAATTTTCACAGATGATGTAACAAATAATAAAATAAATAAATATTTAAGGGGGCTCCCATACAACAAACGTGATTTTTTTGCTCGTTTTTGCTCGATATTGATAACAGCAACAGGTAGACGCTTGAAATATTCACAGAATATTTAGTTACATATTCCCTTTGAAAATAAATAATTAAATTCAAATAAAACAAATGTATAAATAAATGTAATGTAATAATTAAATTAATACATATAAAACAAAGGGGGGATCCCATATAGCAAACGTGTTTTTTTGCCGTTTTTATAGATAATGGTACGGATAATGGTTCGGTTCGTTCGTTCGTATAGGTACCTGAAGTAAGATGGGTAAAAAAGTTCGTAAGAGCGCATTCGCAGTGCGCAAAATTCTTTCGTCCCTCAATATCCCCCTAGGAACGGCAGAATAAATTATTTATGGCCTAATATTTTGCACTTATTACCCATTATACCGTTGCCGAAGGGTTCCGCATAATAGAACTTTTATTACGCGCAATTTGAGCATTACGATGTCCATTTGGATGGAGGATTTTTTACTTTAAGAGACATTGATATTTTCCTGATTTATAACGGGGCGGTAAACATTTCAGCAGCACGTTATCTCTAATTACACAGGTTGAACTAGCTGTTTTGCATCGGTACATTTGAATCCTGTGTAGAATTGACTCATAGTGAAATATACGGATAACTCATGTCTTCAACAGAGTTTTCATTTCTCATGCTCTTAAAATGTTACTTTAGTCTCTCTAGGGACTAAAGTATTTTTTTAAATTTACTTTGGAAAACCGTATACAGCCAATCACGGTGTTTGTGAATGGAGGATTATCGCGATTTTCAGTGATTGTGTATACTTTTTAGGGCGTAGAAATAACCTCAAAATGACAAGTACAAAAATATTTTAAAAAACTTTTTAACTTCGTGAATCACGATTAATGATAACGAATATGAATCTATTTAATTATATTACGGATGAATTCATTTTAGTATGCATAATCCAAATAGTTTTAAAACAGTTTTCAAGTTTGAATCTGTTGGCTAAAATATATGTAAGCATTTTTTAGAGTCACTTTAGGTTGGTACAAAAAACAAGAAAAGAAAAAACCGCGGAACAAAGTATAGTATTTGAATTTTAAACAAATGTCCATTATTCGTATTGAGCGTAGGTACGTTGTAAAAAGTAATACTTATTGTAATGTATATATGTATATAAAATGCTATTTAAAATGAAATGAAATATTAACCAAATACGAGTAGGCATGGCTTTAAAGTCGTGGTGGCCTAGTGGTTTGACTGTGAAATCATAGTCTCTCAAGCAGAGGGTCTTGGGTTGGAGGCCGGGCTCGTACCTCTGAGTTTTTCGGAATTTATGCGCGAAATTACATTTGTAATTTACCATGAGGTTTACGGTGAAGGAAAACATCGTAAGGAAAACTGCACACACCTGAGAAGAAATTCAATGGTGTGTGTGTGAAGTTCCCAATCTGCACTGGGCCCGCGTGGGAACTACGGCCCAAGCCCTCTCATTTTGAGAGGAGGCCTGTGCACTGCAGTGGGGCTTATATATATAGGCTGTGATGATGATGATGACGATTAGGTACATAAAAACACGTACAGTCAGCTGCAGAAAAAGGTACCCCTTTGGCGGCGGTACCTACACCGGGGTACCTTTTCTCTGAAGCTGACCGTACTAAACTATTATTCCGGAGCTCAAAGTTTCTGTTTACTTGCTAACTTCTATGTAGAGCAATTACCATAATCCACAGGCGATTCAAACTTGTAATTGAGGTTGCCCAAATCGCGAATTGTGTATGAATATGAAATTTATTTCAGCTTTCTGTATAGAAATAAATAAATATTTTTATAGACTGCCTTTTTTAAATAATGATGGGCAGATATGTATGGAACCCACCAATAGAATTATAATGTACGAGTTTGTAGACTTATCGATCCTATTATTTGCTATAATTCTTATTAAGACGACTAAATTGTGAAGGCTGGAAGAATTTACATAGTTTTAAGACGTAATACATTCAAGAAACAAAAATAATAACTTGTAAGCTCACATATTTGAGGGCCGATCCGGAGTTTTTGAAGTTTGTTTCCATTTTTGAAAATTAAGCTTAAATAACTAGCTTTCAATTGGTATGCGTGCCGTTCGTATTGGATATGCAGGCCAATTTTTCCATCATTCTTTTCTATCTTAGTCTGCAACAGACAGATTCATCATCATCATCATTTCAGCCGTAGGACGTCCTCTGCTGAACATAGGCCTCCCTCATTGACGCCCAATCATTGCGGTTGGAAGCGACTTGCATCCACCCTGAACCTGCGGCCTTCATCAAATCGTCGGTCCATCTCGTTGGTGGACGTCCCATGCTGCGCTTGCCAGTCCGTGGTCTCTATTCTAGAACTTTTGGCCCCCAACGGCCAGACAGATTAGTACCTACTTTATCATTCATTTTGAAACACTACACTAAGTACCCAAATACTTTATCGTGTAAAAATGTCATCATGTCAGACGAAAGACATCCACTGTGGGACAAAGGCCTCCCCCAAAGAGTTCCACAACGATCGGACCTGCGCTGCCTGCATCCAAGCGGTTCCTGCGATCTTTACCAGATCGTCCGTCCATCTTGCTGGGGCTTCCTACGCCACGTATTCCGGTTCGCGATCGTAGGTACCTCACTGCGTGGGTCTACGAGCATTGTGCTGTACCCGTGCCAAATAAGCAATTTTAAAAATATAGAAAAAAACAATACACAGTCTGTAATTTTTAATACAAATTTTATCAAATTCCTTGAGATTAAAATGACATAGTAATAAACTTTTTGGTTTTCTATCTCACATAGGTATATCATAACATCATACTGAATCATCCAAAACAGCAGGCGAATAAAACAAATGTACATATTGAACTCGATTTACAAAGCGTCACCTCATCTAGAAAAGGAAATTTCACAGTCAAAACGATGCATGTTACGTTAAAGACAAAGAAACATTTTGGAACGTGCAATAAGCAATCAAATTTATTGAAGTCGTTAAATTTGTGAGGGATTGACGAATGTACGGAGTCCTGGCACAGCAAACGAAGGCAATAAACCTTTGTAGCAGGTGTAGGTAAACTGCAGTTGGCTCCCACAGTAGGAAGCCTGCAGATAGCTCAGAAGATATTCTTGGATTTAAAGCAAAAGAACACTTAATGAGCTGAAACAATTACTTTGCTCACCCGCAACCTTACGATAGTTACGTTTATGTAAGAAACGTTGTTTCAGTTCATTAATATGGGCCTCCGCAAAGTAACGCCTGATTCAATAAATTATTTGAAAGTACAGTTGTTAGGGCGAGATCAAATTAACGTAATTTTTTGAGCTGTGTGTCGCGTGTTTTCGGTCGCGTAATTTATGCTGCATTCGATTCTCTATAAAAGTCCTACTTTATGCCACACGGCCGCGTAAAATGAGAAATATGACTTTTGTATGAAACCAAAATTACGTGATCGAATATATGTATACGACTCACGACTCAAAAAATTACGTTGATTGGCCGCACCCTTATAAGTGATTGGATTGTCGTAATAAAGCTAGTAGGATAGTCCATGCGTTAAAGTAATATGCGAAGATAGCCAATATACTTACTTGTCATTTATAAAAGTGAATGAGCATTTACTATTTCGTTTTTTTTTAGCTTTAGAAAGAAAGTAAGTAATCTTGACGTGTTTTTTTACTCTCTTTTGGTTTCATAAGTAATAGTTATTCTTTTTTTAAAAGCGTTTTACAATAAAAGGACTCGTCAAGATTGTTTATCTTATTTCAAAATCCTAAAAAAAAACGAAGTATTCTTAGACAATTGTGGTTCATCGAAGACGTCATCTTAGTTTACGACGTGATTTGTGGAAGTGGGCGGATTTACGAAACGCACCGTCAAAAGTGTAATATAATAACTTGCAAAAGTGTGGAATAACTATCATCTTGATGACTTCGTGTAATATTCAGCGACGTAAAAAACGACAGCGGAGGTTATTTGACAATATTTAGTTTGCGTTGCTCTTACCCAAAGTAAATTTTGATTAAAAACGCAGAGGTATTGATTGGTAGATTCTCTTGTCCAGAGGGCATATTGGTATGGTGCGTTTACACGCATGCCAAGCTTTGACAAGCTTTCACAAGCGCCATCTTGTAAAGCCTGCAATACATGTTGGTCGAGCTCAGGCCAACGCGAGCGTAGGCAAATTAATACAAGGCAAGTGCTACTGCCTACACGTTCGGCCAACCGCATAATGGCGCGCTATCAAACATGTGGACACTATTGGCCGAGTGCGCGCGAGCGCCTTTGATTTGTGCAAAAAAACCGACAGCGCTCCGAAGTGTGGCAAGTGGTCGCGAGCGACCGCAAGTTGTGACAAGCTACGCCAAATGAGTTCTATACACGTTGGCGCTTGACTTTACTCGGGTAACTAGGCGAGCGACACCGAGCGATGGCAAGACAATGCAAATATACTGTCTATACGTTGGTATTGGCGTTCACTCGGCGACGCTCGGCCAACATGTATTGCAGGCTAACGGGGTGTGGGCCAGTGTCGGTTTTTGAAAACAGTTCAAAGGAAGCTTGCGGCAAGCGTTTGCGACGTGTTTACACGTTGGCCCTTGTTTAGTGTCGCCCATGAGCTCGCGCCGTATAGAAGTATATTAAGCTGCGCTGTATACAGCTGAATGTCACCCATGAGTACTTGAACAAACGACGAAACTATGGGCTTAAAAAATATGTCAAGCCAAATACAAGAGCCGAAGAAACTTCAAGGTATACGTCTGCCATGTTTGCCTGTCCGGAGCGGATTATCGCACTTGCAAGCGTGTAAATGTCATTCAAGCAAGCGTTTGTGTAGGCTTGGAACTTGTAGACGTTTGGCAAGCCTCGGCAAGCGTGTAAATGTAGCATTAAATGCACTCAGAATCACAAATGCTTTCTCCACATTTTTATGAATGAGGGTAGAAAGAGATGGCAAATGCGATCGCGATAGACTGCGCTTTAGTTAGACTATACGGCATCCGCTCCAGCGAACCACCCGATGCTGTGATGTAGCTGTACAAATCTGCGACCAACGACACTTTTAATTACTATGACCCACATCTCGTTAATCAAAGGCCGAGTCGCGATACCTAATGAGAACCGGATCTTGACGAAAACGTCTGTTGCCAGTTTATGAACAAAGAAATATTAAATATGAAGTACTTATGATTGTTCCCCGCACCTGCATTTTTAGAACGTAAAAACGTATTTTCTCAAATATGCTATGAAATATTGACGTTATGTTCCTTATAATACGCCACGAACTGTCACGTTGCAGGTGCGCCTAGACGAGAGGTCAATAATGGAATTTCATACAACATTGCTGGCCAAGGCCAGCAAAGTGATCGTCTATTGACGATTACCATGACGTTTATAGGTCTATGGCATCATAGCATTTAGCCATTAAAAAAAAACTATAAGCAATATTTGCGTTTTGGTTCATTAAGACATTCTGCCACTACGCTTATTTAAGGTAAGGTAAGATGATGATGATGATGGTGTGATGATGATGGTGATGATGATGATGATGATGATGGTGATGATGATGATGATGGTGATGATGAGATGATGATGACGATGATGGTGATGATGAGATGGTGATGATGATGTTGATGATGATGATGGTGATGATGAGATGATGATGATGATGATGATGTTGATGATGATGATGATGATGATGATAGTGATGATGATTATGATGATGATGGTGATGGTGATAACGATGATGTTGATGATGATGATGATGGTGATGATGATGATGGTGGTGATGGTGATGTATGTTTGAGAAAAACTCTATACAAGCCTTGGCCACGAACAGGGATTGCCGGCCTCGTATCTCTAGATGGCCTCGTTAACACTCGGCCATCTATAACTACTCGGCCGCCAATCCCTTATTTCGCAGCCGCTGCAGTAATGTACTATTGTGAAGTCATAAAGTTATTCAATGTCAAAATACCTGTGTTTAATTTAGGCTATAGTATAGCCGCTATACTAAAAGCTCTCATGAAAGGAGAAAATCTACCACTGGAAAAACCCTGTTGAGAAGAATCCAGCAAGAAACTCAACAAGGTACATATATTTTTTCAAACAGATCCTTAGATTGCTGTCGCGAATTCTCGCGATGTACCTTTATTACTGGCAACACTTATCCGACTGTCCCGTCATTTCCTTTATTTGTCTATGGTAAGATATTTGAATTTGCTAAAAGTAACGTCTCTTGTGTGCACATAGTTTAACGTATTCCTTGCTATCACATTATAAATGATTAAACAGTTAGTAGTGATTGTGTATAACGAAGGGAAGCAACATCGAGCGTCATGGCGTCGATGAAAGCTAAGTATTGATGATTTGTGCCCAAGCTTCTCATGTTAATGATATGAACGTGGTTTCATCCTAGCTAAATGGAGGGAATCTGACGTTCTGCCGTTTATGGACGTGACCACTAATGTCACATGTGTGGGGTGCATCGCGCGCCTGTTGCACTGCTTAGTGTATTACGCCCGGTTGGGTGGTATGTTTAATTATCTGATGTACCTCACGGGGGGTCCTGACGAGGATGACCCCTAGATTGTCCATGCAGCCTTGGGCTGTTATTAATGATATTACGCAATGGTTGTCTCGGAGAGAACTCAGGTCATCATACCGATGGCTACCTCGTAAGATGGTATATTCCCAGAGGACATGGTTGAGCTCTCTTTGGGATGTACTAGACGCGTTGATGCTCTCTTTGTGTGGTTTATTCCCTGAGACATCCGTGGAGAAGCTTGGGACAAGTTTAGTGACATAGAAGTCATGTTTGTTGTATTTCAACAGGTTGTGCAGTGAGATAGCTGAGATACCAACCACCTCTGTACTCGGAGAAGCTCGTCCCATAGAAGGGACCGAATGACGCGATAGTTGATGTTGGGTATGTATGAGTTTTGTCCAAAACGCACCGACACAGATATATGAATATTCATGAGACTATAAGAATGATAATGCGAAGCAGATTATAACTATGTTTATTGTAATACTGAAGTTACTTATTATTTCTTAATGTAAGAACCCTGGTTAACCATTTATACCACTTGTCGCTGTCGTGATTCCCCGGCGGCGGCGACAAATTGGTGAAGAAGTGCTGGGATCCTGACAACATTTTGGGGAAAGTGTTGAAGGGATTGCTGGTTGTACATAATTTAAATATGTGAAAACAAATTGACTGAAGTATCACAATTTAATTGAGAATAAGGTCGGCTTGCAGTGGACATAACTCATACATCTAATTGTAATTGAATGATCTGTAGCAATATTACAGCATTATTGAATTTGAGTTTTCCTTTGAATAAATGACTGGTGCTGCCATCTAGTGTCAAGTAGCGGAAGTAAAACCGCAGTGTTACCAGTTAATCAATAATTTAAAATGCCATCTGTTGTCGGATAGCGTAAACTACAGAGCTCAGAGTACAGGGTTGCCAGTGAAAATTATGAGTGATCAAACCTATATGATCGCGATTTATCGAGACAGGAAAACATTTAAATAACATATTTATATTTCCTAACAATATTTATAAAATACTATATATTCTTACCTTTAGCAGGAACATCGGCGCAGTCGGATAATGGTTGTCAGGTCAAAGTTATTATGGTAGTACGGAATGACATAGGGAAGTGTGTCCCTTTCTAACAATTGCCAGTGCCAACATGATAGAGTGAGACATTCACCTCTGGTGGGTCGTCTTGTAGCTCATAGCGTTCCTGTTACACATGTGTTTATTATTTCAATGGTTTGGGTTAAATATTATTTCTTATTTTTAAGAAAGAAACGGATGAATACGTGGAAATGTATTTAAAATTAATTATAAGATTGTGATTAATGTACTAAGTGTTAATTAATTTATAAAAGTGTTACAAAAGTATACCACAACGTGATATACTTCCGGCTATGGCTATCTCTTCCGTTGTGTTTTGAAATGGCGACGGCGTCAGTCTGGACGGTCGGTGTAAAACTGTAAATGGTTCGATATATTTGTGAAAAGGGCAGCATAATTTTTCTTTAAAGTATACTTGGCGGTTGGTGCGTAGCGTAAGTGTTGTGAAATTTGCGAAAAGTGGGTTTAATATAAGTTTGCAGAAAGGCGGTGAGTGTTTGTTATAAGGAGTCAATTTCCATATTCTATCAAAACGTGCTTCCTTTGTGTATAATTTGTGGAAAACTAGTTTAAGCTTTAAACTATTCTGTATGAGACATGTGATGGCTTATGGATTATCGACATATGTACTAATTGCAATAGAAATCACGGTTCTAGTTCGACCTGCTTTGCATCTGACTTGCGCTGCACGTTTAACTGTATGGTTAGACGACATTTTGATTGAAGCGCTGCAGCGAACGATGGTGTGTTTTTAAAATTCTTCCCGCAACGAACTTTGTTTATAAGTTATAATAACGCTACAGTGTTTGGAACATAGTTTGACATAAAATGTCATGAGAATATTATGTCAATGGAATGGATTGACTGAAATTAAATGTTCTAAGGTGCTAATCAATAAATAATGGTAGAAATTAGGTAGTTTACCTTTGGCGTGCCATGAATATTCATTTATCTGTGTTTATTACATTTGAAAAATAACTGAAATTGGTTTGATTTTGATCTAAAACCAAGACATTGAATTGTGGTCTCATTTCTTAGGCAAACCACAAGATCCCATGAGCTAATTCACCTAATTCGGCCTATCAAGCACCACCGCAATTGGATTTATTGGAGCAAGCACCGGCTCAACTAATCTGCCAGAGTATAGTAATTGTTACCAAATTTAATAGCAGAAGACCTATAGTCAGGTATGTCAAAGTCTGTAATTATGATGATGCGGTAGGTAACTGGTTTATTAAACAAGTTTATTAGTTTGTTTATTTGCATTTGCATTCATATACTTCACCGGTTAAATATTTCTCATTAGTAAAAATTAATGTGACAATAATTATGCAGTAAGCCTAAACGGGTCTCCATTGTGTAATTGTATATTATTGATTTACATTGTTTATGGTAAAAATTAACAGGTTCTATTGATGTTGTTGTGCAATTATGAGTACAAAGGGTGAAACAAATTTTACATATATTTTTTTTTCATACATATTTACCTTTTAAAGTACCTAGTCACATTTATGCATTTGATATCTTGAATTAGGAATAATACTTACATTCTGTTGGGTGCATTTCAGATCAGAAAATTTAAAATGGATGAAATACTATTGAAACGTTTGTCTACATTTGCGTCTAACATTGAAACTTTGTCTCAGGAAACTCAGAATTTATGTGCATGTCGTCCATGGGGTAATGATGAATTGGAAAGAGGCGCAGTCATTGCCTCCAAGTTACAATCCATGCTTAACAGATTTAATGCTGATCTTTATCAATATTTCAATACATCAACAAGCCCTAACGCGGATGAAGTTTCAAATTTAACTACTCTCCAATTGGAAGGTGAAGAATCATTAGCGGAACTTAATGCGCGGATTCAAACTAGTAAGGACTCTCGGTTATTGGGACCCCATAAAACAGAGAATCGAAGCAAGTTACCTGAATTGAATTTGCAGACATTTCGAGGAGATGTATTAGGTTGGCATCAATTTTGGGACCAATTTAATTCCAACATTGGACAGCGAAACTTACAAGATGTTGACAAGTTGCTTTATCTGAAGGCTTCTTTGGAGGGAGAAGCCAAAACTATGATTGATGGCTTGGAGACCACCAATGACAGCTACAAAATTGCTGTAGACACGCTGAAAGAAAGATATGGAAGGCGTGAACAGATTGTGGATGCGCATTATTCAACGTTGTACAAAATAAAACAAGCTGTCAAATTTGAGGATTGTAGGAAAACTCTTGACGAGGTTGAAAGACATCTTCGTGTCTTACACTCATTAGGTGAAGACACAAATCATAATCACTTAAGGTTCCTAATTATGGAAAAATTTCCTGAAGATGTTATATATGAGATGAAATTAAAATTAGGTTCTGAATCTATACAAGAAATGAGGAAGCAGCTAAACGTCATAATTTCAGCGAGAGAAGATGCAAAAGGACTTAATACACAGAATAAAAGTGAAGAAACCAAATATACAACGGAGATGTTACACACAAGAGACGCAAGGTCAAGAAAATTGGTCAACAAAACAAAATTTAAATTTAATGGGAAAGGAAGGAATTCTCAGAGGTTTGATAGACCGAGTACTTCTGCGTTTGCTGGATCCTTTGTACCAAGGAAAAGACAACACGAGACAGAGAGAACAATTGAACAGAAACGCAGAAGGCTAGAATGTATATTTTGTCAAGATAACCATTTTAATGATAAATGCCCCAAGTTTAAAACAATAATTGAAAGAAAGAAGAAATTAATTGGCCGCTGTTACTGCTGTCTTCAAACTGGACATATTAGTACTGCCTGTAGAAGAATGGTGATTTGCCCACATTGCAAGACAAAAGGGCAACACAACAGAGCGTTGTGCCCCAAGATGTTCTCGGCAGAATCTGATGTCAAACACGTCAATGCTTTACATGTACATGGAGGAGGATGTACAGTTTTACAAACGGCAGTGGTCGATGTAATCGGTCAAAATGGTATTATAAAGAAGTGTCGACTCTTAATGGACTCTGGTAGCCAGAGGAGCTATATCACTAGTAAGATTGCGAAGGAACTAAATCTGCAAATCGAAGAAGATAATCATCTGTTTGTATTCACGTTTGGTGCAAAGAGCCCTCAAGAGATTGATAGTCATTTAGTCAAGTTTAAGATACAGACAAAAACTGACAAAACAATAGTTTTGTTCGCAAATGTTGTGCCTTCAATTACTCAAGATATTTCCGGTCCAGGTCAAGAACTATCAGAATGGATTAATAACAGGAACTTTGTACTGGCTGATGATGGCTCCTTGTCAGAAAGAGTGGATATTTTAATTGGAAACGATTACTATTATTCAATGATGTCAATGGAAAGGATACAGCTTCATGAGAATCTTTACCTCGTAAATTCTGAATTTGGTTGGATTCTATCGGGTAAGATTGAGGATACATCCATGGATGAGTTAACAATCCTTACTTATTTCCAATCGTCCTATGATACTAGGTTGAGCAATCCAGATCCACCTTTCGACACAGCAAATACAAAGTGCCTTTGGGACTTGGAATCAATCGGCATCACAGACTCACCTAATACCAGCAGAGATGATGAAGCAATTAAATACTTCAATGAGACTACAACGATCATAGACAATAGATATTTTGTGAGCTGGCCCTGGACAGAGTACCCACCTGACCTACAATCCAACTTGGGTTTAGCACATGGTCGACTTATAAGCCTGTTGAAACGATTAGACGAAGAGACTTTGCTTGTTTACGACCAAACTCTAAAGGATCAGTTGGACAAAGGTATTATAGAACATGTACCTAACATGGACAAGGTTGATCATCCAGTACACTACCTGCCTCACCATGGAGTATCATCACCAGGAAAAGCCCTAAGGATAGTATATGATGCTTCTGCAAAAACAAAAAATGGCAAAAGTCTAAACGAGTGCCTATATTGTGGGCCAATAATGTTGGAGGATTTAACAGGACTATTAATTAAATTTCGATGCCACACTATAGGTATGACCGCTGATGTAGAAAAGGCCTTTTTGCAACTGGGACTTCATATGAAAGATAGAGATGTCACTAGATTCTTGTGGATGAAGGATATCACCAAAGCAGCTACGGAGGATAACATTGTTCAGTATCGTTTCACCCGGGTTCCCTTTGGAATCATCTGTAGCCCGTTCTTGTTGAATGCAACAATTAAACATCATCTGTTGAAAGCAGATTCTGAAAACGTAAGAAAATTATCAAGTGAGATATATGTTGACAATATTTTAACAGGTACGAGTAACACCGAAGAAGCACTGGATTTGTATAAAGATAGTAAAGCAACATTTCAACAGATATCTATGAATCTACGTGAATGGAGTTCTAATTCCCAGGAACTCATGAAACACATTCCAGATACTAGTGAAAATGAAATAGTAAAGACCTTAGGGATTAATTGGAACTTAAACCAAGATACACTTCAACTCAGAGTGAAGATTATGAATAATGCGTTGACCAAAAGAGGGGTTTTGAAAACAATTGCATCAATATATGACCCATGCGGTTTCGCAGCACCTATAATTTTACCAGCTAAATTATTATTGCAATCTTTATGGGAAGACAAATATCAGTGGGACACAAGATTACAAGAAAACGTAGCAGTTAAATGGAAGGACATCTTAGAAGATTTAAAATTAGTTAATGATATATGTCTACCAAGAAACATCTTCAAACACAAGGATTGTCAACTCCATTGCTTTACAGACTCCTCCACCCAAGCTTATGCAGCTGTTGTCTACATAAAACAGAAGGATAATGTGAAATTCATTATAGGCAAATCAAGATTAGTTCCCATGAAAGATAAAGAAAACCTGAAAATTCCACGCTTGGAACTATTAGGAGTTTTAATTGGAAGTAGACTAATCCAATATGTTGCGAAATACCTTCAAGTGAATATAACACACCAAGTCCTATGGTCTGACAGTCAAATTGTGATAGATTGGTGTCATTCGAACAAATTGTTACCACCCTTCGTATCACGAAGAATAGAAGAGATAAAACGTAACAAGACATTGACGATAAGGTATGTTCCATCTGAATTCAACCCTGCCGACGTCGCAACCAGGCCAATCAAGTCGAGTGAGGATGTGGAGCGATGGCTGAAAGGTCCGAAATTTTTGTCTCAGGACCCATCCAGTTGGCCTGTTGGACCTACAAGAGACACTTCTCTTCTGTTGGGGGAGGGTCTATCGAACAACGACATATCGGAGACAGAGTTGCATTCAGAGGAAGAAAGGCTAGACTCAATAGAAGAGTACGAAACACATATGTTAGGTAATGAACAAGTAAATTTGGATAATCAGACTTCAGAAAACCCAGATAAAAATCTAACACCAGTAGACATAGACATGAGAGTAACCTCCGAAGTACAAGAGATCATAAACATACAAAGACAATTCTTCCCAGATGAAATGAAAGGAAAAAGGACACATCTCGTTCGAAATTTAGGATTGTTCACTGATGTTGACGGAATAATTAGATGTGAAGGTCGCCTAACACATTCTGATTTGCCATATGAGGCTAAGCATCCGATTCTTTTACCAAGGGAATGTAATTTTACTAAGAATATTATTAAACAAGATTCATGAGGAAAATCATCACGTTGGAGTATCACACACTTTGAACTTAGTGCGTCAACGTTTCTGGATTCCGCAAGGCAGAACACAAGTCCAAAAGGTTATAAGCAGATGTCCTCAATGTGTGAAGCATGGTGGTGGACCATATGCTTTACCAGTCACTCCTGTTTTACCAACAGAAAGAGTAAAATATGAATCGGCGTTTGCATACGTAGGCATTGATTATTTCGGTCCTATGTTGGTAAAATCAGACAGGGACCAAGAGAAACGATGGATTTGTTTATTTACATGTCTGGTGATAAGAGCTATTCACCTCGAGGTAGTGAAAGATATGACTGCAAAAGAATGTTCGTTAGCGTTTCGACGGTTCATAGCTTCTAAAGGAGTTCCTACGTTCATATTGACAGATAATGCACTTCAATTTAAACTGCTATCTGAAGTAGTAACTGGAAGCCTGTCAGACAAAAGGATAGTATGGAAGTTCATACCGCAACTCGCTCCTTGGCACGGTGCAGCCTATGAACGCCTGGTAGCGGTAGTTAAACATTGTTTAAAGCGTACGCTACAGAAACATTTACTCGGTGACAATCAGCTACTGACCATCATAAAGGAGGTTGAGGCAGTGGTTAACACCAGACCCTTAACCTATGTAGGAGCTGATTTGGAACACATACTAAAACCTGCAGACTTCTTAACACCTGGTAAATGTTTAAATCTACAGAACTTCATAGAGAATTTATCATCGTCAACTACCTCCACTAAGAAACAACTTGTAGAAGGATGGAAACGTGGCGAAACAATAATTAATGAATATAAAGACATGTTTATAAATCAATACTTATTAAGTCTACGGGAACGTTATCACCACTCTCCAAAACAACCTAGGGTCAAGACTCATAACACCCCACGTGTGGGTGATATCGTACAAATTAAAGGGGAAGCCAAAAACCGAGGAGGTTGGAAGGTAGGGCGTATTTCCGAACTGCTTAGAGGTACAGATGGACTATGTAGGGTAGCAAGAGTGAAGGTTGGCGATACTATATTCACGAGATCTATTGCCCATCTATATCCGTTAGAAGTTGATGAAACGTCATCACATGATGTTTCTTCTGGTAACAGACCAGTGAGTATCCGAACTTCGTATACAACCGAAGTAGACACTGAAGGAAAGCCAGACTTACCAGTGACGGTAATAGAGGAATTGGCTGACTTATCAAATGAGAAAATTAACATGGATGTAACTGATAACATGGACGAGACAATTAACGCTGATATGACAAACTTGACTAAGGAGAGCACAGAACGAATGGGTGCAGACGCAAATGAGACATGTGAAGAAATTGAAACAAACGTTGATAAATTATCATTGACACCACCTAGAGAAGAAAGACAGAAGAGAGCTGCAGCGGTCCAAGCCATGGAGAAGATTAAGGAATGGACCAACCACTTGATGACCACATTAGCTAGTCAACAATAGCTCGCCTCGGCCGGTGTGTCGCGAATTCTCGCGATGTACCTTTATTACTGGCAACACTTATCCGACTG
Source organism: Archips xylosteana (assembly GCA_947563465.1). Lineage (NCBI taxonomy): Eukaryota > Metazoa > Arthropoda > Insecta > Lepidoptera > Tortricidae > Archips > Archips xylosteana. The sequence continues at coordinate 8,484,346 of OX387361.1, read as the reverse complement.
TCCCGTCATTTCCTTTATTTGTCTATGGTAAGATATTTGAATTTGCTAAAAGTAACGTCTCTTGTGTGCACATAGTTTAACGTATTCCTTGCTATCACATTATAAATGATTAAACAGTTAGTAGTGATTGTGTATAACGAAGGGAAGCAACATCGAGCGTCATGGCGTCGATGAAAGCTAAGTATTGATGATTTGTGCCCAAGCTTCTCATGTTAATGATATGAACGTGGTTTCATCCTAGCTAAATGGAGGGAATCTGACGTTCTGCCGTTTATGGACGTGACCACTAATGTCACATGTGTGGGGTGCATCGCGCGCCTGTTGCACTGCTTAGTGTATTACGCCCGGTTGGGTGGTATGTTTAATTATCTGATGTACCTCACGGGGGGTCCTGACGAGGATGACCCCTAGATTGTCCATGCAGCCTTGGGCTGTTATTAATGATATTACGCAATGGTTGTCTCGGAGAGAACTCAGGTCATCATACCGATGGCTACCTCGTAAGATGGTATATTCCCAGAGGACATGGTTGAGCTCTCTTTGGGATGTACTAGACGCGTTGATGCTCTCTTTGTGTGGTTTATTCCCTGAGACATCCGTGGAGAAGCTTGGGACAAGTTTAGTGACATAGAAGTCATGTTTGTTGTATTTCAACAGGTTGTGCAGTGAGATAGCTGAGATACCAACCACCTCTGTACTCGGAGAAGCTCGTCCCATAGAAGGGACCGAATGACGCGATAGTTGATGTTGGGTATGTATGAGTTTTGTCCAAAACGCACCGACACAGATATATGAATATTCATGAGACTATAAGAATGATAATGCGAAGCAGATTATAACTATGTTTATTGTAATACTGAAGTTACTTATTATTTCTTAATGTAAGAACCCTGGTTAACCATTTATACCACTTGTCGCTGTCGTGATTCCCCGGCGGCGGCGACAATTGCACTTATGCAATGTTATTGAATTATATCATCTAAAGTATTTTACAGTATGGGTGCTCTAACCGCTAAGCTACCGGGTTAGCTTGTTGAAATGGCAATGGGCAGGCTATATAGCACGCAGAACAGATGGCCGTTGGGGCCCAAAAGTTCTGGAATGGCGACCACGGACTGGCAAGCGCAGCGTGGGACGTCCACTAACGAGATGGACGGACGATTTGGTGAAGGCCGCAGGTTCAGGGTGGATGCAAATCGCTTCCAATCGTAATGATTGGGCATCAATGAGGGAGGCCTATGTCCAGCAGTGGACGTCCTACGGCTGAAATGATGATGATGATGATGAAGTATTTAACACTACTAAGTAATTAATTAATTAGGTTAGGTATAATTTAAACTCTCGTGAGAGATGATGACCGCGGCTTTAAGTAGAAGTCGGGAGCATTAGGGGAATCAGCCACTTCTGAAGATCTTCCGAACAGACCGTAACTCGTGGGGTGGGATCTTTTCCAAGTTATAATCGTGAGTTGAGAAGTTCAATTTTTATTATGATAAGTTTGTACTAGTGTTTGTGTGTTATGTTTAGTCATCACCATCATTTCAGCCGAAAGACGTCCACTGCTGAACATAGTCCTCCCCCATGGCTCGCCAAACAGGTCGTCGCTCCATCTTGTTGGAGGCCTACCTGCACTGCGTCTTCCGGTCCGCGGACGCCACTCGAGAACCTTTCGGTCCCATTCGGCCGTCAGTTCTACGAGCGATGTGCCCTGCCCACTGCCACTTAAGTCTAGCGATTCTTTGAGCTATGTCCGTGACTTTAGTTCTTGCGCGGATTTCATCATTTCTAATGCGATCCCGCAGAGAAACTCCAAGCATAGCCCTCTCCATGACTTTGAGCTTTCTTATGAGGCCCATCGTTAGCAGCCACGTCTCAGTGCCATAAGTCATCACTGGCAACGCTCACTGCTCAAATACTTTTGACTTGAGACACAGCGGTTGGTATATTGGATGACAAGATATAGCGGAGCTTCCGGAACGCTGCCCAGCCGAGTCTAATTCGTCGATGTTATGTTTAGTACTCTACATAAACTAGACCTAGGCCTTATCTAAAACTGAATCTGAAAAGCAAATTTGGAAGTACGTAGGATGTGTAGACAGTTTTTGAGATCCTTATAAAGAATTTACGATTTTACTGAAAAAAACCCTTTGTTGTATATGGCCATTCGACTCTATAGCACACGAATACATTAGCAAAAGAAAAGGAAGAATTTATTTAATCAATATGGATTCTACTTTAATCGTATCTGCTTTGATACCCTGACATCCCAACTTCACGGGCCGGATACAAAACTCAAGGGTACCTCCTAAATTCTATGAACTGTTAACTCAATTGAAAAGTTTGACAAATTGAATTGCCGGCCCTTACTTTGGATATCAATTTCATGTAATCGATCGGTTCCGTACCTACGCTAAAAGGTTAAAATGACGCCCTAGCCGAATCTTTTTCCCGTCAATTTCTGTCTGTCTACATTACAGAGTTCTTTTTCTCCAATCGCTTGGACGTAGGTAATATTGAATCCCTCTTTTTTTTGTTAGTTAGTTAGACATATTAAATTATTTAGGGATTTTGGAGAGGTGAAAATAGAAAGATCTCGAGAAAGTTGTAGGATAGTTTTTATCCCGGAAAGTTACGTAGTTCCCACGGGCCCACGGGATAGCAATAAACAAATTCTTCGCAGACAGAGTCGCGGGAAACAGCTACTTTAATAATAATAATACAGCTACTTTTCAAAATCCGTCCAACCGTTTTATTGTAAAAGAGTAACAATACAGACTATTTCGAGTTTACAAGTTTAGAAGGACCCGATGTACTTATTTGAGAATTTTAGTTATTTCTTTTTCCATATAAATTCTTTTTATTGTCTGTATAAACCTCGACAAACCCAAAATGTACGGGTGTCCGAAGTCCTTGAACGCACTCTGCCTTTTATTCTTGCGTCCAGTAAATCGCCGTACAAAGGCTAAGTGGCTCTTATGTAGCTCCAGGGCTGTCGACTAATGAAGTACTCAGAGTTTTTGAAATGCTAAGGTAGAAACATTATACAGCCCCTACGGCTTTGCGGTGAGAAATCTTGGTGAAAAGGTTCGTGGAAATCTTTCGTGAACTCTAATATTCTCTTTCGCACTCGTGTAATAAAAGTAGGGAAAACCGAGTGCAAAAACGAGAAGACAATAAACTCATCTCATCACATAGTCGCTTCTCGAAGGTTTTCGGGTTTCTAAATTTAAGTGTGTACCCTCTGAAATTAGTGTTACGAGAGTTGAAAGCAAGAGGCGCTCATGTGACTAAAAAGCACGAAATAGGGTGTCTGAAGGAAATATGAAATGAAAAATGAAACTTAGTTAGCTAATGACAATAGCTGTGCTGGTGCCTCTTTTTGAGTATCGTGATACTCGTACTAAGAGAACACCGCTCCTCCATGTTATGTAACTTGAAATTACTTAGGTGAAGATAATCAATGATACAATAATGATAACTATGTTTATTAGGTATTATTAAAATCTATAACAACAAAAAAGTGGGGCAAGGTAAGTGCTTTCGTATGTGTATACGTGCACGTGTGTGTGTGAAATGTACATTTTAACATTTATATTCCTCTTATTAGTAGAGTAGTAGTTATTAAATTGAATTAAAAAGGCGCGTTCACATTTAAGACATTGTGAACCTTACACGGTCTGTTTACCTTTGTCCGTTATTGTTAATGTCAATGATCTTTGACTACATATTAAGTATTCAGTAAAATCCTTTGAAAGTGAAGGCCCTTTTATGAAGTTGGGTCTGTAAAATCGTATCGTATGACAGAAAGGTCAGTCGAAAACAAAAATACGCATTGAAATGCTCGTGACCACGAAACGTGCAGAGGTAAGTTTAGACCCCGGATCTTTGTGGCAATGACGTCACATTAGGGTAGTTTAGGGAGTAAATGGAACGGTGTTAATTAATAAAAAAAACTAACGGGTTTTATCCGAATACATTTTAATAAGTAATTCACGATAAAAATTACCTAGTAAATTGAATAAATTGATCAATATTATCTTTTGATGTATTAATTAACTGTAAACCACACATTTGTAGGGTAAATTGGTTTTTGACGAATAAAAAGTAAGCAGCCGTAAAAACCAAATTTCCATTCAGGAAATGGAACAGTGGAACATAATAACATTTTCACTTCAGTCACTTTTTATTCATCAAAAGCCAGTTCAACGTACAAAACGTACAAATGTATTAATTTATTTAATTTACTAGGTAACTTCCTGAATTAATAAAATGTACTCGGTTAAAACCAGTTAGTTTTTCGTACAATTTAAGGCTTAAAGTTAATATATGTAATTGTATAAAGTGTATTTTTTTTTTCTGAAATAAACAGTTTTAAATTTTAAATTTAAATTTAATTTTTTTTTTTTTTGTATTAATTAACACCCTTCCATTTACTCCCCAAACTACCCTATTGTGACGTCATTGCCACAAAGATCCGGGGTCTAGGTAAGACCTAGAGATGGAAACGCTTGAACTTAAATTTAATATAAGTTTTCTGTTTTCCTTTTTTCAAGGAAGGACTTAAAACGTCAGAAGCCAGTAGTAGTCTAGTTAGATAAACTATTGAAGAATAAGCATGTCCAAACCAGAGTCTTTAAGAAATTAACATCATTTGACCTGTTAAATGTCCCCTTAAAATTAATGAAAAAAAACACGGTGTGTTAGGTGTTTTTAAATTGGTCCAGAATATTTTATCAGGTGGTTGGATTAGTTTAACTGAATATCCCTGTATCATTTCAGCCGAAAGACGTCCACTGCTGAACATAGGCCTTCCCCAAGGCTCGCCAAACAGATCGGTCCCGTGCCATCCGCATCCGACGCGATCCCGCAATATAATATCCCTGTAAACTACATAATTATATTGTTAAGTATTAAATTAAAATTAAATTATAAATATAAACATTAACCCTAGAACAAGTTAAGTTTAAGTTGTTGCTTCGCCCTAGCAGGGTCCATGTAGCACTGCAATATTTATTTGTTATCTTGTAATACCATTGTTGCAGCGAATAAATGAACATGAATATGAAATGTTTTTCAGGATTTTTTTTATTGCGGTTGACTAATACAGTCAAAACCGTTTATAGCGACACCAATTACGACATATCGGATGTAAAGACCAAGAAAAAAAACCCAACACGATCTTATATACCAAAGTACCATTGGTTACAATGACCAACCGTGTTTAACGACCAAATATTGCTATCCCTTGAATGTCGTTATAAACGGTTTTGACTGTATTTTCATATATTGGTCGATGGCCAAAAGTTTCAAGGGCGTACCTACTTTTTGAATCAAAATTTCCTATAAAATAAACAAGTTAAATCTGCTGAAATATTCCGGATTATTTTGTACACCATGTATTAGGACAACCTGTATATTATTAATTTATTAAATATTAAATTTACAACCAATACACTGGAAAATTTCATTTAAAACATAACACAAAAAGAAAACAGGAAAAGAAACATAAATTCATATATTTTTAGGTGAGTGAACTCCAATCCATCCATCGCTTCAGAAAACCTTAGACATGTGTGCCACAAATTTTGATCCGTTGACTCGCAAAAAGATCATATTCGGTTGCCAAAGACATGAGCGGAGTCCTTGGTAATGCGAGCACACTATGGTTTTATGCTCTGTAAAGATTTTTTGGGAGACTAAAACATTATCTGTGAAAAAGTTCCACTGTGTCACGATTCGGTTGGTTCGATAGTACAAAGAAGTCTTAGTCTTAAGTTACTTGTAAAACTTTAATGACCGAGGCACGTACGTGCGCTACCACTAAAACGAATTTAGGGTTGGCAACCCTAGCAATAAAAGGTAGCAAGGCGGGTTTAAATAAATAAATCGTATGTAGTGGCCATAGAGTCCATTACGGCCCTAGATTGAGATTAAAGAAAAAATGGCCGTAACCGGTTTCCCTTACTTTAGTAGATTTTGTTTAGGGCTTCGTAAATTTGGACGTTTCTTTTTGGCTAAATTGAGGAAAGTGCGTGCGAAACGTTGTTTCCGTCTGTGATGAAGATGGAACTTCTTTTATGCCAGTACCAGTACTGTCACGATTGATTACCTGAAATTGCTGGTTTCATGTAGAATAGACGCCAATTTTAAACAATGTGGGTATCACTTTATGATCAGATCAGACGCAAATGTCAAACGCAAAAGCAGATATCGAATAATAATGTAATTTTTTGTGTTTGAATTTGATTAAGTATATTGTTATTATTAATATTTTAAATTAAGTCCTACTAACATTTTAGTCATAATTGATTACTTATGTGCAAAACCCGGACGACGGGAGCAAAAATGCACTTTTCACTAGTAATATTGTGTAACAACCTGACATGTAAGATAATAAGTTTGATCAATAACACACACGTAGGTACTTGGCCAGTTTTTCTTTTCACCTTTAGTGTAGCGAAATTGAAAATATTATTGGGAGTAATGGCGGTCACAATTTGAATATCAAAGTGCAGAGGGTGGGATACTTGGCGTGAAAATGAGCCACCGCGTAAACATATTCTAGTTTCATGTATTTTGTATATATATTCTGTCATAGTTTTGTCAAAGCGGCATTCCTGAAATGACGATTGAAATTAATAATATTATTTACTTATGTTTTTTTTTTTTGGCCTATGTTTGTGTCCCACTGCTGGGCAAAGGCCTCTCCTCTTGACTTATGTTTATTAACTTATAAATATTTTAAATATGCTGCAATTAAAAACGGTTAGTAAGTGGATTATTTAACCTACATTTTGATCAATTAAAAAAAATAATACAAATAGTAGTGATGTTGACGCCATTAAAAAATAATTCGCAGACACGACTCCAGTAAAAAAACGCTTTATTTTAGCCCTGAAAACCAGACTAATTTTCGATTAACTGCAAAATTAGATTTTTGTTGCTTTAAATTAAAACAAATAAATAAAATACTTCCTTAATTGAGTTGGCGAACAAATGACGTCATAGGTTGATATTGACATTCAAACGCTATGGGAGAATTGTGTTTTGACAGCTCATAAAAAGTACGTCAGAAGATTGGTGGTGTCAACATCCCCATTAAATAAAAACATTGGTTTGTTTCAGAAAATGAAGCATCAGATGTTAGTAGTTTACAAACATAAGGACGATTTTCTAATTGAAAATTATGATCATTCATACTGTACATAACACGACTCTATAAATCTTGTTCTATTACCGTGTTGCGATTGTTTTGTTTTTATCTAAACAAAGTTTTATCTCCCAAATTGACTAAATATATAATATGTATTATTATAGAATAGATAGTAACTATACAGCCCGGTATACATAAAATGTGAATAAGGAAATGTCAACATTTTCCGGACAAGCATGGTGTCTCGCCATCTATCTTCGTGTCTGAGGGAGACAGAGGCATCTTAGCGTTTTAATGCAGATAAATGACTATGTTGACGACGCGTATATGTACTAGGAAGTATTTTGAACTAGTATTTCTACCCGATCCGAGGACCGAGGAGAACCTGAAGGATGATTGAAGTACGTTAGTATGCTACAGCGCATAGTGGTCGAAATTCTTCTTGATTTCGAGATATTTTAGAATTAGGACGTTTTATTTGTCAATAAAAAAATGTTGACATCAACAATCTGGCAATGTGTTTACCCCTGACGCTGACTGTACTTTTCAAGAAAAGCCTACCCGTGTTTTTTGTTGCTCAGATTCTGTGCTTAAGTTTCTTTCGAAAATTTACCCTATGGGTTTTAGCCCGTCGACGAAAAAATTACATAAATAGATTGATAACAAACAGTTTTCACGAGTTTGTATCTGTAATGTCATACTTGCACTTTTAACTTCAAACGTATCGCCTCGCCTCATTTGAAGTAGGACATTCTACTGGTTGAGTGTAAAAAAGAGGCTACTCTAGTAAACTCTTTTTCAAGTCATGTCATTCCGGGTCGACAATTACAATTTACAATTACAGGTCGTATTTTAACCTTCAATACCTAGTATTTTCCATAGACTTACCTCAGCGGTATTTTCATACTAAGTATTTTAACCTGTTTGGAAAAATACTCGTCCTATGTTAGTAAAGTAATTTATTTTAACATTCAGTTACATTGATCCGTGGATGATTAATGACAACCACATAAAAGACCTTCATAATCAAAATACATATAAGAAAAGGTTGGTCTTTTCTGTTTTATGTTAAGGCTTTAATAACCATAGGATGATTTGTGCCTTTCTATTCACTTTACAAATGGCCAAAGGACAGAATACGGGGTACTTTTCTATAGTTCTATACAACATTTGGAGCTGGACATTGATGTTGATATTTTCCAGGCGCAAGCAACACAGAAGAGACGTGGGACGGGGGCGCGTTGCAGTCGCGGCGCCCCTTGAATCAGTTTTCCTACTAAATGTCTAGAAGCGTCGCGAGAGGCGGAGACGCTGCCTCGTCTCTTCTGTCTGCTTTGGATCGCGACGCGACGCTTCTACAGATTTATACTTCATTTAATTTAGAATTGAAAACCACAACATCATTATATTGCGGCTCGTCAACTATTTCTTACCTAGCAAATAGTACAGTACAATAGTCTGCGAGCCGCAAAATAAAATTGTTTTAATGTCACTTTATTTGTGTGTCATCAATTGTTAGTCTAGTACAAATTGTAAAGAGATTACAGTTCACGAGCCGCAATATAATGTTGTTGTGGTTTATAATTCTAAATTAAATGGAGTATAGTATAAAAGCTAATTCAAGGGGCGCCGCGACTGCGGTGCGCCCTCGTCCCACGTCTCTTCTGCGTGGTTTGTGCTGCACGATTCTCAAGCCATATTCAAGCGTTTAATATCTTTATGAACAGAGGTTTTGACCATCGCTCTGGGTTGTTTCTGGTGCAAAGGTTGTCCATCGCGGTTCAGCGGGGCAATGCGGCTAGTGTGTTAGGCACCTTTGCGCCTGGTACGATCCGAGCGGTTTATTTGACTGACTTTTTATTTTTATATTTTGTGTGTACCTGAATCTGTGTATTAGTTACATTAATAAATAATAGTACATTACTGCAGATGCCGTGAAGTAAGGGATTGATGGACGAGATTTGGGGTATACGGCCGAGTCGTAGACGAGGCCGGATAAAACGAGTCCAGCAATCCCTCTTCCGGCCGAGGATTGTATAGAGCTTTTCTCAAACATGCATCATCATCATCATCATCATCATCATCATCATCATCATCATCATCATCATCCATCCATCCAACCATCCATCCATCCGTCCATCCGTCCATCCATCCATCCATCCATCCCATCCATCCATACATCCATCCATACATCCATCCATACATCTATCCATACATCCATCCATACATCCATCCATACATCCACCCATACATCCATCCATACATCCATCCATCCATCCATCCATACATCCATCCATACATCCATCCGTACATCCATCCATCCATACATCCATCCATCCATCCATCCATCCATCCATCCATCCATCCATCCATCCATCCATACATCTATACATCCATCCATACATCCATCCATCCATCCATACATCCATCCATACATCCATCCATACATCCATACATCCATCCATCCATACATCCATCCATCCATCCATACATCCATCCGTACATCCATACATCCATACATCCATCCATCCATCCATCCATCACCAGTAGTTTAGGCGGTTTTATAGAAATAAAAGAAGATAGATTTTTTTTTAATGTCGTAAGTTGGCTGTATGTAATTTTTCCTTTGTCAGTTTAATGTTAGTAAGCAAATTTAAAAGTTACAGCAGCGGACAATAATGGTTTTTCATACTTACTTTTATGGCCTAGGCCAAGAAGTAATGTAGGGAGCCATAAACAACAAACTTCATGGCTTCATTTCGTGACATTAATGCATACATTTCAAAGCATGTTTGAGAAAAATAATTTTAGATCCTGTTTTGTACTGCTCTTCTAAACTATTATTAATGTATATCTGTAGGTACCTAATTCAAAATGCATTAAGTAACTTAATAGAACATTCCAACCAATTTTGTGTAAACGTTCATAATTAGTAATTAGTAAGAGTAATTTTGGTGTGCATGAATGCTGGTACAATTGTAATAAATCGTCTAAAAAGCCCCACGGCTTTCCGGCCAAAATTCCGAAAAACTCAGAAGTACGAGCCCGGGCTCGAACCCACGACCCTGTGCTAACCACTAGGCCAGGACTCGGAATACACATGCGAAATTACATTTGAAATTTAGCATACCTAACTGTTAAGGTTACGGCAAAACATCTCGAGGAAACCTGCTCACACAGTATCGAAGAAATTCAATGGGCCCGCATAGGAACTACAACTCAAATCCTTCATTCTGTGTGGAGACCTGTGCATAAGAATAAATAATAACAGTGTAGAAGGGAATCTCTTTTGACCGCGTCCAAAACGCCGCCATTTATATACCTACTTCCCCCCTCACGTCGTTACACCCCTCTGTCGTCCAGGCGTGTTGCTAGGGTTGCTTTGCTTACTGTTAAATATTACTTACGTCTAAAGATAATATTATGTCTATAGATAATATCTGTTATTATTTATTCTTATGACCTGTGCTCTTTAGTGGACGTATGATATAGACCGGGATGATGACAATTGACAATTGTAATTTTTGTTGTAGACATGTCCATGTTATTCTTGTCAAGTCTAAGTTGTGCTGATGCTTAAAATATGTAAATGTACTAACTGATAAATAAATAAACACCTTTTGGGTTCTTTTTTCCTTTGAGACATCAAATAACTTCACCGTCACTCTTTGTTTATGAAATAAAAAGTTTTATAGTGGAAAAGCGTGTAAGTTACAATTTAGTTTATATTAAAGTAGTGGTGTCGATAAGCCCAAGAGACATACCGTTTAGTGTCAGTTTTTGGCCACTAAACTAAATGTGTCAAATGCGTTAGCGTTAAGAGGGTTTATACCTGCTGAGCTGGCAACGTTGCATTGTTGTTAGTTTTTCTCGATTATTCCATAAAAATTGAATGAAAATTAAAAATGTTTTGAATACAAATTGTTCTAATATATAAGTTAATGTGTCTATTGCAATAATGATTTGTGATAAGACTTTTATTTTCTTTAAAAACCGTTAGGTAATAATTTGTCCGTTTTTAAAGAAAATAAAAGTCTATCACGAATTATTATTGCAGTAGACACATTAACTTATATATTAGAACAATTTGTATTCAAAACATTTTTAATTTTCATTCAATTTTTATGGAATAATCGAGAAAAACTAACAAAAATGCAACGTTGCCAGCTCAGCAGGTATAAACCCTCTTAAAAGATAATTTGAACGGAAGCAGACAGCGCCTCTAGCGGCACGTGTGCGCAGCAAATGATGAGAGCGTAATTTTTATCGACTACTTCAGTGAAGAATAAACCGGGTATTAATCATGAACAATGAACATACATATGTATAGGTATTTTACCTTAGTAGCCATCTATAAATTGCCGTGCTAAGAAGCGGTATCTCATTAAAAATCGTAAAGTTGATTTTCATGGCATCGGGTAGCTTAAAATGAACTAAGCCACATAGCGGTAACTTAATTAAAAAATGTAAAATAAAAACCCTTAAAAAGGTTTTCTCTATCTCAGTTTCACCTGAAATCATAAGAAAATTAGAAGTATATCAGTAATACGATGCAAATAGCCGCATATTTTGTCCCGCTAAAACTTTTAAAACAGCGAAGTATATTCAATGCAATAAATAAAAACAATCTGTAAAATAAAATGAAAACAATTTTTACAAAACTTTGATTTTCTCGAAACTCGTTTTCACTGGGATACCGCTTTTGCGCTTAGTACGTCGCATTTGCGTTACAATTCTGCTTATGTTATATTTTCTATTTAACAAGGTTAATCGCACCAGCGATGTATAACAAACACGGCAAAACATAAACGAAGCGTGTGTCGCGTAACGACTGTCAATGTCATTTTTTCAAAATTTTGGGACTTAGAAACAGATATTTTGATAATTATGACTGCGTATAAGGTATCATCGTGTTAACTTATTGCTTCCATTACAGGCGACGCACGGTATAATGTAAGATTATGTAACGCAATGTAACATAACGTGATGCTTGCAGGAGATCGTAATACTAAACTTAAGAGCGTTTATACCTGCTGTGCTGGCAACGTTGCATTTTTGTTAGTTTTTCTCGATTATTCCATAAAAATTGAGTGAAAATTAAAAATGTAGTCTATAAGAATTGTTCTAATACTTATATAAGTTAATGTGTAATAATTATTCGTGATAGACTTTTATTTTCTTTAAGACGATTTATGGAATAATCGAGAAAAACTAACAAAAATGAAACGTTGCCAGCTCAGCAGGTATAAACGCTCTTAAACAGTCTTGCGTATAAAAAAATATACTTTGAATTTATGGCTACATAATTTTTCTCGTATTGAGTACTAAACTTTAGAAGTTTTGTTACGTTGGTTAACATAATAAAAGTACACAAAACTGTGAGGGCAAAAGGAAAAGTAATTTGTCAAACCGCTGGAGGGTTACTTGGTACCTAACTTTCGCGCGGACAATAATATACTATTACGCACTAAATCAGCTAATGTAGGCGTGATTAATTTATTTTCTAGCACTGGTGCTAAGTTTCAAATAAATCTGCGGCACAAGGCTTAATAAAGGCCGAGTTTAGTTAGTAGAGGGACGTAAACAGGCTCGAAGATGGCGATAGAGGCATGGCAACATATTCAATAATAAATAATAGGGTATATATACCCAGTTGTCAGCCAGGCACTGGTTCTCGGCCTCTGCCGATCTTTCGCACGAGTGGGAAGAGCACGAGAGATATCTTTCATACTCCTCCTGGCTGACTACTTTACCCTAATATAAGTCGAATCGACGGTCGAGGTCTAGGGCAACACGGTTCTATTAGTGGCGACCATGAACCGAAAGACGTAGGAAGGCCCCAACATCATGGACCGACGTTCTGGTAATGGTCGCAAACCATTTGGATACTGGCAGCGCTGGACCGATTGATGTGGAACCCTTTGGGAGAGACTTTTGTCCAGCAGCGGATGTATTTAGGCTGATGATGAATGTAAGTCTTGGTTTGACCAATGACCTTACAAGCAGAGCATCGTGGGTTCGAGCCTGGGCTCTCACCTCTGAGTTATTTGAAATTAAAGTGTGAAATGACATTTGAAATTTACGGCGCAAGAAAGCTAACAGCGAACGTATTCAATGGTATATGTAAAGTTCCTAATGCGCACTGGCAAGTCCTCTCATTCTGAGTTGAGCCCTGTGCTCTGTAGTGGGACGTGTATTAGGGCGTATATAGGGATGACTGGTTATTTCATCAATTCAGCCCCACAAATAAGTTCAAGGCAATTCAGCCACCGAGCAAAACTATTACAGTAGGTAATAAAATAGTGTTGAATCCTATCCATTTTTCGATAAAAGCATGTAATAGATGGGATTCGAACTCAAGTATCGATATCGTTACATTATTCAATTTGCTGCTTTGTCAAGTTCTTTTAAGATAAATTATTTTGAAGATTGCGAGGACAACATCGACATATTATATATATTACTGGAAGAGCTAGCACTAGTATTGTATAGCTTTATAATAAGGACAACCGAATAGCCGACTAGTTTAGATAACCTGACTACTAAGCTTGAGGTACCGGGTTATATTCCCGGCCGGGACAGGTGTATGTTTGTTAAGTGCTGTACCGAATTACTTAACAGTTGTTGTTTAATAAGTAATTTAGTACGTATACAGGTATCTATCTATTTAAGTATGTTTATTAGTTGCCTAGTACCCACAACACAAGCTGTGCTTACTTTTGGACTAGACCGTGGTCACGAGTAGGTCACAAAATAAAAAGGTACAGAAGTCAATCAAGTGTATGTACTTCACTTTTCATACCTACACTCGGCGGTCGCTCTAGGGTTGTCAATTATGGTATATGCACATAAAACTTATCGTGAAAGTGGCACTCGTTTCTAGTTGTTTGATTTATTGTTGATATTCAAACGGAAAGAATGGAAATATAAAATAATAATAATTAAAATACCTACCTAAAAAATTTAGCGTTTGTCAATTTTCACTATCGAAAATCCCTAATAACTTCTAAACGGATTATCCTAATTATACAATTTCCATTGTCCTATCGGTTTTAGACCTAAACCTATCTAATGACACTAAAAACAACACAATATCTATACAAACAAAAAAACAAGTTTTCAACTTACGTAATATTAGTGGCATGAATTAACCTTACAAAAATGTAGTTAGGTATAAGTACCTAACCACATTTTTTGTAAGGTAACGTTTATTTATACTGATTCAAAATAGGAAACTATTATTACTTTGGGAGTCGGGGCGAGGTGCTTACCTATCTACCTAACTATTCTATGTAACGTTAAAATGAACCATCGAAATACAAGCAGATACCTACTAAACTTACCTCTCTGAAACCACTGGTAGCTTAAAAAACGACCATTCACCGTTTAGGGTTGAATTTAAACAACCGTCCACTGAACAGTTACCTATAATAACCTTTTTTTTGTTGCTCCATTATTGCACTTGAAAAATTCCACAGACGCGCGACACAAAATAAATAAGTACGCGCGACCACAGCGCGCGCCTCACGCGGATGGCAATCGCGCTCGGACTGATCCGAACTGATCCGAGATATCGTGTCTGTGAACAGTGTCTATGTGTGCGTTGCGCGAGCGCACTTTGTATGTAGATTTATTTCTGTACCTTTTTATTTTGTGAGTAGGTAAGCTGTGTAGGTACTTGTTAACATAGGTTGAAAGTATTAACATAGATGTCGCTAGTATCGCTGCAATAAGTGATTGATTAAACAAGCTGAGATGTGTGATGCATAGGAGAATAATTCGTTGCTTATCTGAAACAACGGCCTAATCCAAAATACTACGGTGTGCAACTTAATACTTTAATTATTGCAAATAAGGTGTATAATTACACAGCGTATCATTTCGAATTAGGCCGTTGTTTTAGATAAGCAGCGAATTAGTGTCTAAGTCCCGACCAGTTGTGGTGTAGAGGTTTAGCACGCAGCACGGAATGCTGAGGACCTGGGTTTGATTCCCAGAGCTGGTGTTTTTCAGGGTTATTCTGTGCATCCATGTTTCAGTTTGTATTTAGTAGGACTATCCTGTAGGTTAGGTTAGGTTTGTTTTATAACAATCCTGAAAAGTTGACAGTTTCAGAGAATATAAACATTTGGGAAATGAAACAATTGCCAAATGAATCATTTATGTATATATATATGGTTTACACTAATGTTTCGGCGAAAAACATTTCGCCGAAACGTATATATATATATAATCAGAATCTCAGAAACAGCTCCAACGATTTCGATGAAATTTGGTATGTGGGGGTTTTCGTGGATGAAAAATTGAACTAGCTTGGTCATCTCTGGTTTCAGCTTGGTCTTGGTTGGTTATCTCTGGGAAAACGCTTGGTACCGAGTTTCAGTCCGAGCGGAGCGGATATTTATTCTATGCTGAAGTGTAGGATATCACGTTTGTTCAGCCGCACGAGTTTTTAAATACATAGTTACAAGTGAAGCTTATTAACTTATCATTATATTGCATTGCGCGTGTTGAAAAGATACAGGTTTATCCTTTGATCAATTATAACTGAAGATACACATTGCCGAACAAAATCCCCTTCAAAGAATGTCCGAACTTTTTTATTTGTTTGCATAACAATTAAAATCATCACCTACACAGAAATTTGAACCTAGTCTTTACTTCATTACAGTCGAATTTCGGTTGACACTTGACAGCTAAACTTTACAATTTCACGCAACGTACTGAGAAAAAAGAAGGCCACTTTTATCAAAGTGGCGCTCATTTGGCTCGGACATTTTCGGGCGCGCGACTGTGGATCTACAGTTATAATTGATCAAAGGGTTTATCTAAATAAACGGGTCCGCTAATCGATTTAAAGAGTTCTACCTCTGTTTTGGACTATTACGTACCAACATAGTTTGAGATAAGGGTAAATTGATTTTGCTACCCATACTTACTAAAAGTTATCAAAATCCATTAGGTTCACGCTCCAATTTTGCATAGAACAATTTTAATTATAATTCTAGCATTATGTACCTATATAAAAATTGGAAAATTTGTAATTCAGTTCGTAATATAAATTTAACAATAAATGAATGAGCAACTCAGAAACTCAATGCATTGTGCGAAACTCTGTTTTAGAAATCATGGAACCGTCAATCATTGTTTATAGACTTGCAAGAGCCATAAGGCTTAAAATAAAATGCATTGCGATTAAACGCGAGCAGCGTACGGACAGCTAAAAACACGAAATCCGGCTGCGACTGGCATTTTTTCTTAAAAAATTTAGCTTATAATAAATATGCTAAATTGGCCACACTGTTTTTGAAATCAGTCACTGAAAAAAGTTACAAATGCGTGCGTTTGCATAGAAAGCTATACATTAATTTTCTGTTTCAGAGCGGCGATAAACGCGTGCGTTCAATCGCAGTGCGTGCTGAACCTATAAGTTTAGCTGTCAATAGAAGCTTTCTCATTAAAATGATGGTCTTAAAATGTTGTACAGGACAAACGAGTAATATTAAATGCCGAAATGCTTGCCAAAGTACTTCTTTTCGTCTTCGTCAGCGCTTTTTTGCCCACCGTTGGCGTATGCAATCTTTTTCTATTCAGATCGGTTATCTGCATCCTTATTTCAGACTGATCCTATTGTCTCTGATTACTTTTAATTAATACTATTTTTTTTAAAGTTTAACGCAAGCAAATGAAAGCTGGCATGAAATTACGTATGTGAATACAGATTGGGTAAATGTAAACCCCTGGCCCATAAGTTCGTTTTGTAAGAAATAAATTGCTATGAAAACTAATATAACGATTCCTCGTAAAAGTTATTTTTAATTCCGGCAGAGTATTTTCCTCCGCTAACTGAATAGATAGGAATCGATCACACACGGTTGATTGCAGGCTCTCGTTCCCTCATCCTTGATATCTATCGCTTCGCTTAATCCTATCGAAATAGACAAATACCTTTTATTTATAAAAGGATAACTATTCTCTTATGTTTGCTCAGGCGAAAAATGTTTAATGCCCTGGAGTGGGACGTACGTTTACAATATGTACAATACAAAATACAATACAATATAAATATTCTTTATTGAACATCAAAAACTCAGGTATACAATAGTATTAGGCTGGAAAAAATACGAATATGAAAGGGTCAACACAGCCTAAGAAACAAATGTTGCCTCCTCTGTGGACATAAAATTAGCGACTCCGAGTCAACAAACTTAAGATTTATTTGAATGGGCTGGAAGTTGGCCAGGCGTCCCGCACGCCGATGTAGAATTGGCTAAAAAATATTCGCTATAGACTTTTGCCATGTCCACAGGAGAGACGCGAACAAACAATGTCATCATCCCAGCCTATACAGGGTTATTTTTAATTCACTGACATCCTCTTAACCCTAAATTCCTATCACTCAAACAAATGTTTTTTGTTTTACGACTTTTTAAAATGAAGCGCTTTTTTTCCCATACAAATACACAGAGTATCGTAAAAATAAGAGGTAATCTCAAATTTTCAAAACGTTATTACACCAAAAATATTAAGTTATGGCAAAAGTATTATGGTTTATTTATTTATCTAATCTATCTAATCTAATACCTTTAAACGAGCAATTCTTGTATATATATATATATATAATCAGGATCTCGGAAACGGCTCCAACGATTTCGATGAAATTTGGTATGTGGGGGTTTTCGGGGATGAAAAACTGATCTAGCTATGTTTCATTTTCAGAAAATCGCTTTTACTCGTGTTTTCCGGCTATTTTTGTTTGCATTAGAATATAAAGCTAAATTTCGCCGACTTCGAGCAGATCATAATGGCACATTAGAAATCGGGTGGTCGCGCATCCAGCCGACCTCGGTTCGAATCCACGTTTTTTTTCAAGATTTTTAGTTTTTTTTTTAAGTTTATTTTTTATGAGAAAACGTCAAGTTTCTTCTTTTGTGAGAAAAAATTACTTTTTGTGAGAAAAAGTTACATTTTTGTTAGAAAAAGTATTATAGGGAACGTGCAGTAACTATAGGCGGCAGCACTAATGCGACAGAAGAGACACTATGCGGACAGTAAAACAAACTTATCAAGGTAAAACATTCAAATTGATGGCACCCTTATGGCACCAGTTGGCAGCACCGTCTATGTGCACGTTCCCTATTGGGAGCACAGAACAGGAAAAGCCGGTTGTCTGTAAAGTCAGTTTACGGACGATAGCTTAACGTGACTCACCCCCCCCCCCCCCCACCCCCTCCGGTGTATATAATCAGGATCTCGGAAACGGTTCCAACGATTTCGATGAAATTTGGTATTTGGGGGTTTTCGGGGATGAAAAATTGATCTAGCTTGGTCTTATCTCTGGGAAAACGCTTGGTACCGAGTTTCTGCCCGAGCAGAGCTCGGTCGCCCAGGTACTTTATTTATTTAAGTCGTAAAACAAAAAACATTTGTTTAAGTGGTAGGAGTTTAGGGTTAAAAGGATGCTAGTGAATTACAAATAACCCTGTATACGGCCCACTGTAGGGCACAGGCCTCCTCTCAGAATGAGTGGGCTTGGGCCGTAGTTCCCACGCGGGCCCAGTGCGGATTCATTCACTTCACACACACCATTGAATTTCTCCTCAGGTGTACGCAGGTTTCCTCACGATGTTTTTCTTCACCGTAAAGCTCATGGTAAATTACAAATGTAATTTCGCACATAAATTCCGAAAACTCAGAGGTGCGAGCCCAGACTCGAACCCACGACCCTCTGCTTGTGAGACCATAGGTCAAACTATACTTCTTTTAATTTAGCATTGAAAAGAACCACAACAATATGTTGCGTCTGGTCAACTATTTCTTACCTAGCAAATAGTACAGTACAATAGTCTGGGAGCCGCAAAATAAAATTGTTTTAATGCCACATTATTTGCGTGTTGTCAGTTGTTACTCTAGTACAAATTGTAAAGAGATTTCAGTTCACGAGCCGTAATATCGTCGTATCCTACGATAAGAGCCACTATCACCATAGGGGCTTTTAGTTTTTATTGTAAAATTAAATTCTACACCTCAAGATACATATTTATAACTTAATATAATAATTTTAATATTTTTTTATTAAATAGTAAAAAAATATTTTTAATAAGCCACAATTACGTATGTCTCACTTCTAACGTGGAGTAAAGCCACAAGTATTCTGCTGTCCTTATTCGCCGTGCAAAAAGGATCGACGCGGGCGCGAGGAGGGGGCGCAAGCGCCGTTTCTACTGTATTCGGCGGACAGCGGCGGAAGAGTGGCATGCATTCGTAATAGTTATTTAATTTGTAAGATCATCTTTGTTTTCGTTAATTGTTAATGAAAACAACAAAATGAATCGTCGATAACATAGATTAGTGAAAATAGTTGCAAAAGACGACGCTGAACGAAAGAGGAAAACACCAAGTAAATTACGCTAAATTTATTTATATAGTTTTTCCATTATTCAGATCCTATTTATTACTTCTTTTAGGTTTACTTTCTTAGTATATATTTTTAAATTCACTTATTTATATATTTACATAGTTTAATGAAGAAATTTAAAGAATTTAATGAAGTGGTTAGTATTGCCGAGAATAAAGCCCGAACGGCAACTGCGGCCTTTTTCCGCGGAATAGCTCAATTTTATTTGTATAGCGAATGTGTGGCCACAATTGCGGTAGTGTCCTTGTTCTATGTACGAATTATATTTTATTGAATTATTGCTTAAATATTCACTTTTTAAAGATATATTTGGTAGGCTTATTAACAATGCGGCTCCATGGAATGAACATAATTGTTTTTTGATAACAATAATTATTTTGAACGTGTGATTTTGCATGTCTCCTTTTTGGGTTCTATGGTACTTGTGGCCTTTTTCGCCATATACAGGGTGGAATTTTGTAATACCATCTCCAGGGAAAGTACTCTAAATACTGAAAATAGGAAAATTTACTCAAAGGAAACATTCCTTTATTTTTGAAAAGAAAGAAAACTGCATTCAAATATTTTTGAAAATTCGCTCACCTGACCCGGGAACCGAACCGGGTGCCCGATTTTAGCCGATTCGATTCCCGGGTGCGGCAAGCGAATATCCGAAAATATTTGAATGCAGTTTTCTTTCATTTCAAAAATTAAGGAATGTTTCCTTTGAGTAAATTTATTATTTTCAATATTTTGAGTGCTTTCTCTGGCGGTCGCATTACAAAATTGGGTAGGTACATATTGAAAAAAATCATGTGATTTTGGTATTATTATATCTATTTACCTTCTAATTTGTTGTCAGTCTGACAATAATAGGCACGAATATTATAATTCCTGAAGAATTTCATGAATGACTTATTATTTATTACAATTACAAGCTTTTATCTACCTTCACCTGGGGCACTTCCCGATTGCCGATTAAACTGAAATTTTGCATGCATGTGTAAATCAGATGACAATGCAATATTATTATGACATTATGCTGATCTGATGATGGAGCTGGAAGATTTAATCTCGACTTTTAGAATTTAATACCGTAGAGTTTGGACTCGTTAGATTCGTGTTGACGAGTACTTTGATCCTAGATGGTAACCAGGGTCTGATGATGGAGCTGAAAGGTGGCAATAGGCAGTCCATAATGAGACGAACCTAAGCATTTGTGGTAAATACTTAGTTATTTATTAGTTTAGTTAAATTAACACTATAATTAAAAGTAAAATAAAACTAACTTAACTAAAAAATTGAAAGATTCAACTCCGTCGACTTTAGGCTCGTTTAATTCATCTTGGTGGGTACGTTGGTTGGTTGGTTGGGTATTTTTTAAAAACAAGTTTTTATTAGATACCTACATGCTAATAAAACGAACTAAAAAGTTGAAAACAATTTATGCCACATATCAAATCTTTGCGTTTTTATCACAGTCCCAATTATTTTTAATAAAAGCGTGTTACATTTTGTCAATAGAAATAGACAAAAGGTGTAGGTAACATGCTTTTACCAAAAAATAGAGCCTGTGATAAAAACGCAAAAATTTAATACGTGGTATAAATTATTTTCAACTTTGTAGTTCTTTTTATTAACATGTACCTTATAATTTATTTATAACGTTACCTCATGAGGTAGGAGGTGTTGCTACTGCGGGTGATACAGACGTTGAGGATGAATTATGAAAGTTCTCCAATGAATACTGAAGACTGATTAAATAATAATATGTGCAATTCTATTTATTTTTTAAGTTTATGAAAAATTAAGAAGTTTTTAGTTTCACTTGTTTCCATAAAAGAGACTTGTTTTGTGTTAGAAAATTACTGTGGGTAGGTACCCACAGCGTACGCGTAGCGTAGGTACGCATTATAATTTAAAAAATCTTAAAAAAATAAAAATATTGTTGTTATTTGCCACTTCTTTCTGCATTACGAGAAATATACTTTTTTAAATTAAAAATATGTACTTTATTTTAGCCCTCTCATTCTGAGAGGAGGCCTGTGCCCTGAAGTGGGACGTTTATAAGCTGGGATGATGATGACTTTATTTTAAAAATAAAAAATTGTTGACACTCAAATATTTTAACAGCTACAATTTTGGTCCTAATGGTAGTTGTGGCCTCGTATTTTTCGACGATAAAAGGCACAATGTAGCTTATGGCCCCTTAAAACTCATTTAGTCCGGCGAAAAAGGATTTAAAGGACAAAATCGATATATAATATACCATTTAAAACATAAACTTTATTTTAGCAGAACCCTAGAACACTAATACACATTATTTAATTACAAAATTATCAATTTGTTAGTTATCTTTTAAAAGAAACACAAAAACGCTTCTCCTGAAAAGTAAGCATTTTGTAATTGTGGCTCTTATCGTAGGATACGACGATATAATGTTGTTGTGCTTTTCAATGCTAAATTAAATGAAGTATAGGCCACCACGGCAAAAAATGTGTATAACCCGAAAACGCTCTTACGATCCCTTGAATCAAACGAATCCTTAACAAGCGTAACATTATCAAACTTCCATTATTTATTACAAACACAGAAGCTAATTGCAGTAACGCGAGACACATCCAATTAAGCCAGATATCCTCGGATCGGGTAGCGCAAATAACGAAATTCTACTAATACAAAATGTGAATGTTTGTAAGTTTGTTTTCTTTTGTGGCTCAATCACACTTTCAACATCATCATCATCCCAGCCTATATACGTCCCACTGCAGGGCACAGGCCTCCTCTCAGAATGAAAAGGGTTGGGCCGTAGTTCCCACGCGGGTCCAGTGCGTATCAAGGCGTAACGTGGGGTACAGTGGAGCATTTTTTTTTGTAAGTGACATAACAGGATCATTTTAACTTCTCAATAGAAAATTTTTCGATAAAACTCTAGTGCATTTATTAAATTATGTTAATCAATGGCATAAAAGGCTTCAACTCCATAAAAAACAATAAGAAATACTCTTTTAAAAAAAATGGAAAGTGATTCACTGTAACGCATATATGGGTTACAATGGATCAGTGTGTTGGGGTACTATGAATCGCATGGGGCTCACTGAATCATGAGGATATAAAATGTATTAAAACAAGAAATAAACAATCAAAAACCTTTATTTTGCTCCTTCACTTATTGCAATACAGTTTAGTTTTCGAGATTGCTTTATTACTAATCACAAAGTTTAAAATCACAGTCTTTTCAGGTGCTACAATATACTACAATAATTTATATAGGAACATTTATTTTGTACTATGCTATTACACTAAAACGTAAATGTATGAAACTTCTAACTTAAAAAAGGAACATTTATTCTGTTCCATAAGAAAATCAGCAGTTTTAAAAACAATAATCAGTCTCAGAATGACTATATTGATCATCACAATACGTTAATTTTACTTTAAGTAACGAAATATAATTTGGTACCTAAATTAAATTATTTAACGATTTTTTTATCATGACAGTAAAGAAGATGGCATTCTGCCTCAGAGCATTTCCTCTGCCCTTAGGTACATTATTAAATAAAATTTAACAGTTAGAAACAAATAAATAAAAAAAACAATCAACGTAACACTACTCAAGCTACATCCCTCAGGCATTTTGAGGCTAATATTTGGGTATCTTTTACGAAAGCTATGGAGCCATTCGATTCCCGCTAGCTTTGTGTAATGCCACTTTTGAGGCGCCGTTAATTTATTCTGAACAGCCATTTCGTAGGCTAGCCGGCGTGTATCCATCAAGGTAAGTCCATAAAACATTTTGCTGCATTTACTCAAATAATTAACTAAATCCTGTTATTGAACATCATTGAATATTTTTCGAACAGAATAATTTAGTGTCATTGATTCCATATTAATAGGATCTTGAGATGATGACGATTTCACTTTTTTATTGTATCTATAGAGAGTCGTAAATGGAATTTTGCTTGATTTTGTCTGACCCTCGGATATCATTTGTAAAGCAGCTCGCATATCGGCCTCACTGCGAAGCCCTATGTTGGTCTTTCTCACCCTGTTTCGAAGCATTTTATCTAAAAAGAAAGTAAAATTTGATCTGTAAAACTTTATAATTTTTGTGGGTTACAGTGGATCGTGATCCACTGAAACCCAAACCATTTTGATCCGCTGTTCCCCACTCATGTTAGTATACGAAAAAATAATTATATATATAAAAGAGATAGTTTGTTGCAAAAATGGATCATTCACATTAATTTTAATACATTAGACAACATCTACATGTAACCAAACTAACCCAAAACCAATTCAGTGGACCACTATACGTTTTAGAAAAGTACGTAATAAAATACTTTCGGACTTACCTACTGACGGAGCGCTCGCGACGCAACCTTCCGCTTCGATACTGCGCGGCTCACTGGTTTGGCGAACGGAGGCATGACAGAGAGGCAACGTCGCACGCGCTTACGTACATACGTGCAATACATACAAAACTATAGCAATCAATCCACTCTGACCCATGATCCACTGAACCCCACTCTCCCCAACTTCACACACATCATTAATTTTTTTGCAGGAGTGTGCAGATTTCCTCGCGAGGTTTTTCTCAACCTCATGGTAAATTTCAAATGTAATTTTGCACGTTAATTCCAAAAAACTCTGAGTTGGGAGCCCGGGAGCGAACCCACGACCCTCTTTAAAGGCCATAGGTCTGGGCTACCACGGCTTTTTAATTTACAGCTTAAAACATCAAAGATTATTTTCACTAACTTTGCTTAGTTGTTTTTCTTCTAATGGAGAAACTATCATAAAAAATAGCCAAGTGCAAATCGGATTCTCCGTGACTATAATTATTAGCAACTTCGAATTTGGCATGCAAGTAGGTGATTAAAACAGTAAAAAACTAATTTTACGATTTTCGGAAAATCCCACGGGATAAGCAAAAAACGGGATTTATACATTCAATTCAACGGGACTTTATTTCCGTAACCATTCCTTTAGAATCATAGAGGTGCAGTAAAAAGGGATTATTGGAATTCCTCGAGGGATGGAGATCCGGAGTTGACCATACATTTTATTTGTGCGCGGACGAAGTCTCGGATAAGAGCTAGTTAAATCATATAATTCTTAATTATTTTTTATTATTGCAAACGACGTCGCGGGAGAAACTTAGCAGAGAAGAAAGGAAGTAATTTGGATGTAAATCAAGACCTGCCATGTCTTCATTATACATTCAGTTGATATTACATAATTAACTTACTTGTACGCTTATATTTAGAAGGTACGAAGCTATTTTTGCGATGTAGGTAGACTTCCAATAAGATGGAGTGACGACCTGATTTAGGTGGGGACGCGTTGGATGCGGGTAGCGCAGGACCGATCTGTTTAGCGAGCCTTGGCGAGGCCTGTGTTCAGCAGTAGACGTCTTTTGGCTGAAATGAAGATGGTGATGAAGTTATTTTTAGTGGTACTCCCAGCGTTATATTATGAGATATTTATAAACAATTTAAATAATTTTCATTATAGACACAAAATTCAAGTCAATCGCCAAGAAAAGGGGTACTATAAAATTCACAATTAAGTATATCATAGACGTGGTTGTTTGGATCCCTAGTGTCAAAATAGTGTATTAAATTTTTTTGTTATGTTAAATACTTTTGATGTATGTAATTTAATAACAGAGGGCTGTGGGTCTGAGCTCGGGCTTCGCACTTCTAAGCACAGAATATATAATAGTACTAACGTACAGAATGGACACGCTCCGCCCCGCACCGATTCGAGTTACCCCACCCCTCAAGGCGCAGATTGCCGGACCCCGCCGGAATCCAGAAGAGTGCGCGCGCGATGTATGTAGGTGTACGCGTGTACAGACGTCGTCGTGCTTATGTAGATTCAAGAACGCGTATTTTGTACGTCGTGTCCGCCGTGTGCTTCTAAGTTTCTCGGACTTTATGTGCGAAATTACATTTGAAATCTAACATACTCGTAAACATAAGAGGGGTATGCATTACAATACCGAAGTACGAAAGACCGAATGTATTAAAACATCGAATGGGTCAAAAGAACGACACGATTTTTTTCTGAAACCGTAAACTTCTCAGAATTTATTAAAACCATCATACAGAACTCATTAGGTTAGGTTAGTTTTATAACAATCTTAAAAAGTTAACGATTTCAGAAAAAAATTTTGACCCATTCGATGTTTTAATACATTCGGTCTTTCGTACTTCGGTATTACCCCATAAGAGTGAAAGGGATGGCATGATACGAATTTCCCCCGTAGTCGCCCCCCAGGCTTTCACGGCGTTTATCTTATAAACATAGCGTTAAATTAGTATGAACTTTTCGCCCACTGGTGGAAGTAAAAGGATTAAGTGTATGTGGATTATTATTATTTTATTAATAAGCGTGTGCGATGTTTAATCATAACAATGGGCCGAGATCAAAGTGTTCGGGATGTGACACGTTACGATTTTAATTAGGTAGCTTATTTGTAATAACGATATTAAAAGGATAAAAGCAAAGATTTTAATCAAATTAACGTTTGGGAGGAGTTTTTTTTTTTAATTATGAAAGGGAAGCAAACAAGTAAGCAAGTATCAGAAACTCAAAGAAGAGAGTCACCAACTCAAGAGAGTCACCAATCTGTTACCGGCCTTAACCTTGAAAGCCTAAAAGTTTAAAATTGGGACACCTTAAAGCTAGTAAGCTTTGATCAATTATAACTGAAGATACACATTGCCGAACAAAATCCCCTTCAAAAAATGTCCGAACTTTTTTATTTGTTTGCATAACAATTAAAATCATCACCTACACAGAAATTTGAACCTAGTCTTTACTTCATTACAGTCGAATTTCGGTTGACACTTGACAGCTAAACTTGACAATTTCACGCAACGTACTGAGAAAAAAGAAGGCCACTTTTATCAAAGTGGCGCTCATTTGGCTCGGACATTTTCGGGCGCGCGACTGTGGATCTACAGTTATAATTGATCAAAGCTAGTAAGAGTTAAAATTTGTATAAAAGTTCATCGGCAGCATCATACCAGTCTTTATACCTATGTTCCACGGTGGGGCATAGGCCTCCTTTCAAAATGATAGGGCTTGGGTCGTAGTTTCTATGCGGGCCCCTAGCGAATTTTGAACTTCACATGTCATATACCATTAAATTTCTTCGCAGTTGTGCAGAAGTTTCTTCACGATATTTGCCTACACCGAAAAGCTCAAGCTCAAGTTTTCTTTCGTATAGCGGAACTTTTTCCAGTTAATGGTTTTGTATGGTTAACAGCCATTTAACGTGGTCTAATTTTTTTGTCTCCACCCTTTTACTCAAGTTCTGTTTTATCCAATTATTAGTTTTTAGGGTTCCGTACCTCAAAAGGAAAAAACGGAACCCTTATAGGATCACTTTGTTGTCCGTCCGTCCGTCCGTCCGTCCGTCTGTCTGTCAAGACCCTTTCTCTCAGAGGAACGCGTGGAGGTATCAAGCTGAAATTTATATCAAATAGGGGAGACCGAGGACAGTTGACACAGAGGAGAGTAGAAACAACGTCGGTTTTTTAGAAATTATTAACTGCTAGAGAGCTCGCAATAGCGCGCGTTTTTTAGTTCAAGTCTCGAGCTATCAAACACGCGCTATTGCGAGCTCGCTAGCAGTTAATAAGTTCTAAAAAATCGACGTTGTGTCTACTCTCCTCTGTGTCAACTGTCCTCGATCTCCCCTACTCAGGTCTATTAGAGCTGTGAAAAAATCAAACTTCTAAGCCAACGCAATCAAAAGATACAGTCGTTTATGACGCAAATTTCCGCATATTTTCGAAGCACAGATAAAGGAAAAATTGCGAAAAGCAAATTTTTTTGTCTGTCTGTCTATATCAGTAACCAACGCAAATTTTCGACACTCGCAAGGGCATCAAAACCTACAGGGTACTTCCCGTGAACTCAGTATCTTGAAATTTGGTACGAAGCAAGGTCTTATAGCACAGAAAAAGGAAAAATTGCGAAAAGCATAATTTTTTTTGTCTGTTTGTCTATATCAAAACCAACCTATAATGATCCCACACAGCGCACATTTTGCTTAGGAGCAGGGGTCTGCTAAGACTGGATGTCATAGATACATATAAATTTGTACGGAACCCTCGGTGCGCGAGTCCGACTCGCACTTGGCCGGTTTTTTTATATAGAATTTATGTGGTGAAACTCCTGCCTGGGCCAGTACAATGTACGTATAGGATACAGTCATAGCGTATGATAATCACTAGCGACGTTAGATAGGGCAACTACGGGGTGCGGTACGGAGGGGGCTACCATCTGTGTAATGGGGACTAGCTTAGCAAGGAAAAGATTTAGCTCTTAGATATGGACCTCCGCAAAAAGCATGCGATAAATAAAATAAAATAAATAAATATCACGGAACAATTGACACCAATTGACATAGTTGCCATTTGTAAACACGCGACTCGTACGTAAGTGTTCGAGCAGCTCTGCACGTGACGGCTATGCTTCGCTTAATCAATAATACGACTTAAGTCGAAACGTTGAAAGATTACATAGCTACATCGTTTAAATCAGTCTTCGCCCGCGAGGTACAGAGGCGCGGGTGTAGACAACAAAGGGGGCCGAGAGAGGTGAGGGCGGCATCTCTCTAGCCCCTTGTCGTCATACCTCTCAGCCACTGTACCGCGCGAGCGAGGACATTCAAACGGTTTAGCTGTACTTACGTTCTTCAGACTTTAGATTAGTTAATCGATAATTTAATCATCCTTTTCTTAATTATATCCAAACGTACAGACAGTGGAGGCGTGGCGGTTTGGCGGCGGTGACGGTTGTCATATTCTAACTTGTATTTATAAACGAGTTCGCGGTACGGTACCGCACAAGTCGCACAACCGTTTATACGAGTTAGAATATGAAGCTGCGTACGGACTGCGCGCACTGTACGCGTACCCGGGTACGCGTACACGGGCTTGCGTGTCCTGGGACGCCATGTGCGTACTGCCGTGCTAAGCCAAAAGGGCCTAAATCCGAAAATGACCAAATTCTGTTTTTTTTTTGCGTTGGATTCCTTATCTTACAAGGAATAAAGTTATGTTAACGAAAAGTTCGTATTTTTATTAGAAGTGCCTTACAAATAGCTAAGAAAGGCTTATTTTTCACTCAAATACTAAGAAACAAAACATAAAAACACGTTTTTCTCGAAACCGTTAAAACAGACATATGCCCTTTTGGCTTAGCACGGCAGCGTACGCCATGTACGCGTACACTGTACACTTAAGGCTTGATTTCCTCCTACGCTGACGTCGGTCGCTGACGTCGGTCGAGCGTACCGTCGGTCGCGTATGACAAACGCGCGGCCATCAGCGTCGCTGTGCGGTGCCCCATAGAATATTGTGTTTATTCGTACGCGCGACCGAAGTCAGCGGTCAGCTTCGCACTGAGCGCGCGATAGTGGTGTATAGCGCGTCAGCGCCGTCAGCGCACCGACGCGCGCGGCGCGGACGAGCGAGACCGACGCGCGCCATCAGCGGCGCGCAGCAATAAATCTGCCGCGGACGTCAGCGTCGCTGTGCGGTGCCCCATAGAGTATTGTGTTTATTCGTACGCGCCACCGACGTCAGCGACCGATGTCAGCGTAGGAGGAAATCAAGCCTAAGCTGCGTACGGACTGCGCGCACTGTACCAGTACCCGGGTATGCGTGTCCTGGAACGCCATGTCCGTACGCCATGTACGCGTACAGTGTACGTGTACGTGTACGTGTACTTGTACGTGTACACTGTACGCGTACATGGCGTACGGACATGGCGTTCCAGGATACGCAAGCCCAGTGTACGCGTACAGTGCGCGCAGTCCGTACGCAGCTTCACAACCGTCACCGCCACCCCACCGTCACACCTCCGCCCGCTGTCTGTGCGTTTGGAGCTTCAGTGAGATATTTACGCTATAGCAGCTATAGTATAAATCTTCCCAGGTGAATTTTTCGCTTCGAGCCATTACATTAAATTTGAACCTTAATACTATGACGATACCGTTTGTTTTGAAAGATAAGCTCGAAGCGAAAAATTCACCTGGGAAGATTTATACTATAACAATGTCATGTATGGAAGCTAGTTTGCATAGTTCTAGTTGCGAAGGTAATCGTCGGCTAGTTAAAGTTTGGTCGGTCAGCTAGGAAACTCGCACAATAAAGTTTGGAATGATCCAACTTAAGTGCTGGCTTTACGAGGTGGAGCTTCGAGTTTATATATATAACTAGCGCTTCTGTTGCAATATGTTTTTGCTATATTGGAGCTTGCGTTGGGATAAAAAGTAGATCGATCTAGAAGAAAGCGCTGCAAGAAACTTGGCACTTAGTATTTTTTTTTAAATAGATTACAATTTTACTCACAATACACAACCAGAAATGCATAATGTTGGGTTTACACGGGTTTAGTAGCTAATGCTTAGGTCATTTACATTTGTCAGATGTGTGTAAACATATTGTACAAGTGCTTAGTATTAGTGTAACTGCAAAGGGCAAGTGATTAGAAGCCGATCCTGTTTAGTAGACGACAAGTGCCCATATAAAAATCTACTAATACTTAGAGTGAAAATAAATGGATTACTCACGTCTTAAAACGAGTTTAACTCGACATGTTTCGGGCTAATCCGTAGTCCTTCCTCTCGTAGTTGCACGTCACGGCGGCTGCCAAACGCGCACGTTTATTTTCACTATGAGTGAGTTTCACAGTAGTTTCATGTTTAAAGCTACTAATACCTACTGTCTTGTCACTTGTCGAGTAGTGTGAGTGAACATTCATGTCAAGTAAAGTTTCATTACTCAAGTTTAGTCTAGAGTGAAAATAAACGGATCAGTCACGTCTTAAAACGAGTTTAACTCGACATGTTTCGGGCTAATCCGTAGCCCTTCCTCTCAGAGTCGCACGTCACGGCGGCTGCTAAACGCGCACAAATCAAAACACCAAAAATGTAAACATGTCGAGCTAAACTCGTTTTAAGACGTGAGTAATCCGTTTATTTTCACTATGAGTGAGTCTCACGTTAGTTTCATGTTTCAAGTTTAGTGTTTTGTTACTTTGTTTTCCCAGATCTTTGTAACTACTAATAGCATTCTCTAACACCCATGTTAGATGGCTTTGTCACTTTTCAGACTGGAGATAAGTCCCTAATCACTTACTCTAATGAATGACGAATACTACGCCCGTGTAAACCTAGCATTCATCATCATCATCATCCCAGCCTATATACGTACCACTGCGGGCATAGGCCTCCTCTCAGAATGAGAGGGCTTGGGTCGTAGTGCGGATTGGTAACTTCACACACACCATCGCAGGTGTACCCAGGTTTCCTCACGATGTTTTCCTTCACCGTGAAGCTCATGGTAAATTTCAAATGTAATTTAGCACATCAATTCCGAAAAACACAGAGGTGCGAGCCGGGATTTGAACCCACGACCCTTAAGAGGTTATGCCGCTAGGCCACCACGTCTTCTTAGCACCTAACCTAGCATTATACAAAGAAAACGTCATCGTACAATAGTACATTGTTGAAGAGGCTAGAAAGTAAGCAATAGGTGGACGAGTTAGTTTGAGGGCCGACGCGTAGCGGAGGCCCTCGAAAGTACGAGTCCATCTATTGCACTTTTGGCCGAGACTAAACATTGTGCTTTTCACGACTAATGCGAGGAAATAACAATTAAGTAAACAATCGAAACACTGCGTTTGCTCCCGCCGACTTTACTTTTTCTTTTGTGCAATAATTTTTTTTTTTTTAAATCGAGCGAGGCTATTCTTAGTGGCCAGTACCTAAAACCACATAATTAAAAAATAAAAACCTCATCCTCGTCATGTCCGACCTGCGGCGTTTTTTCATACTTAAAAAAATTAAGGCATTTTGTGCATAATATGCGTTTAAGGAAAAAAAACACCTTATTAAAGTCAAGAATGACGTATTCTCATTAGTCAATTTAATTTCACATGCAGCAGACGATTATTTTTGATTGGTCCAATTGTCGTTTCAGTACGCCGGGAATGAAATTCAGAAATTATCTTTCAAAAAGTCGTATCGTATTATGAAATACATATTGATGCGTCCTTTTTTCGTAATGTGTTACATTGTTGTCGTGTTTTGCGCGCCATAAATGAGTCAGCTGTTAAATGTACATAATATATAGGCAGTTTTGGGTACTAGATTTAGGTTATCTATGGCCACATTTTCGAGCAGTGTCGTGAAAAGAAATTAGTTGGATTGACTTAAAACTTCTTATGTATTGTATCGTTCCTCTTGACTTGATACTACGACTACGCCGATGCGGAAGCGGATTATGAATAAGCGGAATTAAGTAGGCACGTACAACAATTGTAAAGCGCGCGCGGCGATACGATGCCTGAATTATAAACGTGAGCAAATGGATATAGATGTACCTGAACGCAACTTCTAGCTACATCCTTATCCATTCTAAAATAAACCCAAAAAAATCCCTTTTTTTATTATTTTTTATATAAGGGGGGGGGGGGGCAAACGAGCAGACGGGTCATCACAGGGAGTGATGGAAAGCGATCACCGTCGCCCATGGACAGCCGCAACATGAGGGGAATCACAGGTGCGTTGCCGACACTTTTAGGAATTGGTAGGCTAGTTTTTTAAAGATCCCTGAGTTGTAACGCTCCGGGAATGTGGCCGCAGTAAGCTGATTCTAGATCTTCGTCGTGCGAGGAAAGACGGTACTAGACTGCCAATCATCAAGATGGTGAGGATGGAAAGACAAAAACTAATCTTGTTTAAGCATTAAGATATTTCGGCATTTTAATGTTAAAGTGCGTAAATCACTTTTTTTAATGAGGAAATGTTGGTGTTTTCTTACTCAGAAAACTTACTCTTACCCGTCTCTAGATAGCAGAATAGGTCCTTATGAGTAAATTGTAACCTATCTTTTTAAATGTATTATTCTGTCCAAACATAGAAGTTTGACATTTACCCTTATCATCCAATTTCAATACGCTTTTAAATAATATAATATAACCTGAATCTAATTGGAATATTCCGACGGATCACAGTCAGCCTTAATATTTTTATTATAAATTATTCACAAACTATGAACATGTTGCAAAACAGAAGCTTGTTTACGTTAACTCCAAACCTAATTATGAATTTACGTAATTAATATAACAATTTTTCGGTTAATTTTCCCGTGGAACGGTTAAGTAATAGCAAGTACAGTCTCGGAGTAAAAACAAAACATATAATGAATTTTTTAAAACTTATAATGTATTTATTTCATCATCATTATCCTAGACCTAGCCTATATACATATAAGTAGTAATATATTGGGCATTCTACCCCCCACCTTGCGGTGGAGGTAGCCTGCCCAAAATAAAAGAATCACATCAAACGTTGTTTTGAAAATTTAAATCGTGAATCAAAAATTGATCCGATCGCTTTGGGCATACTGACCCAGCTGTCGTTCGATCGCAATCGCGTTGTTCCGATCGCATTGCTAATCACACCAACGTTCATTTTTGAAAATTGAAATCCTGAATCAAAAATTGTTTGCTTTCGCGCAATCGCGCAATCGCGTTGTTCCGATTGTATTGCTATCGAATTTGGGTTGTCGACGCGTTTTGTGTTGCGTTCGGGCTATTAAGAGTTTCCCCCAAAATTGTTTGCTTTCGCATTGTCAACGGTTGTCGACGCGTTTTGCGTTACGTTCAGGATGTTTCGAACAATCGCTTTGTTCCGATCGCATTGCTAACGGAGTTGAGTTGTCAATGCGTTTTGCGTTGCGTTCGGGTTGATAGAGTTTTCCGTTTGAAGTACTTATCCATTTCAGTTGTCTCTATCGAATCTGATTCCACCGAGGGA
The DNA here is from genome assembly GCA_947563465.1 of Archips xylosteana. Lineage (NCBI taxonomy): Eukaryota > Metazoa > Arthropoda > Insecta > Lepidoptera > Tortricidae > Archips > Archips xylosteana. The sequence goes on along the minus strand of OX387361.1, from coordinate 8,450,947 downwards.
TCGATAAATCGCGTTGTTCCGATCGCTTTGGACATACTGACCCAGCTGCCGTTCGATCGCAACTGTTACTACCAAACTCGATGAGGTTACTTTACTAGTAATCTTGAGTTTTAAGTATCGACGCCTACCAGTTATAGTTCGATGCGATCTAAAATTTGTCCTCAAAATATGATCAGGCGCTTCTGTAATTGAACATTACTAGTCCACCACACGATCGAACTGGATCTGATCTGAAATGTTATTCGATCAACATCCGACACATCGAACCAAAATTCGACTGCAATTTTAACATGTTTGTATAATTCTGACTTTTCGTTTATTTTTAAAAATGGCAAAAGCTTAACACCACATACACTCGGGTTGATCAGGTCCGGTGCATGTGTGACTATGTCACTCAGCGCCCCTCGGTCTCAGGCTGCACAGCCTCGGACTCAGGTTAACTAGAGGTGTTTGCACAACTTGTTGCTCCGTTGATCAGACGTCGCAACAAGCACGGACCCCCCAGGAGTTTAATCCCGGCGCAACAGGCCGCATTTTACGTGCAGGGTATGGATCATCCGTAACACCACCACCGCATAGTGTACAGAATCTCCTCTGATTTTTCAAACTGAGTTCAGCTATACTCGCAACTTGGGTGATCAAGCCAGGCTTTGAGATTTACTAACTGGAGATGTTCTATCAACCGCCGGTAGGTCACGGAAGATGAACACCCACGTTGCTTGTAGTATGAACGCATTTTTACTTATATCTACGAATTGAAAAAACTTTGCTAGCGCGATCTAGGTTTCAGCTAATTTACGTTCGAATAAAACGAGTGTAAATAATCATTTCCATTATAAAGTACTAGGTTTTTTATTTAACACTCGCTAGTCTAAACCAAAATTTGTTTATAAGTCGAAATGCACAAAATTACGCAAAAATGTATTTTTCTTAACATATTGTACTACAGTAACGCCATCTGTGTTTGAGCAATCCTTCATTGTGCTTTCTATAAGTATATCTCACATTAACTTGTTGATTTAAAAACAACTTTGATAACTCAAATATAAAGCATACTTTAAAACCTGATAAGAAGTGATATACAGTATATGGTAATAACAACTCGAAGGCATGCAGTTGCGATCAAATTACATGCCGGCCATCGAGCCGGAGGTGGCTAAATTATTTTAGATATGTAAAAATAAGTAACGAATTCATTAATATAAAAAACTTAAGATTACAGAGAATTTAAAAGTCATTCATAGTTACTTGACAGGTAAGATACTTGTAAAGGCTTAAAAAATTGAATGGGTTAAAAATTTGTGTGCACTATAATAGACATGGGTGATTGTAAAATTCGATGTCCAGAAATGAGAGAAACGGATGAAATTTGGAAGCTTATATTTCGAGACCGATTGCAATTGAACAGACAATCACACTCTCAAACTTTATTTATATTAATGTACGATACTAGCGTCACCACACGTTGTGTGTAAAATTGGAACTAATGAGATGAATGCGTGTCAACGTTAACCTTAATTAGCAAACCATCTAGTTCGTCAAATAAAGTATAGATGGCGCTATGCGATCGAACGTTATCCTTAATTAGCAAAACAACTTGTTCGGTAAATTTAGTTCAGATGGCGTTGTACTGTACATCAGATAGTGGTCAAAATTATTAAGGTTTTTTGTTGGTCTTTATATGGTAGAGAATGAAGGTTTATAGATAAAAAACTAAATTGATATATATTAGGCATAATATTTTTGCGAACATGTAGATGACGCCTTCCTGCGATACTGCTTTGAATATGAGTCATATCGAACAGGAAAACAAAATGACGATTTGTAATACTGCAAGTTGAATTATCAATTATCATACATATCTACAAATTGAATTATTGATCATGTATTAGTAAAATACGTAACGTGTTTAAGTAGACCTACTTTAATTTTATTGCGACGGAAGGAAGTTGCACAACATCGTCGCTGCGATTAATAAAATGCGAGTATGTGCATTTTCAGGGCTGTCATTAACGTCAATGCGTCGAATCATTTGATACAACAGCGGTAGGTAATTACAGTTTTAGCATGTATTATATTTATTATGTACTAATAGTAAACATCGCTATGTGTCATCTCGTTATATTTGGAAAGATCCTTTTTAACCCAATATCATCATCATCATCATCATTTCAACCAGTAGACGTTCATTGATGGACATAGAGCTCACCCAAGGATCGTCATAACGACCGATCCATACAGATCCAGAGGGATCCTGTATCTATCACCATAATCAATACGTCGTTTGTGTTGTGTGTACCAACTAGTAAATCTTAAGATCATACATTTAAGTATCTATTTAAATTTAACAGAGTGGTTTCCGAGTGGAAATCCTAATTCACATTATAATAATGAGAGATCAATAATTGTAACAGTTTGCGACTTGAAATGCGACAACCCTAGCTAGTTTAGTAAAATCATCAAAAAACGTCTATTAATTTTCCGGCGATCGATCGTTATTTTCCTTTCTGACTTCGAACGCTGTCGGGAACAGAACCGCATAATCTTACCATTCATCTCAGCTCAGAGGTTACGCTGCATCCAGCTTTTACGATAGTTTCTTCAGCCTACGCATTACATTGATTAAAATGTAAGTAAGTAAACCACTGTTTTACTTTCCTAATCAAGACTAAAACATAAAAAAACCTTCAAACCTTGTTAAAATAGGCATTTATATTTTTATTTTATTTTCAGGTCTGATTCCGAGTTTGAACACATCGTTGCTGCAAACAGTGAGACAATTGGACCAAAATCCGCCGGTCGATCAAAAGCTGTACACAAACGAAAATCTTCATCTAACAGGTAACTTTATCATAAGATTTTCATTTCGTAAGTTATTTACTAAATATTATTTGTTTTTTACCATTGGGATATATTCTACAATATAAATGCCTATGTATTCATTCTAAAAGACACATATTAATCATAACATAATTTTTGGTTTAGATCTGATTCAGAGGAGAGTGTTGACGCCGAATATACTTCAAAATTTAAAAAGCCTACTCAGAAAAGAAAGACAACAACCCCAAGGTATTTTTATTCTCATTTTTTATTTGCTTATTGATTTTTGTGAATATACATTATGTTTCATTAAATGTTTGTTATCAGGTCCTCAGCAGCCAAGAAAAAAGGAACTAAAAACCCGTTCGATGTTTTCGAGGTGTTTTCCGAAGACGTTGCTGTTCCAAAGAAGCGAGCTGAATCAGATCCACTCGAATCGAGCTTAACGAATCGAGTTCCTGGAGGTACCACGAGACGAAATTGTAGCCTTAACGGAGATTTTTTCGTCGAGCTACGTGTGTACAGTACTGGTGACATTCGCAGTGAATTACGTGAGGAACGTTGGAAGAAAGCTCTTGTCGCTATCAAGGTACAAATTGATGACGATTCGCCTCAATGGGAGGCATTGCAAAAATGCATTAAAAAAATTAAGGTACTTTTTAGTGATACTAACGTCAACTTTTATTCTAATAACATAAAGTAATTCAGTCCTTTTCTTTTTACTGATTGCGCTTTTAATACTTCTTAAGCCTTTTTATTATTAGAATAAAATTGAACGTTTGCATATATAATTGCTGTAGATTGTGTGTTTAAAAACGATGATGATAATGGATATCCAGAGTATCGATAATGGTGGACCAGAGTTTCTAACACACAAAACTGATTCAACAAACAGTTTACACCACAGCGAGAGAATTTGTACAGCACTGAGATTTTCAATAATTTTATTGTCATTTTAGCTGTTTTTCTAAATGTGTACAATTTCCGTGCTAAAGACAGATTCAATCAGGTGGTTATCTTAGTCAGTTAGGGTAAGGTAAGTCGCTAGAGCCAATATGCCATTTTGCAATCATTGTTCAATGAAAGTCGAAAGAAAGCAGTGGGTGGGACATCTAAAAAGTAATAAGCATAAAAATAACTCGGCTGTAAAACTTAGCGATGAGGTAGTTGAAATTACGTCTGCTTTTAAAGGTCGCATATCATCTTATAGAATAATGGCAACTGACGAGTTCAAGTTTTGTTTACCTGAGTCATTTTTGATTACCCTAAAATCTAAATTGCTGAAACTTTTTCAAGAATCGCTTAAAAAATACGTGTGTTTAAAGGTTAATTTCGAATATTTTTCAAACTTTCTTTTATTCAAAGATAATAAACAAGAAATTAAGTCCTTTGCTACAAAAAATTTTTCTTTACATCAAAATTATCAATTTGAGGAGCTTTTTCAAACATTTATTTTAAGCATAAAGAAAAAGATCGAAGAGTTTCAGGAACGCGATTCTGGTTGGACTTTCTTATCTAACTTGTATTTAGAAGTCAACATTAATAAGTATGACCCATTGAGAGCGTCTTCTTACGTGGATTTACCTAAAGTAATAAAAAATAAAAAAGGGTGCATTAACATTCATAATCACGATAATTATTGTTTCCTCTGGTGTGTTGTCGCTGCTCTTTTCCCATCTAAAAATCACAGTGAGCGAATATCATCTTATCCTCATTTTGAAGACGTACTGAACATTGATAATATGTGTTTCCCTGTTAGTTTAGCTGATATTAACACATTTGAACGCAATAATATTGATATCTGTATTAACGTCTATTCTTTAAAAGGCAACAGAACAATTGTAGGACCTCTATACAGATCTGAATACAAAAGAAAACATCGGGTCAATTTACTTTTAATCGAACATGGTAAAAAGTCGCATTATGTTTTGATTAAAAACTTATCGCGTCTTGTTCGTTGTCAGATTACGAAACATCATGCTAAGCTTTATTTCTGTGAAGACTGTCTGATATTTTTTCAAACCGAACTCAATTTTAGTAGTCATGTTTGTAGTGGGGTCGCTACGGTACTTCCGCAGAAAGGTACCTTTCTCGAATTTAAACATTTTGATCGAAAACAAGACATCCCATTTGTCGTGTATGCTGACTTTGAGACTATACTTAAACCCTATCAAAACTGTGACCCCAACCCTACCAGTAGTTTTACTTCAAACAAACAAGTACATGTACCCGCCGCTTTCGCTTATCATATTATCTGCTCTTACAATGATCAACTTAATCGCTTTGTTCAATACCGAGGACCAGATTGCGCTCAGAAATTCGTTGAATATTTATATAGACACGTTAAAGATATACATAAAATTTTAGAAAAAGAGGTTCCTATGGTATTTACTGAGAACGATTCTTTAGTTCATAAACGAGCAAAGAATTGTCATATATGTAAAGGCTTATTATTTGCGGACAAAGTAAGAGATCACTGTCATCTCACAGGCTGCTATCGCGGTGCTGCACATCAGTACTGCAACCTGCGTTTTCGCGTTCCTAAATTAATTCCTGTTTTTTTTCATAACTTGTCAGGTTATGATTGTCATTTGTTTATCAAGGAACTTAGTCAATTTTCAGGACCTGTGAAAGTAATCCCTAAAAATAAAGAAAATTATATTTCCTTTACTAAGTTTTTAATGATTTCAAATCAAGAGTATGCACAAATTCGATTTGTAGACTCCTTTAAATTTTTAGGTACGAGCTTGGAAAAATTAGTAAATGGATTAAATAAAGATGATTTAATTCACCTGAATAAGTTTTATCCTGATGCTAAGAAATTTAATTTGTTAACTCGCAAAGGTGTTTACCCATACGATTATATGTCGAACTGGGATAAGTTTACAGAGACCGAGCTTCCTTCTAAGGAATTGTTTTTTAACTCCTTATCCGGAGAACACATAAGCGATTTGGATTATGCACACGCACAATCTGTATGGTCCATATTTAAAATCAAAAACATGGGAGAGTATACCGATCTTTACCTTAAAACTGATGTGTTGCTTTTATCAGATATATTTGAGAACTTTCGGTTAATTTGCAAGTTAAATTATCATTTAGACCCAGCCTTTTATTTGACGGCGCCAAGTCTATCCTTTGATGCTATGTTATTAAAAACTGGAGTCAAGCTAGAATTGATAGCCGAATTAGAAATAATTCGACTTATACAAAAAGGTATAAGAGGTGGTATTTGTATGTGTTCGACTAGATATGCTCGTGCTAATAACGAATACATGGAAACTTATGAAAAGGGTACACCAGATTCGTTTTTAATATATATCGATTGCAATAACTTATACGGATACAGTATGTGTCAATCGTTGCCAATGTCTGATTTTATTTTCCTAAATCACCATGAAATTGCCCAACTAGATATTTTATCTGTGGAGGATGATGCTGAATTTGGATTTATTCTGGAAGTTGATTTGTTATATCCAGAATATTTGCATCATAGCCATAACGACTATCCATTTTGTGCTCAAAAATGTATTCCTCCAGGAGGGAAAACTTCTAAATTAATCCCAAATTTATATGACAAATATGAATATGTCATTCATTATGTTCATCTGAAAACATGTTTACGCAATGGTCTAACTCTTAATAAAATCCATCGCGTTCTTAGATTCCGTCAAAGACCCTTTTTAAAACAGTATATCCAATTAAATACAGAACTGAGAAAAAAAGCAAATACTCCTTTCCAACAAGATCTTTTTAAATTAATGAATAACTCTGTTTTTGGAAAAACACTTGAAGACAGTGAGCGGCGCGTTGACGTCAAATTAGTAAATCAGTGGTGCGATAGCCAAAACAAAACAAAAAAGTTTACTTCTGCCAATAAATTAATCGCTAAACCGAATTTCCATAGTGCAACAGTGTTATCTGAAAATTTGGTGGCAGTACAAATGAAGCCTGAAAGAGTAATTTTGGATAAACCAATTTACGTAGGTTTCTCTGTACTTGAGCTTTCTAAAAACCATATGTACCAATTTCATTACTCTGTAATGAAACCTCACTACCAAGATCAAATTACTCTGTGCTACACTGATACTGACAGTTTTATTTACAAAATTGAGACTAAAGACTTTTATAGCGATTTAAAAAAACACTTTTTAAATTTTTTTGATACAAGCAATTATAATCCTGAAAATGAATTTCAAATATCATTACGTCACAAGAAGATTCCCGGGTTATTTAAAGATGAGTTAGGAGGAGAACTTATTACCGAGTTTGTAGGGTTACGTTCTAAACTATACTGTATCAAAACTGAGAAATCGTTTATTAAAAAGGCTAAAGGAATAAAAAAGCCTGCAGTTCAAGAGTTAACATTAAATGACTATCAGGACGTGCTGTTCAATGATAAAATAATCCGGAAAAAAAACATATTATTTAAATCTATTAAGCACGAGATCTTCACTCAAACTGTCAATAAAGTTGCTTTATCTAACAAAGACGATAAACGACATATATTATCAGACAAAATATCAACAAAAGCCTGGGGGCACAGGTCTATTTTTTAGTGCAGTACTTAGTTATGCAAGCGATCTTACCTTGAGCTGTAATTTTATTTAGTATTTAGAGCGCGCGCAGACAGAGAGCGGTCTGGAGTTCCGAGTTCCACGTTCAGAGTTCTGTGTATTGACCGCTCGAGAGTTCCGACCGCCTGCTGTGTGCGTTATCGTAAGGGACTCAGTACATTCAAAAGAACGCAGAACTCTGAACGCGGAACGCGGAACGCCAGACCGCTCTCTGTCTGAGCGCTCTTATGTACAATCGCTGCACAGACAGCGACTTTAGACATTGACTGTACCTAGAAATTAATTTGGCATAGATTCTAAAATGTTATTTGTGTACATCCGTATTTGTCGAATAAAATGTAAGATTTAATTTTTTTATAAATAAATACATTTATAAGGTCATTATTATTTGGTTTTCTTTTTTCACCTGTGTACCTATACCAGACCCCTAAAGTTCACATATGCAGAAATTATTGTTTCTTTGACGTGACCCAGATTATAGTTTGTTTTAGTTAAAATGACGTAACCAACTCCAACATCTATTGTTTAATTGTTATCTTCAAGTAAGGTTGTAAAACAATTACGCAGGTGTGTCGGTAGGTCCAAAGTATACTGTGAACAAAAAATTGAACCACTCCAGGACACGTGCCAGACTTCAGTCAGTTTTATTGTGTCTTTGTTATCTTTCCCTTTCATATTTAGCAACAAAAGAAGTTGTAAAATCCCACGTTAAGTGCATTTTCGTCATTTTACTAAAACAAACTATACACGAACATTGTCTTGCAATGTCAACTACAAAATATTAGCTGCTCTCCGTAAACAACTAATTGATCTAAATGATTACGTCGCATTGTTAACATTATTGAGTAGGATTAAAACATGTTGTTACGTGTTCTTCACAACCTTAGGTCAATCACCTCACCTACAATACCGAGTCAGCAATGACCGCGTAACGATTTGTCATCATTAACTATGTGCGGCGCGTAGTATGATTTGCTTACACATGAAATTACTATAATTATAAATAGCAGCTGTTATAGCGAGTTACCATTCTCAATTCTGCATCCATTCATAACTTATTATTCTATAAATTCGTTCCAAAGTTTTGAAAATTAACACGAGCTGAACCGGTCACGATTTGGTAAGTAAATTTGTATTATATCGAATAGAGTGTATTTAGACAACCAGATGGCCTAGTGGTTAGAGAACCTGACTATGAAGCTTGAGGTCCCGGGTTCGATTCCTGAGTCGGTCAGATATTTGTATGAAAAATACGAATGTTTACTCTCGGGTCTTGGGTGTTGTGTTAAGTATGTATCTTCTATATAAGTATGTTTATCCGTTGTCTCAGTACCCATAACACAAGCTTTGCTTAGCTTACTTTGGGAGTAGATCAATTGGTGTGAATGTCCTGTGATATTTATTTATTTAGTCGTAAATCGAAAACATCTTTGATGATATTTTTAGTCGTTATTATTGTTTATAAGCGTATAAAAACGGTATAATGTGTTGTCAAATGCAAAACAGTGCAAGCATGGTTACGTTTAATTTGATTTTGTTTTGTTTTAGAATATGGAAGGAACACAAGACACGGAAATAATATTTTCTCAATATGCACAGGATCCATTAGGATTCCCAGAAGAAGAACAAGACGAATTATTTAAAAAAGTTACAAGTGTAATAAACAAAACAAAAACGAAGTCTAATAAACAAAAATTAAGGCTAAATAAAGTAGTAAAGCGGACTGTACGAGGACATCCACCGTCGTTTGTTATAAATAATGAAGCAGCTAAGGGGAATAGACTTATTAAAATCCAAATAATTAACATAAGTGACTGCGTGCCCGATCAAAATGATGAAACCAGTGAAAACGTTCTGCTTAGTGCACAATATGTGGCGAGTGACGGATATGATGAGATAATAGACAGTACAGAAAGTGTAATAAATAAAATTTCAAAGAAGTTGTGCGGATATAGTGTGAGTTATTAACTTTATAATTGTTTATGTATAATTGTGATATGTAATAAATATAGTCAATTATTTTGTTGTTTTATTCCTTTGATTTAGTGATGCGTATACTATTTTTAGCTACAGGTATGAATCTTTACCATTTATTTTTTATTTTTAAACAAAAAAAACATTTAAAATGGATTAATATAAAAAATCTTTATTTGAAATAAATGGTAACTAATTTTGACTGGGTAATAAAAAACTGAATTAAACGTAAATATTTATTTTTGTACAGTAGGTATATTATTTATTACATTGGTAAATAAGTATGCAAAATATCGAAATAACATTTTTTCAGACATATAACGTTTTTTAACGCGCAAGATTTTTTATGATGTGCACAGTTGTACGATTTATTGTCGATACAATATATAGTATACAAAGATTGAAAATTTGGACAACCTTCTTCACCCATGTCTATTACAGTGCAATCAGCACACAAATTTTTAACCCATTCAATTTTTTCTAAACCTTTTACAAGTATAATCTTACGTGTCAAGTAACTATGAATAACTCTTTTAAATTCTCTGTAATCAACATATCCCTCGCGCCACAAAATGCCAAGGTTTTTCTCTATCCATTTCACATGTCTTTTTTCATTTTCGGATAAAGTAGAAAATGAATACGGAGGTTTTATTAAAAACGTTTGTGTGTATTCATTGGTACTGAACGCAAATTCTTTAATAATAAACTCATTTTTAGACGTTTTAAACCCCTGAACATCTACGAACAGATGATCTAGATTCATGATACCTTCTTTGTTAAATTGGTTAACGGTTTATACTCTATAATACTATCATTCAGAATAAGGCAATAAGCCGCTGTATTATCAGGTATATCTGTTTCACACTCTAATTCAACTCGTACATCTACTGACCCTGTTTTTAAGGTTTCGTTTTGTCTAGAACAATCGATAACAAATAGCGGAGCCTTATTTTTAAATTCTTGCGGATTCAACAAAGGTGCTTGACGGCGGTTGTAATAAGACTGCTGGAATTTAGCATACTGCTCGTATAATAAAGCAAATTTTTGACCCGAAAAACTGACATTCAAATTTTCGTAGGGAAAATAACATGAATTTAAATAAACTTTAACATCTCGCAAATTACAATGGTCGAAACGTGATACGTCATTCTCAGAAACATTTTTTCTGTTAGTTTTTAATCCAATTATAACATATCGAGGTTTTTCAACTTGAGAAGAAGTTTTAACAGCCCATGAATGTTTTGATGTTTTAGGTAAAAGAGGGTATTCGTACAAATCCCAGTTCCTAAATGCAACCTGAATAGCTCGATCTCTTTCCAAATATTTGAGCAAACTTAATCTTTCTCGATCGGAAACCTTAATGTGTGGCATGCGCCATACTATTTTAGATATAGTTATGTTATCTATATACTCATTTGTGTTCAGTTTTACGCTATTTAAATTAGTATTGGATCGTAAAAGAATAAGTTCATGCTTACAGTTAATAATAATTTTGTTATAATCCTCTGCGAAGCCAAGAATCTTATTTAAAGGTATAGATACAGAAAATGATCCATGTGAAATTTTTGTGCCATCAACGTCCCAGCCCCATAACTTTGACATCGACGATTCAAGTTCATTCATCGACACAAGAGATTTTATTGTTGTTGTGATCCCAGCGTTTTTAATTTTATCTATTTCGATCCCATTCAGCTCATATCGAATATCTTGAAATAAATGAAGTATAGGGTTATTTGTAAAAAGAACACTGGACACCTTAGCTTTTGTATCTCTGTTGAATACTTCTATAGTACCCTCTATGTATATAGTACTCGCTGATGGTAATACGTATAGATCTTGTTGGTTGATAGGTATACGGATTTCATCATTTAAATTGAAACTTGTAACGTACGGTTTATACGAATGATATTCAAAACTTTCAATCGTATTATCAAAGCTAAAGGGGTCTGATAAGTTTAGTATACTCATTTTAATAAACCTATGTTTTTTAAAAATTGTTTGTTATCCTTTGTAAGTTGTCCTTTAGGTCTTCTTTTCTTGATAGCACAATGAGTACTAACTGTTTTGCTGTTGGAAGCCGTACTTTTATTAAAGTCTATCATTTTTTTCTAAGATGTAAATATATCTGAATCTCTTCACCACGTAAATTCACTAAATTATCGTTTATATCCAGTATTCTTATTTTAAGAGAGTTTAAGCTATTTTGAGTAACAGGAAAATATATAACATTTTTAGGTGTTTCTATAATCCGGTAACCGGGCGGCACATTAGGCACAAATTCATGAATTATATGACTAGGTTTTCCGTTTATAAATGACCCGCTCACGATGTCACATTCGACTCGCACTATAGTTGTAGACAGAATGGACACAGGAAAAGGGGACTCTGTTAATATATTCGCCTGAACTGTTTCTTCTCCAAAACCAAGTAACTTACCAATCGAATTTGGTTTTTTAAAATAGATGTTTTTGGAGCATAGAATAGATGTTTTTAAGGTATTATTATTGCATGTCAATGTAAAAGTGCATCCTTGGAGGTGTCTTTTAAGATAATCGTCAAGATCTTGAAGTTCATATGACCCTTCAGGAATTTCTACTACTTCGTTATCACCATAATAAAACTTATTATTTCTATTGTCTATATTAGGTATCGAGTTAAATGTTGACATGTATAGCAACCCGCATTCATATTCACCATCTAATTGTAGAGCTGACGAGTGATTCGTAATCAGGGTAGAGGAGGATCCCGTTATGGACAAAGTGAAAGTCATCGTGAGAATGAGAAGCTATTTATTGATCAGAGATATTTAAACGGTTATTCCAATATTTTTTTAAATACTTTAAACATAAATGACCGCAATTAACAGTATTAAATTTTTGATAGACATTATAATTGTATGAAATATTATGATTTTTCAAATACTTTATTAATTCTAGCGGCGGTGGAAGATCACCATAACTATTGAAATATTCACAGTGATTATTATCTTTGACATAGGCTACCCAGTGTGTCCCTTGGTTTTTAGAACTATCTAAATTTACGATTGCACATTCTACTCTTTTTGGACGCTTGGGTAATTTGTCTCTCATGTAAACACCGCGAAAATAAGGAATATCTGTTGAATGTGTTAAAATATCGACATTTGTAAGAGCACGTCTGGGTAGCCTTTTATTTAGTTTTTTGAACGTTTTAAACATAAACCCTTTCCATTTCTATACTGTTTAATGTATAACCCTTTACCTAATGCAATTGATTCCATCGTTTTGTTATGACGTTCTGATTCGGATAAGCTTTTTTTTGCAGCTTTGTAATCACCAACAGCTTTAGCGATCCCAGCAGCTCCTCCTGCTAATGAACCTAGCGCAGAAAGTCCCGCGAAAATAGGTATTAGCGGCAATATACCTCCAGTTTTAGGAATCGGTATTAATCGAGGAACTCGCATTTTACTCGTATTGTTATTAAAAAATACTTTACTAGCTGCCACAAAAGCTCTGCTGATTGGAGTGCCTTCTTTTTTAGATTTGTTTTTTTTTAATTCGGTGCGTATCTTAGAAACAAAATGTTTAAATGACTTTATCCCTGCACCAGCTTTCATTTTGGATTTCATCACTTTGCTAACTAACCACGACGCAAGTTTTTCTCCTTTTCCAACACCTTTTGATTTCAATCTTTGTTTGGCCATTTTATAAAGTTCCAAATCTGCACGGTGTCGATCTGTTAGGTTAGAATATTTATCATATGCTATATCGTGTTGCATGCACGCGTTGTCTAATTCATTAACTCCTTTATCACCTCTTTGCAACCGTTTATGCAATTTTGTACCTGGTCCACAATAATTGTAGCCAGGTAAGTGCAGTTCAAACGGTAAGTGATTAATTATACTGTTTAGTAGTCCTCTTCCTTTCATATCCTTTAAGTGAATGACTTCACGCGAGAAAGTTTTTAAATATATTTATACAATAGCATTTCTATCAATCCAACTATTTTCGCTATCGTTAAGGCCTAACCACTTAACATACAATTTTTTCCCTCTTTTTTTGATCACTTTTTCTATGAGGTAAACGTCTGGATACTTAGTTTTTTGCAATTCTTGCTCGTAAAACGTTCCGAGTATAGTGTTTTTTCGTTGATCTTCAATATGATAAGTAACAGGACGAGTGTGATTCACCGTTTTAACACGTTGAATGCGGGACGTCTTCACTACAACTCACGCTCTGTGCTATACATACCATTTTTGACTTGTAACATTTTTTCTACTAGTGCGTTACAAGACGATAGTGACTTGTAAACAGAAGATTAAGTTTTTCCCAATATTTCTTTGTTTTTTATAAAAAAATATAATTTTATGATTGCAATAGCAAGTTGACATGTTTAATTAGATAAGTTTGTTGTCGCCACAGAATACAGACTTTAATTTGGAAGTTATAAGACATTTAAATAACAAGACGAATTCGACTTGTACCGCATCACGGGGGCAGGGCAAGGATTGTTATGTCGATAATTTTATAGAGAAGGGAAATTTAATGAAACAAAATATCGCTATCGATGTTCACAATTATTAAAAAAAAATGACAAAACTAAATGTTCAAATACGATTTGTTGTAGCATTATTGTTCTTCTTATTTTTTTATAACAGTCAACGCACATTTTACTTCTTGTGTCTTTTTGAAACTTGTTGACTTCCTTTTTTGCGGCGATAATTCCATCATATCGTATTATAGTTTTCGCAAAGCTAATTTGGGCACTTTTTTTTCTGTAAGTTCAAACACTTGTAATAATGTTTTCTACAGCCTATTTCTCGGTGCATTCATTGATAACGTAAGTATTAGCGAAACTACGTACAAAAAAGTCGGTATTAATCACAGCACTAGCCTGCACTGGCCAGTTCCCATGGTGCGATACAAGGCGGTACTTTACAAGACAGTTTTGGCTGGTACCGCACCAATTACAATTTTTTATCGTCTGGTGCGGTACAAGTCGAATTTGTCTGTATACTTTAAACCTACCTATTGGATATAATTTGAAGTAACAAACCTAAATGTATACTTGTCTCTTTCTGAATCAAGGGATTTCAATGTCAAATCACGCCCGCACCAGACAGAGATCACCTATTTTCAACGCCGCACCAAACGAAAGTCTAATACAAGTCAAAAATGACTTGTACCGCACTCAACGTGTTAATAGTAAAAAGCTCAGTTGACCAATTAGGCGTATAACCTTTATGAAAGAGGCTTTTGTACTTGCTTATACGCACACGATCTCCTACATTAAACTTATTTAATTTAAAACGTTGATTGCTTTGTGTTTTATCAATATTTTTCTTTACTTCGACTTCGTTGCTAAAATTAACATCATCTGGTCTAAATTTTGTTGTCCGGTGCACAGTTTGATTATAAGATAGTACTATATTGTCTAAAGGTTTTCCAAACCATTCGTAATTTCCAATGTAACTGAAATATTTGTAAAGTTTGTTCTTGAGCGTCTTTATCACCCTTTCAACAATAGAAGCCTTTTTAATCGAATACGTGGAATAATGATTTATTTTTAAGGATTTCACATAACGATCGAATTGATCATTGTAAAATTCTTTTCCAAAGTCTGTCTGTAAATTTCTAGGTATTCGTTTTGATGATTTGACAATTAGTTCAAATGCATTTTTTACTTCCGTTTTAGTTTTAGATTTTGTAGGAATACACCACGTGTACTTTGAAAAAGTGTCAATAACAACTAAAATGTATTTGTATCCCTTATTAACCGTTTGTAAATTCTGTAAGTCAATCAAATCTGCTTGCCACAAATCGTCAATTCCTTTTAATACGACTGCGCGACGCATAAAATTTTTTCTAGCCGCTCTATGGATTTCGTTCACGACTTGTTTTTTTGCCATAATTTAAATTATTTAAAATACCTTCTATGTCCTCTTTTGTATAAAAGTTTATTCTTAACTGATTAAAAAGCTGGAGGATTTGAGAATTTATAATTTCAAATATAGAATCAAGATGCTTTTTATCATAAATTTTCTGAGCGAGCTGATCGACATACTGCTTATTAGCCGCATCATCAGGGGACGATGGATCCGCTACGCCCTTTAATCTTGACGATTGTAAATCAAAATCACCATTATCTGAACGCAGCAAAGCTTTATTTTTAAATTCAAAAACTTCAGATACACGCAATCGTTTATGAACATGATGTCCGAATTTGTCTATATTCATTTTTCTTATTTATTTTCAGGCATTTATAATCAAATTCGAGCTTCGACTGATGATCAAAGTAAAATGAACGATTTATATATCATTAATTAACCAAGCCAGCTTCGCGCAGCTCTTCAACTATAGATATGATTTCATTGTCTAATCCGGTGTTGCCGGCATCACGAGAAGCTATGAGTAATTTTAATCTTTCAACTAATTAGTTTGGGTTATCCCAATATACATATGACACATCTCTTTTAACTTTTTTCATTGTTGGTAGCCCTTTGCCTTGAGTACTACTTCCGTCGCTTATTAAACGTTCTTTACATAATTTGAAAAGCGGTTTTATAATGTACAAATATTTTTTACCTTTGTTGCTTTTTATTGGTTTATTTGGATCAAAATCACGTCTGTGGGCGTTCGTTTCTTGTAACAACATTTTATAATAACGTTTATCCTCTTCAGTTATAATACCTAAATCTGGCAATTTTTCAAATAACAAATTATATAAACCCGGTGTTAAATTGTAACTATTCCCGTTTACTTTGAGTATTTTGTCTTTAACAGAAATTGAATTAGATCCTAGCATTAATTTGTCACGCTCTGTTCGTACGCCGAAAGGAATGTTTGACTCGCTGTTATATTGCTTTTGCCATGCAGGGTCTTCGCGAGGAGATGCATACGAATCAGACGTCTTAAATGATGCATTAGCTGTTGAATTAAGCTCAACACTGTTATCACTTTCACATGACTTGCTATCATCATCTTGACTGTACTCATCTTCGTTTGAACCAAATTCAGAAGATTTTGGTATTATAGTTTGATTATTAATACTACTTCTCTTTTCAGTAGTAGGACTAAATTTTAATGTTTTTACTGACTTTTTCCACTTAAACAAATCTTCATTTAAATCAGTATCGTCGGTGTTAAAGTAATTATTACTATTATCGTTATTTTTTACTATTTCACTAAGCGGTTCTGTTATTGGTTTCAAGACTGATTCCAACATAATATTATCGTTAGTTTTCATATCACGAAGCAGTTTAACTTTCTTTTTGACTGTCTCAGCCGACTGAATTACTTTTTCTTTTAAAGTTTTCTCTTCATTTATTTTAGGAGCCATGTCCGTTCTTGATGGTATCATATCAATCAATAAATTGTTCTTCAAAATGGAACTCATTAAGTATTACAGTTAATCCAAAACGATAAATGTATCAAATCCCATTCTATAACAACCTGAATTTCTGGCACAATCCTTGTTTATTACTAAGTAGTTAAAAGGGAGACTCCATATTTTTGCACACATTTCTTGAAACTGTGACCAGGACATATCAGACCCAACATGTTCATCATATACATGACGTAAATTAACACCATCTTGTTTAAACAGAATTATTAAATTAGCGTTGTCCCTTATTAATTGTTTAGGTATTTTACTGTAAGTTTGATTCAAATAGAAGCTATCAATTTTTTTATGTCTTCCCATTGCAAAATAATCCCTTATATTGTTTTGATTTTCGCAAGCAACATCATCAAAGATGAAAATTGAATTATTCTCAGCTTCATGAGGGCTTAGTATTTCATCGTTTTCGCGATATTTTTGAAATTTTACTGATGGAACCAACATCAATACTTTTTCTAACAACTGGTACATAGGTTGAAAAAGTGTTTTTGAATACACATATACATTTTGGAAACGTAGTCCTCGTTCATGCAGTAAAAGCGCTACAGTTAAATTCGTTTTTCCACAATTAGATGGACCGCAAATAATACAGCGAATTGTATCAGGTAAAAGTTCACCATGACGAAAACTACGATTGTTGCGATCTGAATAAACAACATCCAACTGCAAGCTCTGAGGTTGTTTTATAAATTTCATACTTCTTTAAGATCAATTCAATCAATGCGCGTGTTA
Organism: Archips xylosteana; assembly: GCA_947563465.1. NCBI lineage: Eukaryota > Metazoa > Arthropoda > Insecta > Lepidoptera > Tortricidae > Archips > Archips xylosteana. The sequence continues at coordinate 8,433,467 of OX387361.1, read as the reverse complement.
CAAGCATGAAAGGTTTTTTCAAAATGAGCATAGAAGCAAAGATGATTCATGATATAAGCTTGACATAAGATCCCTTGTATCAAAAAGTACTCCCAAAACTGAACGAGAGCAAACAATTATGGATTCAGGATTTCAATTTTCAAAAATGAACGGTGGTGTGATTAGCAATGCGATTGCGATCGAACGAAAGCTGGACCAGTATGCCCAAAGCGATCGGATCAATTTTTGATTCACGATTTCAATTTTCAAAACAACGTTTGATGTGATTCTTTTATTTTGGGCAGGCTACCTCCACCGCAAGGTGGGGGGTAGAATGCCCAATATATTACTACTCATATACGTTCCACTGTAGGGCACAGGTCTCTATTCAGAATGAGAGGGGTTGGGCTGAAGTTCCCACGCGCGCCCAGTGTGGTTTGGGAACTTGACACACAGCATTGAATCTCTTCGCAAGTGCATATAGGATTCCTCACGATGTTTTCCTTCACAGTAAAGCATATGGTAAATTTCCAATGTAATTCGCACATAAATTCCGAAAAACTCAGAGGTCCGAGCCGGGATTTGAACTCATGACCCTCCTGTTGGAGAGGCCAGAGGTCAAACCACTAGGCCATCACGGCTATAATGTTATTTACTAATTTAGAATTCTTATAAAGTATGTAATTAGCAAGACACATACACAAATCATTCAATAATAGAAAAGCAACTCAATATAGTTCACAAAGAGACATTGTCCAGGTAGTATCGTTTTGAAGCGACTATTGCTTACCTTGTAATTTTAGCTAGATTAGGACCTTTCTTTTGTATTGTTTACTAGCTTATACCCGCTGCTTCGCCCTCGTGGAAAATGAAAATTAAGGCTATTTCCATTTTCCGTGACATTTTATAAAAACCGGCCAAGTGCGAGTTCCGTACCGTTAGGTATCTACAAAAACGACAAAATAATAAATGTCTGTTGTATGGAAGCCCCCTTAAATAATTGTTATATTTTAATTTAATGATTTATTTTTAAAGTCAATATATAATTAAATATTCTGTGAATATTTCAAGCGTCTACCTGTTGCCGTTATCAATATCAAGCAAAAACGAGCAAAAAAATCACGTTTGTTGTATGGGAGCCACCTTAAATATTTATTTTATTTTGCATTTTAGTATTTGTTGTTATAGCGGCAACCGAAATACATCATCTGTGAAAATTTCAACTGTGTAGCTGTCACGGTTCACGAGATACAGCCTGGTGACAGACGGACAGCGGAGCCTCAGTAATAGGGTCCCGTTTTTACCCTTTAGGTACGGAACCCTAAAAATTACCCCTGTTCTGAAAATGGAAGAATTATTATTGAAGATTAAGGTCTAGCTAGTATCTAGCAATTGTACTGTAGCGCTAGCGATTTACAGATTTTATCTTTAGGTAGACTGAAGTGCCAAGAAACTTACGAAACAAAGAAATAAACAAGTAAATAAATAAAGTACTAAAGTTAATCATAAGCTTGTGAAAAGAGCAAACCATTTTAGCTAGAAATAGCGGAGTGCACAAATATTACACTGTCCTACAAAACTAAAGATATAATTTATAAAAGGATTTTCTTTAATTAATTTACTGGCTTGCTTGCATTAATTACGAAACAGCAAAGGCTTGAGTTTTGTTTACAAAAAAAGCAAGTCTTTTTCAGTGAAAATTAAGTTTGAAGTTATTTTCACTTCACTGGTTTTACATTTTACCGTTGGCTGTGCAAATCCTACTGCTGTGCATCTCAAAGATATATTTTTATAGGAGCGCGATTTTTTATGTAAATAAACTATGTTTTCTTTGATATCCGTTAACTTCAACAAGTGGCTAAGTAAAACGATAGAAACTACCTGGTAGGTAAGGCCACGAGAGTTCGAGGTCACGCACACAACAACACGTCATGTAATGACAGCGGGTTTTTGTCAATTATTCGTACTGATAGCAACTTCAACAGACTCAACAGTGAATTACAAGATTGACTAAAAATTTCTTCAACCTATTTCGTTAAGAATTATTTAGGAAAATACATCTAGTTCAAACAAAACAGAAAAATAAATATTTTGATCTCTTTTATTTAAATCAGATAAGCATATTTTTCGCTATTTATAAAATACCGATTTTGTTGTTGCGAATATTTCTTATCAGTTTCAAATTGTTTTTAATTCAAACACAAATTATATGAAAAAAGAAAAATAAATATATATGCATTATTGCGTAGGTATTTCATCATAAGATCATATAACTCACATTTTCATTCACTCACTTCTTTTTTTGCAATCAGTACTTTATGTAGCTGTGTGTGTAATCATTCGCCTCCACTCTCATGGCGTTACCTATACAGTAGTATACACATTTTATATGCCGCGTCGTGCGTCTGCGCGTTACACAATAAGTGTGCTGGACTTAGTTAATCCCAACAGCCAAAAATACCCTTTACGGTAAAGAAAATTGTGTTACTGAGTTCTATAGCTCTAGTTGATATATTGAGACAATCTCAGTAACCGCCCGGCCACGACTTCGCGCGTTTGGCGGCGCGGCAAGCGTTTCCTGTGTTCATTGCGCGGCCGAGACGCTCGCCGTACAGTGGTTGGTTACCTGGCGGCACACGCAATGAACTGATAAAACGTTGCCGCGCCGCCAAACGCACGAAGTCGTGGCCGGGCTGTAAGGGTTTTGTGTAAGCGATATGAGGTTTTAAGGCTGTGTCGGGAATAAGCCCTGCGAATGGTGCGACCCTCGTAGCTGCGCCATTTCTGATGCTATCTGGAAGGGGACAGAGAGGAAGCGAGAGAGATACGAGTTTGTTTTAACTAATATAAAGAGACACCAAGTCTTTGACCAGTGTGTTGAAAGAAAGAAAACATTTATTCGTGATATCACACCATTTCAAAGATAAGACAGAAAATAAAAAATAAAAATGCGCATATTACGAAATGGTCCCAAATCAGCAAAGTTCCGATCTTGCGAATGGCGCTAATCTTCTTTTGGGACCATCACGTCATTCATCCATAGAAAAAACAACAAATATGAAACGAAGCCGAACACGTCAAATTTAGGTTAAAAAAAAACAAACGAGAAACCATAGTTATAATCCAGCACAATTATTACCCAAATAGGCATAGACCACACTCCTTTGCCCATTTGGGCCATGACACAAAATAAATGAAATAAATAAAAAAAAGAAAGCCTGTTAATAATTGCTACATTGTTAATTGTTACATATTTGCCGTGATTTATTTTTCAACATTGTTTTTCAATAAAATGATATATGTCAAGATCGCTTACCTTCTTTCTAATGCTAAAAGCGAAGTATACCTAGGTACAGATAAAAAAAACTACTAAACATTACTGACGCAAAACAGGTCTTATACTTACTACGAAATTCGAGTTTCAATCTTCTTATCAAGTTAATAGTGTTAAACATAAGTGTGAAAAGGAGGGCACGATACGAGCTTTGAAACACGTCTCTGTAAAACGCTCTCGCGTTCTCTCGAACGATAGATATCGACGTTTCGGTGGCTGAATACTGCGGTGTCAAAGGCTTTTTGATCACAATTGTTGGGTTTCTGTGAAAATAAAAGGAGGAACAGGTGAAGCTAATATAAAGCGTGTAAAAAAATACAATGTTGTGACGCTATCTTTTTCGATAAACACTAAATTTATTTTATTGCTTCACTCATGGAATTTAAACACAATGATACACGACTGAAGTCGTAGTAGCCCAGTGGTTTTACCTATGGCTTCTCAAACTTGTTTTAAACGAATTAAAGATTGTCATTTTGCTTACGCGAAACCATTATTTGACAAATCATTCACTCACTTGGTTTGAAAAATGGTTGGTTTCGCTTTCAAATATGTCAACGTTACGCGAAACGAAATCTTTCATTTTGATACCAATCATGGCTTCAACTGTCAAAAACTGGCCAAGTGCGAGTCAGACTCGCGCACGAAGGGTTCCGTACAATTATCTATAAAAATCACGTTTGTTGTAGGGAGCCCCCCTTAAATATTTTGTGAATATTTCAAGTGTCTACCTTTTGCCGTTATCAATATCGAGTAAAAACGAGCAAAAAAATCATGTTTGTTGTATGAGAGCCCCCTTAAATATTTATTTAATTCCATTTTTTAGTATTTTTTGTTATAGCGGCAACCGAAATACATCATCTGTGAAAATTTCAACTCTCTAGCTATCACGGTTCCCGAGATACAGCCTGGTGACAGACGGACAGACGGACAGACGGACGGACAGCGGAGCCTCAGTAATAGGGTTTCCGTGTTTACCCTTTGGGTACGGAACCCTAAAAATGACACTTGAAGCCAAACCAAGTGCGTTAGACAATAAGGCTGCAGGTCGTGGGTTCCGGCCCAGTTTCGCAGCTCTGTTCTTCGGAATTTATGTGCGGATTTACAGTTTAGGTCTAACTAAAGCCAATTGGTGTTAATCGCATGATTTATTTATTTATTATTTACTAGCCGTTGCCCGCGACTCCGTCTGCGAAGAATACGGTACGCTGCGGAATATATGCTATCCTGCTGGAACTATGCTATTTTCTGGGATAAAATCTATCCTATGTCCTTTCCAGGGTCTTAAAGTATCTACAGACCTCATCTAAATCGGATCAACGGTTTAAGCGTGAAGAGGTAATAGACAGATAGAGTTATTAATATTTTCGCATTTATGATATTAGTAGGTAAGGATCAGTAAGGATTTATTTAATTTTTGAAGTCGTAAGATATTAAATAGATATTTTATTAATTGATCCCGCGTTTTGAAATGTAATAAGAGGGGTTTTGTCTCATAATATTTATGTTGGCAGTCTCAGAAACAACCAATTAGTGATGTGTATCTTAGGGGAACACAGCGCGCGATGCTTACGGAATAATGAATGTGGCAGAGAAGACAAAGTATATTTTTTCTATTTACGTGAAAACAGAAATTCAATGAACTACAACCTTGTTCCTCAGCTACTATACGCGTAAGACAGTTACAGTAAAATTACATAAAGTTTACCATTGACAGATGGTTTGCCTTCATTTCATATTCAACTTTAACGGTATTCGCAGATTTTGTAATAGCTACTTTATTTGTGTGGTGTTAAAGTTGGAAATGAAATGAAGGCAAGCCATCTGTCAGTGGTAAACTAAAAGTAAACGTATTGTACGCTGTATGACAAATATTTGGTTTTATGCAGGAACCCGGTTCTAAAATAAAATAAAAATAAATAAATTATGGGGCAATGGACACTAATTGAGCTAGTCTCAAACTAAGCAAAGCTTGTACTATAACCATAGTTGTACTAGCCAACGGATGAACATACTTATAAAGATAAATACATGCTTAAATACATATGAAACATCCAAGACTCGAGCACAAACGTATTTTTCACACAAATATCCGCCCGATCAGTAATCGAACCCGGGACCTCAATATTCGTAGTCAGGTTCCCTAACAACTAGGCTAACCGGTCCTCCACTTCCACATACATACATCAATACATATGGCACACTGATAAAACTATCATTAAACACTTTTCAAACTCATTATCCACAAAGCTAAATATAACAGTCCTGAAAAGTTTACAGTTTTAGAATAAATAAACATTTGCCAAATGAATCAGTTTGGGAAAAATAATTTGCGAAACATTAGTAAACGGATTTAAAGTATAAATGAGGCCTAGGTGTACAGGTTTAGTAACAGTCTATACATTCCAACCTTGAAAAACCCTAGGTTGTATCTATCTGGGAATTCAATACAGACGACGTAGTAGTTGAGTAACATCGTGCTCTAAATCTTAAATTGTCGCTTTCTTGTCATCTCCTTAGCCTTCTTTAGACCATGGCTTCCTACACTAAAATAATTCAGTTCAACTAATTATATTTAAATTACTTGTCAAAGGTAATGTGTGTGGATGTGTAATTTATCTTCATACATTAGATCTATTTAGATTTATGTTGATGAATTCTTAGTAGAATGCTTTGTTAGGGATTTTAAATTACATTTTACGCCGCAAATGTGTAAATTTGGCAGACAGTATTTGCGGCTTTTAGTTTTTAGTTTTAGATTATGTTAGAACGCAATACACACCTCTAGAATATGCTCAAATGCATTACATTTATGATGAGTGCCAAGGCAACGCTAGTGCTGCTGCAATTTTGTACGCTATTCAAATAGACGCCATCCCGATTACCGGATTTTTCCTCGAATCCATAACGCGTACAGTGCAGGCAGAGTTTTTGGCCAGGGTGTAGGAGGAACTAGCGAGGGCAGACCGAGGGAGCGAGACGATGAAAATGTTCTGGATTTAATAGCGGCAAATCCTTCTTTGTACATACGGGACATAGCAAATATTCTCGGACTGACAACGTGGGAAGTGCATGCAACTTTTAAAACATACGGATTGTACCTTTTTCATTTCCAACGTGTGCAAGTTCTATGTTTGCCAAGACCTCTGCCTGCACTGTACGCGTTATGGATTCGAGGAAAAATCCGGTAATCGGGATGGTGTCTGTTTGGGTAGCGTTCAGCGTACAAAATGCAGCAGCACTAGCGTTGCCTTGGCACTCACAATAAATGAGCATATTCTAGAGGTGTGTATTGTGTTCGAAGCATTATTAAACTAAAAAAAATTCAACACAACAATCTAAACACTCAATTCACCATTCATTACGCAATAATCGAAAAAAACAAAAAGCAGTCTGCATGTTTTTTTTTAAATTTGGAATAAATGGCATTTAAATTAGTGGCCAGTAATGTTATTTTTGCAACAAAAAGTTTTGAATTCTACGGCCGGGATACAAAAAGTAGGTACATTGGGAAAAATGTGGGTGAGCGTGTCTTTTTTTTATTATTTTGGCATTTTGATTTTAAATTCAAAAGGTAATTACTATTTTTAAATTGTCAATAAATTGGCATGTTTTTAAGCTTATTGGCAACTAGACGGTAGTGTATTTTTTCACCATGAGAGCTGAAAGTTTGGTCAATGTACGATTGGAAACGCAAAAATTAAGTTTGCGATTTTTTAAAAAAAAATCTAATGAAGTTTCACAAAAATGATGATGCCTATCTGATTACACAAGTCCTCAAGAATATTGAACAAAAATAAAAAATAAAAAAAAAATAGTTTTTAATGGTGCTATGATCAAAACATTGAACAAGGGTGTTCATTTTCGAAAAAAACCTAAAAGTCCAAATATCTCGAAAACCGTGCGACTTTTACTAAACCTATATTAGCTTTATTATAACGTCCTAAGTGCCCTCTATCCGTAGTTCAAGGATTATCCACTCATTACCTAACACTCTGTATATAGGCTAGAATGATGATGTGCCATAAAAAGTTTATTACATACAACATTATATTTTCCTATTAAGGTCATGTGACGCGGCCTCGATGAACTATTTTAAACGCTAAGCGGCGACTTAGGCGTAATTATTGTTGCTAAAACCGTCTCGGAAATTTGAAGCACAATTTACTTACGAAGCAAAAACCTAATTTCCTATTTAGCGCAGGTTTATCTAGTGTATATAAGACTAACAGTGGTTTCACTTACTAAATAAGATAAATTATGTATGTATGAAAATAATTAGAACTATGGTAAAGTATTTTTTCTTAAATATGCAATGAAATATTTATGTTATGCTCCTTATAATAGGCCGCGAAGCTTCGATCAACAATACATTTTTTTTGCGCCGACCCATTATATCTAGTTGTATTGTTGAAATAGTAGATTGTTCAACAAGGGAGGAAAATAACCGATATCACACGACACGAGGTTACTTGGCACCCGAGCACAGCGAGGGTCGTAGGTGCCAATATTCCGAGGGTTATATTGGTATTTTTCCCGAGTTAAACACTCTGCTTTTCATTTCGACTACAAGGAAAGTAATGTGAAATTCATTTCTACCCTTGGGAAGTAAATAATAGTTTTCCTCCCGTATGTCAGATATGATTTGCCTCACTTTCCGAGTATGAGAGATGAAAATAGTATTTTTGATCGAGGCCGCGCAGTATCACGTTTCAGGTGCGCCTAGACGAGAGGTCGTTTATGGAATTTCATACAAAACTAGCTTTTGCCCGCGGCTTCGCTCGCGTGTACCATGAGTATTCCAAAGAACCAAGATATCAAGCAAGCAAGCATACAGGCAAGCAAGCAAGCACGCAAGCATGCAAGCAAGCATGCATGCACGCAAGCAAGCAAGCAAGCGTGCAAGAAAGTGTGCAAGTATAAGCGTGCAAGCAAGCCCGACTAAACTTCAGGTAGATACAGTCCTTTACAGTATTTCTATATATACAATGTTTTTCACTAATTCAGAAGCGGGCACTAAAATAACCAGGCTCGTTAATAATATAAAACCACTTTTTACTTTCCCCTGTCCTGCATTAGGTATAATTCAATATTTTCTGACCTTCTACGGAAACTTGAGTAACTGGAAGCGCTGTATACCTACTTCGCATTGATATTATACATACTATAGTATCCTGTTAAGGTGTTGTGTGACCTAACCGTTAAGGAGTTATACCTTCCATCATCAGCTCATCTGATTAACCAGAAATAATACAAATAAAGGTCTATACATGCATATGATATTTAAAGAAACTTCCTATAACTCCTAACCGTTAAGGAGTTTAACCTTCCATCATCAGCTCATCAACATAAGATGATGTCTCCCAGACGCAAACACTTAAATAGCTTGAGAAAATATATGAAAACGTAATGCGTGCCTACAAAATTTGAGGGTTGCCCTCGATTTCCCTGAGATCCCGTCATCAGATCCTGGTTTGGTGACAATGGGACCATCTCAGGAGTATATTATATTATTTCGAAAAAAAAAAAAAATTAAAATCGGTCCACAATTGACCGAGAAATCGGTGAACATACCTACATAAAAAATACATAAAGTGGAAAGCATAACTTGCTCCTCTTTTTGAAATCGGTTAAAGAGCCCTTTGTGGCCTAGTTACAGTATAAACTTATAAATTTTGAAATTTTAGTTTTCTACAACCAGTAAAACGCAAAATCCCGTTTTTCCCGTTCCCGTAAAAATTTCGGGAAATGCTTTCTTAATGCTCCCCTACACTCCCCAAGGAACCCATTTGCCAAATTTCAGCTTTCTATGACCAGTAAAACGAAAAATCCCGTTCTTCCCGTTCCCGTGAGAATTTTGAAAAGTCCATTCTCAATGCTCCTTTTCACTCCCCAAGCAACCTAAATGCCGAATTTCAGCTTTCTACGACCAGTAAAACGAAAAATCTAATTTTTTCCCGTTCCCGTGGGAATTTTGAAAAGTCCTCTCTAATCCTCCTCTACACTCCCCAAGCAACCTACATGCTGAATTTCAACTTTCTACGACCAGTAAAACGAAAAATCCCGTTTTTCCCGTTCCCGTGGGAATTTTGGAAAGTCCTCTCTTAATGCTCCTTTTCACTCCCCAAGCAACCTAAATGCCGAATTTCAGCTTTCTACGACCAGTAAAACGAAAAATCTCATTTTTTCCTGTTCCCGTGGGAATTTTGAAAAGTCCTCTCTAATCCTCCTCTACACTTCCCAAGCAACCTACATGCCGAATTTCAACTTTCTACGACCAGTAAGACCAAAAATCCCGTTTTTTCCCGTTGCCGTGGGAATTTTGAAAAGTCCTCTCTTAATGCTCCTCTACACTCCCCAAGCAACCTACATGCCGAATTTCAACTTTCTACGACCAGTAAAACGAAAAATCCCGTTTTTTCCCGTTCCCGTAGGAATTTTGGAAAGTCCTCTCTCAAGGCTCCTCTACACTCCCCAAGCAACCTACATACCGAATTTCAGCTTTCTACGACCTGAAAAGGAAAAATCTCGTTTTTTCCTTATCCCGTGGGAATTTCCGAAAATCCTTGAAACAGTTTTTTACTATTATAATTACCTACTTCTATGCCAAATTTGAAGAGCCTAATAATTACAGTTCATAGGATTCCGTTGAACTGAATATATAAATCCCGTTTTTTTCCTTATCCCGTGGGAATTTTGAAAAATCCTGAAATTAATGTTTTAACTAATATAATACCTACTTGTGTATCAAATTTGAAGAGTCTAGTTATTATAGTTACAGAGATACGGTCACTCGGAATCGAATATATAAATCCCGTTTTTTCCCGTTCCCGTGGGAATTTTGGAAAGTCCTCTTTCAATGCTCCTCTACACTTCCCAAGCAACCTACATGCCGATTTTCAGCTTTCTACGACCAGTAAAACGAAAAATCCCGTTTTTTCCTTATCCCGTGGGAATTTCCGAAAATCCTTGAATCTTTTTTTTACTATTATAATTACCTACTTCCATGCTAAATTTGAAGAGTCTAGTAATTATAGTTCATAGGATTCCGTTGAACTGAATATATAAATCCCGTTTTTTCCTTATCCCGTGGGAATTTTGAAAAATCCTGAAATTGATGTTTTAATTATTGTAATACCTACTTGTGTATCAAATTTGAAGAGTCTAGTTATTATAGTTACTGAGATACGGTCACTCGGAATCGAATCTATAAATCCCGTTTTTTCCCGTTCCCGTGGGAATTCCCAAAAATCCTTCCTTAGTGGATGCCTACGTTGTATAAGGTATCTATGTGCAAAATTTCAAGTCTCTAGGTCCAGTGGTTTGGGCTGTGCGTTGATATATCAACAGTCAGTCAGTCAGTCAGTCAGTTTAGAATTTTATATATATAGATAAATGATAATAAATGTGTTAGTTGTATTTTTTATCTAGTTTACTCATAATTTCTCTAGAAATAAACCTTTGATTTTTTGGGTGTCTTTTTCATTTATTTCATTAGGTAGGTACATAATTGAAAAAAGCATTGTACATACCATGGCGGAAAACGGAGTTGCCAGCCTCATAACTATCCGGCCATATAATTCGGTCGGCAACCCCTTCCTTCCCGGCCTCTGTTAAGGTGGAAGCGCACGCTCTAGGCGCGAAATTCAAACTTTTTACAGTTTTTAATTTATTGTGGGTAAACGGTATAACTGTTTAACTTCATATGCAGTGATCGGAACTCTGGGTGCAAAACTTTAACAAAACTTGCCAAGCGGGCATGAAACAGTGCTTAGAGACATGAACACATTAATAAACTACTGAAAATCTGAGATTTCGATATAGAGTTAAATTGAACACTAATCTGCCAATAATATTCTTATTTTTCTTGGTTGTAAATTCACCTTAATGTCAGCTTTACAAGTTTTGTTAAAGTTTTGCACCCAGAGTTCCGATCACTGTTCATATGGTACTTGCGCTTGTAAAACAGTGTTCTTTATATTATTGTGTAAAATTTTTTAAGAATAAGGCTATTAGCTTGAAATACAAGTTGTCAAAACGTTGAAAGTCCGAATTTCTATGTTTGACAACTTTTATATCAAGCTAACAGTTTTATTCTTAAAAAACTTTAAACAACAATTTAAAGAACACTATTTTACAACCGCAAGTACCATATGAAGTTAAACAGTTATACCGTTTACCCAAAATAAATTAAAACATGTAAAAATTTTGAATTTCGCGCCTAGAGCGTGCCGTTCCACCTTATTGTCTGGTTTCGAGCTATCTATAGTACTAATACTATGTTGTTTTAAACTTTCGTCATTTTCACTCATACCTATTACTTTTAACGGGACTTATCACGCAAACTGTTACCGTGATATTTATTAATACTATCTGAACTGCTATCGATAGACAATCGATATTCGACTATCGATAGGCAACACTGAAACTACTATTGAAAATCTGTTTGGCTCGTTAGGCTGCAGCCACACGCCTGCTTTTGTCAAACGGAGGGCCCTACACGTTGCCACAAGGGCGCCTTTGTTTCGTGATGAAGCACTTTACTTTAGGGTGACAGCACGCTGTTATGCGGTCGCGACATTTCTGAGTGCTTTTTAACAACTTGCGGTGGCCCGCGTGATACCTAAAGCACAGCTCTCTCAAACCATAGGCCTGTGGGACAAGTATAAGAGATGATAAATAATAAATAAAAATAAATACCTAAATATCACGGGACAATTCACACCAACTGACCTAGTCCCAAAGTAAGCTAGGCAAAGCTTGTGTTATGGGTACTAGGCAACTAGATAGATACATACTTAAGTACAAATTAAACACACAAGCCCAAGACCCGAGAACAAACATTCGTATTTTTCATACAAATATCTGCCCTGACACGGGAATCGAACCCAGGACCTCAAGCTTCATAGTCAGGTTCTCTAACCACTAGGCCATCTGGTCGTCTAAATCGGTCGTCGTGATGATGATGATGATGAGTGGTTAAATAAAAAAGAAAGTCGTGTGCTTAGTGTTCTGAAAAACAGTGCCTATAAATTGGTCAAACACAGCGTAAGGAACAAAAGTTGGCTCTCCTGTGAAAATAAAATTACCTATACTTCATTTAATTTAGAATTGAAAACCACAACGTCATTATATTGCGGCTCGTCAACTATTTCTTACCTAGCAAATAGTACAGTACAATAGTCTGGGAGCCGCAAAATAAAATTGTTTTAATGTCACTTTATTTGCGTGTCGTCAATTGTTACTCTAGTACAAATTGTAAAGAGATTACAGTTCACGAGCCGCAATATAATGTTGTTGTGGTTTATAATTCTAAATTAAATGGAGTACCTATAGCGACTCAGAGTCAGCAAACTTATAACAAGATTTATTGAAATGGCCCAATAGCTGGCTAGGGGTTACTACATGCCGATGTAGATTTAACTAAAAAAACCGACCATTCGCGAGTCGGACTCGCGCACGAAGGGTTCCGTACCATTATCCATAAAAGTGGCACAAGAATCTCTGTTTTTGTATGGGAGCCCCCCTTAAAACATTAGTTTTATTTTAATTTAATTAATTATTTTTAAAGTAAGTATTGATTGACAGGTGCATGCCCAGGATAGGGAAGAATGGCGGAGGAAAGGGGAGGCCTTTGCCCAGCAGTGGGACATATTATAGGCTATATATAAAAAAAGTAAATATATAACTAAATATTCTGTGAATATTTCAAGCGTCTACCTGTTGCCGTTATCAATATCTTGCAAAAACGAGCAAAAAAATCACTTTTGTTCTATGGAAGCCCTATTGGAGTATTTGTTGTTATAGCGGCAACCAAAATACATCATCTGTGAAAATTTCAACTGTCTAGCTATCACGGTTCATGAGATACAGCCTGGTGATAGACGGACGGATGGACGAACGGACGGACAGACGGATGACAGCGGAGCCTCAGTAATAGGGTCCCGTTTTACCATTTGGGTACGGAACCCTAAAAACAATAGATATAAAAATATTCGCTATAGACGCTTAACTTTTGCCATATCCACAGGACAGACTCGAACTAAAAAATCACATCCCCAAACCGAATAAAGCGGTAATATGAAATACCTTAGTTTGTAAACTAAGCTTTATCCGGTTGCTTTATGGCTTAGTTTGTAAACTAAGGCATTTCATATTACCGCTTTATTCGGTTGGGGGTGCGAAATGTGTGTGACCCAAATGTACCCCAAAACGAACGCGACAAACATCCCTGTGTGTGACGTGTATTAAGTATACATAGTTGTATACGGACAGACAGATCGTTTCCGAAACCAATACCGGGCGCGTCCGGCGACCATAAAGAGTGATTGAGGTCTTCAACTTCCAATCTGAAATATTACGTCCAGGGTTGAAAGTTCGCTGAATTTGTTGCTTAATGATGTGTTCGCTGGCTATCGCGCGAAACATGAATATTGCCGGCGGTATTCCAGAAAAGTTTTTACTTCTAATTTTGGCTGGAACTCCGAGATAAATATTGCCAGTAGTTGCATCACTAGTATGAGTAATTCTACAGCAAATAGAGCCAGGGATTGATAAATCAGGGTTTAAGCTATGGATTTTTTGGAAATGTTAATTATTCATACTTATCTTTTATTTTCTTGTTATTCACCATCATTATTACTATGTCGGAGTATAGACTTGGCACAGAGCAGGAAGGAATGGCGCACTTTGATGTCGGAGGCCAAGATCCACTACAGCGAAAGTAAGTAAGTAAGTATAGCCATAGACCACGGCGCTACGCAAGTAACACATGACAGCCATAAGTGTTGCTTCGTCAGAGTCTCGGTATAGGCAGTGAAGTACTGGAGCGAGTTTGAGACATACGCATACCGAGGAACTGTCTTACGTTTAGTAGTGTCCATTACCATAATTAGTTTAGAGTAGTTAAAGATAATTAACACGTTCACGGACACAAGACCTCATCCAATAATTTGTGCTGTGGCACAGATTTTTTCCATACAAATTGATATTACGTCTGGGGACGGATTGCCACATTGTTCAGTTTTGGAAGTACATGTTGCGGCAGTAACGGCCACAGACGATGACCTTGTATGGACATTGTCCGCCAACAGACGTAGTGCCACAACGCGAGGTCTTTTTTTGTATGTGTGACGGAGACAAACTTGTGTGCACCATTATGAGTGCTTGCTGTGGCACTGGCGGGTTTGTGTTACATCCAAAAACGGCACAGAGTCATAAATCCCTATAAATACTATGACAAATATTCGGCTGTGGACGGAGCGCCACTTTTAATGAAAATTAAATTCCCGTCTACAGACGTAGTGCCATATTACGAGGGTTTTAGTTTACGTCTCTCGACGTACTGTCCGTAAACGTGTTAAGACATTTAAAAGTAGTTTATCGTATAGTGAAATTAATAAGAAGCCACAGTGAAAGACAATTAAAACTGTTATTTAAGATTACTGTGTTTGACAATATGAGTGATATCCAGCAAGAGAGACCTTATCCGTCAACTAGGTATAACATCAGCCAAAAGACATCCACTGCTCGACAAAGGCCTCTTACAAAGAGTTCTACAAAGATCGGTCGTGAGCTGCCCGCATCCAAGTGGTCCCTGCTACCTTTACCAGATCGTCGATCCATCTTGTTGGAAGCCTGTCTATTCCACGTCTTCCGATTTGCAGTCGCCACTGTAGAACCTGGCCTTAGGTATACTACGAAGTTCAAAATTCAAACTTCGTATCGTGCCATCCCGGTCAAACTAATAAGCTAATAAGCGAGATGGTACAATATGAAAGAAAGATAGAAAGAAAAAGAGAGAGAGAGAGAGAAAAAGAGAGAATACATTTGTTTAGAACAACACAAAACACAGCAATAAAGAGAGCACGAAAGCTAAAGGCAGAGTGTGTCATTGCGATTGTAAATTGGAGACTGGCTCAGCATAATACTGAGCCTTTTATAGCTGAGCACCTCTGCGCTGATTTTCAGCCAGTAGGTATAGATAAATTACCGAGAGCGTGGAATTGCATTTGTAGTGGTATTGTGTGATTATAGGCATTCCACTTTAGTGAGAGAGAGACAAAAATATAGATATCTCTCTCTCTCTCCAATGCCTGTAGATACACAATACCACTAAATATGCAATTCCACGCTATCGGTAATTTTATTTATCTATACCGTCGATGAGACCCGGATCGCTGTATAGATAGATAAACTGTACACTAATAGCTACATAAGACTACATGCGTAAAAATAGATAATTTTTAGATCATAAATAATATGCACTTCAACTTCCCCATCGATCATCGATTCTACGAGCAATATACTCTGTTCACTGCCACTTAAGCTTGGTGACTCTCCAAACTATATCAGTAACTTTCTCCAGCGGATCTATCACGTGGGGATACTTTTCTTATTAATTTATTTAATTTTCTTTTTTTTGAATCTCCATTTTCAAGAGTTTAGACTCTGCCTTGTCTGGCATTCAGTCGGTAAAATGGTTTTATTTGTAAACTTGAATTCCCCTCTTCTGGTTTTCACATAACATGCTAAATGAAATTTCTCAGAATGTTCACCGAATAATTGGCCGTGTAAAATAGCGCGTATAGCGTTTCGGCGTACTCGGAATACAACGACACTTCAATTTAAGAACATTCCCCGAACAATGCGGACCGTTTTCTTAAAGTACCTATTTATATTAAAATTCCAACAGATCTGTTTCCGTTTCGAAAACTCACCCTAATATAAATGGAGTGCATAAATAAACTTTCCTGTTATGGCTCATTCGAAATTTACGCCCAACGTTACTGTTATAGGATCACTATATGAGGTTTTTACGAGGTACGGGTAACTACTTATCGTTTATGGTGTTTACTCAAGGTCGCAAATAAGATTTATGGGTTCGGTTGGGTTGGTCTATCCTGACACAATGTCAAAACGACTAATGCATTTTTTACGCGCTCGTATTTTTTGATAACGACCTATTCTACGTATGTTTATAAGGCTTTTAATATGCTATACGCTTGAACTTAAGGTTATTAAGTATTGTAAGCCAAAAACGTCTTATCCTGGCGCCTTGCTCAAAAAAATTATAAACCACGCAACCTATATCGTATGTGTGTATGTCCTTTTTGTCGCCATTTTTTTGCTTCTCCTGTTATTATTGCCATTCAAAACGTTTATATGTTTTCATTGGTTGTAGTAAATTACCATACTCGCCTATGAATTTTTATCATTTTTGCATAACACTATCTGCAATAAGACATTTCGCTATGGACAAAACTGGGAAAATAAACGTGATAATATTGATAATGATAATATATATATGACTCTTTATTCATGTAGGCGCCTCACGTTTTTAGCTCGCGTTCTTCACTTTGAACTTGCGTAAGAGTCAAAGAAACATTAGGTTGTTTATTTTTCTTCTATATGTTGAAAGAGTTATTCGTAACCTTTGGATATCCGGATATAATTGTTACCGTGATAGCTAGACAGTTGAAATTTTCACAGATGATGTATTTCGGTTGCCGCTATAACAAAAAATACTAAAAAACAGAATAAAATAAATATTTAGGGGGCTCCCATACAACAAAAGTGATTTTATTGCTCGTTTTTGCTCGATATCGATAACGACAACAGGTAGACGCTTGGAATATTTACAGAATATTTAGTTATATATTCATTTTAAAAATAAATAATTAAATTAAAATAAAACAAGTATTTTAGGGGGCTTCCATACAACAGACTTGTTTTTTTTGCCTTTTTTATAGATAATGGTACGGAACCCTTCGTGCGCGAGTACGACTCGCACTAGGCCGGTTTTATACGTATTAAAATCCATACATTCACTACATTTACAATTGCCCGCGCGGTAGACAATACTGCCTTTTATGTATGTATGTATGTAATATAAATATTTATTCATAAAAAGTTACACTTTCATTATCATACCATCCGCGATCATTAAAGTCAAGAGTCGTCTATAGCCGGTTTTAAAATAACATTTTCATTTACAATGTATTCTGCTCAAGAGTTGAGACTTGTATTGAGTTTGTAACGACAACCTGTAACTTGATCAAGCTTGTTGAATATATAATACGCCTTCTGAAGGTAGGCCTTGATGGAAACCTTCGTACAGGAATTTGTAATGAAAAAAACTTTTCTATTTTGAAACTGAATAAAGAAAACTGAACTGAAAAAAGGACCCAACCTCAAGCATTTTTGCTTGCTACTCTGTAACTATACGAGCAAGACAACATACGAAACACCTAAAAATCCTGTCGTTTATTGTCCACAGATTGTACTGTAGAATATTTCTTTCTTTCTTTCTTTCTTTCTTTCTTTCTTTCTTTCTTTCTTTACTGTGGTGGATTACGGTGTTCCACTGTTCCATCTATAGTACCTACCCATGACGAAGAGTCCTGAAGTGATCCTAAAACGTCGATGTTTGAGAAATATTTAGAACGCTCCCATTATTTCAGAAAAGTTTGCAGAAAATAACATTTTGAGAACGCAATATCCCGTAATGCTTCACTTAATTGACAGGCACTTAGAATGCTTTAAAGAGTACCTAATAAGAAGTTGATTTTATGAGCCCTCTTTCTTCCCAAAAAACATTATTAAATTTAAACGTAAACAGGTAAAAGAAGCAAGAATTTAATATACAAAGCCTCGTGACTTTTAGCTTTTAGTCAACAGTATTTTTACGCAATATCTAATACCTATATAAAAATCTCGTGTCACGGTGTTAGATTATTTAAAAGCGAAAAAGCTAGACAGTTTTCTTACACATTTCCAATGTAATTTGGAACGTAGGAGTCGTAGCTTCTAATAGTTGCGATGGATGTTACCACACGCCACTGTTGGCGTATGTAAGCGATTAAGAATTTCGGGGGAGTCGGTTGGATGCGACGTGGTTCAATTGGTAGAACACCCGTTGGGGCGCATACCCAGGAGACGTGGGTTCGAATCCCACCGGCGCACCCGAAAAATTTTTTCGCTTTTAAATAATCTTAGATTCGGTGAGCATCCGTACTGCTAATAAAATAAAATAATATTTGAATAAATAGATGTGGTACATCATTTCTTTCGCATTTCCAATGTAATTTGGAACGTAGGAGTCGTAGCTTCTAATAGTTGCGATGGATGTTACCACACGCCACTGTTGGCGTATGTAAGCGATTAAGAATTTCGGGGGAGTCGGTTGGATGCGACGTGGTTCAATTGGTAGAACACCAAATACCCAGGAGACGTGGGTTCGAATCCCACCGGCGCACCCGATAAACTTTTTCGCTTTTAAATAATCTTAGATTCGGTGAGCAGCCGTACTGCTAATAAAATAAAATAATATTCACGGTGTTAGGTTATCGAACTCCTCCGAGACGGCTCGACCAATTTTTATAAAACTTTTTTCTCTATTCTCGGTAGGTCTGAGAATAGCTCGTAGGCTATTTTTCTTTGCAGACGGAGTCGCAGGCAACAGCTAGTTATTACAGAAAATTTATTTTGGAATGTGACGCAGACGATTCTGATTTAGCATTGTACCGAGGAATTTGCAAGGTCGCGAAATATCTATTTCTGTATATAGAAATTTAAATTGAACAAATTACGAAATCATCTCAGGAGAATATGCCTTAGTAGTTATGTATGGCTGAGGAGTTTCCATAGTTGCGAAATTTCTATTTCTGTATAGAGAAATTTAAATTGAGCAAATTATGAAATCATCTCAGGATAACATGCCTTAGTAATTACGTACTAACATCTTGCCTTATTAATATCTAACTTAATATTTATTATGATACAATTACGAAAATTTATCACGGGAAACTAAATAAACATTCATTATCCAGCCTAGATACGTCCCATTGGCAGGACACAGGCCTCCTCTCAGAACGAGAGGGCTTGGGCCGTAGTTCCCACGCGGGCCCAGTGCGGATTGGGAACTTCTCACACACCATTGAATTTCTTCTCAGCTGTGTGCAGGTTTCCTCACGATGTTTTCCATCACCGTAAAGCTCATGGTGGATTATAAATGTGATTTCACATAAAATTCCGAAAAAGTCGTTGGTGCGAGCTCTGGGACTCGAACCGACGACACTCTGCTTGAGAGACCATGCATGGGTCAAACCACTAGGCCACCACGGCTTTTGCTATAATAATAAGTAAAAGTTATCTAGCTACATATCACAACAACAACGACAACAATATCAAAAATGTACACAGTGATATTTTCAATATAAATCAAATTATAAAAAAAACCCGTCTAAAAGGTCTGACTGCGACATGGTACCCATGACGCAGGCCGCATTACCCCTTTGGACCACAAAGGCGATCCGCTGGGATAAGTACCTACGTGCCAGCTCCCGAGGTCCCCCGAGGCGTCGTGTAAGTAATTTGAAATGATTCACCATAACCTCCTTGTCACGTAATCCTTACGTGGAATGTATACTCCACTCTTATATTTATGCTATACATGTTAAAATTGATTTTTATTTTGCGTGATCACATTAGAAATTATGTAATCCGCGCAAGAATTAAAGTCACTGACATAGCTCGAAGAATAGCTAGACTCAAGTGGCAGTGGGCAGGGTGCATCGCTCGTTGAACTGATGGCTGATGGGGCCAAAAGTTTCCCGAATGGCGTCTACGGACCGGAAGACGCAGTGTACAGGCCTCCAACAAGATGGACCGACGACCTAGTTAAGGTTGCGGGAGCGCATTGGGGGAGCCCTATGTAAAGTATAGGTTGTCATCCGGCTGAAATGATGATGATGAAGATGATACATTTTGAATGTTTGACAGAGTAGAGCTGTTATTTACGAGCTTTCTGTCCATCTCAGATAGGATCGTATTTAACGTCATTTCAATTTCAAATTTCATTCAATGCTATTATTTGTACTAGATCCCACGTTGTACTTTCACGGCCTAAACGGAGGGGTTAAAAGGGAGGGGTACTTGAGTAAGCAAAACACGCCGCTTCCTCAGTTTGTTGATCTTCCAATGCTACTCCGACAAGTAGGAACTTTCTTAACGATCTCTAAAGTTTGAGGATTTTGTTTGAGAAAAATCTGTATAGTTATAGGTAGGTTGGTAGGACGAGCTTTATCTTGTATACGCTTCCAATTGGAAAGTATTGGATCCAGAAGAATTATATCTGCCGATTTCATTGTACTATTATTATAAAATTTGCGAGTGTGAGTGTGCGTGCGTGCTGTGTGCGTGACTAGATTTAAGAGTCCATCAATGCCGTTCAATGCTATTTTAAAAAAACCGGCCAAGAGCGTGTCGGACACGCCCAAGATAGCGTTCCGTAGCAGGTACGAAAAAATCTTTGCATACTTTATTCATGTGGTGATTTTGGTCCCAACGTCAGCGGTACAGCGCCATCTATCGGCGAATTGGGTAACTAATCTAACTGCAGTCTACTAGAACTACTAGTATGTATGTTGATTGTTTTTCAGATGTAATTTATTTTTTATTTTAAAGAAGATACCGTTAGCGTGATCGTATAGGTACTTAAAGAAAAAAAAATGCTTGCAATGGCGGTTAAATTACAATCTTACTTTAGAAATATTTTTTTACAAAAACTTAAAAACTGCTCAACTGATTAAGTTAAAAACAATTTTCCTAGAAAGTTTTTATTAAGTTTAACTTACGTGATTTTTTTCATATTTTTTAGACGTGCGGTTCAAAAGTTAGAGGGGGGGGGACACATTATTTTGAACTTTCGGAGTGAATATCACCGAAAATATTCACTTTATCAAAAAGTGGTTTTAGATAACCCCTATTTATTTTCAAATTCCTATCCAATGATACCCCACACTGTAGGGTTAGTCGAGAAAAAAAAATCACCCCCACTTTACGTCTATGGGAGGTGAGGTACCTTAAAATTTTTTTTTTTACTTTTTTTTATTTAATCACTTTGTCGGCGTGACTGATATATATATTCATGACAAATCACAGCTTTCTAGTACTAACAGTCTCTGAGCTTAGCCGCGGACGGACAGACAGACAGACATGGCGAAATTATAAGGGTTCCTAGTTGACTACGGAACCCTAAAGAGACTTTGTATGTTAATGGTCTATTTAGTGGAAGTAAAAAATATATTAGAATAATCTTGATCGTATTCTGTAATTTGGTTCGATATATTTTAATGCCAAAGTGAGCTCTTACTTTGATTTTAATCCGAAAGTAGCTATTATTATGGCAATATAATCAAATTACTAAGTCTGATTTACAAACAAAACGTAAAGATATATAGATATTACGACCTATTGCTTCATTTTTCAAATATATATCGTAATTTTATTGTAGGAATTTTATTTTTGGTTGTTTGATGAGTAAAGGCTTGCGCCAAGCCGAAGCTATATTGCCGGGCGGCATTGGTGGCCTCTAAGATCTAGGACTTTGAATGCATTAATCCCGATCACGAGGGAATTACAGAATAAAAAGTACCCTATGTGTTATTCCAGAGTTTCAGCTATCTACATATCTCATCCACATTTGTCCAGCCGTTTTAAACAAACACGCACGCCCGTACTCACATATTATTATCATAATAGTAGGGTTTTTTGCAAACCGTGTGGGTTTTATAAAATTACTAGCTGATCCGGCAAACGTTGTTTTGCAATAAATCACCTAGTGGGTATAAGAAATAGCGTACGACCTATTCTTAGACCTACCAATCAATAGACATAAAAGTTTCACAAAAATCGGTCGAGCCGTCTCGAAGGAGTAAGATAACAAACGCCGTGACACGAGATTTTTCTATAAGTAATAGAAAGAAAAAAGAAGTTTTTACATTTCTGTTAAAGATTAACTTTACCCTTATTTAAAGCTTCTCGAGTGGAGTCCGCGGACCGGAAGACGCAGTGTAGGTAGGCCTCCAACAAGATGGAGCGACGACCTGGTGAAGGTAGCGGGAACGCATTGGCTGCGGATGGCGCAGGGCCGATCTGTTTGGCGAGCCTTGGGAAAGGCCTATGTTCAGCAGTGGACGTTTTTCGGCTGAAATGATGATGATGATGAAAGCTTTCAAATGGTAGAATTCCTTTGAAAGCCTGTGTATTTATAGGTACAAAACTTGGAGACTCATTCACCATTTGTATGACGAAAATAACTGCGGGAAGTTTTCGCTGGCGCTTGAGGATTCTGAAATCACGGCATGTTAATGACATGAATTATTATATATGATATTAGATTACAGAAATTTACTTATAAAGTTATTTCAGCTGAACATCCATGTAAAGGTTTTTTATAAATGAATAATATTATTCATTAAACAAATATTTATTAAATAAAAACAGTAAAAACTTAGGACTAACTTAAATCTGACTAAAACTAACTAAAGCTAAAGGTAAAAAATCTGTCCCAAGTCGCCGCCAATGGGGAGAGTGCCCAGAAGGCTGGCAGCATTGCCACGTTGGATGGCAATGCTGATTCGCTGAGCGAAGTATTGGCCAGCTCTCTGGTCACGGGAGGCCTCTATAAGGCGCGCCGAAAGATCTTTATATAGACGGCGCGCGCTTGGCCCCCAAGGCCCCAGAGTTTCGACCCCAAACGCCTCAAATATATAACTGGCTCCAAGGCAGCTATATTTGCGGCGTTTGAAGTCTTCCGCTGAGGCCGCGGCAGAGCCAGCAATATTTAGGGTCCTTGAAAGATGGGTCGGTGCAAGGGTATCCACACATGTGGCGTCCCAAAAAAAAAAATAAGGGCCGACCCATCCGCCAAGGAACCAGAGTCATACCGTCGGGCCTCTTGCCATCGTCTCTAGCCAAGCCGTTAGGTTCCAAAACGGCAGGCACTTTGACGCTGACAAGGGCCCTACGGATGACGTCATTTAAGCTGGCGTGGCGCGGTATACGTCCCGCGCTTCTGCTGCATGATAGGCCATGGTCTCCATGCCTATCAGTCATTTTCCCACATTGGCAGCGATGCGGTTTTTTATTGGAATTTTCAAGTTTAAATGTATTACGCCTTTGATGAGAAGCCGTGGTGGCCTAGTGATTTGACCTGTGGTCTCTCAAGCAGAGGGTCGTGGTTTCGAGTCCGGGCTCGCACCTCTGAGTTTTTCGGAATTTATGTGCGAAATTACATTGGTAATTTACCATGAGCTAAAGCTGGACGGTGAAGGAAAAAATAGTGAGGAAATCTGCATACACCTGAGAAGGAATTCAATGGTGTATGTGAAGTTCCCAATCCGCACTGGGCCTGCTTGGGAACTACGGCCCAAGCCCTCTCATTCTGAGAGGAAGCCTATGCCCTGCAGTGGGACGTATATATATACAAGCGGGATGATGATGATGACGCCTTTGATACGGTACACTTTTAACATCGACCAATATAGGAAAGCGACAAGTAAAAGATCTATTTTACATCTACAGATGTATTCTGTCCGATTAACCCAACAAGCTTTTGAACTATTCTTAAAATAGCCTATTAGACGTCCCACCATGTTCTTTCCATCCGTTTTTATCCTACGCTAAATCTTGCCAGAATGGCATTTGAAATATTACGGATTAATTTTGAAAAACGTTGTACGTATAAAGGCCTTAATGTTTGATTTTACAGATGCACGGATAAGCTCTTATTTCTGTATCAGAAACTGCACTAAAATTTTATTGACACTCAACATCGATATTTGTTCGAACGAATGTAATTTGAACGCATTCGACATAAATTTGACCGTTTCGTATGGCGTTGTGAACAATAATAACTATTGTTATCTGTTATTATTTTAAAGGTAAGCTAACCGGCCATCATTTTCAATGGTAGGTCGGAGGAATGATCAAATTTAAAACAAGTTTTTTTTTATGTTTGTAGATTTATAAGAAACTAGCGGACCCGACAGACGTTGTCCTGCATGAACCTAGATACCGACTGCAGCGCCATCTGCCGGGCTGATTTGTGAATCTAAACCATCCAGGGCGCCACCCAAACGCATACAAAAAAAAACATTCAAATCGGTCCAGCCGTTTAGGAGGAGTTCAGTGACATACACACGTACAGTAGAAGTATATAGAGGTATATAAAGAAGATAATAATGTAGATATCTAATATTTATCACGGCTAAGTATATTTTTTACTATATATGTCTAGCTAATAATCGTAAATTCGAGTAAATTAACCATTATTTTCAGATCAGTTATTTTTCTAACTGAACTTAGATGAACTTTTATATTTTCCCAATAACGTTTATTTCATTTATTGAAACCTACTTACTGCTTAGTTCAATAATACGGTTTAGGACACCTCGACAATTTAGTTACCAAATTTAAAGTGACTATTATTCATCATCTGCTGTCACTGCAGAGCACATGCTTCTCCTCAGCATGCTCGGAGGGCTTGGGCCGTACGGTAGTTCAAACACGGCATCAGCGCGGATTGATAACTTCACATACACTATTGAATGTCATCGCTGATTGAATGACTTCACACATAAACTTCGAAAAACTTATACTTCATTTAATTTAGAATTGAAAACCACAACATCATTATATTGCGGCTCGTCAACTATTTCTTACCTAGCAAATAGTACAGTACAAAAGTCTGGGAGCCGCAAAATAAAATTGTTTTAATGTCACTTTATTTGCGTGTCGTCAATTGTTACTCTAGGTAGTACAAATTGTAAAGAGATTACAGTTCATGAGCCGCAATATAATGTTGTTGCGGTTTATAATTCCAAATAAATGGAGTATAGAGGTGCAAAGAGGTGGTGTGGTTGAGAAGCCATATGTCAGTCAAACCACTAGGCTTCCACGGCTTTTATTACGCATATTATCACGGTGTAAATTTTAAGAAACCAATTTTGTTTTTTTTTGGCATTTAGAAATGTTCAATACGCGTTGTTTCCATTTCGTCCCTTCTAATATTTCCGACGTTGACGTAAAAGTGCTAACTGGGTGATAAAATATTCAAGAACCTTCGCTGTTTCCTTGTGCCCTTCGGGATACGCTAAAAGGTGTTCTTCTTAATTTTATAATATTATTAATGTGAGGCAAGCAAAATGTGTTACATAAATACCTAAGCATCTATGTAAGTATATGTAGTTACAATCGTGGTTATTTACATTTAAACAATCCACTTTTTACAAGTACGAAAACTATGTATCTTCTAATCTATACAAAAAAAAAGGCGTAAGGATTTAGTTTGCCCTCCTAATATTAATAAAAAACATGCCTTCTCCTCCAGATTTTATGTTTTCCTGGCACCACTACTGTACAATAGATTACACGCTAAATTAGGCATATACTCTTTTAATTATAATAAAACCAAAAAAATTCTCCAAGAAGATCTTCTAAAAATGTCTTATGAGGATTCAGAAAAGTTATTGGCTGTCTTAAAATAAATAGGATAGGTTATTTTAAGTGCTTATTTTAGAACCAAAAATGTTTTACTACTTGTCTTTTATTCAAAATCTACTTAAAAACATTAGGTGTGTAGGTATTTTGCATTTGATTATTTATGTTAGCATTTTAAGTCCTTTTATACCTGAAACACAGGATTTTATTTTATCCTAGTTCAGGGTGTGTATTATTTACATTTTTTACTGTTTGTTTATCCTTTTAGTTATATTTGTCAAATACGATGTAAAAGTTAATAAAGATTTATTTATTTATTTATAAAAATCTTGTGTCACAGTGTTTCTTATCAAACTCCTCCGAAAAGACTTGACCGATTTTTATGATTTTTACAATCAACAAAACGCATAGTCAGCAAAAATGCTAATTGAGTATTTTATTTTTACGAACACTTAATATGAACGATTTCAGTTATTCTGTGAAGCAAATTGAACCAATGTTTGCACAAGATCTACCCTTAAAGCTTACGGTATCTACTAGTGGACAAGGCACAGAAGGTCTGTAAAGAAAATAATATATTTATCGACGCACCTTTATGTTACAGAGAAAAAGCGCGAAAGTAACAACGGATTCTTGGTTTAAACATGAAGCTACCGTGAAACTCACCCATAGTGAAAATAAACGGATCACTCACGTCTTAAAACGAGCGCGTTTGCGCGCGTTGGCGCGTTTGGCAGCCGCCGTGACGTGCAACTCTGAGAGGAAGGGCTACGGATTAGCTCGAAACATGTCGAGTTAAACTTGTTTTAAGACGCGAGTGATCCGTTTATTTTCACTATGATTCTTGGTTTCATTAAAAAACAAACCAGCCAAGTGCGTGTCGGACTCGCGCACCAAGGGTTCCGTACCATTATATATAAATAAAAATGGCAAAAAAGCACGTTTGTTGTATGGGAGCCCCCTTTAAATATTTGTTTTATTTTATTTTAATTTAATTATTTATCTTTAAAGTGAATATATGACTAAATATTCTGTGAATATTTCAAGCGTGTACCTGTTGCCGTTATCAATATCCAGAAAAAACGAGCAAAAAAACACGTTTGTTGTATGGGAGCCCCCTTAAATATTAATTTTATTCTATTTTTTAGTATTTGTTGTTATAGCGGCAACCGAAATACATCACCTGTGAAAATTTCAACAGTCTAGCTACGACAGCGGCTCGTGAGATACAACAGCCTGGTGACAAACGGATAGACGGACAGCGAAGTCTCACTAATGGGTCCCGTTTTTACCCTTTGGGTACGGAACCCTAAAAACAAAAGAATACTCACTCATTTAATAAAAAATATTAGGGGGACAATCTTACACAAATCGACCTAGTCCCAAACTAAGCAAAGCTTGTACTATGGGTACTAGACGACAATAAACATACTTATATAGATAAATAAATACTTAAATACATAGAAAACATCCATAACTCAGGAACAAATATTCGTGCTTATCACACAAATAAATGCCCTTACCTCCCGGTAAGGAGCCAAACCCAGGACCTCTTGCTTCGTAGGCAGGGTCACTACCAACTAGGCTAAGGCGTAATAATATTTAATTAAATTTTAAAGCTAATTCTTTCAATAATTGTTTCGATCTTTTTAGAACGTTTTTAATAGAGTCATTTGCTACGTTGCAACTAATAAAGGCATTGAAATACTGTTAGTAAATTTTTGTTCATTTAATATTTTCTTAATTTGTTTAACATTTGTCGAGGGATGTTGCCGATATTTTATTGAACTTTGCATGATTTTATTAATTTGATAAAGCATGTGGCTAATTATCTTTGTCTTCCACTATTGTTTCCTTTTAATTTATTAAAAGATTTTAATCTATTTCCGATTGTAGAATAGTACCTATATTTAGTAGGAAACTCTGATAGATACATTGAATTAGGCAGGGAGTTGCGGGAACGCGTTGGTTGCGGATGGCACAGGAGCGATCTGTTTGGCGAGCCTTGGGGGAGGCCTACGTTCAGCAGTGGACGTCTTTCAGCTGTAATGATGATGATGATGTGGCGGGGAGTTAAGGAGGTCAGGTCAAAGGGGTAAAGCAAAAGAAAGAGTAACACGAGTGTTCATATTGTTTTTGTGCATAATTCGTCGACCGTCGATTTTTTTAAATCAACCTACTGTCCGTATTTATCTATTTTAAACAAATATCGTAAATAAAGACGATATTATTATAAATACCAATTTTTTTTTTGTATACACATCAACTCCACGTTTTCTTTGGTATCAAAATACGGAGCGATCTATTGAGCAAACAAATGATTTATTTTGGACAGAAAAGGTAAATATTAGATCCTTATCATTTACTCGAAAATACAGACGTACAGTCACCATGATAAATACTAAATCATTTCTAAAAATACAGACTTTTTAGGAGTTTTTATTTATCTTTGTGTGATAGAGTTAAGTCTTGCATTTTTTACTTCACTAGGCGTAATACTTAACTTTAGAAAAAATATAGCTCTGTCCATCAGGGGACAATTTTACCAGTGTCTAGTGTATTTTGCTGAAATACTAGAAAAATATGAATGGTGGATCTAGCAAGGCGTAGATTATTTGAAAGATTGACTTCTAAATGTCATGTTTATTTGTAGATATGAATGGATTGGATGAATCATTGTATTCAAAAACCCGCCATGTTACGAGTCGGACTCAAAAAAGTATGTCAAAGATTTTACACTCCGTGTTACTCCGTGTTGTCACAATAAACTTAGGCAGCCATTGATCATTTTGTTCAACTCATGTCAATTCATGCTCTGGGACGAGTAACTTTTTTTGTGGTAAGGTATTGGCATTGGCAATTTCATTCAACGTAAAACTGTCCTACTTACATGATTTTGCAAGAGTAACGGATACAGTGAAAGTTTGGAGGTTTGGATACTTGTTACTCAATCACGCAAAAGCAGCTGAAGGGATTTAAGGGATTTTGATGGTATTGGCACAAAAGTAATTTATAACTTGGATTAACTCTTTATACTTTTTCCCAGTTGTGTTACTTTGGGTATGTGATGAGAAACGCCAAGTACGGAGTTCTCCAGCTTATTATCCAGGGGAAGATTGCCGGAAAAAGAAGCGTGGGCAGGAGAAGACACTCGTGGCTGAAGAATTTGCGTGATTGGTTCAACTGCAGTACCACATCCTTGTTTAGAGCAGCGGCCTCCAAGATCAGAATCGCCATGATGTTGTCCAACCTCCGATAGGAGAGGAATGAGAAGAAGAAGAAGACTTTTTTCCCGGTAAATGCAAAGGATAACGTGTGCGTTTGTGTTACTTTACTTACCCTATCACGCTCGAACAGCTATGCATATTTGGATGAAATTTAGTTACTTATGTAGCTTGATCTTTTCGGAATAACACGTAGGCTACTTTTATTACGATTTTCTCACGGAACCGGGATTTATGAGAACAACTCAAATACTAACAACTAATCGTACAGACATGAAATATTGCGCGCGTGTTCTTCATAAAACGTACCTGAACAGCAGGCTCCAGCGCAACCGTCATCGCGTTCATTTTGACAGTTCTTGTATGGGCTGACAAGACAATTGGTATCGGAAACAGCCAGCTGTCACAGCCATACAAAAACTGTCATTTCAATCCAATGACAAGTCTCAAAAAGTTACATAATTACCCTGCAGGATGTAATTTTTTGAGAATTCCGACGAAATGGTTCACATAAAGCCGCGGGAAAAGGTTGATTCCCACATATACATTTAAGTTTATCTAACTCTCCAAATATCAGTCCCGATTTCCGCAATTTAAATTTAAATATCCCAATTACAAGACCACCAGGATCCCGTTAACTCGGCATTGTTTTTTCAAGCTATTCCTTCCGCACCCTTTTATTATAGGGGTTGGGAAAACGTAGTCTCAGACAAAAAGGGTCATGTTTTTCTTTCTTTGGCCACGGAACCCTGAAATAGAGAAAGGTTTTTCATAGTTCAGTAATTTTAAGTACCGAAAAGGTGAGGTAGGGGGTGCAAAGATAAGCACGGGACCGGTGTATGGCGAACCTTTTGGCCTATGTTCAGCAGTGGGCGTCTTTCGGCTTACATGATGACGATGATGAAGTAGTAGTGATTGCAAGTGGTGCCGCGGCGGTTGGCGTTGCTTGATAAAAACCCGCGCGTCATAGGCCCTTTTTTTTTTTGGTGTGGAAAATGCACCTTATGCATCGTCTCCGTTCGGGGAAACAGAGGTATGTGGGGCTCTCCCCAAGGGGCCTACCCACTAAAAACCACACGGATTCCCTCGTTGCCATTGTGAACGCCACGGGAGCAAAATGTGTCACCGCAACGCCCACCGGCCGCCCCGGGATGGGGCTCCTCTGTCGACACCGTGCAATGCGGGTTCGGCACTCTCCGGCCTCCCCCGCTGGTGAAGGATTGTTTAAAGAGGTTTACTCCTCGTGGCTTCCGCAGATGCCCACGTTCCCGGTAAGCCGGGGTTACGTGCCCTCACGTTAGCTCCCGCGCCCTCATGTCCTGCTCTGAAAGCAGAGTGGTACCGAGGGTACGGTCGCTTTCGCCCACCAGGCTCCCCCTCGCCTTTCCCTGTCCACCGTGGCAGAGCAGGTACTCAGATCGGGTTCGCCTCCGTCAAAGGCGTCCGCCCAAGGGCGAGACGCCGTCCTCACTTGGCTCGGATCCCCCGCAACTAGTTGCGGGTTCACCTCACCACCCCTACCCCCCCAGTATGTCAGTCAATTGCCACAGGTCATGGACCCATCCGCTACTCTTCTCCCCCTTAACCACCAGGGTTAACAGAGGAGAACCGTAACGGTCGTGCAGCCCATACGTTTATCACCGCCGGGCACATGTGGAAATTGCTGACCCCCTCCCCCCCAGTCGACCAGTCAACCCCCACAGGCCATGGGCCCAACCGCTACTCTTCTCCCCCTTAACCACCAGGGTTAACAGGGGAGAACCGTAACGGTCATGCAGCCCAGACGGCAGAGTGGATGCTCCCCACCGCCCGGGCACATGTGGAGATTGCTGACCCCCCCCCCCCCAGTCTGATATTAGCCACCGCTAAGATAATGTACGAATACATTAGCTTACCATTGTTGCCCAGGGTGCACCGTCCCAGGTGTTACCCTTCCCCACCCCATGAGGCCTACGCCTCGGATAGAAGGGAGTGGTAACGCCCGGGCATTCGAGGAGGTTTCCGACATCGCACCCCGCGCGTCATAGGCCCTAGGTTTTGCGAACGTCTACCCTCTGACTTAAAAAGTGAATGTTCGGACGAAACATTTGGACGCCGACTTAAAAAACTGCTTATGGATAAATCATTGTACTCTGTAAAAGAGTATGATATTATCATTATTTAATTTTGACATATGAATCTCTAAGTATTTTTATTCTTTTTGTTTTTATTGTTATTATTTATTGATTATTTGGACTAATGACATCTTCACATTGTGTGAAAATATTATTCATTTAATATTTTTATGTTGTAGTTTTTAAATTTCTTTGACATTCATACATTATGTGATTTAATATTTTATTGACATTTTTGTTTTATCTCACTTTTATTGTTTTTAATATTATTATCTTTGTGACATTTTAAATTAATATATTTTCCATTTATGTTTTTCGAATTCTTTTGACGATCTTTTTGTGAATTCTTTATATTTGTGACATTTCGAATGCTGAATATAATTGTAATTTTCAATCAGAAATAAATGAATCTATCTATCTATTGCCTTCGAAAATAAAAATCCCACGGGATAAGGAAAAAACGAGCTTTCTTTAGGATAATAAAGGTGCAGTAAAATGGATTTTTGGAATTTCCCGCGGGATAGAGATCGGGAGTTGATTTTAAAACTTATGTGCGCGGACGAAGTCTCGGGAAAAAGCTAGTGTATATATGTCTTTTAGCTTAATGAGTGCCTCACGCGTTTTGTTCAAATGCCATTTCTATTCCTGTGATTGTTACTTCTACGGATTCAACATTCAAAGCCTTTCAGGGTTACAAATAGGGTGGCCAATCTTAGTGCACAGATTTGCGGTACACTTGACATCTAATTGCGGGACTTGTCTATAAAATGCGGGACGCTTACACCCGATCTAACTTGGTAAGGTATATATTGGCCGTCGACATAATAATATTGAAATCCATGATAAAATAAACCAGTTTTCTAAACATTTATTGAACATTAGCAAGTTTTACGACATAAACATTACAAGTCTAGTTCAATGTAGATGTGGAAAGAGGAGGGAAAGGGTAGTGCCGAGCGAGCGAATGAGCACACGTTGTTCGGGCGAATTACTTGTGGTGTAAGTATTCAAATTAAAATCACGTGCTCTCAAATTACTCTAATTTATAATTGAACGTTAACATCACTGCGTCTATAGTCTAGCCTGAAAACGGGATAATCACTACAACGGTTAGATGTAGATATAATTAAGAGGTAGTTTTAGTGTCTTATCTAAGGGACTCCATACATCCTTGTATTTTTGTTAAATGTTATTTCTCTTTAATTTTAATTGTAATTTATATGTTTTATTTTTGTAATTATCTATTTTATTTTCTTTTGAAAAGATGACTTTCTGCCAAGTTTCTTGCGGCGCATTCTTCTTGGTATTGGTGGTCCTACCGAAAGCGCTGGTAGTTTTAAAAAAAGTGACATGTAAAAGCCCTTTGTGGTCTACCTGCAGAATAAAAACTCAACTTAAGTTGTGGGTTTCCATGGGTGGCGGTGATTGCTTTCCATCAAGTGAATCGCTTGCTTTTTGCCCACTAGGTATCATATAATTTTAATATTTTGAACTCTTGTGACTTCTCTGTACAAACTTACTTTATCTATTGAGCACTGTAACTAGTTTTTTTTTTTATGGCATAGGGGCAAACGAGCAAACGGACCGCCTGATGGTAAACGATTACCGTCGCCCATGGACACCTGCGACAACAGAAGAGTCACAAGTGCGTTGCCGGCCTTTTAGGTTGGAGTATACGCTAGTAGTTTGATGTTAATTGTACAATAATTCATTTTCTATTATTATTTTATTTTTTAACCGGAGTCGCGCGCCTACCTTTTCGGAACGCATACTCTAGGGCTCCAAAAACGGGACGTCCCGTGTATGGCAGGACGGCCGAAAACCCTAGTTACAAATTACAAATGACAACTTTCTCATATTATTTTTCAGAGCTATAACAGGCCGGCTTTCGACGCCGTCCCTTGTTTGTTTAGGCGCAGCCTCACCCTCGGTAGTAAAATATTTATTCAATTTAACACTTTCGCAGTCCCCACGCAAAACTGGTAGTATTCCCAAACGTACAATTATTTTCGCGGGAATTCGTTGATTTGATTCGAGATTTTTATACAGTGTTACAGTAAAGACAATAAATAAACAATAAAGTTTTTTTAAGCTAGTCATAATCGACGGCAGCAAAGAGTAAACGGACAACCTGCAATTATTACATGTATATGTCCTGCCCAGTTGCCCATTGCCACATCAAAGTAAATGTTTTTCGAAGTATGTTGATGACTCTAGTTCTACGACTAATCTTAATATTCAGAATTATATCGTGCATAATAAACTGTGCTGTGTAATATAATAAACTATGCTATCTTACATGACAGTAATAACAGTTTTAATGCTTGCGATATGGCAGAAACAAATTTTTAAAATGCTTATCATCTTAAACTGATCTTTAGTACTTTTGGAGAGCATTTGAGCGTTATATTTTGTTGCTGTTATTTTGTTCATGACTAACTTATGCTGGCGGAGTGACACCCATCAAACCATAGAAAAAAGCGTGTTAAAATAAGCTAATAGTTTCATATTCCGTGGGAATTAAAAATAAAATCTATTTAGTGTTTACGAAGAAAGGATTTTCCTTCAATTAGTGCTTTTATAGACATATAAATGTATATGCCTGACTAATTCCAAGTTTTTAGCTGTATTAGTTAAGGCTATGGCTCATCTGTCAGCCAAACAATCGGCTTTATTTTATGGGGATCTGCTGCAGGCATGGAGTCAATCTTTATCTTACAAAAGAAGGCTATCAGAACGATTTATAACTTAGGGTCACGCAAATCTTTAAGAATTTTTTTTGAAATAGGTGTCCTAAACCTGCCGTCGTTTTACTTATATATTTGAAATGATCATTTATGTATGAAAAAAATACGTGATTATCCCTTTAACTCGATAAGCCAAAGGCTACTAGAAATACAAGGAAGCTTAAATTTCCATGTTAAGTACACTATTACTATAAAACCGTCTAAACACATACAAAATTCAAATCCATCGTCAAGAAAACATTAATATCCAAGGCGTACCTACTATAAAATTTATGATTATATTATGAACAGGGATATTTAGAAATAATACCGATCTGCTATGGCGATCCCATAAAATAGGTATGTATTACAATACCGAAGTACGAAAGACCGAATGTATTAAAACATCGAATGGGTCAAAAGACCGACACGATTTTTTTCTGAAACCGTAAACTTCTCAAAATTTATTAAAACGGCATCATACAGAACCCATTAGGTTAGGTTAGGTTTGTTTTATAACAATCTTAAAAAGTTAACGGTTTCAGAAAAAAATCGTGTCGGTCTTTTGACCCATTCGATGTTTTAATACATTCGGTCTTTCGTACTTCGGTATTGTAATACATACCCCATAAAATAGTGAGTAGAGTCACGCAGACTCTAATAATCTGATGTAGGTTATAGATCTGTTTGAAAAAAAATATAACTTTTTATTCTTGCCGCATTCTTCTTAACAGGGTTTTTCTGAACCGATGGTAGATTCTTCGACTTTCATAAGTGCTATCACTTCAAGTATTTTATGTTAGAATTTTTTTTAAAATTTTGTTAAATACCGACAAGTCCATTCCAACGACTCATTTGGGCATTTTCCGAAAAAAGTGTACCCTGTACTTTTTATTAAAAACCTAACAAATTTTGGGTTATTTCTACTCAGAATCACAAGCACTATCGATTTAAGCAATAAAAAAAGTGTCCCACTTTTAATTGCCAGTTTTAAAGAAGGAAAGAAAAGAAAAATAAATAAATAATTTTCTGGAAATATTTTTCGTGTTTA
Organism: Archips xylosteana; assembly: GCA_947563465.1. Taxonomy (NCBI): domain Eukaryota; kingdom Metazoa; phylum Arthropoda; class Insecta; order Lepidoptera; family Tortricidae; genus Archips; species Archips xylosteana. The sequence goes on along the minus strand of OX387361.1, from coordinate 8,398,755 downwards.
CCTTCGCAACCTCATTTTAATTTTCACCACCCGTCCAGCGGGCAGTGGCATTAAATAAAACTTAATGTCGGTATTTAAGTTTGGTGACACTTTGTCAATTAGGGGACCATGTTCGGCCCGCTTTAGTACTTCGGCGTCCTCGTTTGATGAAAATATATGTGCTTTAAAGGTCAGGGCGATAAACTTTAAGTTAATTTTATCAGGTTCATTCTTAAATATAGCACTTAGTACTGTTCGAGGTAGTTTTCGCTAAATTAAACATCACTAATATAAACTAGCAAATAATATTGCATTGGATAGCAGCAAAAAATAAGTTTCTACTTCATTATTCATCATTTGTTCATCATTCAAATTTGAAATTTCTTGAGCTTTATGGTAAAGGAAAACATCGCGAGGAAACCTGCATACACCTGCGAAGAAATTCAATGGTCTGTGTGAAGTTCCCAATCCGCGCTGGGCCCGCGTGGGAACTACGGCCTGCGCCCTGCAGTGGGACGTATATAGGCTATGATGATGATGATGATTAATACAATACAATAACTCTTTATTGTACACCGCAAAGAAAACAATAGAGAAAAACATGCGTATAAACAAACGTACAGTGGTAAAAAATATGGTCTAAAACCCCTACGGTTGAAGTTCATTTGCACGTCATGATACAACGGGGTCGATTTTCCCTTGCAATAATATGATGATAGTGACTAATGACTTCACTCAGTTAGAAAAGTCAACCACAGCGATATTTAGATCTCACAGAAACTTTTGTCAAAACTGGTAGACCACTTTCTTGGTCGACCGTACTTAAATAGCGATTAACATTAAAACTTGGTGATTAAACTGGATATTTTCTATTTTATTACAAAAATCCCTTAGCGAGACCTTATTACCCTCGTGTACCTTTTTACTGTAAAACATTTTGGTCTCGGGCCAGACTGAAACCTTTGACCTTTGTGGCACTAAATTTGAACGATCGGTCTATTTGGACAACGATGGGCCGAGACTAGATACAGATTTAGCTGAATACATAAATACACACAGCATGATAAGGAATGAGTAAAGCTGCAAAATTCGGACTTAACCTATGACACCAATAGTCCTGCACTTCTGAAGGACTTCCCAGAGGATCACTTGCAAGTTCTTCATTTGTTTTCGTGACGGACATTAAAATGATGTTCCATCTAACTTGGAAAAAATGTATAGATCTGCGCTAGGCAGAGTTGAACGGGCATAAATACATATATAAATTCCCATCGAATAAAGATAAAACGGGATTTATACTAAACTCAGCGGCAAATCTAATCGCCCTCCTTCCTTAGAAACATGTATGTAAAGTGGGCGGTTAGATTTGCCGCTGAGTATATTATTAACTAACTGATATCGATGATGATGACGATGGATTTTAGGATTTTTGCTTTATTCAATGAGATAGAAGATAGATGAAGCTTTACCACACATATGAATTCTGCGTGGACGAAGTCACGAGCAAAAGCCAGTCGATACATATTTTTGCACTTGACCGTACACTATGGTCTCACCATCAGTACCTCTACCATGAGTTACACTAGTTTACAGTGACCGTACTCGCTCATGATAAAAATTTTATTATTTATTATTATTATTTATATTATCAGGCAGGTAGTTGGGGGGAAACTGATAGGTGCCTGTATCTAGACTGTTCCTTGGTAAAGTATTCTTTGTACTGCTAATGTGTTGGTCTAGCTGGTTTCTAAATTGATTAACATTCAGTGCTGAGACTACATGTTGTGGTAGCTTGACCACTCTGTTACACAAGAAATGTCTGCGAGGATTGTTGTGAGATCGTTCAGTAGATAGTTTAAATTGGTGGCCTCGCAGGCGACTGTTGTTATTAAGCTTGAACAAGTTATGGAACTCCTGTAGATCGTAATGTCCGGTAAGTATCTTGTGGGTTTCTATTAAATGGCCACGATCTCTGCGCTCCTTTAAAGGCGTGAACTTCAGCACTTGTAGTCTTTCCTCAATTTAAACGCAATCCCGCGCATAAATTCCGATAAACTCAGAAGTCCGGGCTCGAACTCGCCATTTTTTTGATGATACTAACACAGAAGTTTTATACTCAATTCATTGTATTGTTTGAGGTGAAGTTAGGCGTCGCGTTCAGTCGGCGTGGAAACGGAAGCGAGCGAGCACGTGTCAATACGCAGCCGGGATACCCTAGGGATGCGACAACCGATACTCGGTCAGTAAATATGATTTTAAGGGCCTACCGAGCTTTTCGCGCTAATCGATTTTGGGTGGGCGGTTTCGGGCGTGGGGGAGCTCAAGATAGATTGGTTGGACTGTGCGTGTTTTTGGGTATTTTCATCATATTACTAAAACAAATACATATTTTAAAAATATAGCAACACTGCGCCCTAGAACACATCTTGTTTTATTAACATTCAGAAAGTCATGACCTGCCGTGCAGTATTAGCGTCGTACTACGAATTTATTTTATTTTTTAGAGATGACTTTGGATTTTTTTTCTATCGAGCGAACTATAAGTAATCGTGTTTCAATAAACACTTGTCATTAGAGTGAATCCTCAAAATTTCTTACACATGAATTTCAAGACTATAGCTTTTACAGCACGAGATTAAATGAATGCAATAAATGCGTCAAAAACACGGTAGGCCCTTAATATTAATCAGTCCGGGTGTCCCACTGCTGGGCTAAGGCCTCCCCTCATTTTCCCCATTCATCCCGATTTTGAACGGTGTCCTTCCAGTCTCTTATGCGTGCGTCTATGTCGTCCGGTCAACGCCTCCTGGGCCTACCTCGTCGCCGCGATGCATCTTGAGGTATCCAGTCCGTGACTGTTTTATATTAGTCAACCGACTCAGATACATGTGGCTGGCGTGGCCTTCAGCCCATTGGTAATGCGTGTTTTGGAGCGTAGCGTGTGCGGTCAAACCAGCCTCATCCCGAGCATTATTAGTATTATTTATTGTCAAAGTCAATAAATTTATCACCGGTTCGGTAAAACCCTGTTCGGAAGAATCCGGCAAGAAAGTCAATCACTATTCACACTATCACACTATTCTTTTCAAACAAGTGTACAACTTTATTTAATTACATACCATACATCTAAAGTATTTAAGGCTACTAAATTTCAAGTAAATGGAGTGTTTCGCGACACTATTAATTGTCAGCTGTTAAAAATGCCATCACTCGATGCCGCTACTTTAATAATATTATTATTTTACTAGCGGGTATTACGAGTATCGTTCTTCGAGTAATACTGGGTACTTTTCGAAGCAATCCTTGCTTCCGGCCGGTTTCCGATACGAGTTGTGGGACTTGGCTTTGTTTTAACAAATGATTTGAAGCCTTAACAAACTTGATGGGGCGAAAAGAATATTCCGATGAAGTTTTTGATATATTGGTTTATTGAATTCATCCATAGTTCTGTTGTCTCATTTAGTAAAAAACTTTCTAACCTTAAAATGCATAATTTTTAGCTAAAAAGCTACTTTCTCGTAAATAAAGCTACCAAAGTCAACATTTTGGACACCATGTTAATTCATGTCTGGAATTGCTATATTTTTGAAACAAAATAGGTAGGTAGTATTTTAGCTGAAAAAATGAATTTTGAGGTTATAAATTTAAGACAAGTATGAATGAATGAAATATAATAACGTAGAACGAACGAAATATAATACGTAACGTTCCGACATGATTGTTAGTAGGGGGTACTGATTGCACGAAATTTTCGAAAATCAATTTTTAAATGAATTTAACGGGTTCTGTTGTACATTTGAGTGTCTCTTGTTTCGACACAAAAGATTTCAGGGTTGATAATTATAAAGTGTTAATTTTAATAAAGCTTTGTCTTGGAGTTATCGATTAATGGTCTCAAATATCATATCCTATATCCTAGTCATAAAACATATAATAAAACATATATAATTCTCAAAAAAATTACGAACTAGTGACTCTGTGTAGTAAGTTGTAACCGAAGTTATCGACATAGCCCACCGCATTAGCACGCTGAAGTGGCAATAGGCCGGCCATATAACCCGAAGAACCGGTAACCGTTGTGGTAGACGAGTTCTTGAGTGAAGACCGCGGTTCGGCATGTTATTCGCAAGGTGGCTCGCAAGAGCTGGATGAGTGTGACCAAGGATCGTGCTCAGTAGCGTGCCATGGGAGAGGCCTATGTCCAGTAGTGGACGAGCGTGATGATGATGATGTTGACTCTGTGAGTTGTATACCTCGCAAGTTTTTCGAAATGGTCGATTATGATATATTTTTTACGTTTCCAACTTAAAGAAGGAAACAACAAAAAAAAATCGTACGGTTATCGAACCAGCTCACAAAATTTCATTGAAATCACTTGAGAAAAGCGACCTGTACGAAAGGAAAGCACTTTTGTCCAAGTTGAAATGGAGATGATTCGCTCTCGGTGACATAAAAGACTTGCGGCAAGATTTTGTTAGGCAATCCTGCGGTGTCGTATGACCCCAGAGGCAGGCACTATCTCTTTCTGTCACCATCTTAAACCGTTTGACAGAAAGAAATAGCGAATGCGATAGCAACGCTCGTGTGTTGGACAATAAGCGTACTGGAACCTTTTATTTGAGCCACATTTCGATGAAATAACTTGCATGTCCGGGGGATCTCATAATTGTAATCTCACACTCACTCAATCATTTAGAGAATCATTTAGAGGCTTTCTAAAGCGTAGTTGGTACAGATAGTTAATTAAATGTTACTAAGATCCACGGCATCTCGCCAAAGCTGATCCAAGCTGGCTTCATGCTAGATTGAGTGGATCCTTTACTTGAAGTACCGATTTATCCAAATTCTACCTTAAGCTTATCAAAACATGGTACAGTTTCAAAAGCATTGAGAATCAAATATGTAACCTTGTCAGTTTAAGCTAGAGAGAGCATTCGGTTAACCGCGTTGCATAGTGGGATATTATCTTTACCTATTATAGGTAAGTAGTACCACTATACTAAATTAATAATCAGACAATGCATAACCTAAGCTCATAGAGTCAAACGGCTTATAAAAAAGCATAGGGGTGTATCTTAGATTATTTATGCACTAGATAGAGTGTCAGTAGCAAACATTGCGATACAAAACGTCCACAAATTTCTTTTGACAGCTTCATATTACGATCGCGTTACGTCATTCAAACTGAAGGGAGGCAAATGACATATAAGCCAAGTTGGCTTATATTTTTCGGGACGTTTTCATGCCGCCGAAGCTCTATCTAGTGTATAAATATTCTAAGGGGTGTATCTAGAAAAATAATTTTAAAACTGGCCGAAAATAAATACAATCGATTTTGGTTTACGTTTTTTTTTGTTTTTGGTTTTTGCTCACGCGGTTTGCGCAATATTGCCACTTGGTGTTGTTTTAAATAAAAAGAATACGTGTGCGAGAAACGGATGTGACAACTGACAGTTATTTTTTTTTTTAATTACCTCTATGTGAGCCGTGGTATTCTATTTGCGGCCAGTGTATTTCACAGGATATACAATACGTTTACTTTTAGTTTACCACTGACAGATGGCTTGCCTTCATTTCCATACATCGTTATCGCGGGAGCAAGAACAAATCAGTTAAAGAACATATATAACAGAATGTCTGTTTAGTATACGGATATATTCTGCCTACAAGTTCTAAGCATCTAAGAAGTTTTAGTAACACTAAAGTTTTCGCTGGAAAAGATCAATCAAATTTGTCTTATACTTACTGTTTAAACGTTTACATACATAGAAGTCAATGTGTCGACTTGAATAATAAGCCAGCAATGTGTGTAATTTTTATTAACGTATATTTAAAGAAAGAAAGAAAGAAAAATATTTTATTTAAGGTTACAAGAGTACCACCACCAAACAGTAGAAAACAACATTAACAACTAATAACACAAGTTTGTTACTCTGTTATTCTCTGTTACTGTTCTGTGTGTCTTGTATTTACTCGGATATTATTTGGATTTCGTAATAGATCACAAATAATTATGTTGTAAACACAGTTATTATTACGAATAATTAATAAATGACAATGTCAAGCAAGAAAAGTGGCTGAAGAGTTTGACGCTGCGATTGCATAATTAATATTTTTTATGTATGTATTAGTAATCAAGTCAAGTATGGAGGTCTGATATTAGTAAAATAGTTGATAAATTTTGAACTCTTGGTCATAAATGTTGCTCGATATCAGTGTCGCTTCTGTTATTGCTAATTTTCATAATCTTTCAGTACTGTCAAATCGTTTTTGCCCCCGCGATAACGATGTATGCTCATTTCATTTCCAACTTTAACACCATAAAAATAAAGTAGCTATTACAAAATCTGCAAACGTGGGTAACAGTATTCTAAAATTGGCTTTATTTCTAGGTCGTTAAAGTTGAATATGAAATGAAGGTAAACCATCTGTCAGAGGTAAATTGGTTACTGTTCAGATTTTTCGGAATAAACTCTCCTTAAAAACCTTTCTTAGGAATTTGTATTCAAACGCAGCTAATTTATCTGGGTGCATGCGATCGCTGTTTGGAGCAGTCCGATTGCAGATGTATCGAAAGAAGGACATATAAACACAAATTTACCCCCTGTTTCACCGTCCATTGATCAAAATTTATTTGTAGGATTAATGTGATGTCGTCTCTGTTTTTTTTTGTTCGAATAGACGGAGACAGCATCACATTTATCCGTCAGTTAAAATTAATCAATGGGTGGTGGTGGTGGTTCCCTTAGTGTCTCAAATATGACTGTGCGACCACAAACATACTTGTAAACATTTCTGGGGTTAAATTCGGCGCTCGCATGTTCTCTACCTTACCTAACCCCTACAAAACTTATCCCTATCATTTTTGCGGTACTATATTCGGAGCAAATCGTTACGTATCACTCGTCTATTGCGTAGGTCTGTTGAAGTGGATGACGCAAGTCGACCTATCTTGGGTAAACTTCGATTTTTGTCTAGGTCAAGTTTGCCTAAATCCGTCATTGTCGCATGTTGTCACACGGTGGTTACATTGAATAGAAGCAAAAATGGTGACTTATGTAAATTTTAATATTTCAAATAGGTAAAAAAGCTAATGGAGTATAGATGTTGTAAACTGCAATGTATCGATGATATTCAAAAATTTACTCGCGTCATCCATTTTAATATACTTATATGGGGTAACATGTTATTGGTTCTTGAACCTTGGCTTATTGTCTAACGTTTCTGATGCTTGCCTTCGCAATCACTATCTCTTTCTCTCCAACGGTATAAAAGGATGACAGAAAGAGACGGTGAAAGCGAAGGCAAGCGACAGAAGCGTTAGACAATACGGCCTCAGGGTGGATAAACGGACTATTTTCAATCTCCCGCGTTCTGTACGAGGTGTCTTAAAATTAATCACGTGTGTTCGAGGAATCAGTTGGATTAGTGTGACTGAATATCCCTTTAAAGATTTATCAGTATTGAAATATTGTCGACCACAGTAAAAAAAAACCTGAAACCCATTTACAGGGGTATTCTGACAAACTAAAACATTCTGGATTCATTTTAAAATATCCTGAATGATTTTTCACGGAGCTTACTTACGCAACGTGGAATGGAAACACAGGATTTTGCGTCATACCAAGAGCATTCTAAAAATATAATTTATGCGTAACAATTTTACCTTGATCCCAAAAATTCAGCGAAATACCTTTTTAATACAAATTCAATAACGCTATGAAACCCTAAAACAACCGTTTGTTAAATTTTCATGAAAATCAAAGTCGATTATAATTACTGCAAAGAAAAAAGCGTAATCCCGGAGGTGGTCGTTGTATAATTAAAGCAATTTCATTGGGAGCGATGAAAAAAGGGCTTATTTTTGGCCTTTGTGTAAAAAATGCGGTTTTTATTTGAAGGTTGCACGGAAAGAATATAGGTATATCTATCTTGTCACCTAAGAAACCTTTGAGTTCTAGCGGTTTAAAAGTTAGTCATCAGAAACAATTACTATGATAACAATTTCTTTAAAAGTAAAAAAATATATATTTTTTAACATAAATAAAACTAACTTAAAATACTAAACAAAAATTAAAACTAAAAATTACAATCTAAATTTGGACCCTTAAATAGGGTGCCCATCACGCAGGCAGCATTCCCACGTTGAATTGCTATAGCAAGTCTTTGTGCGAGAAAGCTGCCTGCGCGAGGGTCACCTGTTGTTGTTATTTTAATATTAGTCTCTGTTTTTGTACCTACTTTTATTGTTTAATAAAGTACCAATCTATACTATATTTTTTCAGATATCCATATTTAATCCAATGGTATGTTATAGTACTTCGCCAGTTCTACATTTTGAGATTAAAATCTCATTTTTCGACATATTCTTTCTGTGTACCCTTCATTTTATTAAACTATCCAGGACAAAACGTATCCTATATATGTTAATCTAGAGGCCGTATTTTCTAACGCACGAACGCTTACCATCGCTTTGACATTCTCTTTCTGTCACCGTCTCATACCGTTTGACAGAAAGCAATAGTGAATGCGATAGCAAGGTGTCAGCGCGTTAGACAATAAGGGTCTACTGCAGGCTAATTGTCTAACTCCCACGCAATCGCCACCGCGTTCATTTTGTCAGTTCTTGTATGGGCTGACAATTGGTATCGGAAACAGCCAGCTGTCACAGCCATACAAAAACTGTCATTTCAAACCGATGCCAAGTGTTAAAAAAGTTACACAATTACCCTGCAGGTTATAATAATATCTATGTACCAAATGTCATCAGAATCAGTGAAACCAATAGTTTAGCGTGAAAGAGTAACAAACATCCACACATCCTTACATCCATCCATACAAAGTTTCACATTTATATTATTATCCATATCCATACTTTATAATATTATAAATGCAAAAGTGTGTCCGTCTGTTACCTCTTCACGTTCAAACCGCTGAACCGATTAGGGTGAAATTTGTTATAGAGTTAGTTTGAGCCCCGGGAAAGGACATAGGATAATTTCATCCCGAAAACTGCATAGTTCCCGCGGGATAACAATAAACGAATTCTTCGCAGACAAGTAATGGGGAACAGTTAGTTTATCTACATATCTACCAATAGATTATACGTCCATGCTATACCTTAAGTGATCAGTTTACAACAAACAATAACTAGGTATTTGTTTTTAGTTCATTTATATCTGTTATGTTTTATTCGCATTGCGGATTGAACCCGATGGGAAATCACGGGAAAAATTACGAAAGGGAATTGTACAAGATGAATTACGCTTTAATAGGTTTGTGCAAACATCTTTGATTCCCAACGATACGTGCGTACGTAACGGTTTAGTTTGGTTTGGTTTGGTAGGGCGTCACATGTATACCTGCCCATTTATTTACCTACATCTCTGTTTGTAATGTCAAAGGGAGACCAGCACTGTTCGTTAGACCGGCAGTTTTTGCTGATCAGAGACCATTTCGATACCTGCTAAGTATATTGAGACAACAGACAATTTATGGATTCTTGTTTTTTCGCATACTTATATGTAGCTGTCACATAAATTATATTGTGATATTCTTCTTACTTAATAAAATTATTTTACGGACATACATACTTTTATACGATATTTTATGCTTAGAAATTCGCTTCTATAAAGCCATTTCATCCAAACAATTATTGGCATTAATCCATCTTTGATTGAAATTTGATTGTGATATTGTCAATTTTGTTACTGATTAAACATCAATCACAGAAGTAGACATCAATTGTTGGTATTTTAAATTATATCGTTGAATTGAAATTACATTTTTTACTAAACATCTTCCGGTCCACGGACGCAACTCGAGAACCTTTTGGCCCCAGCAGCAGCAGTGTAGGTAGGCCTCCAACAAGATGGAGCGACGACCTGGTGAAGGTGGCGGGAACGTATTGGATGCGGATGGCTCGGGACGGATCTGTTTGGCGAGCCTTGGGGGAGTCCTATGTTCTGCTGTGGACGTCTTTCGGCTGAAATGATGATGATGACTTAACATCAATTAATTATATACTATCCTACTAATATATAAAAAAAGCGAAAGTTTGTGAAGATGTTTGGATATTTGGATGTTTGTTAGTCACTCACGCAATGACGTCACAGATTACTATTGACATAAAACATCTATGGGGAATCGTGTTTTGATAGTTGAAGACGTGAGTGGATGAAGGGGTTATGTCGCATTTTTTTCATTTTCGGTTTTATGCCATAAATGAAGGTTCTAGGTCATAATGCAACACCGGACGCTATCAGTTCTCATGTTTTTAAGCTATAACAGCTTTAAACCCAGTGTATGAAGGTGCTAAGGGCACATGACTAGAAGTGGTTACCAGTTTGCGAGTGAATGTAACAGAAGAAAGTGTCATGTACGCACTTAGCTCCTTCATCCATGTTATGAGACAAATTTTTATTTTCTCTTATTCTGACATATCCGATATCCAAAAAAAAAAGAAAACATTATAGGGATCAGCTGAAATTTATAAACTCTGAATGCAGGTATTTTTACGAAGAAATTTTACTAAATCAATAAATTTTGTTACAATAAATACTTTCATTTATTTAACTTATTTTCTTTGCAGAACAGCTTAAAGGAGAAGGAGCAGGAGGTTACGTACTTTTTTTTATAAAAAAAATGTTTTTTAAAAGCATTTATTAAACAATAGATCAGGCTATTTGGTTGATTTTTATAAAAGTAACAATACCCTATTCAATTTAGAAACAAAATTACAACGCAAAAACCTTTAACTGCGATTTACTCGAAATAATGTTTTTGTGACATACCCCCTTCATCCACTCATGTCTTCAGTTCTAAGTAAAGAGTGTGTCAATTGATTGGTCGCAATTCGGAAGTACTAAGAGAATAAAAAAAAATGACTGCCTAAGCGAAAATCACTAAGAACCTACGTGCATATAGGATATCTACAGAGTGTTGTCAAGTTGTCTGGGGCACGGGTAAACAGCTCTCATGTAGGTTAAGGCGACGCTAACAGGCGAATATTTTTATATGTTAAACTCTTAATTATACGTTAAACACAGACACTTACTCTTAATTACATTATCCGACGCTCTCTTGCCACCGTCAATGTGCCATTGTTACTAAAGCCATCGGGAATCGCCAGTGATTATGGCAAGAGACCGGAAGGAATGTCATTGATTCCGTGGAAATTGGGTCGTGTGCTGGAGTGCATAGAGACACTAGCACCGTCCCACGTCCGTGGAATAGCTAATCAAGCTGGTGCTGCAGCAGAGGTGGCTGAAAAACTAAAGGCAAACAAAGATTTTTTTCTAGAAAAACATGGAATGCAAAATTTCATTTTGTTCATATTGTTGTTATTTTTCAAGAGATATTGATTCAAATGACGCTGTACCGCTCTAACCTAATCGAATTAATTAATATAATATATAATCATATATAATTAATTATCTCTATACTACTTATATCTACCCCTTATAGCTACCCCTTTAACCTACGAGTTACCCTACGTGTTACTCTAGCGGTAATACTAATTTAAACTAAACTTATTATTAACGGCACCTTATTAAACTAACCTTCATTAAAAATAACACACTTAACATTTCTTAAAACCCTGGACAAGTTATGGATAATTATTCTGACAAGTAATATAAATTTGGCCACGTGATCGTCTAGTACCCTATGTTGTGATAGTAAACCAACTCCGTTTAGCAGAAATAAGGAATGTCTATCAATCAACCTTTAACTCTATCGACCTAAACCTAAGTACTATCTTAAATAAAATGGAATAAAATAGTTATAAAACTTCTAACAGGAATGACTTATTCTTACATAGATACATGTTAAGTAGACAATAAAAGGCACCGCATGAGATTAGTTTACACTTACAAACGCATAAAATATGTTGATTTATTTGTATGTTAGTAACAAGGTTTTGCCCGTGACTTCGTCCGTGCTGAATTAAATAAAATCATATGAGTTAATCAACTCATAGAAATATAATTATATTCATATTTATTTTATTTCATATTTAAAGTATAATTATATTTGTGAATTTGACCAATGTCAAGGCTTGATTTGGTACAACGCCATTCGTTTTATTTATTCCTTGTGTCACGTTAACTTATTGCAGAGAAAATTTGGGTTCAATGTCCCCTATTAAGTACATACTTTTACTTTTTACTTATCACTCGTCAACTCATTTGTAAAACCATACTTACCAATCTTGTATCACAAATAACTACTACCGTTGACTCCGCTTGTTTCAACCCTAGCAAGTTGATCGGGCAATGAAGAAGTGAAGTGAATGACATGTGCCATGTGCAAATGTAAATAGTAACTTTACAGCGGCAGGGTTGTCACCCATAATAAAACGTTTAATTTTTAATGTCATTTTGTTTACTTAACCTAGCTTTAAAATGATAATAAATTGATTGACAATTAATTAGATAACACTACTTTCAGCAAAGGTCATAGTAAAGTGCCACCCGGTATATGCTGGGATGATGATGATGAGGGTTGATCCTGACCGTGTCTTCCCAATCATCCTGTATCTTGACATTTATTTATGCATGTAATAGTATAAAACGTGTGATCGTACACGCCTTAAGCTTCCCGGGAGCGTAAAAGCTTCTTGCCAATAAGCTACTTAAGGCAGCTCTCGATGAATCGGGCGCACTCAACTACTTCGGATGGGGCCTGCGGATCCTTGAAAAGTTACGAACACATTTTTGGTCCTTAAAACGTGGTATAAGCTGTTAAGGGACATTTAGGAAGAGTTTTACCGAACAGTCCAACATTTTAAAAGGTAAAGGTAAAGGATAATACCCTCAAAAGGATCGGAAAAAGTTATAATCAAAACACACTTTATCATAATCTCGGCTTATGTAGGTTCTATTGCAAGCCACATGGCTCCTCCAAGAATGTGAGGGCTTGGGGCGTAGTTACTACGCGGGTCCAGTGTGGATTGGGAATTTCACAAACTCCAATGATTTTTTATCCAAGTGTGAGGCTTCCTCACGTTGATTTCCTTCAACGTAACGCTCGCGGTAAATTTCACATATACAATACAATACAATACAAATATTCTTTATTGAACACTAACAGTACAGAAAAAGACAAAAGTTTGCACTTTATCTCTATTCCTGTTACACACACTAATTACTTACATTTTAATTGTACGCTTCGCGCTACGCCAATCAATTGTCCTTTTGTCCCATGTGTAGGGTGTTTGTGTCACATTGGCGGCAAAAGGTTATGTCAGTAACATTCCATAATAAATCTTCTTTGAATGACGCCCCAATAGATTGTACAAGTCATTCGATGAGTTACAATGGCGAGCAAAAAAAGGTTGACAAATTTTTGAGCAATTTTCCGAAAGATTCAAGTGAATGTGATCTAAGCGATAAGTAGGATGAAATTTTGAACGCTACACAAAATTAAGATGTACAAAGTATAATACGAGTATTCTGAAAGGCTCCCCGTTGTCAAAATCGGAGCGAATTCTTTATAATTTGAAGTTTATCAATAATGTCTTTGTTTACATCAAACCGTTGCTACACAAATCCGTTTAGTATAAAATATTCATATTTCGAATAGATTTACAGGCAGTCAAGCGTTACACAGATTCTATTTAAGTATAACGACACCTGTCGGTCAGTAAAGAAATAGTCGTCCAAAACAGTGTTAATTATGATAATTTTTAACAGTTCCGTTTATATTTTTGTATTTAGACTGTTTTTGATCTGTCTTACAATGAATCTCTTCTCGCGTATGTAGCAGCTACGAGACAGCGCTACGCCGTAGCGTTATTTGCTTTCGTAGCTTGCTCTACGAATTGCTACTACGTGAAATGAATGCCTTTATCTGTATGTATAGGCAGTGTTTCATGAAACAAATAAAATTGATAGATTATAGGCCATCAAAAGTAAGAGTAAACAAATTAAAATAAGAAAAGTCAAATAACCGAAACCTATAATTCTTATCTATCTGTTTGTTTGTTTATCTGTCAGGAACTTTCTCAGAAACGGGTCCAAGCATCAAATATGTAGCAGCTGTAAATGAATAAAGTTTCCGAGTTTTCACTATCAAAAATTAAACCTTTTTAAAGCGTAATTTCATTCAGAAATTAAATTTTAAAGGGTACTTCCCGTCGACATCAATACAGCCTCACAACGCTAGCACGAGAAAAAAATCCGAACATAGAAATACAATGAAATAATAGTTAATTTTGTTTTGCTGACTTTAAATTTATCCAGAACCCTCAGAGTCGGACTTGCACTTAACCGGTTTTACAATCAACAGTTTTAATTAAAAAATATCTCGCTGTTTAATTTTATGACTGCGATTATTTTGTCCGCCAGTTTTCAAGAACAAGGTGCGCTGTCATGTCGTGACCAAACCGTTTTGCGAAACTTTTCTACTACTTAAGGGCTTAATTTAAATCTTAAAAACAACCATAATTAGGGTTCTTTAACACGATTCGTAATCGCTGACAGCTGCTGCGCGATCAGATAACATAAAATGGCCGGTACTTGATCTTATCGCAGTGATTCATAAGAGGCGTTAAAATTTAACAAACGTGGTTTAAAATCTCCGCAACGCTTCTTTGAAACATATTCTTCGTTGTGAATATTAGTAACCAATCAAATTATGAGTATTACAGTGTTGCCAGTTGTAAATACCAGATGCTTTAAGGCCACAACAAACCGAGCCGAGCCGAGCCGAGCGCAGGGCAGGTCAATCACACTAAATCAAATACGGGGTGCCGCACTGCTGTGTGTGTCACCGTATATTTGATTCAGTGTTATAGAGAGCGCTGGGCACGCTCCGTCGGTGCCCCGCGTTCCCGCTTTGTGGTGGCCTTTTTTATAACTAATATTATTCAGGACTTAATCACGAACTATTTAATTGCTGAATTTACTTCGACGTGAAATCGGGGCAAGAAAGAACTAAAGTCATCGACATAGCTCGAAGAATCGCTAGACTCAAATGGCTCATCGCAACTAGAACTGATGGCCAACGGGGCTGAAAGGTTCTCGAATGGCCCCCACTGACCGGAAGACGCAGTGTAGGTAGGCCTCCAACAAGATGGAGCGACAACCTGCTTAAGGTTGTGAGAACGCGTTGGATGCGGGTGGCGCAGGACCGGTCTGTTTGGCGAACCTTGGGGGAGGCCTATGTTCAGTAGTGGATGTCATTCAGCTTAAATTATGATGATGATGAAGCGGAAAAAATAGGTACTTAAAAATAAATTTTGTTAGAATTTCCATTCGACGATCCGATCACTAGAAGGAGGTGAAATACGACTTGCAATATTTAAAAACAACATTACATTACGAACATTGCAAGCTAAATAAAAGCTTATAACTGAAAAGCCGCTAAAAAAAACAACAAAAACATTTTGAACTAAATCTGTTTTACAGTTTTGATTAAAATAAACAAATGAATTTCTCCCGCACTATCTCTCGTTTGATCACAGAAGCAATCTAAATTGTGAGAAAGAAGCTTAGACAATCCGTCAAATTGAAAAATAGCAGAGTGGGCGAGGAGCCCGGACAAACAGACTTGAGAGAGGAAACCACATTATGTTTCATTTAGATCCATCTCCACAACAGAAGTAATTTATTGAGACAAAGATATCTTATCTTTTTATTAGTTTGCAGTACGTTTTAGGTCGGCGGCGCATTTAGAAATCCTACGTGACTGAACTTTCGGTCGGGAAGTTGTTTTACGTCTCGATCATTCTCCAGATTTGTGTGCTTTTTTGGAAAATGTATAGAGCGCTCTGGAGATTTGACATAATTAATGCTTGTTCGTTATTTTCAGATTGGTGCTAAACTCACATCAAGCCTTACCCGATGACAGGCAGTGTTTCTTAAACGCAGATCTAAAAATAGTTTGTAGAAAATAATTTTTATCGCTAAACTTTGGAATAATTAATTGGTATTTTATAATACGATTTTCCGGATATTATAAACCATTGAGGGTTCCCCATAAAGGCTCATTGTGTCGCGGTTGATCGCTGCGGGAATCAGGGCTGGCGAGTTTGATACGCAATTATCCATTCTTACTTGGCCTTTAAGCGCATTTTTTAAAAAGGTTTTAATACAGGCTCGCCTTTAAACCCCTCAATGGTAATAAGCACGCTGTCCACTACCTTAGAATATTTTTGACCAATTTTTACTAAATTATTTACAAACAAACATTGCAAGTTATATGAAATTTTGTAAAAAATTAAACTCTCTACTGCTCCCGTCATCTGTTTTTCTAGATAAATACAACCTAAGGCTCTTCAAATCTAGAGTGAATAGGCTGTTACTGGACCAGTGAGGCACCAACATTGGCCTCATCTTTTTTTTTTTTTTTTTTTTTTTTTTTTTTATGTTAGTGAAGCCAGACAAACGAACTAGTGGGTCACCTGATGTTAAATGAACACCACTGTCCATAGACACTCGCAGCGCTTTACGCGATACCAGTGCGTTGTCGGCCCTGCAGAAAATTGTACACTCTCCTCTTAAAGGCACCCAGGTCGTAACTCAATGGGAAGACCCCAGCGGGAAGCTCGTTCCAGATTTTGCAAGTTCGTGGCAAAAAAGACCGCTTAAAACGCACCGTCGAAGACTGCCATTCATCAACATGATGTCGATGAAATGAATGCTTACGACGGGAGGATCTGTAATGGAACCCCGCAGCTGGAATGAGGTCAAAGAGTTCCTCAGAGCATTCCCCGTTGTAGATCTTATAGAACACGCAAAGGGAGCTAACGTCTCTGCGGAGAGCAAGAGGATCGAGTTTAACGGAGAGTGAGGGGTTGCCGACAACTCGGCACGCCCTGCGCTGTATGCGATCAAGTGAAAGCAGCTGATATTGGGGTGCGCCAGCCCAGAGATGAGAGCAATACTCCATCCTTGGCCGAACCTGGGCCTTATATATCTGAAGCCGCTGCTTTGGAGTGAAGTATCGCTTAGAGCGGCCAAGCACGCCCAACATTTTAGCAGCCGACTTGGTTTTACCTTCCAGGTGATCGCGAAATTGCACCGTGCTCGAAATATCGACACCGAGGATCCCAACACTCTCCGAAGTGTTGAGGGGTGATCCTTGGAAGCATGGAGCAGCGACAAACGGGTGTTTTTTGGCAGTAAATACGCAAACTTGTGTTTTGGAGGGGTTAAACTGCACTAAGTTACGTGTGCCCCAATCAGAAACTTGTGCTAGTGTATCTTCTAGATCATACACAAGTTTAGATCGTCTCTCTTCCAATTCTGCCCGAGGAAGGTTAGCTCTACCAGAGTACCGTGCGTCGCAAGTACTGTCATCCGCATAGCAATGAAGGCCGCTTACAAGCAGCACATCATTGATATGCAGGAGGAACAGAGTAGGCGAGAGCACACAGCCCTGGGGGACACCAGCATTCACATACATTGAGTCGGAGTATGTTCCGTCGATAGCGACCCTAATACTCCGATCTTTAAGAAAACTGGCAATCCATGAGCACAACCCACCGGGCAGCCCGTAAGATGGCAATTTCGATAGAAGCGCTCCATGCCAGACTCTGTCGAAGGCCTTTTCATCTGCACTTTTCATCAGGTAGTGGTCAGTCACGGGTCAGTTTTATGTAAAAAAAACTCTTGTCATTCTACGGACGAGCTACGATATCTTTCTTATTATGTTATCTATATATTTATTTTGGATATTAAATAAGTCGATGAGCTACGAACATTGAAAAAGAATAATAGGAAGGTAAATGTAAAGATAGGTTATAAATTTATTAAGGATTCTAATTCTTCTAAAAGTATTAAACTCTTTATTCTATTTACGTTTTAAATATGGGCATTACAACACATTGTGTGGTAGCAAAAATGAGGCCGTTTTAAGCCGCAAGTACCCTTCGGTTTAGGCTTTGATTTGTCCCTTTTCATGAGAGAAATGGTTTTGAAACGCTCTCAATGCTCGAGTGATACGAAAATTACTTTGTACGCCTTGTTGCCTTTCTAATATACAAGCGTTGATATATTTTTTTGGAGTTATATTTATATTTTGAATGTATTTCTTAACTTTTCAATATTGGAGAGAAAGTAAAATATCCATTGTCAAGTTGACAACCCTAAAAACTTTCATTGAACTACTTGGACGCGGCAGGTCTTTGTCGGCGTCAACTTTTTGTTTGACATTTGAATTTTTAAAATTCCTTGCACAGAGGTAAAGGAAAAAGCCATGATGCCTCCGGGCCCGAGCTAGAAGTATGGCTTGCCAGTATAAAAAGCTTTTTCCATACCTGTCACCATTCTATTGTTATGAAAGTTTTTGTTTTAGCGACTTACCTACGTAGTAAATATTGTGCCTCGGAAAAATTTTAGACGTTCTTTTATAAAATAATTCGTTAAAGAAGTGTTTGAATAAGTAGAAAGTCTTTGGTGAAAATAGTTTAAGTGTTCCAAATATTCTGAGTTCTCTCTATCTTCTAAAGGTCATTTAACATCATTTCCGGTTTATATATATACTAGCTTTTGCCCGCGACTTCGTACGCGAAGACAATAACCTAATGAAATTTGGCACACAGGTGACACAGGTAGTTTATTACGTGGATTAACATATAGGGTAATGTCAGGAAAATGCAAAGTTCCCGCGGAATTTGAATAAGTGAATTCTAAAACCGGTAAGCCGCGGTGGCCTAGTGGTTTGACCTATGGTCTCTTAAGCAGAGGATCATGGGTTGTAGCCCGGGCTTGGACCTCTTGAGTTATTCCGAATTCGTGTGCTAAATTACGTTTGAAGTTTACCATGAGGTTTACAGTGAAGGAAAACATCGCGAGAAAAGCTGCACCCCCGCACTGTATAATCGCACTGGGCCCAAGTGGGAACTACGGCCCAAGTGTTCTCGTTCTGGGAGGAGGCCTATTGAAACAACAACATTCTATCCCGGGAAAGTGCAAAGTACAGCATACCGCGGGATAGAAATAACTGTCAAAACATTTTGAAAATCAGAGACAGTGTAGCTTTTTATTAGTGAAATTGAAATTGAAAATTGAAAATTGAAAATAATTTATTCAGTAACTTAGTTAGTTATGACAATAACTGTGCTGGTGCCTCTTTTTGAGTATCATGATACTCGTACTAAGAGAACACCGCTCCTCCATGTTATGTAACTTAAAACTACTTAGGTGTAGGTACTCTAAACTATTTTTATTAAGTTTTATTAAAATATAACAACAAAAAAATAAAAAAATAAAAATAAAGTGAGGCAACGTATGTATATTAATGGTAGATATGGTGCGGCTGTGTGTGTATAAGTGTGTGTGCGTGAGTGTGTGTGTGTGTGTGTGTGTGTGTGAGTGTGTGTGTGTGTGTGTGTGTGTGTGTGTGTGTGTGTGTGTGTGTGTATGTGTGCGTTAATGCGTGTGCGCGGGTATGATAATCATCATACAGGTTTCTGAATTAAATTCTCAATATCAATATAGCTTTTAGTTAAAAATCAGCCCCTACGTTCAATTCACTTATTTCTATCCCGTGGTAATTTTACATTTTGCGTAGAAAAGTAGCCTATGTCAATTGGGGATAGTCATATCATATCATATAAAAGAATTTTTAAAATCAGTGCTGAAGTTGAATTTACTTATTTCTATCCCGTGGGAATTTTTAATTATCCCGGAAAAAAGCACCCTATGTCAAACAGGGATACTGTAGCTTACTATTGGTGAAAAAAATTTTAAAATCAGCCCCGAAGTTGATTTCAAATTTTTCTATCCCGTGGGAATTTTGTATTTTCCCGAATAAAAAGTAGCCTTTGTCAATTGGGGATAGTCATATCACATAATGTGTAAGAACTTTTAAAATCAGTCCCGAAATTGAGTTAATTTATTTCTATCCCGTGGGAATTTTGCATTTTCCCGTATAAAAAGTAACCTATGTCAATCAAGAATAGTGTAGCTTTTTAATTCTGAAAGAATTTTTAAAATCGGCTCAAAAGTTTCAGAGATACCGCTACAAACAAATAAACAAAGAAAGTTGAGATATTTCCCTATCCCGTGGGAATTTCGAAAAATCCTTCCTTAGTGCACCTCTACAATACTCAAGGTACATGTGTGCCAAATTTCAAGTATCTAGCCCTAGTAGTTTAGGCTGTGCGTTGTCTGTCAGTCAGTCAGTCAGTCAGTCAGTCAGTCAGTCAGTCAGTCGGTCAGTCAGTCATTCAGTCAGTCAGTCACGGTACTGTTTTATAGGTATATAGATACACGTTTCGCTGCAGGGCACAGGCGTTCTCTCAGATGGAGAGGATTTGGTCTGTAGATTCCATGTGAGCTAGTGCGGATTGAGAACTTCACACGCATTGAATTGCTTTACACGTCTATACAGGTTCCTTTGCCGTAAAACTCCGGTTTCCACGACCTGCTTGTGAGGCCTGAGGCCATTGGTGAAATCATTAGGATATCAGCTTTTAAAGTTAAATCATCATCATTTCGGTCTACATACATCCCACTGCAGGGAACAGACCACTCACTCTCAGCGGACCCAATACGGATTAGGAATATACCATTAACTTTCGTCGCAGATGGGTGCAGGTTTCCTCACGCTATATCCCTTCACCGTAAAGCTCATGGTGAAATTCAAATGTAATTTCGCACGTAAATTGCGAAAAGCTCAGAGTTGCGAGCCTGGGTTTCAAACCCGATCCTGTACTTGAGAGGCCATAGTGATTTGAGAGAAAGAGAGAGAGAGAGAGATGTTTATTTACACATATTCGATACAAACACAGAAAAAAAATACATTTGACAGGAAATATACAAATAAAAAATATCGAATAGTATAAATTGGGCCCCACTCAGCATAACGCTGTTTTTCAGTGGGACCCATTTAAAACTAAACACAAAAAAACACACACTGTAACGACACGAACGCCGGCGAATAGTTCGCAACAAAAACCTAATTATAAGCCGGAAGTATGGCAACACTTGATCGGCTTAATCGCACTTTAACTATAAAACCGTAGCAAACTAAATCAAGATTTGTAATGGCTATTGCAGTGAACCATCAACAATTTCAATAATACTAATACTGTATACCTCTATATAATACATCACATAGCCTTCGGATAAGAAAATTTAAAACAATAAAAACATTCTTTTGATCTAAGATTGGGTGGGAACGCAGCCCGACCTTGTGAAAACCCGTAAGTACATAAAAAATAAAAATAACTACCGCCATTTGCTTGTAAAAGAAAAAAATATATATATATATTAACAGAAACAAAACGAACAAACAAAGAGTCAATGTGCCAATCTCAGATGCGCTTAATTTACTTGTCACCCATGAGTGCTACCTCAGCCTAAAGTCTTGTTGGAGCCAGGTAAGTACAAACATGTTGTATCTAGGTTGCACTTAGTGCAAGAAAGTAACTTTTACATTTCAATTTAAAATTATGTCTTGACTTTAGGGCACGGATCGATGGAGGCAGATCATTCCGACACTTCGTGGCCGCGTATCGAAAACTACCGCGAAATGAAGCTGAGTGGTGCGGAGGGAAAATGAGCTGAAAGTACCTCTCCGGTCGGACCTCCGCAGACCTGGCACTAAACTACATTTTTAACCCCGACACAAAAAAAAGGGTGTTATAAGTTTGACTGCTATATGTATGTGTGTGGGTCTGTCTGTCTGTCTGTGGCATCATAGCTCTTAAACGGGTGAACCGATTAGCTACGACATTAAGGTTCGGCCATACCGCTGCTTGAAATACGGAAACGTTACGGAATCGCAATGACGTGCTGTAAATGTCAGACTTTACCGCATGCTCTCCATAGTAAAGTCGTGACGTTTACGGTGCGTCACTGCGATTCCGTACCGTCACCGTTTTTTTAAGCGGCGGTTTGGTCGCACCTTTACGGATTAGCCCGAAGCCTGTCGAGTTAAACTCGTTTTAAGACGTGAGTGATCCGTATATTTTCACTATGAGTGAGACTCACGGTAGTTTCATGTTTAAAGTATATCTAGTTATAAAGTTAATAAAAGCCTTTAAGAAAACTATCAGTGATAAATGAAGTCAGGTATTCTATGGAGCTTTTCTCTTGTAAACCGTTTCACACTTGGCCAGCTTCGGCGAGATTCGAGCGCTTTTCATCGGGGGTTGTATAAGCTCTATTGTTCATACTTTTCGTGGAAAGATCTACGAAAAGTTTGTTTAGCACTAACATTGTTCGCAGGTCTATTGAGGCAAAAAGTCGATTTCTCGCTTCACGAGGCGGTTTTTCTTAATAAAGATTTGAAAATTTGTTCGACAATGGTTTGCTTGTTTATTACGTTTACGTAATTGGGATGTACCAAAAAAAATAACCTATAGTTTTTATATTTTTTTTTGGAAAGAATAGGATACTTTAAGAAACCATTTTCATCGATTTTGAATTTGGTTGAGTATTTAATTTTTTATAATTTTTTTAAGAAATACGTTGGATGACGTCACAGTGAGAGAGCCACGTTCCATTGCCTACAAAAATTCAAGCCGTACATAACATAATCTGTGGCACTACTGATTTTTCTTGTCACTGTCAATAATACAAGCACGGCTTAGGGTCCTAAATGAACCATGACAAATAGTTTTATTTATTTATCTTCTTTTAGCTTCGATTATTCCTGTTTGTTTAATGGTGTGATAGTAAATATATATTTTTTACTAAAATCTGATATTTAAATTCTTTCATATTTACTTGTAACGTAGTAATTTAATAATTAAATTTGTAAAAATACATTGCGAGTATTGTATAGGTACATTTCGGACTTTATGATAAATGACAACTGTTTAAAGCCAGGTGCGCATCATGTGATTAAAGTTCTGTCTTTGTCACTCTTTGCTATTATAAGCAGGACAGCAACATTTCAAACTGTCAATTTGCTTTAGAGTGTAGACCTGCTTTATATCTGCCTATGTGACGATTCACTGCAGGGGTCAAATGAAGGTCATTACTTAAATTTTCTTTATTCAGTTCAGTTTATCATATTTTTGGAATCTGATTTCTGAAAACGATTCACAAAGCCTATTTCTCCAAACGGTTTTCGATTTATTATACGTTGTCAAAAATTGGGACATCCCAATTTCTAAAGGGCTCGAACTTTTAGTGCGGATGACGTAAAAATTACGTAATTTTGTACACAGGATGTTGTACCTACCTAAAAAAAAAATAAGTTTTACAAAAGTTGCTACCGTAATGCACGACTATTTTAATAATTTTGGTGTTTATAGTCTGTACACTGTTTTTGTAACTATTATAAAAGTAGATGTGATAATAAAACCCATTTGTCAATATCAGTAAGTATATTGTCAAATCTATTATCACAAATTCTTCATCATTTCAGCCGAAAGACGTTCATTACTGAAAATAGGCCTCCCCAAGGCTTGCCAAACAGATCGGCCCTGCGCCATCCGCATCCAATGCGTTCCCGCCACCTTAACCAGGTCGTCGCTCCATCTTGTTGGAGGCCCACCTACACTGCGTCTTCCGGTTCGCTGACGCTACACGAGAACCCTTCGGCTCCATCAGCCGTCAATTCTACGAGCGATGTGCCCGGCCCACTAACACTTGAGTCTGGCGATTCTTCGAACTATGTCCGTCACTTCAGTTCTTGCGCAGATTTCATCATTTCTAATGCGATCCCGCAGACAAACTCCAATCCACAACTTCAATTTATTGTTAATCTGAATGACAATATCAGTCAAAGACATTATGGTACTGCTCATTTCATGTAGCTATATTGTTAAATGAAAGAGGTCGATCAGTGATCATTGTTTGCAAAAATACTATTTGAAATCGTCCTATGTGGGCTTATTAGTGGACTGTAGTAATAGGTGTTCTACCACTCTCTGTAGTTAGCCTATAAAGCGGTATGAAAATAATCTAATTAAACTAATGGTATTTCACTCACCTTTTAACTGCAGCCGGATTTTATGTGCGGTGCGGTTACTTATTCTTTAATCTGGCGCTGACACCTTTGTCTTGATAACAATTATTTAGTAGACACTTACGTGTACTTCCGTTTGGCAAATTATTTTTCCCAAACTGATTCATTTGGCAAATGTTTCATTTCCCAAATGTTTATTTTTTCTGAAACTATGAACTATTCAGGATGTATTTCAGGACTATTCTGTAGGTTAGGTTAGGTTTGTTTTATAACAATCCGGAAAAGTTTACAGTTTCAGAAAAAAATAACAGTCGGGAAATGAAACATTTGCCAAATGAATCAATCACTCTGGGAAAAGTAATTTGCGAAACATTAGTAAACCACTTATGCCTTATTGCTCGGTACGTGCGATCAAGCATAAGGCTGCGTGCGTATCCAAGGACCTAGTTAATGAAACTCTTAGGGCCGCAGTTCTCACGCAGGCTCAGTGCGGCTTGGTAACTTCACACACACCATTGAATTTCTTCATAGGTTTTCCTCACGATATTTCCTTCAGGGTAAAGGTCAATTCAATGGTCAATTCTGCACTGCTCTGCTTAAATGTTTGTGCATCCTGACATTCTTGTTATATTGTCAAAACCTTGGAAAAACATTGTGAGGAAACGCTTGCGATGTAATTCGATGGTATGTGTGAAGTTTCCAATCTGTACTGAGCCTGCGTGGGAACTACGGCCCAAGTCCTCTAAATTTGAACAGAGGCATCAGCAGTATACTTTCGGCGTCCCGTGAGGTCGGGGGTATGGGCCCCGTGTGCCCCTTTGGGAAAGACTGGACGAGATTGGTCATGGGAAATAATCAGTCTACCTAATCTCTCAAACAGACGTTCCGAGCGTCTCTTCTAAGAATTAGATTAGCCTAGTTCCTTTAATTTTTCAAGAAACAATTTCCCACCTCCCTAAACCAATTACGAGAGATAAAAGGTTTATGGAACTTCCCTGTCATTATTTTGCTTTTTAATGGCTTTGCTTTTTATATCTTGGGGGAAATTGAATGATTAAAAGATAACGACTTTTGGCATTTTTGCTGTAGGTTAACAGGTAACTGGCACGCTGTCAATATTATAATTAGCGTGACAGGGTCCGTGGGTTTTATTATGAAATTATTCGTAAAAATGAAAGAAAACAACAAAAATGTTTGGGTGCGCTTACATTGAGCTTTACGGTGAAGGAAAATATAGCGAGAAAAGTTTTCCTCACACCTGCTAAGAAATTCAATGGTGTGTGTTAATTTCCTAGTCCGTACTATGTAGTGTTGCCTATCGCCTATCGGCTGCCAAACGCGCGCTCAGCCGCCGCGACGTGTGGATCCGGGAAGAAGTGCTCCGGATTAGCCCGAAACATGTCAAGCTAAACTTGATCATAGACGCGAGTTATCCGCATTTTTACACAATGAGGTTAAATTATTATATTGTGTATTTCAAACTAAATACAAACTGAAATATAGATGCACAGAAAAAACCCCAGAAAAAAGACCAATGCTGGGAATCGAACCCAGGTCCTCAGCGTTCCGTGCTGCGTGCTTTACCCCTACACCACCACTGGTCTAGAGGTTAGCGACGAATCTTTCCCATACATCGTACATTTCAGTCTGTTATAATCACCTTATGCAGTGATAAAGCACTCATCTATGTTTATGCCCTCTACCGAGAGACTTTAACACTCCTTCGGAGCTACCCGCTCACCTGGACCAAGAGATGGCGCTACTGTGCAACTTTAAACAAGTCAGATATGAAGTATCTTTTTTATTTATTTTTTCAACTTCATTTTTTTATTACTTTTACGGTCATCCCATGAAACCATATATTTCAAACTAAATACAAACTGAAATATAGATGCACAGAAAAAACCCCAGAAAAAAGACCAATGCTGGGAATCGAACCCAGGTCCTCAGCGTTCCGTGCTGCGTGCTTTACCCCTACACCACCACTGGTCTAGAGGTTAGCGACGAATCTTTCCCATACATCGTACATTTCAGTCTGTTATAATCACCTTATGCAGTGATAAAGCACTCATCTATGTTTATGCCCTCTACCGAGAGACTTTAACACTCCTTCGGAGCTAACCTCTAGACCAGTGGTGGTGTAGGGGTAAAGCACGCAGCACGGAACGCTGAGGACCTGGGTTCGATTCCCAGCATTGGTCTTTTTTCTGGGATTTTTTCTGTGCATCTATATTTCAGTTTGTATTTAGTTTGAAATATATGGTTTCATGGGATGACCGTAAAAGTAATAAAAAAATGAAGTTGAAAAAATAAATAAAAAAGATACTTCATATCTGACTTATTATATTGTGTTTATTTTAACAGTAACCTACTGTTCTATTGATCTGTGCACAACTAAACGAAACAATTTTCTACGTGATGCTCGAACTTGGCCAAATTGACTTATGTAGCGCTGCTCAGCAACTTCGGCTAAACTCCACCCGAATAGTTTACCCAAAGGGGAAGCACGAGTTGGAAAAACTTGCACATTGCATTTACTTCAAGGTTCATCAGGGATAGCTACCTACGTATCCTTCATTTAACTTAGAATTAGAAACCACAACAACATTATATTGCGGCTCGTGAACTGTAATCTCTTTACAATTTGTACTAGAGTTACAATTGACGACACGCAAATAAAGTGACATTAAAACAATTTTATTTTGCGGCTCCCAGACTATTGTACTGTACTATGTGCTAGGTAAGAAATAGTTGACCAGACGCAATATAATGTTATTGTGGTTTCTAATTCTAAATAAAATGAAGTATACCCTCTTACTAGCAAATTGTATCAAGCAACTAGGGCTGAATTAGGGTGACGAGATCTGATTTGGTTTTACGGGACATTTGCATTGAAAATACGGGATTCGGGGTTAAAATACGGGACAGGCCGTTTATTTATGAAAAATTAACATACATTTTTTTAATACTGAAATTTGGCATCACCATTAAAACAACCTTAACATTGCTAAATTTCTTAATGGAAGGCTTTAGAAAACAATGTTAAATATTTTAAAACACAACAATTTTTATATTATCTGGAAAGGAAAAAGTGTTCACCGCTGTGTGCAAGAAAACAAATATTGTTCGAATAGGTATTTTTAACATTGAATGCCAATGAATTGTAAAATTACGGGACAATGTATTGTCCCCAAAGACTGTCCCATATTGGTTTCGCCAAATACCGGGACAACCCGTAAAATACGGGACATCTGGTCACCCTACTTGATCCACATTAGTATAATTTTAGTGTATCGTATATCTGTCCCGTTTTACCAGCGAGTATCATAATCATTCGATCGGATCGAAATCGTAGTGTTGTGCTGCGAGCTCGTACAGGGGGGCCAAAAATCTGGTCTACCACCCTACGGTAGAAGACCCTTAGTTATTTGTTCGTGACCATATAAAAAACAGATAAAAGTACAGAAGTAGAAAAAATTTAATACAGCTGTTTTGGCTCTCAGTTTAGAATTCCCTATCACACAGGCGAGGAATTCTAAAGCCATGTCGCATGGAACGCTACAATCTGGCAGTCTTCTAATCTAGGGTTAATGGACATTTGCTACGCAAGCGTGCTCAATCAAGGCCCAATTTCAGACTACATCTGCGCCTACCATCAGGCGAGATTGCGTAATCCCTATCTGTGTGTGTTTACACTGTGTCTTAAAATTCGGAATATTTATGGAGATATAAGGAAGAAACTTACCCATAGTTTGAATAAATATCTCCGTAAATGTTTCCAGGATTTTTTAATTGCAGTTGGCAAATGTACGCAAAGGACTGGTCTGATATTGCGCCAGACCGGGAGTCGTGGAGGTCAAGATGGAGGCCTTTGATCGGCTAATTAAAAAGACAAACGCTTACGGTCGAGGGAACATCGTGTGTATGCGAAGTTTCCAATTCGCACTGAGCCCGCGTGGGAACTATAGCCCAAGACCTCTCATTCTGAGAGGAGGCCTGTGTTCTACAGTGGGATGGAAATGACCCATAACTGAAACCAAAAGCATTGGCAAACACTGTTCTTAAATGGTGACCACGTACTAAACACAGAGTGAGTATTCCCTCCACAAGCTGCTCTAGACTGCTGACCTGGTTAACCTTAAGGTCGCGGGTGTCAGATGGACGCGGACTGCGTAAAGGCCCATTTAGATGGTACGAGTTTCTCGCACGTTTTGGGGCGAGAAATCGTATGACATTCTCGTATGCGATAATCGACAAGCGAGTATCGTACGAAAATGTTTACATTCATGCGAGAAATAAAAACTCGCGTACAATTATGTCATTCGATACTCGAAAGGAGACTATCGCCAGGCAATGTAGTTTACGCGAGGACCTGCATTCTAGGGAGATTTTCGCTTACGATTTCTCGACCTGTCTAAACTCGTTCTTGTATGACATTTTTTCACGAACATGCGAGAATCGCACGAATCGGTTCGAACCGATTTTCAATACGAGTTTTACCAGATAACTTACGTGGTTTTTTGAGTGCTAGAGACTTGAAATTTGGCATAAGTGTAGGTAGGCATCATAGAAATGCATTTAGGGTGGATTTTTTGAAATTCCCAAGGGCTAGGAAAATATCTAATCTTTTTTTTTTTGTTTGTAGGGGTAATCTTTGAAACTACTGAGCCGGTTTAAAAAAAAATCACCAATCGTCGTCGTCGTCATCATCACCATCATCATCATCATCACCACCACCATGATCATCATCATCTTCATCACCTGCCATCACTATCATCATCAGCATTATCAACATCATCATCAGCATCAACATCATCATCATCATCATCGTCATCGTCGTCGTCGTCGTCGTCGTCGCCATCATCACCATCACCCACCATCATCATCATCATCACCACCACCACCATCATCATCATCATCATCATCAATAACATCATCATCATCATCATCATCGCCGTCGTCGTCGTCACCATCACCACCACCATCATCATCATCATCACCATCACCACCATCATCACCATCACCATCACTCATTGGGTTCACTTAATTCTATTTTATCCCGCGGGAATTTTGAATTTTTACCAGGGAAAAAACAGCCTATGTCAATCACGGATAGTGTAGCTTTCTATTGGTGAAATAATTTTTAAAATTAGGCCCGAAATTGAATTCACTTAAGTATTTCTATCCCGCGGGATTTTGGCATTTTTCGGGAGAAAAAGTAGCCTTGCACTTAGTATTGAGCTTGTTTTTTTTTATACGCATGCGATGTCATACGATGCACTCATGACATGACGGCGACTGAAAAGCACATGAACTCGAAATACGATTCTCGTATTCAAATTTTGTTTACACGGAGACATTCAATCATTGAAGGCGAGACGATTATCGCCCCTTCTCGTGCGATATCGTACGTGTAGTTTACATGATACTATATTTTTTCTCGTGCTACGATAATCGTATAGTCGAGGCGAGAAACTCGCACCATCTAAATAGGCCTTAAGACCGGTCATTGTGCCATGGGGAAAACCTATGTCCATCAGTGGACGTCTTTCGGCTGACGATGATGATGATACCCCAAAGTCGGTTTAATGTTAAGCGTCGTACGGTCAACAGCCGCTGATGATGCTTCGAAGAGAAGCGAAACACGTGTCCGGGATTAAGTTTATGGTTGTGGTGGTGGTGGTTCTCTTGATTGTGGGTTCAGTTACTTTTGCGTTGGTTATTTTCGTTTTTTATACGGAGCGAGGGCGAAAAAAACTGAATGAAGTTTGCATTTTTTCAACCAACACAATATATACACAAATTAGTTTTTACACGACTACGGCAAAGCCAAAAGGAAGTGTAATGATTTTAACAGTCTATGTTTGTGTGTACGGATGTTCCACCGTAGCGTCGAAACTACTCATCCGATTTTAATAAATTACTATACGGAATTCAGAAAATATGCATAAAATCAATTCGGCTAAAATTGGATATGCGTGATAGAATTCAGCGACATCAAATTATACGAGAACAGTTTCTGCACAAATACAATTCGGCTTAAACACATTATGCAATATTAAAATATGACTAAAAAAAATTGCGTAAACAGGGGAAACCGACCCGACGGTGTACGCGTGCGTTGCGGCAGGTTATACTGAAAACCGAGGAGTATAACCGTCCACTTTGCCTAGCATTTGTGGCTGTGCTGCAGTCTCTCTAACGGTGGAAAGTAAACTACCGGAACATCGAAGTGTTGCAGGTCTGTGTAGTAACGCCACATTCTCCGTTCAACTTCAAGTGATTTCTCCGAAACTGTTCAACCGCTGCACTAGAGTATGCGTTCAAGACTCTGGACTGGGAAGGGCATGGCAATAATGTAAATGGCGAATAAATCACTCACATTTGATTTGCCGACGAAATAACGGTCATGGCTGAGACTTTGAAAGGCCTCAGTGCTATGCTCGCTTCGCTTACCTCGGAAGAGTCTCCGAATGAGCTGGTATTACAATAAACAAAGAACAAGACAAAACTCATGGCGAATATCCATGTTGTACCAAATCCCGTTACAATCCGAGACTCTTCGCTCGAAGTTGTTGACGACTGAATCTACCTGGGACATACAGTCTAAGTAGGAAGGTCCAACTTCGAGAAAGAGGTCAATCGACGAATTCGACTTGGTTGGGTAGCGTTCGGGAAGCTTCGCAATATCTGGTCATCTAATATACCGCAGTAACTCAAGTCAAAAGTCTTTGACCAGTGTGTTTGTTGCCTGCCAGTGATGACATATGGCAGTGAGCGTGGCCGCTAACGATGGGCTTTATAAGAAAGCTCAAGGTTACTCAGAGGGCGATGAAGAGGGCTATGCTCAGAGTTTTTCTGTGGAATCACACCAGAAATGATGAAATCCACGCAAGAATTAAGTCACTCTAAGAATCGCCAGACTCAAGTGGCAGTGGGCCGGGCAGGGCACATTGCTCATAGAGATGGCCGGTGGGGCCAAAAGATTTTCGAATGGCGTCCACGGACCGGAAGACCCAGTGTAGGTAGGCCTCCAACAATATGGAGCGACCACCTGGTTAAGGTTGCGTTGGATGCGGATGGCGCAGGACCGAGCGGTTTGGCGAACCTTGGGAGGCCTATTTTCAGCAGCATCGGCCGAAATGATCAATGATGAATAAACCGCCACACAATTCCAAATCGTATAAAGGATTTTAGTACTAATTCCTTTGATTATGCATATAAATTTTAGTTCACTAGTTCGCCATCAGATGTCGCTATCATGGAAAACAAATATGAACCTCCGCAAATTAACGCCTGATTCAATCAAGCAAGAAAATATTCTTGTCCGAAATTCTTATACAGACTTCAGAGGAGAGCCGTGGTCGCATGCCACCATAAATAATGATTTGTTCAGTACCTAAGCAACCCTTAAGGCAAGGTGGCATGCGACCACGGCTCTCCTCTGAAGTCTGTATAAGAATTTCGGACAAGAATATTTTCTTGCTTGATTGAATCAGGCGTTAATTGGCGGAGGTTCATATTTGTGGTCCAGGAGGACCATATTAATTGTGGATAGTACTTCAAATTTTTCTTATTTCATACTTTTCAGAGCGCGTTTTTTTCCGTAGTCGGGTTTCAGTTTTTTAAACTATTTTTTTTTTATAAAAAGAACTTACAAAACATCACTTGAGGGATACAGATAAAATGAAACTAATAAAGTATAAGACTGGATATGGTAAGAGGAACATTCTATCCGAGGGAGCAAAGTTATATAAATAATGACCTGCCTGTTTAAGAGTAAACTTAGAAATAATATTAGTGTTAAGATAAATTAAATGTTACGATTAGCTAGAAAATCTTGTTTAAGATATTATTGTCTAATTTTAAGCTCATTGTTAGTGAACATTGTTCTTTAGGAGTAATAGTCTTTAAACCTAACGTAGCTGTTTCGCATACTTGACCTCACTACTTAGAGGAGCAAGATATTCCATTTATTTCAGTTTAATTTTGTCAGACCGACCCCCTTTTAATCCGTCATCCTAAACAATACACGTAAGCAAGGGGCGGGTTATTTTCGTCGCGAAGTAAATAGACGATTAAGATTCTTCTCACGCTTTGGAGCGCCCTACAGCACTGCGTTGACGAGGCCCGATTATCATAATGCTGATAAGGCTGCGGTTTTTGAAAAGCGGCGCGTACGCGAATAGCTTTTTTTAAGAACTGTTATAACTCTCGGCCTCTCGTTCGGTACCAGGTCATCGTTGTTTTTGGACATCTGTAAACTTATTCTAAAAAAATAGCTTAACTACAATTATACCGGCGTTTTTCGTTGGTGTTAGATACCCGTACCCATCGACAGTCTACACTAAAACTTTTAAGTACTTTAAGAAACTATCGATTACGACGCTACACATCTCAAAATCGGCCATTGGGGGCGAAAAGTTCTCGAATGGAGACCACGGTCTGGCAAGCGCAGCGTGGGACTTCTATCAACGAGATGGATGGGTGATTTGGTAAAAACCGCAGGTTCAAGGTGGATGCAGGCCTTTGACTAGTCTTTATACTGTCCTGACTTGGTTAGGGTCAAGGAGAAAGATAAATGAAATAACGGTAGATTGATCGTCTCTAGTTGAGAGTTATAACATAGATGTCGCTAGTATCGCTGCAATAAGTGATTAAGCAAGCTGAGATGTGTTATGCATAGGAAAATTAAAGACACGACCAGTTGTGGTGTAGGGGATTAGAACGCAGCATGGAATGCTGAGGACCTGCGTTCGATTCCCAGAGCTGGTCTTCTTTCTGGGTTTTTCTGTGCATCCATGTTTCAGTTTGTATTTAGTATGTTATATAGAACTAGATATGTGTATAATCACTGATCACCACAAACGTCACAATGACAATGTATGATGATGAGATACCATTCATCATCATCATCATCAACATCCACTGCTGAACATAGGCCTTCCCCAAGGTTTGCCAAACAAATCGGTCCTGGGCCATACGCGTTCCCGCAACCTTAAGCAGATCGTCGCTCCATCTTGTTGGAGACCTATCCACACCGTGTCTTCCGGTCATACAATTGAAAGTCATAAATTAAGCGTAGCACTATTCTAGCGTAGTTACAATGATCCGGGACGGGACCAGACGGGGCACACAGTTAGTATCACGT
Source organism: Archips xylosteana (assembly GCA_947563465.1). NCBI lineage: Eukaryota > Metazoa > Arthropoda > Insecta > Lepidoptera > Tortricidae > Archips > Archips xylosteana. Next base: position 8,365,754 of record OX387361.1, on the reverse strand, counting down.
GACGTCGGCGTCCCGGCCAATGCTCTACTCGGTCAAAATTGCTGACATATATATGTAGTTGTGGTAGGTAGGAGTATCGCCACACCGCTTCCACCCGCAATGATTGGGTATCAATGAGGGAGGCCTATGTCCAGCAGTGGTCGTCCTACGGCTCAAATGATGATAGTGATGACATCTCAAAGCGAAATATCAGCTTGTAAAACGATACAGCCTGACATTCATGCAATGAAATAGCCATATTATAAGCGCGTTTTATCCTTTAAGCACGTCACACTTGCCAGCAATTATGCCACGACGCAATTTGTCTGATGTTGCTATAAACACTGCAGAGAGATAATTACTGTGTTTAATTCTAATTGATGAGCCTGTCGCTAATTGGCTTGAGATCGTGATACAGCGTGAGACTCTCGATATAACTTAGCGTTGGGGTTGGTTGTAATGCAAAGGGTTTTATTGCAAACAAGCAAGTGTAGTGAGTGAGCTGCAGTGGCAATGGGCTGGTCACGTTTGCCGTAGAACTGTCAATCATTGGAGCAAACGTGTCCTGGAGTGGAGACCACGTTTGGGAAAGCGTAGTGTGGGACGCCCTGCGACACGTTGGACTGATGATCTTAGGAGGACAGCTGGCAGCGGCTGAACGAGGGAAGCCCAGGATCGCGAGTGTTGGCGCAATATGAGGGAGGGCTACGTCTAGCAGTGGACGATATGGCTGTAGATAGACAGAAGTGAACTCGTGAAAGCCATGGTGGCCTAGTGGTTTGATAGTGGCCTCTCATTCAGAGGGTCGTGAGTTCGAACCCGGGCTCGCCCCTCTGAGTTTTTCGGAATTTACGTGCAAAATTACTTTTGTAATTTTTCATGAGCACGGTGAAAGAAAACATCTTAAGGAAGCTTCCAAATTTGCTTGCGTGTGAAGAAATTTAAAGATGTGCGTGAAGTTCCCAACTGGGTCCGCGGAATTACGGCTCAAGCCCTCTCATTCTGAGAGGAGGCCTGTGCAATGCAGTGGGACGTATAAAAGTGGGGATGGTGATGTGGTTAACCGGATAGTAAAGTATATTTAAATTACAGAGTTCGTGGAATACTTACAATACTTTAATGATTTTATTAATTAGTTAAAATTACTTGTAAGAAATATGTGTGCTTATAATAATGAGCCGATGAGAACCGGGAGCTGGAAGACCTGGTGTCTGAGCCCAATGTAATTGGAGAAGCCAAGGCGGCCAGACTGCGCTGGCTCGGCCACCTAGAGAGGATGGGAGAGGATCGGGCAGTGAAGAGAGCGTTTATGGGGCGACCGAGCGGAAAACGTCCGGTGGGTCGCCCTAGATACCGCTGGTTGGACGAAGTGCAGAAAGACGTAACCGCCCTCGGCGCAGCCATTTGGCGCGAGGTGGTGCAAAATAGGGAAGAGTGGCGCTCTCTGGTGTCGGAGGCCAAGATCCTCTTTGGGTCGTTGAGCCAGTGTAGTAAGTAAGTAAGTATAATAATATGAAAATGCATTAGATTTCTTCAAGCATTGCATGCCAATGACATTTACGAAAAAAGTACGCCATCGTTTCACCTCTTTTCATTACTTTTGTGCTTAGCAACTTTTATAGCTTAAACAGATACATAGCTGGCTCTTGCAATGTCTAAGAAAAAAAAAACAGTTTGTAATTATATCTCGTTTCATTTCGAAATCGATTATCATGCAAACGATGCCGCGAGGCGAGGCAAAGGCCGTTTAAAAAAACAATACCGTTAAATCGAATGACTTTTTATTTCAAACATGATTCCCTAGCTTTACTTATTTTACATATGCCCTCAACCTTTTTGATGAAAAACATGTTCAGCCTGAAATTCAGTTAAATAAAGTTTAGGTTTCATAATATTAGCATAACCCTCATTTTTGCATAGAATTCTTTTGGGAAACGAACCCTGTTAAAAACGTTTTTTTCCAGAACAATATAAGTAGAATAACTTTTTTAAATTAATCTAAAAATCAGATATTTTTGCGTAAAAAAACCATATTAAAACTTTTTATGCAGTGCTAGTCAGGGATTAGATTGGATGTTAGTAGTGTCTGTACGTACAATACATACAGTAAAGTGCAATGTAATGCAACGCAATACCATACGCCGATTTTTTAATGAATAGCACATAATAATATTTCAGAAAAAAAGTACTTTGAGCAGAGTTAAAAGGCAAGCTGGGCGGCCTCATAGCAATAGAGTGGTCTCTTCCAGGCAGTAGGCAGCAGGCTGTCTGTCTACATGGGTAGGAAATATTAATACACGTTATATCCGTAAATTATTTATATACTTTAGACAACCTCGCATAAATACAAAGAAAGAAATAAGTTGTATTTTATGCCACTATTGCCTTATAAAATGCCAATATATCAATGCCAAAGTCGTTAAATGCCTTGAATGTTAAATCGTAAAGTATTTGAATTGAAAGAGTGAGATTGAAATTCCTTTGGATCTAGTTCGTATCTTATTGCTTAGAAAACTATTGCACTGGACACCTCCCGTTTGTTGAACTACTCTGGTATTTTTATTAGAATTTGAAGTCTAGTCAGATAAATTTAACGACAAGTGATTAGAAAACTTGGCCACGAAGCTTGAGATCCCGGGGTAGATCCCCGGTCGGGATATAACGACCGTTTAGCCTAGTTGGTAGTGGCCCTGCCTACGAAGCAAGAGGTCCTGGGTTCGAATCCCGGTAAGGGCATTTATTTGTGTGATAAGCACGAATATTTTTTCCTGAGTTATGAATGTTTTCTATGTATTTAAGTATTTATTTATCTATATAAGTATGTTTATCGTCGTCTAGTACCCATAGTACAAGCTTTGTTTAGTTTGGGACTAGGTCGATTTGTGTAAGATTGTCCCCTAATATTTATTTTATTTACATATAGGTATATCGAAGATCCCGTGTATTTCAGGATAAAATTAGCCTTAGCCTATTAAATTGAAAACGCCCAAATAGGTAAGGACTTTCTCCAGTTACCTAATAAAAATACCACTTTAGCAAAATCTCAGGTGACGCGTGCTCAAAGCGGCGCAAGAGCTTCAAGTGTCTACTATTACGAAGTACGCGTAACTCATGCTTTAGTATTATGAATTTAAGAAGAAATGTGAGAATCGTTTTTCGTGATCATGCTTTTATTCTAGAGATGATGAAATGGGGACAAACCTGCAGAAGTGGCGACCGGTTAGCTTAGTGGTTAGAGCAGAGAACTTGACTACGGGCTTGAGGTCCCGAGTTCTGGGGCAGATATTTATAAAAAATACTAATGTTTGAGATCGAATCTTAATCGTATTTAAGAACACATAGATACTTTCATTCGATCCATTCGTGTCAGCTCTTGTGAACCGACCTGTAGGTAGATATCGCCTGCATGCCGTGACTGATATCAGTCGTTGGCCTGCAGTGCTGATAATAATGTGTCGTTGGCGTCGAAAAGGTTAATATGTGTTTAAATATGTTTTTATCTATATAAATAAGTTTTATCCGTTTTCTGGCACCAATGATGCAAGATTTGTTTAGTTTAGGACTAGATTAATTGGTGTCAATCGTCCCATGATTTATATTTATCTTTTAATCTCTTTCGTAATAAGTAATTACCTAAAAAGAAAAAAAATGCAAATCTAATCAGTAAAAAAGCTTGTTGTTTCGGCTGTGCTTTGGCAATATCTTGGGTGGTTCGGCAGAGGCAACTTCAATGAAGGATTCTTAATTTTTCTAGTAAATATTTATTTGCTCTCAGTTTTTACAATTATAAAGTAAAAATGGTGCGCTCTTGTCTCGCTAACAAATTGGTGTCGTAAAGTTTACGGTTGTAAGAAAGAAAATTTTGACACTGACAACCGTCGCGATTACAGCGCCCTCGTGCGGTCGTCGTTCTTAAATTGTGCGCCGTAGCGTTGTTGTCGCTAGATGTCACCAGAGGGCGTCAACACTTGTATTAAAAATGTTTATTTACAAAAACTTAGGTATAGTTACTAGTATTATCAATTTCCTGCGCGTGCCACGTATCAGTCGTAATCTAAGAACTATCCAATCTTCACAAACAGGATAGAATTCGCAGTTAGTGCGCGGCGTAATAAGTAATTACCTAAAAAGAAAAAAAATACAAATCTAATCAGCAAAAAAGCTTGTTGTTGCGGCTGTGCTTTGGGAATATCTTGGGTGGTTCGGCAGAGGCAACTTCAATGAAGGATTCTCAATTTTTCTAGTAAATATTTATTTGCTCTCAGTTTTTACAATTATAAAGTAAAAATGGTGCGCTCTTGTCTCGCTAACAAATTGGTGTCGTAAAGTTTACGGTTGTAAGAAAGAAAATTTTGACACTGACAACCGAAAACTACTAAAAATTACACTATTAAAAATGTTTATTTAACAAAAACTTAGGTATAGTTACTAGTATTATCAATTTCCTGCGCTTGCCACGTATCAGTCGTAATCTAAGAACCATCCAATCTTCACAAACAGGATAGAATTCGCAGTTAGTACGCGGCACGAAGCTGAATGTGAACGTGAACAAACGTAGTTAGCTCCACAATACTTGGCCATGTTTACCCGGTTTTACTCGGGCAAATAAAGGCAGATCCGCTGTTACGCCGACATACGTCAACATCACGTAGGGGTATGTGGGGCATGCAGTAGAATGTAAGGACGGCGATCGCGATTGTTTTTACACATTTTACATTAGCTTCATTTGTAAGTTGTGGTTGTGGTGATTGGATATTAGCGTCATTGATAAATGGGTCCCAATGAAAAACAGCGTTGCGACGACTTGCCGAAAAGCTACAATAGAGAAATATTTCTCTTGGCAGATGTTATGCCGGGGACCTGAATCCCCAATTTATATTATTCGATGTTTTTTAGTTGTGTCTTTTATCCTACCGGCTACCACCGGCCGTGTGTGTCTGTAGCTAACTCGTAGAGAGACAGATAGACGGACAAGGCGAAACTATATACAAATTTTTTCGCAATTTTTACTCCTACCTAATACCACACACTCTTTAATAAATAAAAAAATCATGAGACTATATTGACACCAATTAATCTAGTCCCAAACTATGCAAATATGTACTATGGGTACCTACTAGATAACGAATAAACATACTTATACAGATAAATGCATACTTAAATACATAATATTATCAAACATCCAAGACTCGAGCACAAACATTCGTATTTTCACACAAATATCTGCCCCGACCGGGAATCGAACCCGGAACCTCAATCTTCGTAGTCAGGTTCTCTAATCACTAGGTAGGACATCCTGTCATCTAAATCGTTAAATTACTTCGACGTTTCGACTATATTGCTGTATTAAGTGGTCGATGACGGACATCATCATCATCATCATCAGCCTATGTTCGTCCACTGCTGGACATAGGCCTCTCCTATGGCACGCCACTGAGCACGATCCTCGGCCACTCTCATCCAGCTCATGCCAGCCGCCTTGCGAAGATCATCGCTCCACGGAGACTATATAATAATAATAATAATAAATCTTTATTAAATTTTACATTTAGGTACAATTAGATAACTTATACACTAAAATATTTTAAATTAGAACAAAAACAGTTATGTATACCTGAACTAGGAAAATTCCTGTGTTTCAGGTGTAAAAGAGCTAACAAAACTTAACTTAAATATTAAATTACATGCAAAAGAAACAAAATCATTTAGGACAATTTGAATTGTTTTAAGTAATTTAAGTAACCAACTAACTAATAGAATTATCTAACTAACTGAACTATACTATGTTTATTTTAGAACAACTAATAATAGTTCTGTATCTTCATAGGACATGTGTTGAAGTGCTTCTTGAAGAATTTTCTTAGTTTGGATGTAATTATGCGCATAAAACTCAACTTTGGCGTTTAACCTGTTATAAAGGAATGGTGCCAGGAATGCATGAAATCTGGAGGAGAAAGGGTGTTTCTTATTTAAATTTGGTGGGCAAACTATATCCTTACGTCGCTTGTTAGTAGTTTTAATATTATATGGCAAAGCAGCATGCTGTTTTAGAACCGTGTTGATTATAAATAATTGTCTCACTGTTAGTACCTTGCAGGATTTATACAGAAGGTCCGTTGGATACAGAAAAGAGCGAAAAGTAGAGACCTTTAGGATTGCTCGCTGTGCCCTTTCAATGGTTAATAATACAGATTTGTATGTGCCACCCCATGACGTAATGCAGTATGTTAATATAGACTGACACAAACCAAAGTAAACTAGACGCATCGTTGTAGAGTCTGCAAATTCACGTAACTTTTTAAAAACATATATTAGCTTCCGGACTCTACCACTTAAGGCGGCAATGTGTTGTTTAAATGAGAGTGTGTCATCTAATATAACACCCAGATATTTAATATTTTTTGCCTTTGTAATCATAGGACATACGCATGAGTCTGAAGTGCAGTTACAATTATGTGCAATTATTGTTAGGTTAGTTGTGGCATAATTCGATTTACGCATTGTGAATTGTACATAGTTAGTTTTTGCTGCATTTAGTGACAATATGTGTTCCCGGAGCCAGTTATTAACCACATCAAAGCCTTTTTGTGCGAGCTCGTAGACCTCTTTTTCTGTGCTGGCAGAAAACAAGAGAACAGTATCATCAGCATATGAAATAATTTTACCACCATCCAATTTTAGGTCACATAGGTCATTAATATAGATTAAGAAAAGCGTTGGACTGTGTTGGACTTGTGACTGAGGACGTCCCACGCTACGTTTGCCGATCCGTGGTCTCCACTCAAGAACTGTTCTACCCCAACGGTTATCGGTTCTTCGGGTTATAACGGACGATTTTTATAGCAATAAATCGTCGTGATCAAGTACCGAGTGTGGTAGATATTAATTATAATAGCCATTTTTGCCATTATGACCACGGAACCCTAAAAAGGCACAAAATCAGGGCCATTACTGTTGTGACATCTGACGAAAATGGCGGCACTTCCTGTTGTATAATTCAGCCGTTTCCATCGGACCCCTAACATATACTGACCCGACATTCTTTCCTCGTTTGGGAGATAATATCCGATATTTCTGGGTACATTTCGACTTTGATATCGCGGGTTTTTTGGTTTTTATTTAGCTGTGACTTCTGTAATTGTCTATGAGCATGATATATTAAACCGCATACACTGCGAAGGAATTCAATGGTGTGTGTCAAGCTCCTAATCCGCACTGGCCCGCGTGGGAACTACGGTCCAAGCCATCTCATTCTGAAAGGAGGCCTATATCCTGCAATGACGTATATAGGTTGGGATGATGATGTTGATGATGATGATATATTTGAGGATGGTTGTATAATAATTAATAATACTAAATATAATACACAATATTGTCAATTTTACGTACTTTTAACAAGAACTTAGAAAGTTTCCTATTGGTATAAAATTCAGAACAAGTGACCAAGAGAACGGAGCCCCATGTGGTGGAAAGATCAGATCCACGACAGCACAATATAAACTTACGAAGCCATAGGCTGTCGCATATCGTGTTACATGGAAAACGATTGTCCGAAAAACGATTCCTGCGTCAGAAAATGACAGCTAAACTGGCCTTACGAAGTTCGTTTGTCTCCCCATTTGGTATTTCCTTCATTAACTTTAAAAAAAGGTTCCATTTAAAAATATTTGTCTGGGACTACGAAATATTGCAAATCGAACACGATTAAAATCCAAAAGCCGAGTGGAACCTGCCATTTACAAAATTGAGCCTCCAGAGGATTAGCATGGATCTTTAAAATCTCTACAAATAGGCAATTTATTTTTGCGCTCGCGCCGACTGCCGTATTAAATTAGCGCGGTCCGGTTACATGTGCACTCGGATTTATGTCCCTCTGCGGCTGACGGCATGCCTAAGCGACAGGTTTTACCGGGAAACTGTTACGGGACACGGGGACATTTGTTATTTGCATGTTTGTGGTGAAGCTGCGGTGGCCTAGTGGGTTGACTTTTGGTTTAATTATATATTTTTTGACTTGTACCTATTAATTAATTATCTTTTATTTTATCATCATTTCAGCCGAAAGACGTCCACTGCTGAACATAGGCCTCCCCCAAGGCTCGTCAAACAGTTCGGCCCTGCGCCATCCGCATCCAATGCGTTCCCGCCACCTTAACCAGGTCGTCGCTCTATCTTTTTGGAGGCCTACCTATACTGCATCTTCATCCAAATCCGTAAAGCTGTTATTGCGAGATTGACTAACAAGCATTCAAACATCCAAATATCCAAACATCTTCATAAACTTTCTCATTTATAATATTATTAGGATTGCGTTTAATCGCTGTGCAGTTCAACTGTGAAAACCGTTTTCAGTTTATCCCTTGCGCTGTTCACAACGTCACGCATATTTTTTTATTTTTACCGTTAACTGGGTAGGAGTGTTATAAAAATATATCGCGGCGGGATTTTTTCTAGTTTATGATGTCATTTATAGCGCCAGTTTACACCAGCTTTTATAGGGGAGATACTCGTATAACAACTTGTATTTAAAGACGAAATTACTTATTTATTTAGCGTAAACTCCGCTGAACTTTCATAATGTTGGTCCTTAAGAGTAGTTAAGTATACTTCTTTTATAAATAATATAAAATTTGCAAATGGCTTTGTTTCGCCGCAATCACGTGAAAGAATATGTGTTTCCCATTGTAAAGATAGAGTTAAAAACAATGAAAAAAAAACACGTTTATTGCATGATGTATTTAAGTAACTAAGTAAGTTTAGTTTTTAAGATGTATTTAAGTATGTATTTATCTATATAAGTATGTTTATCCGTTGTCTAGTACCCATAGTACAAGCTTTGCTTAGTTTGGGACTAGGTCAATTGGTGTGAATTGTCTCGTGATATTTATTTATTTATTTTACTTTATTTTATTTTTGGTATTTGTCGTTATAGGGGCCATAGTCATACATAATCAGTGAAAATTTCGTGTCTAGCTACTGCGATTTAAGAGACAGAGCTCTGTGACAGACAGACGACGGACGGACAGATACAGCGTAGTGATAATATTACTCTATGGCGTAGTGTCAGTAATAAAGGGTTACCTTTGGGTACTGAACCCTAAGAACCAGTTTTTAGATGACCTACTTGTGTGAAGCGATCTTTTTTTTTATTGTGAGAGGGAGGCAAACGAGCAAATTATGGAAAATTAATGGAAAATTATCACCACCGCCCATAAATATCAACAACTCAAAGAGAGTCGCCAATCTGTTGCCGGCCTTTAAAGTAAGTATAATCCCTTTTCTTGAAAGCCCCGATGACATAGTTGTGTGGAAACACTGCTGCCGGAAGCTGGTTCCACAGTTTCACCGTACGTGGCAGGAAGTGCTGAAAAAAACGTACAGTGGTAGACTGCCATTCATCGAGATGGTGACGATGGAACTTAGACTTAGGTACGGCGGGAAGTGCGATGGTGGAATTTTGCAGACTTAGATAATTATGCATTCAGTGTACGAAAACTTTTTTAATTAACTTTCATTATTGGGCTAATTGTTTTTTCCGGCAGACTGCGAACCAATAAGACAAATGTGGCCCGTTTAAAGTAATGAAACCGCACTTCCCGCCCGTCTCACTTCACCCGCCTCTAAATTGTATTTCTCGCTCTTTCTTAATTAGCTCCGGCTAAAACAATAGGCATTGGCTAGGGTTGCCATTTAAATATTGTTTCAAGGGCAAGGGCAAGTATTGTTGATTGTATTTTTAATTTGTAACACTCTTGCCGTCGAATTCGTCTACCGCATATTTAGATAGAATTTATGGACGATTTTCGTTCCACGAGAAATTCCAATTAAAATCCCTTCTCACTGCACCTCACTGATCCTAAAAGATGTGACTGTCAACTGTCAAATCTCTATAACAGCTACAATAAGAGATAAAGTTACTTAAAATCCAAATAATATCCCGTGTGCACTTTATTAAAAAACTAAATATTATAAATAAAAAAATCGGCCAAGTGCCAGTCGGACTCGCGCACGAGGGGTTCCGTACCATTATCTATAAAAAATTGCGGTTTACGATTTATGACGTATTAAAAAAAACTACTTACTAGATCTCGTTCAAACCAATTTTCGGTGGAAGTTTACATGGTAATGTACCTACATCATATATTTTTTTAGTTTTATCATTCTCTTATTTTAGAAGTAACAGGGGGGGGGGGGCACACATTTTACCACTTTGGAAGTGTCTCTCGCGCAAACTATTCAGTTTAGAAAAAAATGATATTAAAAACCTCAATATCATTTTTGAAGACCTATCCATAGATACGCCGTACGTATGGAATCGATGAAAAAAAAATTTTTGAGTTTCAGTTCTAAGTATGGGGAATCCCCAAAATTTATTGTTTTTTTTTCTATTTTTGTGTGAAAATCTTAATGCGGTTCACAGAATACATCTACTTACCAAGTTTCAACAGCATAGTTCTTATAGTTTCGGAAAAAAGTGGCTGTGATATACGGACGGACAGACAGACAGACAGACGTGAAGAATCCATAAGGGTTCCGTTTTTTGCCATTTGGCTACGGAACCCTAAAAACGCCCATGTGATTTCCCAATTCATTTACGTTGCATAAAGAAAAAGACTAAAGTTAAGATTTAAGGTTAAGATTTTTAGATCCCGTGGGAATATCGCCCAAAAAAGTAGCCTATGTATGTACCTCTAGGTATGTGTTATTTTAGATATATTTACTTGCTTACCAGATTTCATCCAAGTCCGTCTTTCAGGTTTAGCGTTATTGTAGCTAGCCACTGCATCACGAATGGGCCGGCTCGTCCGGGGTAGTACCACCCTCTCACAGAACACCGGCGTGAAGCAGCAGTACTCCCTGCTGCGTTTCGTACGGTCAGTGAGAGCGCCGGGGGCCCAATACCTCTCCCCAACCCCTATTCCCTCTCCTTTTTCCTTAGGGCTGACAACGCACTGGCATCGCGTAAAGCGCTGCGGGTGTCTATGGACAGTGGTGATCATTTAACATCAGGTGACCCACTAGTTCGTTTGTCTGGCCTCTATAACGTAAAAAAAGAGTAAAAACAGGCACGGTACGCACACACACACACAAGCTTACGTATTTGTAACATTAGTAGGATATCCTTACCACTTGTATTCATTTGTTGATTCCCTAATTCCACTAGGTTCAAAGTTGTGTTCAATATTTGGGACGGAAGCAGCCCTGACAGCTGATCACGCTGGCACTCTAATGACAAGACAAATGAAAGGACTCTGGAAAGGCGTGGCCTTAAGTCCTTCAACGCAGGTTGCCAACAATATGCCTTTAGTGAATGGTGCCAACGAAGATGGTATATTAGTTTACATGATGCGACAAAATAGCGCGGATGGCGATACATTGCGGCTCACGGACAGTCGGATATAAATCGCTAACCGTATGGCTCCGCAATGTACTCGTTATACTAGATTTCTGTGCCTTTAAGGCAAGGCCTTCGACTAGGTATACAAGCTGTCTGATAATCGTAGTAAATCGTAGTATTTAAGATAAAAGCCGATAGCCTTCGAAAATTTATACAACGATGAATAATCCTTGAATGATTATATTAATGTAGACTCAAGGGTGGAGGTAAATTAGCAGAATTTTCAGCTATACGTTTAATAGAGGCACTGTTATGGAGGTAGGTGGTTATTACATGGGACCCGGACTAATCCGACGGGGCCATCACTCGTCCGGCTACGTCCGGACAGCAAATTACTTTTCTCTATTATCAGGCACATTGTAACATACACAGGGTAGAATTTTGGAATGCCACCACCAGGGAAAGTACTCTAAATGAGTCAATCAGCTTTTTTTTGTCAACGATTTTCTGCTCCTTTCTGTGAAAACCGAAATAGTTAAAAAACTGATTATTTTTCCTTATTTAAAGTATACTTTTCAAAACCCTAGATTTTTGTAGTCAATAATGGTATAGTTGCCTTATTTATTTTATTTTGTTTAGCTTCTATTTCGTGGGTGACTTAGGGGACAATTTTGATGAATTTTGTCCCCGAAATTTGTATGAAAATAGTGGTATGTCCCCTGGATTACCGGATTTTTTCATAGAAATACTTTTTTTTTTTGGTTTTCACATACGCACTATGATAAACAGTTTATCTAATTACTACAACATCATAGTTTCACTAAACAGAGATTACAGAATTACTTGTAAAGGAGTAAATAGAAATTTACAAAAAAAAGTTGATTGACCCAAATAGGAAAATTTACGAGAATTATTATTTATTTTTGAAAAAAATGAATACTGCATTCAAAGATTTTTGAAAGTTTGCTTGCCGCATCTGGGAATCGAAAAAATAGCTCCCTGTATTTTTATTTCGTTGATCGATAGAGTCAATCTACGCATCAAATATCTCTAACAAACTTAGTAAATGAACTAAAACAATTACCGCGAGGTCGCGGGTGAGCAAAGTAATTGTTTTAGTTCATTAATATGGACCTCCGCAAAGTAACGCCTGATTCAATAAACTTAGTAAATTAAAAGAAAGGAAACCCATGAAATCACAACTTATTTTAATTGGGTTCCATTTTGTTGGATAGGTACGCAAATTTATAAGTCCAGATGTCATGGTTTTTCCTTCATTTAATTTACCAAGTTAGTTAGAGAGATTTAATCCTTATGATCGACTTTATCGATCAATGAAATAAAAATACAGAATGCTATTTTTTCAGATTTTTAACCGGTTCGATTCCCGGGTGCGGCAAGCGAAGTTTCGAAAAACTTTGAATGCAGTTTTCTTTATTTTGAAAAATAAAGGAATGTTTCCTTTGAGTAAACTTTCCTATTTTCAGTATTTAGAGTACTTTCCCTGGAGGTGGCATTACAAAATTCCACTCTGTATACATATACGTAAGTATAGTTGCATCACGAGCAATAAAGAATCGACCACACCTTTGCTCTGCTCTGCTGCTGCCATGCGTCAAGTTTTTAATGCGTAGCGTCCACATCGCTGCTTAAAAAAAAACGCTCACGATGCCGAGCGCAGTGACATCAGGGATGTTGCGGATGCAGATTTTTTCACATCCGCGGATGCGGATGCGGATGCGGATTTTAAGAGGCACACATCCGCGGTTGCGGATGCGGATGCGGATCTGTACAAAAAACTTAAGTGTGGGCAGGGTAAAAAAAAAGACAGAAAATATTTATCCTTTCTTTATTTAATAATAAAGTAGTGAGTGAATTACTGTTACTAATTAATCATTTTAGTAGTTAAATTTGAATATTGGAGCAATATATTTAATAAAAAGTAGAATGGCCGCCTTTTCGGACTCCAGTCTGTTTCGCAAGGGTTGGCGGAACCCCTTCGGAAGAAAGGGGCGGCCTTTCTTTCTTGTCGCGACCTGCTACACATCCTCATCCGCATCAGCTCCGCATCGATTTATGCGGATGCGGATGCAGATGCGGATGTCTAAATCGATGCGGATGTTCCGCATATGCGGATGCGGATGCGAATATTTGCAACATCCCTGAGTGACATGAAAATTCAACGATAACCTGCAAGTAAGTCTAACGCGCTGAATTGCTTTTGCATTCACTATTTCTTTCTGTCAAACGGTATAAGATGATGACAGAAAGAGATGGTGAAAGCGAAGGCTAGCGTCCGCGTTCGCTCGGCATTTGGTTCGCACGCTAGCCGCGTCGCGCGTAATTATTATTTTATTATGATTTTTGCAACAAACAATGACTTCTAAACGATCTTATAATCCGTATAAAATATACTGTTGCGTTTAAAGGTATTTTACTGAATTAATACACACTGTTATCTTTCTCGATTTATGTATATTCCTACCTAAATATCGGCAAGTGGGAACCCTGTGGTCTTGGTTTCGGTTCAGCGGTGTCCAACGGAATATGAACGCTCGTATCACACGATAAGTTTCAATTTCGCGTGCAAGCAGTTAACGGTCGTAAGAGTAGGCAAATTTTTATACCAAAAGTTGACTTTTATTGTTCGAGAGTGATCCTTCTGTACGCTAGTACTAAGTTATTCTGTGTCACGGCTCTGATTGGCAATGTTTTCCCGAACGGTATTATAGATTCTGGCTCATTAAACTCCACTCTTTTTTGCCACACGCCGATAGCGCACAATAATTACACTCTCGTCAACCTAATGGGGTCGCCGGCTTTGCCGTACGCTCGTCTGCCCCAGAGACCAATCGGGCGAGCGACTATTTTACTGCTTCCGATTTATATCTCCCTGGTACCTATTTGTCTATAAATTAGTTGGTTTGATTCTCTGGAGGCGAGTTTTTCGCTTTAGTGGGCCAAATCAGTGTTTTCACTTGATGAAAAGTTAGCTATTAGCAATGCAGTTAGATTCTGATAATAAATTTTAATATTGGAATTTAATTTACCGTACCCAGTAAACTAATGTAATATTTATTGGTAACAGGTAATGTTCCCGTATGTTAAAGTCAAAATTTATGATGGGTCCAAATCATGTCAAAACGTAAGATAAAATACGATAATCATTATATTGCCATAACTGTGTATATTGTACATAGATCATGTTATAAATTAATGAGTACTAATGGTTTGCCTATTTTGAAGAATAAGAAAATTACTTTGTCTCTGATTAACATTAAATTTTTTTTAATAGGATATAACAGATATTTTTATGATAATAAGGGAACGCCCTTATCCTGCTACAGCCTTTGGCTTACTCTCTTAATGAAACGCACAACGTCGCACCCATTGTATCTCAGTATGAACTAACCCTAGCCATACACATGTTTTTGCTGGCTTCTATCCTGTAAAAAAAAAAATTAAGGGTTAGGTATAGCCAATATGTTTTAGTCAAGTCTACATCGGCATGTGGGACGCCTGGCCAACTTTCGAGCCATTTAAATAAATCTTAACAGGTTCCTCATGCGCCTCATGCGCGACTTTACTGGTACGTCTATGAGGCACATGAGGCCTCATGACTCTATGAGCGTTTAATGTCATTGTTACTATAGGGGCGTGTCGAAAGAACGCCGCACATTGCTTCGGGACAGGGGCTACCGAGTTTTTCGCGCTAATCGATTTTGGGTGGCCGATTGCGGGCGTGGGGCCGCGTGGGAGAGGCACGCTGGCTCAAGATAGGTTGGTTTTACTGCGCGTGTTTTTGGGTATTTTCATCTTATCTTATTACTAAAACAAATACATATTTTAAAAATGTAGCAAAACTAGGTACGCCCTAGAAAACATCTTGTTTTATTAACATTCAAAAAGTAATGACCTTCCGTGCAGTATTAGCGTCGTACTACGAGTTTATTTTATTTTTTAGAGACGACTTTGGATTTTTTTTCTATCGAGCGAAGTACAAGTAATCGTGTTTCGAAAAAAACTGGTCACTAGACTGAATCCTCAAATATCTATATATATAAAAGAAGAAACTGACTGACTGACTGGCTGACTGACTGACTGACTGACTTACATATCAACGCACAGCCCAAACCGCTGGGCTTAGAGATTCCAAATTTGGCACGTAGGTTCCTTATAAGGTTTTATACAATGTAGGCATCCACTAAGGAAGGATTTTCGGGAATTCCCACGGGAACGGGAAAAAACGGGATTTATAAATTCGATTCCGAGTGACCCTATCTCAGTAACTATAATAACTAGACTCTTCAAATTTGATACACAAGTAGGTATTGCCTTAATAAAAACATTAATTTCAGGATTATTCAAAATTCCCACGAGATAAGGAAAAAACGGGATTTATATATTCAGTTCAACGGGATCCTATGAACTATAATTACTAGACTCTTCAAATTTGGCACAGAAGTAGGTAATTATAATAGTAAAAAACAGTTTTAAGGATTTTTGGAAATTCCTACGGGATAAGAAAAAAACGGGGATTTTTCATTTTACTGGTCGAAAAAAGCTGAAATTCGGCATGTAGGTTACTTGGGAAGTGTAAAGGAGCATTGAGAGAGGACTTTCCAAAATTCCCACAAGAACGGGAAAAAACGGGATTTTTGTTTTACTGGTCGTAGAAAGCTGAAATTCGGCATGTAGTTTGCTTGGGGAATGTAGATGAGCATTGAGAGAAGACTTTTGAAAATTTCAACGGGAACGGGAAAAAAGGGATTTTTCATTTTTCTGGTCGTAGAAAGCTGAAATTTGGCAAGTGAGTTCCTTGGGGAGTGTAGGGGAGTAATAAGAAAGCATTTCCCGAAATTCTTACCGGAACGGGGAAAAACGGGACTTTGCGTTTTACTGGTTGTAGAAAGCTAAAATTTCAAAATTCATAAGTTTATACTGTAAGTAGGCCGCAAGAGGCTCTTTAACCGACTTCAAAAAAAGGAGGAGGTTATGCATTCCACTTTATATATTTTTTATGTAGGCATGTTCACCGATTTCTCGGTCAATTGTGGACCGATTTTAAAAATTATTTTTTTATTCGAAAGAATATAATATACTCCTGAGATGGTCCCATTGTCACCAAATCAGGATCTGATGACGGGATCTCAGGGAAATCGAGGGCAACCCTCAAATTTTGTAGGCACGCATTACGTTTTTCATATATTTTCTCAAGCTATTTAAGTGTTTGCGTCTGGTAGACATCATCTCATGTTGATGAGCTGATGATGGAAGGTAAAACTCCTTAAGAGGATACGATGCGCACCATTTCTCCATACAAACGTAATCCCCTGTTTCCTCCCTGGATAATAGCTTTAGAGCCAAATTTTTTTTACTGTGTAATCTGTATCTACCAAAGCTATGCCCCTAGGTTTCGTTTTTTTCCATATTTCAATTAACATAAGAAATATGAGCTTTCAAAAACTGAAAAAATTGCCCAATTTCAACGTCACTTTCAGACACTCATCAGAAAAGAATCCCTGATATAAACAAAAAAAGGAAAACATAGGGGCATAGCTAAATCTATCCTCTAATTATATTTGAAAAAAAAAAAATTTATTGGTCCAGTTTTCGAGAAGAAAACAGGGGATTACGAAATGCTGTTTTGATCAATTTTTCGCGCCTATTAACGGTCTGAGCTGCAGTTGTCCCGCTCTCGCTGTACTGACACGGAGGGGTTCGGGCGAGACAGCGACATTTCATTAAAATACCTATTTCTCAAAAGTCTCTCAGCCATCGTACCCTCTTAACGTTAGGAGTTGAGGATAATTTTTTAATATTATAGGTACGTATAGACCAATAGTAGTATTCTTTCAGGTTATCCAGGTGAGCTGATAATGGAAGGTTAAACTCTTTAAAGGTTAGGAGTTATAGGAAGTTTCTTTAAATATCATATGCACGTATAGACCTTTAGTTGTATTCTTTTTGGTTATTCAGATGAGCTGATGATGGAAGGTATAACTCCTTAACGGTTAGGTCACACAACACCTTAGTTACAAGATACTATAATATGTATAATATCCAGTGATCGTAGATTTAGTAGCATTTTTGGTGCGATAACGTCAAATGACACACGACAGCGACCTAGGGTTGTCGACGTGTATAATATGATTGACGTTTAAAATAATGTAATATTATGTTGTCGTTGAAAATAAAACGCTAAATTTTTTTACTTAATCTTTTGATTAACATCATTTCGTTTTTATTATATATGTTTTAATACTTTTAATGTTTCTCGTCAAAACATGTTTCAATCGTGTCATTTTTTTAGCACAATAAATATCGAAAAATTTTCCTTAATAAAAAACTGCGCTTACTTAACAGTTTCTCCATTGTGTTTAATCAGTTAATAATTATTGCTTATTTTCACACACAAAATCAATGCAACTGTTTTTTATCACTTGCGAGACGTCATTGAAGAAATCAAATGACTTCTATATGTATTTATGGACTGCCATTACGCATTATACTGTCAATGCAAATATACAGCAGAAAAGTTAGTATATCAATTTCTAATCATAAATAATAACTATAACCTTAGATAAGGATTTATTGCAACACATTTTCTCATAATAGTAAATTAACCCTTCATTTCATTATGCATATTGGGTTGGGCTTTACATGTTCTAAGAAAAATTTCTGTGTTTTCGATTTCTACTGCACAACTCAAAAAACACAAACAATACAGAATACAGAACATAAAACTTAATAAAAATAGAGGTAGATAACAGGCGTTCTTCAAGACGAGATTTGAATCGTTTTTTTTTTATTTAATTAACAACCATCTTTCTACATTATTAGTTATTACTTAGTTCTAAATGCCTTTGATTTTATTTGATCCTTGGTTCAAACAATTTAATATTGGGCACTACTGACAACCCTACCACTGCACCAAAAATTCTACAAAAAGTACGATCACTGAAATATCAATGCTAAGTAGGTACACAGCGCTTCCAGTCACTCAAGTTTCCGTAGTAGGTAAGAAAACATTGAATTAAGTATACTTAATGCAGGACAGGGGAAAGTAATAATAGGTTTTATATTATTAACAAGCCTGGTTATTTTAGTGCCCGCTTCCAAATTAGTGAAAAACATTGTATATAAAGAAATACTGTAAAGGACCGTATCTACCTGAAGTTTAGTCGGGCTTGCTTGCACGCTTGCTTGCACGCTTACTTGCACGCTTACTTGCACGCTTTCTTGCACGCTTGCATGCGTGCATGCATGCTTGCTTGCTTGCCGGTATGCTTGCTTGCTTGATATCTTGGTTCTTTGGAAAGCTAGTCTTACATATGAATTTCAGGACTATAGCATTGCTAGTAATGATACAGCACGAGTTTAAATGAATGCAATAAATGTGCCAAAAACACGGTAGCCCCTTAAGTTTCCTAATTATATGTCCACGGTCGAGAAAACTTTTGTTTCTTAGGCTGTGTATGGCCCTTCATGAGTTTGAAATTATTTGTATCTCTAAATAAGCCAACTGAACCAAACAATCATCTACCGTTCCTGCATGAAACCGGATAACTTTTCAGCATTCACTCAAGCATTCGCGTCACGGGCGCTATAAAATCAAAACATTTTGCACAGGGGTTGCGCGTGCCGCGTGGGCGAACATTGGACTAGTTTTCCGATAATGCGATGTACATCTCTTTTGGGATTTGGGATACAAAAAGATCTGGAAGCGTGATGCATTTGTAAGTAGAAGGAAGAGTCTCATTTGATTTGTACCTGGATCTGTGTCTCGCATCTGCCGGAGATTACGAGAAAAAACTCACCAATAAGGATTACTCAATTTTTAAGGCTCCGTAGTGAAAATGGCGAAATCGAAAACCTTATTTTCGCCCCGTCTCTCTGTTCGTTCATGACTTAGCTCAGAGTTTGGCCCGGATATACGTAACTAGCTTTTGCCCGCGGCTTCGCTCGCGTGTACCATGAGTATTCCAAAAAACCAAGATATCAAGCAAGCAAGCATACAGGCAAGCAAGCAAGCATGCAAGCAAGCATGCATGCACGCAAGCAAGCAAGCGTGCAAGTAAGCGAGCAAGCAAGCCCGACTAAACTTCAGGTAGATACGGTCCTTTACAGTATTTCTTTAGATACAATGTTTTTCACTATTCGAAAGCGGGCACTAAAATAACCAGGTTTGTTAATATATAAAACCTATTATTAATTTCCCCTGTCCTGCATTAGGTATAATTCAATGTTTTCTTACCTTCTACGGAAACTTGAGTAACTGGAAGCGCTGTGTACCTACTTAGCATTGATATTATACATATTATAGTATTTTGTTATGGTGTTGTGTGACCTAACCGTTAAGGAGTTATACCTTTCATCATCAGCTCATCTGAATAACCAGAAAGAATTCAACTAAAGGTCTATACGTGCATATGATATTTAAAGAAACTTCCTATAACTCCTAACCGTTAAGGAGTTTAACCTTCCATCATCAGCTCACCCGGATAACCTGAAAGAATACAACTATCGGTCTATACGTACCTATAATATATGAAAAGATATCCGCAACTCCTAACCGTTAAGGAGTTTTACCTTCCATCATCAGCTCATCTACATGAGATGATGTTTACCAGACGCAAACACTTAAATAGCTTGAGAAAATATATGAAAAACGTAATGCGTGACTACAAAATTTGAGGGTTGCCCTCGATTTCCCTAAGATCCCGTCATCAGATCCTGATTTGGTGACAATGGAACCATCTCAGGAGTATATTGTATTCATTCGAATAAAAAAATAATTTTTATAATCGGTCCACAATTGACCAAGAAATCGGCGAACATACCTACATAAAAAAATACATAAAGTGGAATGCATAATCTCCGCCTTTTTTTGAACTCGGTTAAAGAGCCCTTTGCAGCCTATTTACAGTGTGAACTTATGAATTTTGAAATTTTAACTTTCTACAACATGTAAAACGCAAAATCCCGTTTTTTCCCGTTCCCGTAAGAATTTCAGGAAATGCTTTCTTAGTACTCCCCTACACTCCCCAAGGAACCCACTTGCCAAATTTCGTCTTTCTACGACCAGTAAAACGAAAAATCCCGTTTTTTTCCGTTCCTGTGGGAATTTTGGAAAGTCCTCTCACAATGCTCCTCTAAACTCTCCAAGCAACCTACATGCCGAATTCAGCTTTCTACAACCAGTAAAACGAAAAATCCCGTTTTTTCCCGTTCCCGTGGGATTTTTGGAAAATCCTCTCTCAATGCTCCTCTACACTCCCTAAGCAACCTACATGCCGAATTTCAGCTTTCTATGACCAGTAAAACGAAAAATTCTGTTTTTCCCGTTCCCGTGGGAATTTTGGAAAGTCCTCTCTCAATGCTCCTCTACTCTCCCCAAACAAACTACATGCCGAATTCCAGCTTTCTACGACCAGTAAAACGAAAAATCCAGTTTTTTCCCGTTCCCGTGGGAATTTTGGAAAGTCCTCTCTCAATGCTCCGCTACACTCTCCAAGCAACCTACATGCCGAATTTCAGCTTTCTACGATCACCAAAACGAAAAATCCCGTTTTTTCCCGTTCCCGTGGGAATTTTGGAAAGTCCTCTCTCAATGCTCCGCTACACTCCCCAAGCAACCTACATGCCGAATTTCAGCTTTCTACGACCAGTAAAACGAAAAATCCCGTGTTTTCCTTATCCCGTGGGAATTTCCGAAAATCCTTAAAACAGTTTTTTACTATTATAATTACCTACTTCTATGTCAAACTTGAAGAGTCTAGTAATTATAGTTCATAGGATCCCGTTGAACTGAATATATAAATCCCGTTTTTTCCTTATCCCGTGGGAATTTGGAAAAAATCCTGAAATTAATGTTTTAACTAATATAATACCTACTTGGGTATCAAATTTGAAGAGTCTATTTATTATAGTTACTGAGATAGGGTCACTCGGAATCGAATTTATAAATCCCGTTTTTTCCCGTTCCCGTGGGAATTCCCAAAAATCCTTCCTTAGTGGATGCCTACATTGTATAAGGTATCTATGTGCAAAATTTCAAGTCTAGATCCAGTGGTTTGGGCTGTGCGTTGATATATCAACAGTCATTTAGTTTATTTAGACATTTCAACCCCATCCAGGGAGATGGTATTTTACGTCCGCCACGTCGGATTTTAAAACCGTTATTGTTTTCATAACCAGCGACCCGATAAACCATAGAAACAACACCCATGTTGATTTTCAGACTTTGTTACCCCTTTCCCCCCTTTTAGGGGTTGAATTCTCAAAAAACCTGAAACACGTGTTTACTCATTTACCATTAGGAGTACTTCTGTGAAGTTTCGAATAAAATAGTCGAACTAATCTTGTTTCCCCATACAAACTTTGGACCCCCTTTTCACCCCCTTAGGGAGTGAATTTTGAAAAATCCTTTCTTAGTGCACCCCTAGACCTTATAAGGAACCTACATGCCAAATTTGGAATCTCTAGGTCCAGTGGTTTGGGCTGTGCGTTGATATGTCAGTCAGTCAGTCAGTCAGTCAGTCAGTCAGTCAGTCAGTCAGTCAGTTTCTTCTTTTATATATATAGATAATGACGCTGACAAAGTAGTAGAATAAACTTTTGAAAAAACACCGTACGTTTTGTCTATCCCGTGGTGTGAGGTGTCGTTGAAAATATCTAATTATATCTGGCCAGTAATGTATGTAAACCCAGGTAATTATATTTTTATTTTTGCTTTTTAGATCAACATATTTCACACAACTCGGCTATTAGTAATACTATACTGAGTCTGATTCCCTGTCTACCTCATGCGTGGAAACTATATTTTGTATAAATAATTTTATGAAAATCTTTACTTTGTGTTGGTTGTTTTTTTGCTTTAATGTTTTTTTTTGCGCTGGTGCCTTGTCTGACGCTGTATCATGTCTTTCAGTCTTTCGAAATCTGTCTTCTATTTCGTATACTTTCTCATTCAGAAAAATCTCATCTAGTACTTATTTTACATCTTTGGAGAACTTTGGAAAAAACAGTAAAATGTTCCATTTCATGTTACAACGCGGGCGTTTCACAACATCGCCTATTCCTGTCGCCTTCAACTAAGTAACAACAAAACTTGGACTGACATACTACGCCATAAATATTGGCGGAATGGTCGAGTTACATTCACATAATAAAATAACGTCCCATTGAGCAACGGAAGTGTTTTTTCAATTGTGATGTCAAGCTTTACGCTTTGTGATATAGGAGTTTGTAGTATTTGGATTTGTTATTGCTGATAGATAATTGAAAGCGCGTTTTGCCCTCTTAATTAAATTTGTTCTTAAGAAAGTGTCCTTTTGCGTGTAGTTGGTAACGTATCCTATCGTAGCCTGTTTATATATTTAAAAGTATATTGTTGTGTATTATTTATCTATGTATGTTTTATGTTAGATATTAGGTTGTTATTGTATAATGTTTGTTTATAGTACTATTTATTTTTATATATTTATACCACCTGCTGTAACATATTGCTGTCATTCTTTTGTTAAAATGTTGCATGGAAGAGATCGCTTTGAAGCGATAAGGCCGCCTATTGCTTACCTTATGTATTTTTTCCATGTACTTGTTTTCTGTATAGTTTTTTTGGTGGTGGACAATAAAGAGTCATTGTATTGTATTGAGGAAATCTCGGGAAGAAACCTGCATACACCTGCGAAGAAATTCAATGGTGTGTGTGAAGTTCCTATTCCGGACTGGGCCCGCGTGGGAACTACGGCCCTTTCATTCTGAGAGGAGGCCTGTGCCCTGCAGTGGGACTTATATAGGCTGGGATGATGATGATGATGATATGTCGAGAGACTATTTTACCACTAGTGGGTTCTTGGCACTGAAGAACTTTTTTTCTAGTCGACATGTTTGTATATTTGTCGGTAAATCTTGACACGAGATCAAAGCTATGTCAGTCTTGCGTTACAATTGTAGTATTTTGTGGTTAAGACGCTGTCAACACCAACGTCGGCGCACACTGTCTATTTGTATCGGAGTAAACGAGATGCCGCTATTACTGGGCAGCCGGGTATATTGAAATTTATCGGGCAAATATTTAATTAAAAAAAAACTGTGGATTATTTGTGAAATACGACTCGTTAGCGGTTTAGGTATGAATATGTTCACTTCATGTTTTTAATTGCAGACGCATACGCATAAAAAAATAAAAAAATAAAGACATAGAACCGTTTAATGATGATTTTAAGACCTATCTTTGCAATTATTTTCTATCGAGCCGATTTCGTCCAATTGTGTATCGAGTCCGTCCACGGTCTTTGAAATATGATGAATATTAACATATAATTTTTTTGATGTGCTAGAACAAGCAGTTTTTCTTAAAAAACTGTTTAAATGACATCAATTTCAACAAAATTAGGTGTTGTCAGCCTCTTAACATACGCGTATGTCTTAATATTATTCGCATGTAATTAAGGTGCGACAATTGGCATTTTGGTGAAATAAAAACCTGGTGGTGTCCTGTTTGTGTTGCTATGAAATGATTTAGCACATTATTTGTTGTTCGACGTTGGCACGTTCCACGCTACACGTGGTCAATACGTGAACATTATCATTCGAAAGTCATCGTTACGCTTCTCGGGTTGATAGCGACCAATGTAATTTAGATTAAAAATAAATTTAAAAGACAACCTTACGCCTTTTAAAAATCCATGGTAGCCTAGTGGTTCTCTCAAGCAGAGGGTCGTGGGATCGAGCCAGGACTCGAGTCATGCTGTATTTATTATTCTTGTTTTTACTGCCGTATCTTATTTTCATAATGCTTCTTTTGTTATCTCACGTTCAAACTGTCCAGTTACTAATATTTTAACACGTTCACTGCGTTACGCGATCTAAAAGATCTCTTATGAGTCTTTCATTCAGTGCGGCGCCCGATTTCGTATTTCGCACCTCTGTGCGGGAGGCAATAGCAGCTGAATTACTACGAGTATGAAGGAGACAAATATAGAAACTTGCTTCCTGCTAAAAATTTAACTCTCCGACGTATTAAAAAAAATTGGAGATCGATTAGGTCCCTAACGCACTGAGTAATAACTTTATTCATTTGGTGCGTTATGAGATCTTTTGAGTCTCCTGAATCGTAGGCCTCATAGCCGCAAGGAAGGGAAAGCGAGTGGCGCGGGCGCCGCAAATTTTGTTTTAGTGTTGTTCAAGTATCGATGTGAAAAGACGCGCATTATTTAGGAAAAAAATCTCGATAAAATCTGTGAATTTACTGTATGCTTTTAAACATAAAGTATTTATGAAACAGTTATGAGTGCCATAAAAAGAAAAAAGTGTAAATAAACGCACGATCGCTTAGGGGGTTAATGGGTAGCCGATACTGATTACAAAATAGTAGTATATTTTTAATTTGTTTACCTAGATATCCATAAAAAAAATATTGTTTTGGACAAACACTTTGGACAGCCTTTCTGAGGGAAGATGTTCAGTTCAGACCACGTTTTAAAACGCGGTGACAAAAAAGTCGTTGCGTGGGCTGTTACAACAAATTAAGGCTCAAAATTAATAGCACAAAAACTTAAAAAAAAAGCTATAAGAATCATTATCCACTGTGTTCAATGTAAACAAACATTGTTTTTATCATTTTTTAACAAAAACACTTTCCTTGATGCCGTTCTTTGAATAAAAAACAGTTATCGACTATTAATGTTTTATTTCAATCCCATCACTAGTCCGTACACAAATTGAACTAGCTTTAGTTGCGGCACAAAATAAAAAAGTACAGAAGTCAATCAAGTGTATGTACTTCACTTTTCATACCTACGCTCGGCGGTCGCCCTAGGGTTGTCAATTACGGCATATGCACATAAAACTTATCGTGAAAGTGGCACTCGTTTCTAGTTGTTTGATTTATTGTTGTTATTCAAACGGGAAGAATGGAAATATAAAATAATAATAATTAAAATACCTACCTACAAAATTTAGCGTTTGTCAATTTTCACTATCGAAAATCCCTAATAACTTCTAATCGGATTATCCTAGTTATACAATTTTCATTGTCCTATCGGTTTTAGACCTAAACCTATCTAATGACACTAAAAACAACACAATATCTATACAAACAAAAAAACATGTTTTCAACTTACGTAATATTAGTGGCATGAATTTACCTTACAAAAATGTAGTTAGGTATAGGTACCTAACCACATTTTTTGTAAGGTAACGTTTATTTATACTGATTCAAAATAGGAAACTATTATTACTTTGGGAGTCGGGGCGAGGTGCTTACCTATCTACCTAACTATTCTATGTAACGTTAAAATTAACTATCGAAATACAAGCAGATACCTACTAAACTTACCTCTCTGAAACCACTGGTAGCTTAAAAAACGACCATTCACCGTTTAGGGTTGAATTTAAACAACCGTCCACTGAACAGTTACCTATAATAACCTTTTTTTTGTTGCTCCATTATTTCACTCGAAAAATTCCACAGACGCGCGACACAAAATAAATAAGTACGCGCGACCACAGCGCGCGCGCGCCTCGAAAAATTTCACTGACGCGCGACCACAGCGCGCGCCTCACGCGGATGGCAATCGCGCTCGGACTGATCCGACTGATCCGAGATATCGTGTCTGTGAACAGTGTCTATGTGTCTATGTGTGCGTTGCTCGAGCGCACTTTGTATGTAGATTTATTTCTGTACTTTTTTATTTTGTGGTTGCGGCGTGAGATACAATCGATACCCTATGTTTGTTTTGTATTTACTCTGTATATTTATGTCGAAACTGCATCTGAACTCGTCTAAAGATAGAGCAATGGATTACCTTTAAATATAAATAAAACCATAACGATACATAGCTTTTTGAGCGAGATTTACGTTATTTTCGAAATCTATTTTTTAGGATGCTGATGGGGTCTCATACGCACTGAAGTAAAGCTTGTTCTTATAGGTCACAAACGCATTGGCTGAGAGTTCATTGAAAATGGCCCCGCAGTTAACGTGTTAAGTTTATAATATTGATAAGACACTCTACAGAAGATAAGATAATTATTATTTTTAATTATAAGAAAACTAGTTTAACAACAATCTGAGTTCGTTTTTAGTTGATAATTCGTTGACGTAAATCATAGTCGTATTAATTTGACCGCCTGAAAACATGTTGTTTATAACAGTGGGAATTATTCTCATACTCGTTCTGGTCTACTACTACGGCACGAGGACTTTTGATTACTGGAGCAAGCGCGGCGTCAAGCATGACCCGCCCATCCCCTTCTTCGGCACCGCCAAGCGGCAGTTCCTGCAGCAGATCAGCTACGCAGACATCTACGACGAGATGTACTGGAAGTACTCGAAAGAACGATTCGTCGGCTACTACCTCACGACCACGCCTCTCCTCATCCTGAGGGATCCAGAACTCGTCAAACGTGTATTAGTCACCGATTTCAGTTACTTCTACTCAAGGTCAGTCCATCCCCTTGATGAAGTTCCAGAGCCGCTGCTAAACAACATATTTTCCTGCGAAGGTGATTTGTGGAAACTGCTCAGACAAAGATTGACACCTGCTTTTACATCGGGAAAATTGAAAGCAATGTTTCCCTTGATCGTGTCAAGAGCTGAGAAATTACAATCACTAGCTGCTGAAGCGGCATCTTCAGGATTAGAAGTTGATGTAAGAGATATCATGGCACGTTACACTACTGACTTCATTGGAGCTTGCGGTTTTGGCATTGACACTGACACACTCAACGATGAAAACTCACTTTTCAGAAAATTAGGTAAACGCATTTTTGCTAACACAAAACGCGATGCTTTTGTAGCAATTCTTAAATACTTTCTGCCAAGTTTGTTCAGTGGTTTACACTTTGCACCACCTTGGGTGGAGAAAAATGTTATTTCATTGGTAACGACAATAATGAAAAGACGAGATTATAAGCCAACAGGCAGGAATGATTTCATAGATATGCTTCTCGAGCTAAAAGCGAAGGGAAAACTTACGGGAGACTCTCTGGAAAATAAGAATCGTGATGGCTCGCCGTGCATCACCGAGATAGAGTTCGATGATGTACTCATGGCTGCCCAAGTGTTTGTGTTCTTTGCTGCCGGGTTTGAGACGTCATCGTCGGCGACCAGCTACACTCTGCACGAGCTCGCTCACAATTCCGAGTGCCAAAGGAAATGCCAGGAGGAGATCGACGAAGTGCTATCTCGACATGGGAACAAACTGTCTTACGACGCTGTTAAAGAGATGAAATACTTGGAAATGTGTTTCAGGTAATAATGGTTCAAATAATGAGTCGATGCGTTGTATACATTCTTGGCACAAATTAATTTTAATACATTATCATTCTTATGTAACAACTCTACGACGACAACTAACGATGTAAATAGTTTATTTTCCACAAATATTCTATTAGTACAATTCAGATGCTTAATATATACGTTTACACAAAGGTAAGGTCTGTCAATCTAATAAGTGATTGATATTTCAGCGAAGGCATGCGTATCTTCCCATCTCTCGGCTACTTGATGCGGAAATGCGAGAAGCCCTATACCATCCCGGACACGAACATCACAATCGACAAAGGCGTGAAGGTGATAATCCCAGTAAAGTCGCTGCACGCAGACCCGCTGTACTGGGACAAGCCGGAAGAGTTCCGTCCGGAACGATTTCATCCGGACAACGTTTCGAAAATCAATAAGCATGTATATTTACCGTTTGGAGAGGGACCAAGGGCGTGTATTGGTGAGTTATGAGTTCCGTAGACTTGAAGCCTTTTAGTATAGTCAGTCGTCTTACATGGGTAGCTATCATTATATCGAAAATCGTTACGCCGATCTTCATTTCATCGAAAACTATTCCACGAATTTCATTACGTTTTTTTTTTCTTATCATATAATCTTCAATTCATTACTTTTTATATAATCAATCAACTTTTCGTCTTAAATCGTTTCAAATTTTTCACAAATCGTAGCGTAACGATTCCTCGAAATATTGATTCACATAATAATTAGTTATTAATAGTATCATATTATCGAAACATGATTCCCAGACGGCGTCGGCGACGGCAGCGTAGGACGTATCCTATTATTGCCACGAAACAATGATTCATCACCGTAACGTTTCATCGAACGAAGACAAGAATTTAAAAGAATTGTTGTCTACTGCCATGTGACAGAGTCGACGGAGCTCCGCTTGGCGGAGCTCACATTCCGCGTATTTAAGGCGCGCGCTTCGTGCCTTGATGCAATACTAACCTAACCTAATAACAATAATGGTCTCGATAGACCTAAGCTTCATAAATGGTTCTGTTATGGCAGCAACCTGTCAAATTACAGCGTCTTGATGAAATGTGTTGTCATTGAAACGTATGATCTAGTGATTTTCTGTGTTATAAGAATTTTAGGAGCTGAAACTTACGATGAACCAAAGTTATAGTAAAGATGATTCGATGAACGGTTATGTCGATATACAAATAAAATGATGAAGTAAAATAACTAATTTATTTGGAAATTTTAGGCAATGAAATGAGTCTGAAGAAGTTTTTGTCGTTCGTTTGGCACGTGTCTTCTTACTTCCTGTAGAAGTAAAATTCGATGAGTTGATTCTTTGTGAAAAGGTAATTCAAGCAATTGTATGAGCGATGTAACGAAGTTCGATGAATGATTCCTACGTGTTAATAAAATTTTGCGAATAGTGTTATGGGAAACGAAAATCGAGGAAACTATTTTCGATAAAATGATGGTTTACCGTCTTACATGCTGTGTTTTTGTTTTGCAGGCGAGCGTCTGGGGCACATGCAGTCGTTAGCTGGTATAGCTGCGTTGCTCAGCAGTTTCTCAGTGTCTCCAAGTGCATCCACCATTCGACGTCCGCCTGTCAACCCATCGGACACAGTCGTGCAGAGCATTCAAGGAGGAATACCACTATCGCTCGTTGCTAGAAAGAAGCTACAGTGAAACAAGTCGTTAATCGGGGTGTACGCTATTTTATAGACAAATATTTCATAGATTTTCATTTTGTAGAAAATATTTCTCATATTATCATTTTATAGAATAATCAATACGCAGAGTATTTATTTTGAAGAATTTTAGTTCCTTGATTTTTGTTACAAATATAATTAAGTGTTAAGAATTTCACATCATAGAATTTTAATTTAAATATTATCTTCCCTCATATTGTTTAGTTTATAAAAAACTTTTTACCAAGAAACACTTTCTATCGAATGACAGTTTCTAAACGTTTTATTTCATAATATGTTTAACAAAACGCATACCTACCCTTCTATAAAAAAAAAGCATTCTTTAAAAAATCTAATGTATAAAAATCTCGTGTCTCGGTGTTTGTTATCGAACTCTTCCGAAACGGCTTGACCGATTTTTATTAAACTTTTTTGTCTGTATTGGTTAGGTCTGAGAATATAGGTCGTAGGCTATTTTTTATACCTACCTCTATTCTTCGCGGACGGAGTCGCGGGGAATAGCTAGTAATTCTATAGTTTGGTATTGATATGAAGGGGCATATTGTGTTATTTAACTAAAATGGTGCCTATATCCGCTCTATCTAGGAGTAAGGAACATTTATTGAAGTGAAACTTGTGAACTAGAGGTGTCGGAGATGCAAGTGGTGTATTCCAAGCGGCGCCTAGTACTGTCTCACTTTATGTCTCACGTACCAAAAAAGAAATAACGTCCGAGCACATCAAGGAGTACATTAGTAGCAAAGGTCAAAATGCAATAAATGTTGAGTACATTAAGCCTTATCAAGAGACATCTTTCAATTCTTTTCTTGTGACTATTTGGGCCGATAAACTTGACACATTTATGAGTAATGGATTCTGGCCTGCGGGCATTGTCTATAGAAAGTATATTTATAAACGAAACAATCGCGTCGCGAACCGAAATCAAAATATTTCGCCTGATGGATAGTCAACGTAATGTTAAGATGATTTCGTTCAACTGTAAAGGTGTAAAGCGCTCACTGCCTAATGTGCAGGATTTGTGTAAAATGTGCGATATATTATTGCATTGCAAGAACTGTAGCTTATTCCGGATGATATCGACTTTTTAAGCCTAGTAAGTGAAGACTTCGGATATCACGGTATCTCAGCTGTGGACACGTCGTTGGGGCCGTTGAAGGGCCGTCCTCATGGTGGTTGTGCCGTTTTATACAGGAAAAGTGTTTTCTCAAACGTTTCATTGATAGACAGTGGCTCGAAGCGTATTGCGGCCATTCGGGTGGAGCTTGCTGACGGTCGCAGCATGATCATCTTGTTGGTGTACATGCCAACCGATTGTGCAGACAACATGCCACTTTTCACGGTGTGTATGGGTTAAATAAGCGCGATAATTGAAGACAGTGACTGTGAATGTGTATTTGCGTTCGGAGACTATAATGCGGACTTCCGGGCCCCTTTTGGCAAGGAGCTGGAAGCGTTTTGTAAGGACTGGGACTGGGTTTGTGCGGACAGGCGGCTACTCGGTGAGTCATCTAATTCTTATACTTTTAAAAGTGAAGTGCACGGTTCAACAAGCTGGCTAGACCACTGTATTGTGACAGCGTCTGCATATGACCTGTGTACAGAGGCTCAAGTATTGAGTGACGTTTACTGGTCGGACCATTATCCATTGCTTATCAAATGCAATCTTAACCTTATAATACCAAAATCAATAATGGGTTTTAATAAAGTGGATCCGGTGTTGTGGGGTAATAGAAATAAGGAGCAAATTGAAAAGTACAATAAACTGTGTCAGAAATATTTATATAATGTAAACATGTTAGAAGTGGGCGACTTGTGCGGGGGACCTTGTAGCAACGAAAAGCACTTCAAACAAATTGAAAATTTCTATAATGCAATAATAAGCGCGATTCAGATGGCGGCAAGGTTAACATCAAAAGTGCGAAAAGTGGTAAAAAGAAAGTTGTTGGTTGGAACCACCATGTACTGCCAGTCTATGCTGAGGCGCGCTTGGCTCACAAAGCTTGGTTGCTCCATGGTTCTCCCCCATCTGGTACTGTGTATGAGGATCTTAAAAGAAAATTGTTTAAAAATAAACTTAAATGGTGTCAGCGTAATCAGGAGAAAATTAGTATGGACATAAATAATTAATCTAATAAATAATCTTTATTCAAAATACTTTCTTACAATACAATACAATTTATCTAGGAGACTTATAGGAAAAAGAAACACATATGCCTGAACTAGGATGATCCTGTGTTTCAGGCGTGAAAAATAAAAATTACATTAATATCCTTAAAAATTAACACTTGCATATAATATAACAAAACAAGACCTTAATACCTAAGGTGAATTATAAAATAATATAATTTTACCTTAATACAAAAAAAAAAAGAAAAACTTAATATTACATGTAAAACATTATGGTCTATGTCATTATAAGTACCTATCTATCTTGAAAAGAAAATAAAAATGTTCATTTAAAAACAGTCAATAATTTCTCTGTATCTTCGTAGGAAAACTTTTGGAGTTCTTCTTGGAGGGTTTTCTTAGCACGAGAGTAACTAAGTGAAAATATACCCCATTTGGCGTTTAATCTGTTGTAGAGAAAAGGCCCTAGGAATACGTAAAATCTAGAAGAGAAGGCATGTTTTTTCTTCCCCATATTACTTGGGCAAACTATATCTTTTCGTCTCTTGTTAGTAGTGTTAGTATTGTAGGGGAGTGCAGCATGCTGTTTAAGAACTGTGTGCATTATAAATATTTGTCTAACGGTTAATACATTACACGATTTATAAAGAAGGTTAGTGGAGTAGAGGAAAGGTCGAAAAGTAGAGACCTTTAGCACCGCACGCTGGGCTCTCTCTAGGGTAAGTACCTAATGAGGTTTTTGTTGAGCCACCCCATGACGTAATGCAATAAGATAATATTGACTGACATAAGGCCAGATAGACTGGCCTGATTATTTTTAAATCCGTTAAATTGCGTAGTTTTTTAAAGACGTACATTAATTTCCGAACTCTGCCACTTAAAGCTTCAATATGAGGCCTGAACGACAGAGTTTCGTCAATTATAACACCCAGATATTTTATTTTGTTAGTAAAAATAATATTTGGACACTTGCACTGCATAATAGCAGGGTCTTTACAGTGATGGGCGAAGAGATTTTGGTTAGGTGGAACCAAATTTGATTTACGCATTGCAAAATGGATGAAATTAGTTTTATCTGTGTTTAGAGTTAGTAGATGTTGCTGAAGCCAGATATTTACGACATTGAAGCCTTTTTGTGCATAATAATAAACCTCTTGTTCTGAAGCTGCTGAAAACAGCAGAGCAGTATCATCTGCATAGGATATGATTTCACCTGCATCCAACTTTAAGTTACAGAGATCATTGATATAAATCAAAAAGAGGGTGGGTCCTAAAATGCTTCCTTGGGGAACCCCAAAAGAGGTGTTTTTCAGGTCGGAACTGATGATATTGCCAATTTTCACACATTGAGTACGCCCATCCAAGTAACTTGCAAATAATTTAAGTTGGGTGCCTCTTATACCTAGAAAATCAAGTTTTTGCAATAGAATAGGTATGGAAACTGTGTCAAAAGCTTTCGCAAGATCCAGGAATATTCCCACCGTCCGCTTGCCCTTGTCCAGGGCCTGTACTGCATAGTCAGTGAGGTTATGTACAGCGTCCGCAGTCGACAGTTTCGACCGAAAACCAAATTGATTATTTGACAACATGGAATTTTTCTCTAGATATTGGACAAGTCTGTTATTTATAATTTTTTCCAATAGTTTAGATATAGCTGGTAGTAACGAAATAGGCCTAAAGTTTGTTATTTTATCTTTGTCCCCAGCTTTATGAACAGGAACAACTACAGCTTTTTTCAAACAATTAGGAAAAATTCCATCAGCCAAGCATTTTCTAAAAATGTAAGTAAGCGGTGCCACCAGTATGTGCTTAAATTGCTTTAATATTTTAGTCGAAATTTTATCCCAACCAACCGCCGTACCGTCTTTTAGGCTCATAATGGTCCTATCCACTTCAGCTTCATCGGTATCTAATAACACAAATGATTTAAGAGTATTATTTCTAGAAAATTGAGAGTTTGAAGCTGTCTTATGTGACTGAAACCGAACTTTATCTGCTAAACTTTTTCCTATGTTAATAAAATATTCGTTTGTGCTATTCACGGTAGTTAGATGTGAAGAGTTAGCTTTTAATAATAATCCTGAAGGTGATTCATGCTCTTTTGACATAAAAGTAACATTTTTTATGTAATCCCAGACTTTTTTGCTGTTTGATCCAGCCTTTTGTAATTCATTTTTATCGTAGCTATGCTTAATATTTTTTAGAAGGTCGTTACAAAAATTCCGGTACCTTTTGTACGATAATTGTAAAATCAGATTGTCCGGATTAGACTTAGCCTTCTTATGTAGTTTGTCCCTATGTCTCATACAACGGATTAAACCTGGCGTTATCCACGGCTTAATATTGTAATATTTATTGTTTAATCTAGTGCACGTCGTGTTTTTTATTATTGCTTGTTGAACACTTTTTATTAAATACGACATGCAAAAATCCGCGTCATCAGAATTGTAAACTGGGTTAAAGTCAATGTTGCATAAATCATCTTCAAGTTTATGAAGATTTAATTTGGAAATTGTTTGCGTGCGTATTATATTAGGTAATTTATGCTTTAAGGTTAATAGAGCAGCGTTATGGTCGGTTATTGTTGAGTTAGTTACAAGCGCTATTGAAGGGAGATTCGATTTAATCATGAAATGGTCTAAACAAGAGCCACTTTGGTGTGTGGGAAGCGTGTGCGCCGGGAGTAGGCCGTGATAGGAGCATAAATTCAGATAGTCTTGGGCAGCAGAGTCGTTACTTTCAGGACGTATATTGATATTTATATCTCCTAGTAAAATTACATTTTTGAAAGTTGTTAAACGTTCTAATGTTTCGCTTAGAGAATTAAGAAAAATATTAATGTTTCTAAAAGAAGGGGGCCTGTACAAAGCTAACACAGCAAACTCAGCTCCATATTTGATTAGTAATCGGTTGCATTCTAATATATTAGGCTCTTCGACGGTAATATCTAGGTTGTTCTTAGCATAAATAACTATACCATCATTTTGATTGTAATTAATCGTGCTCGAGTGCGTATTATAGCCAGGCATGCGCGGTAAATTACTATATTTACCTAGCCAACACTCAGTTAAAACAATGATGTCACAGTTAATGTTCAGTCTTTGTCGAAAAGTACTGAAGTTATCAAAGTTTTTAGAGATACTTCGAATGTTTTGTGTTAAGATAGTTAGAGGGTTACTGTACGCAGACAGATATTGTTTGCACCTTTCAACCTCACAAGCTCTTGACTCGGATACAGAGAAATTATCAAGGCCAGAAAAGTAGTAATAGTGACATAACTACAATAGTTGGACGTATGGTCTCGCGAAGTTTTTTGTAGATATTGATACATTCTATAATATTGTACAACATTTTTTGTTCTATCATCAATACTTTCTGCAGCGCATGCGATGAAAGACATTTTATGGCTAATTTTTTTACACCTTGGGTTGGTTTTAGTAAGCTTTCTGAGGATCTCTAATTTTTTCTAGTAATAAATATAGCCTATGTTACTCAGTGATTATGTAGCTTACTAACGGCAAAAGAATTTTTGAAATCGGTCCAGTAGTTTTTAAGTTTATTCATTACATACAAAAATACA
This sequence comes from Archips xylosteana, assembly GCA_947563465.1. Lineage (NCBI taxonomy): Eukaryota > Metazoa > Arthropoda > Insecta > Lepidoptera > Tortricidae > Archips > Archips xylosteana. The sequence continues at coordinate 8,330,757 of OX387361.1, read as the reverse complement.
AATCTTTCCTCTTTATAATATTACTAGCGACCCGCCCCGGCTTCGCACGGGTACAACTATATTATGCATGTATTATACTTATAAACCTTCCTCTTGAACCACTTTATCTATTATAGCTTTTACCCGCGGCATTGCTAGCGTGAACCATAAATATTTCAGAGAAGCAAGCAATTATGCAAGCAAGCCTGAAGCAAGCATGCAAAAAGCATGCAAGGAAGCATTCAAGCATGCAAGAAAGCATGTTAGCGAGAATCCAAGCAGGATTCTAGTGAGCATGCAAGCAAGCAAACATGCAAGCAAGCAAGCATGCAAGCAAGCAAGCAAGCAAGCATGCAAGCAAGCACGCAAGCAAGCACGCAAACAATCACGCAAACAATCATGCAAGCAAGCATGCAAGCAGTATGCAAGCAAGCTTGCAAGAAAGCATGAAAGCAAGCATGCAAGCGAGAATCCAAGCAGGATTCTAGCGAGCATACGAGCAAGCATCCAAGCTAGCATGCAGGCAAGCATGCAAGCAAGCATGCAAGCAAGCAAGCACTCAATCAAGCACGCTAACAATCATGCAAGCAAGCATGCAAGCAAGCGTGCAAGCAGCATGCAAGCAAGCAAGCTTGTAAGAAAGTATGAAAGCAAGCATGCAAGCGAGAATCCAAGCAGGATTCTAGCGAGCATGCGAGCAAACATCCAAGCAAGCATGCAAGCAAGCATGTAAGCAAGCATGCAAGCTAGCATGCAAGCGAGCATCCAAGCTGGCATGCTAGCGAGCATGCAAGCAGGCATGCAGGCATGTAAGCGAGCATGCAGGCAGGCATGCTAGCAGGCATGGAAGCAGACATGCAAGCAGGCATGGAAGCAAGCAAGCATGCAAGCAATCAAGGATGCGTGGAAGCTTACCAAATTTCGTCTTAATCGGTTAAGTGGTTATTGATTCTCCATACAAAGTTTCACCCCCCTTTTCACCTCCTTAAAGGGCGATTTCCGGGATAAAACTATTCTATGTCCTTTACCGGGACTCAAACTATCTGTATACTAAATTTCATCTAAATCGGTTCAGCGGTTTAAGCGTGAAGAGGTAACAGACAGTCAGACAGACAGACAGATACACTTTCGGATTTATAATATTAGTAATAATAATAATAATAATTATTTATAGTATGGAATTAGTATGGATAGACTGCTGGCTCAGTGAGCTGTAGTAGGTCTCGCGAGTTTTATGAAATTGTTTTATGAAACGCACCTCTCTAGGCCCCTTTCTAATCATACCCCCAGCCCCTGTACCGCGCGGGCGAAGACACATTTAAACGGTCTAGCTATAATAATCTACTATTATAATTCTCTAGTGGCTTTTTTAAACTTTTCAACGTCAAGCTTAGCCAAACGTAAAGCTACTTTGAACCTCGTGCCCGTGAGCAATCATAAATTGACCCTAATTTTTTTTATTGGCAGGCAGGTCCCACCGAAATGATAATTTATTTGGAATGTTTATTTTATCTACACTAATCTATTATCTTTATAAACATTTTGGGATAAATAAAGATAATTAAACTTATATATAAGTATGCTAATTATAACGTACATGACTCAATCACAATCACTACATAGTATTATAACAAAGTCGCTTCCCGCTGTCTGTCTGTCTGTCCCTATGTATGCTTAGATCTTTAAAACTACGCAACGGATTTTGATGCGGTTTTTTTTAATAGATAGAGTGATTCAAGAGGAAGGTTTATAATGAATAATACATGCATAATTGCACCCGAGCGAAGCCGGGGCGGGTCGCTAGTTTGTCATAATTTCCAAAATTAAAAACTAAGGCATTTATTTATATTGACATTTTTAATTTCGTAATATTTTTTGAACGGAATGTCCGATTACGACAATTCAAAAAGAAATCATCAGGTATTGAACTAGTCTTGAATAAGAAATAATTTATTTGGATAATAATTAATACAAAGGTGTGGATAACATGGTCTTGGTGGCCGGTCCGTGGAACTTGATTACATGGGGGAGAGGGTTGAGGCTGTTACCACTAGAGGTTGTATACAGGGGTCGATAGGGGGACCTCTTCTTTGGAATGTGTTGATGGACCCCTTACTACGTGAGGCTGACACTTTGGAGGCCGAAATTCAGGCGTTCGCCGACGACTTGGTGGTGATGGCTGTGGCTGACACTGCCCGCCAGCTTGAGGAGAAGATTAACAGGGCGCTGAGAGTCATACAAGAATGGGGGTGCCGTGGTGGGCTTCGCTTTGCGGCTCATAAGACGCAGGCCATTGTCGTCACGAAGAAACTAAAATATGACGCCCCTTCGTTTTGGCTTCAGGGGGTTGAGGTTAGGCCCACGGACACAGTTACTCTCCTGGGCCTGACGATAGACAGAAACCTGGGTTTTGGGTGTCATCTCGAAAAAGTGTCAAGAAAGGCTGCAGCTGTGTATGGTGCTGTGGCCAGAATGGCGAAGGCTCAGTGGGGCTTAAATGCAGATATCATTCGGACTATATATACCACCGTTATTGAGCCCACAGTACTATACGCAGCGGGGGCTTGGGGGATAGTCCTGGATAGGGTCCATGTAAAGAAGAAGTTGGATAGGATTACTAGGATGTTTGCCTTAAAAATAGCAAAAGCGCATCGTACAGTGTCTTTTACATCGGGCGTTTTGTTGGCTGGAATCCTCCCTTTGCGGCTCCGCGCTAAAGAGAATCTCCTAGTTTATGAGGTTAAGAGGGGAAAGCAGCTGGATAACCTTCCGGGCGGGAGGTTGCAGAAGAGTCGGACACCGGCAGAATTGCCACACCCTGCTGATCGCAGGAGGTTGCTTTTTGGACATGTCAACACGCAAGATGAGGCTACGGAGGCGGAGATGGGAGTTGTGGCCTGTTATACCAATGGAAGCCGGATTGATGGTGGGATCGGTGGAGCTGTCTCGGTGTGGAGCAATGGAGAGGTGATTCGGAGCATGGGCTTCAGTTTGGCGTCGTATTGCACGGTGTACCAGGCCGAGATGGTGGCCATTGACCGAGCCGTCGAGTATGCCTTGGGTGAGGGTGTGCCGGTCAGGATCTTCAGTGACTCGCGGTCGTCCTTGCAGGCGATATCGTGCCCGGAGACTCTAAATCCTATTGCGGGTGCTATACAGAGGAAGATTGGTGAGGCTGCTGTGAGGGGAGTTGGAGTTGAGCTGCTGTGGATAAAGGCTCATGCTGGTATCATCGGTAATGAGAGAGCTGATTATCTAGCCAAGGAGGCTGCGAGATCCGAGGAGGGAGAGTCCGCTTATGACTGTTTTCCCCTGTCCTATGTCAAGCGAACCACCAGAGCTGCAACGATTGTCTGTTGGCAGTCAATTTATGAAGAGGCGACTACGGGTGCGGTCACCAGGATGTTCTTTGGTGATGTTGGTGTGGCCAGGAAGATACTCAGCAGGGTACACATGAATAATCTTTTGTGTCAAGTGTTCACTGGTCATGGTAGCCTACGGCAGTACCTCCACAGATTTAAGCTCGCCCCGTCTCCGTTCTGTGCTTGCGATGGTGAGTCTGAGGAGACTGTGGTACATGTACTTATAGTCTGCCCCAGATTTGCCAGGGAAAGGTTGGACTGCGAGTTCAGAACGGGAACGGTGCTGGCTGAGCATACTCTGGGGATGCTGCTGGGGAATGACCGTTTTAGGGACACTCTTATTGACTTTATGATTAATATTATTAGGAGAGTGGCTATTAGTAATGGTTCCACTATTAGAACGGCTGGTGGAGCCACTTGATTTTTGATTGAGTGAAGAGTTTGTAATAATTTATTGAATTAGTCTTCCTTGTTTTATTCTTTGCTGTCTTTTTATAAGTTCAATTATTTTATTCTGCAACTTGCTTGATTTGGTTGCTAATCTGATAGGATGCAGTTTTTTTTAGGTTTTTTGTTTGTGGGATGGGGGTGGTTCGTTGGTTTGACCTTTCGTTTTTGTAACTATTATTTCTTTTTTAATGTGTTTTTGATTATTAATTTTGAATTTGATTTTGACTTAATACTTAATTTTGACTTTTAAATTGGCCTTTTCCACTAGTTTTAGTTTTTTGACATTTGATTTTATTGCCTTATTGCGCTAAGTTATATTTAATTTAGCTTTTTGTATTTTGAGTTTTACTTATAATTGAACTGTTTTTGTATTATAGTTTATTGCAGAAATGAGAATTGGCCTTTTATACTCTTTGCAATTCTGTATAAATTGTTTTAATTCACTGTTTTTGAATTTGCTGTGTGTTTATTTTGCTTACTTTTAAATTATTTGCTCTTTTTCGTGTAGATGTGTGAGCTGAAATTTATTTGTCCATTTATTATTTGGTTCTCATTTTTATTTGTATTATAGTTTGAATTGTCTTGGTTGTTACATTGGTTTTTAGTTGCCCTATAGTTGAAATTGTTATCGGTGAAACTGTACCTTGAAATTATTTTTGTTCTTGAATTTTTGTAAGTTCCGTTGCTGGTTAGTCCGTCCTATTTTGTACGGAATAATAAAAAGAAAAGTAAGATGAAAAAGAAAAGATAAATAATTATAAAAAAAAAGGAGATATAATTATAAAGTGAAAAGAAAGGTAAAAGAAAAGATTAAGTAAAGTAGCAAAAAGAGTTGGTGCTGCAAAAAGATGGCGGCTACTGATTGGTAACGGAGCTATTTAACTTTTTTTTTTTAGAAGTGGTTTAGCGTCGACCGACACTTAGATTTAAGATTTTTCTATTTTTATGTTAGGGTTAGGTTTAGGTTAAGTTTGTTTGGTCATGATTTCGTCCTCTTTTTTATTGATCAGAGGACGAAATTATGATATTTTTTTTTTGGTGATTACAGTTACTTATTTTGTAAAGGATTAAAGTTTGATTAATTGTTTAAACCGCAGAATGTTAAAAATCTGCGATAATTTACAGTGGTTGTAAGACCTGTGGCCGGGTTTTTTTAGTCCGTGCGAGTCGGACACTGTCTGGGTGTTCCCCCCATTCGTGCGCAGGGATTTTTCCCGACCACAGGCCCTCTTCCAGGCAAAATAAAAAAAAAAAAAAAACATGGTCTGATTTTGATAGGCATTTCTGTCATCTTTTAAAATGTAAAAAAGTAGTAATAGTGACGTAACTACAATAGTTGGTTATATGGTCTCGCGAAGTTTTTTGTAGATATTGATACGTTCTATAATAATGTAGAACATTTTTTTGTTCTATCATTAATACTTTCCGCAGCGCATGCGATGAAAGACATTTTATGGCTAATTTTTTTACACCTTGGGTTGGTTTTAGTAAGATTTACTGAGGATCTCTAATTTTTTCTAGTAATAAATATAGCCTATGTTACTCAGTGATAATGTAGCTTTCTAACGGTAAAAGAATTTTTGAAATCGGTCCAGTAGTTTTTGAATTTATTCATTACATACAAAAATACAAATCTTTCCTCTTTATAATATTAGTGTAGATGTAGATTAGTGTAGATTGTACGGAACCCTTCGTGCGCGAGTCCGACTCGCACTTGGCTGGTTTTTTATTTTATAATTGTTTATATTTATTTAACTTTCAGCAACAAGAACAAAACATTACCTACTTTTGCTTATTATTTGTACATGCATCGTGACTGATTACTGTTATTAGTCTGAGATGACTGTTATTAATTGTAAAGTCGAGGTCAAAGATATCTGACGACCGCTTTAGCCTAGTTGGTAGTGACCCTGCCTACGAAGCAAGAGGTCCTGGGTTCGAATCCCGGTAAGGGCATTTATTTGTGTGATGAGCACGAATATTTGTTCCTGAGTTATGGATGTTTTCTATGTATTTAAGTATTTATTTATCTATATAAGTATGTTTATCGTCGTCTAGTACCCATAGTACAAGCTTTGCTTAGTTTGGGACTAGGTCGATTTGTGTAAGATTGTCCCCTAATATTTATTTATTTATTTATTTATTTATTTATCTTTACACTTTAGTGCCTTGTCACTGTAAACCTTCTGTCAATTTCATATAAAAGTTCAAACACGAAGTGACTGCGACATGGTAGTAAAGTGTAAAGATATCTTTGACCTCGACTGTACAGATAAGGCACAAATACAAAGAAAATATTTTTATTTACTATCATTAGTTTACAGCTGTTGATTACGACGCATGTCGTCTCAACTTTACAGCTAAAATATGTTATTGATAGCAGCAGGATTATGTGCCATGCTCGTTCTAGTCTTCTGTTACGGCACTAGGACCTTTGAATACTGGAGCAAGCGCGGCGTCAAGCATGACCCGCCCATCCCCTTCTTCGGCACCGCCAAGCGGCAGTTCCTGCAGCAGATCAGCTACGCAGACATCTACGACGAGATGTACTGGAAGTACCCCAAGGAACGATTCGTCGGCTTCTACCTCACGACCACACCTCTTCTAATCCTGAGGGACCCGGAACTCGTCAAACGTATTTTAGTGTCGGATTTCAATCACTTTTACGGTAGATCAGTGCATCCATTGGATAAAATACCTGAGCCGATGTTAAACAACTTGTTTTCCTGCGAGGGCGATTTATGGAAATTATTGCGACAAAGGTTAACACCGGCTTTTACTTCGGGAAAGTTGAAAGCTATGTTTCCTTTGATTGTGACGAGAGCTGAAAAACTTCAGTTAGTTGCTGCTGAAGCTGCAAGCTCAGGATCAGAGGTTGATATAAGAGATATTATGGCGCGCTACACCACAGATTTTATAGGAGCTTGTGGTTTCGGGATCGATACTGATACGCTTAGCGACGAAAACTCACTGTTCAGGAAATTGGGCCGACGTATATTCGCTAACACTAAACGTGACGCATTAGTAGCGACCCTAAAATATTTGGTGCCAAGTTTGTTTACAAGCTTACACTTTTTTCCCCCTTATGTTGAACAAAATTTGATTTCACTGGTAAAAACTATAATGGAAAGACGGGATTATAAGCCATCTGGCAGGAATGATTTCATAGATATGCTCTTAGAACTAAAGGAAAAAGGTAAACTGTCAGGAGAATCGTTGGAGATTAAGAACGCTGATGATTCGGCACGGATAGTTGAGATGGAGTTTGATGATGTACTCATGGCTGCTCAAGTTTTCGTGTTCTTTGCTGCTGGGTTTGAGACGTCGTCATCTGCGACCAGCTACACTCTGCATGAGCTTGCTCACCATCCAGAGAATCAAAGAAAATGTCAGGAGGAAATCGACTTAGTTTTGGTTCGACACGGAAATAAGCTGTCTTATGAAGCTGTGAAAGAGATGAAGTACTTGGATATGTGTTTCAGGTATGGATAATTATTTCTAAACGTGTTCTGTTTTACTGATTATTCGCGATGCTAAATATTTCTTACGATTTAAAATAATAAAGCCGAAAGGTGATGCAGATTTAGTATATGGAAAGACAAATACTCGATCAGGTAATGGCATTATAGTAATTATCAGTTTAAGTGTACCTTATGTCTTCAATTTGAATTAACATTAAGTTTACCCAGCTTACTCCATATAAATATGAATTATTAACATTTCAGTGAAGGCATGCGTATCTTTCCATCTCTCGGCTACTTGATGCGGAAATGCGAGAAGCCCTATACCATCCCGGACACGAACATTACGATCGACAAGGGCGTGAAGGTGATAATCCCGGTGAAGTCGCTGCACGCAGACCCGCTGTACTGGGACAAGCCGGAAGAGTTCCGTCCGGATCGCTTTCACCCGGACAATGTAGCCAAAATCAAGAAGCATGTGTATTTGCCGTTTGGAGAGGGACCAAGAGCTTGTATTGGTGAGTTTCAGCTACGAGTACTTAGACTATACAGCCGAAAAAAGTCGTGGTAACCTTGCGGTTTAATAAATTACCCATCAAGCAGACGGTCATGGTTTAAAACCTGGGCTAACACCTCAGACTATCAGAATTTTCTGAATATACGTGCGTAAATTACATTTGAAATTCACCATGAGATTTTCCGTGAATGACAACATTGTGAGCCTTATGCATCTGCAAAACAGTTAAATGGTTTGTGTTAAGTTCTCAATCCACATTGAGCCCACGTCAAATGTATCTAGTTAGATTGATTATTAATCGTTTACAATCTGTTTGTTGCGGTGCAAGCTTCATTTGAAATTTTTGGATAGTTTTACTAGTGTTGTAACCGCTATCTGTATCTTGTCACACATATTGAAGAAATGAGCATTCATATATTGAATATTTTTGCATTGTAACCGAATGCCCTTATCTATAAAAGCCTTATTTTGAATAACAGATTTTTATCTTTGATATAGTAAAAATTGAACAGGGTGTCGGATAACAGCAGTGTGTCTCTATAAGCTGGATATAATGAAAGAGATTAGCGTTGGAGCACACGGGCCACACGCGACAGTCACAAAACGCCGCCACTTGAAGCTAGAAACAGCTGCAAACGTTGAAGCGAACTTCAGGCACTTTGTGCTGGTTGTCGCCACTTGCGATGACGGCCGCTACTTTTTTAAACCCATGCTATGGAGTATCGAAATGGGCTCTGAAGAAGGTGTGATTGCGCTGCTTCTGATAAAAAATGTCGTCTTAGAAGATAGTACCGACTATCTTGGATACATCCAATTTTGAGAAACGTAGGTAAGGTACACAAATGCTACGAGCATTGTAAACCGTAATTATCGAAGACGCTGCTTCCCATCCTCCGGTGTTACTGGCCCCAGTTTTTGGACATTAACTGAGTCAAACACGACGGCTTTTTTTAAACGGCCTTGGCTACATATTGATTATAAATTGTTTTTGTTTTGCAGGCGAGCGTCTTGCGCACATGCAGTCACTTGCGGGTATGGCCGCCCTGCTCAGCCGTTTCTCGGTGGCTCCCAGCGCCAGCACCGTTCGTCACCCGCCCGTTGACCCCACGGTCCCACTTGTGCAGAGCATTCGCGGTGGACTCCCTCTTTCACTTATTGCAAGAAAGGAACAGCAATAAGGCAACCCAAGAACTTCAATTTCTATTAGCTGATGTCAATATCTAGTCTATACAGCTTGTGTTTTTATAACCAAGAATCCCAGACGGATATGAAAGTTCACAATATTATTTTTATGATAATTTACGTGATAGCAAAATTACCTTAACCCACAATAACCATTTTTTATCCTTTATTTAGTATCTGCATTGCACCCGTGCGAAACCGGGGCTGGTCGCTAGTTTTATTGATATTTTTCGCTTAAATGTGGCTAGCGAATCACAAAAAATATCAACATCCTGATCCAAATCATTAAATCGACGACACATTCGTATAATTGGAGCATTGTGGCTAACATTTTTATTTGTAATGGGTACAGTCGGCCAAGAAATTGGTCTATTGGTCATTTGAACCTCATAAAACAACAAGGTCGATTTCCCTTTGCAATAATATTATGACAGTGACAAATGCTATCTTTATCATTATGTATTTACGTCATGTCGTGTGTCGAGTTTGAATTATCGAAGCTAACAACAACTCACATCCTCGAGTTTTGTTTAAGCATTATTTCAATAAGTCCGCCAATTCAAAAATAGCTGAAGTTACTATGGGGTTCAAGTCACTTTGGATATTGTCGAATTAACTAATTTAATTATCTTTTATTATCGCGGCTTTAGAGCCCAATTTTCGAGTTAATTCCTATCTATCAGTCTAAGTAAAACAGTGCCCATCTACAAATAATATTTTTTATTAAAATGTAATATTACGCTATGTTCTTTGGCATTCGTAAAATAATTAACAATGATAAAAGAAGGTACAATTAGATTATATTTATTGAATAATATTTTTTATTATAATACCAATTAGTAAATAAGAAACTTCAGTTGTCAGTCTTTATTTCTGGTTGTGAGAAAACAAAAATATAAAAATATCCTATTAATATCTAGTGTATCCGCCATCAGCGTCAATTACTGCTTGAAGACGGTCTCTCATTGAACTTAGTAGCTGTAGGCAGAGATCGGACCGCGGGTTTCCTTCCATACTTCATTACAGTGTCGCTCAAGAGCTTCGCGTGTTCGCTCGTGGCGGTTGCACCATCTTTTAACCGTAAGGCTTAAAGGTTTTCTATTGGGTTCAAATCAGGCGATTTTACTGGCCAAGCTATTAACCTTATTTCCGGGTGTGCATCGAACCAGGCACGCGTTACCAACGCTTTATGCAAAGAACTATATTGTCCTGGCAATAATTAAATTGTGGCATTTCATTTTCTGGATAAATGTCCAGACAGAGGGCAACATTGAATTTTGCAGGACATCTACATAATCAAGTGCCCTTGCACGCGGTGGCATACAGCACAGCTCTCCAACTCCGTCAGCAGTCATCCAACCATAAATGTTAACCGAAATGCGGCCCGATTCCTTGTTCGTTATAACATGGTCTTGTGTGTAACGCGTCCCATCGCGACGCCATATAGCTGTAAACGTCCATGCTGGCTGGACTTAAAAGTTTTCTCGTCACAGAACACAGTATTACTCCAATCGAAATCTAAATGCTGTCTGGCAAAATTGGGATGTCCCAATTTTTGGCAACGTATAATAAATCGAAAACCCTTTGGAGAAATAGGCTTTGTGAAGCGTTTTCAGAAATCAGATTCCAAAAATATGATAATCTGAATTAAATAAAGAAAATTTAAGTAATGACCTTCATTTGACCCCTGCAGTGAATCGTCACAAAGGCAGATATAAAGCAGGTCTACACTCTAAAGCAAATTGACAGTTTGAAATGTTGCTGTCCTGCTTATAATAGCAAAGAGTGACAAAGACAGAACTTTAATCACATGATGCACACCTGGCTTTAAACAGTTGTCATTTATCATAAAGTCCGAAATGTATACAATACTCGCAATGTATTTTTACAAATTTAATTATTAAATTACTACGTTACAAGTAAATATGAAAGAATTTAAATATCAGATTTTAATAAAAAATATGTATTTACTATCACACCATTAAACAAACAGGAATAATCGAAGCTAAAAGAAGAGAAATAAATAAAACTATTTTGTCATGGTTCATTTAGGACCCTAAGCCGTGCTTGTAATATTGACAGTGACAAGACAAATCAGGGGCACTACTACAAAATTCGAAGTTCGTATCGTATCATCCCTCTCACTCTCGTGTCAAATCATATTAGCGTGAGCGGGACGGCATGAAACGAAGTTCGAATTATGCACTTCGTAGTAGGGTCTCAGTAGTGCCGTGGTACTGCTACAGATTATGTTATGTACGACTTGAATTTTTCTAGGCTATGGAACGTGGCTCTCTCACTGTGACGTCATCCAACGTATTTCTAAAAAAAAATATAATAAATTAAATACTCAACCAAATTCAAAATCGATGAAAATGGTGTCTTAAAATATCCTATTCTTTCCAAAAAAAATATAAAAACTATAGGTTATTTTTTTTGGTGCATCCCAATTCAATCGAGCATGTTTATGATTTTCAATCATATCAATTGTTTTTTGCATAATGTCTATAATGCAAACCCATATAATGCAAATGATTTCTGATCGTTTGAGTAGTAACATCAAACATTGTTGCAAAATATTTAGTCGGCACGAAACCATTATTATCGTATTCACGTCTCATCATTTCTCTTTGATCGTCCGAGATTTCACGACGACGACCGCTTCGATGATGATCATTTTAAGTTTCTCTCTTCGCTATCACGTGTAATCCATAAACGAACTGCTTGCCTGTAAAATTAAGACCTAAATAAATATAGAAGTAATAAGAATAAGTGTAATATTTAAACTACGTAGTGTTGAACTAAATGAATTACACATACGGAAATATTTAGATGCCTAGAAATCTGTCTAATATTGAAGCCCTCGTTATGAAGTGCTATAATATTAGCTCGTTCGGCTCTTGATAAATTACGAGGCATTGCAGCAGTAGCAAATCAAGAAATAAGAATAATATATAATAACACTTTATTGAATTTACGTATTTTACGTTGACAAATATACTTGACACTTGTCAGTGTAAATTTATTTTTCAGTTGCAAAAAGTTTTTCTTGAAAAAGATCGAAATGGTTTTCATTGAAGGGAATCATATATGTATAACACTAGCTTTTGCCCGCGACTCCGTCCGCGTGGAATTAGTAATTTGGGCAGCTTATTTTTTTATCCAATTTGCTTTTTCATCAATTATGGCTCTCCTTAGTTCCTCGATATAAAAAAAAATACCCCCCGCACCCCCCCCATCCCAACCGAACCCCCCCCGCACACCCGCGTTCACATTCACCACCGTACTCCCAGCGTGATGATGATTATATAAAGCCTATAGCCTTCCTCGATAAATGGGCTATCTAACACTAAAAGTATCGTATCTTTCTTATTTGTCAACCGATTCAAATGAAACAAACACTAAATGTTAATCCAAAAAAATACCAACATATCAGTGAAAACCGCATCCTTCTAGGTTAAGCCGTTTCTGAGATTAGCGCGCACAAACGCACAGACAAACAGATAAACAGACAAACAGACAATAATTCTAAAAATCATTGTTTTGGGTTCTATTGCGCTAGTGACAGTTTTTTTTCAAATATCTTCAATGTACAGACACCGACTTGTTACAGATTTATTATATGTATAGATTACCGCAAAATAATAGCCTACTGCATTTATAACAAAGGTCAAAATAATATAACCCATGACTTTAAATGTCAGGAATCTCAGATAATAGACGATACGTCATATTTGTGCATCTCTTACACTCCGTTAGAAGAGTCAACCTTAGTGATAATTTGATCTCACAGAAACTTTTGTCAAAAGTGGTAGACCGCTAGACCACTTTCTTGGCCGACAGTACAGCAAATAGATATTGGTTTCGTATGCGTTTTGTACAAGCTCTAAAGCCTATGCAATCCCAAGATTCCCGTCGAGATCGCCATGCAGTATCCTATACCAGGACACCAAGTCAACGATATCACGTCGATGCGACAAAGAATCGAGGTTGAATTTAACAAAGTGTCACTATATTCACGAACCTTACGACGTGTCCCTATCCTATTACAGAGGTGCCGAACAATAAATAATTCTAAGGATTGTAGCATGTAAGGGAGTCTGATTAGTAACGATACGGTCGTTACGATCTAGCCACTCACCAACAACCGATTGGAAATTAGATCGCCGGCTGCCACTGGCCTATGCCTCTAATGCCACAATTCTGGCGTGGTGTTCGGCCTTCGGCAAGAGCGCGCTCGCGTTCTGCACGATCCGCAACAAGAGCCCGCTCACGTCCATTCTCGGCGTTCTCCATGTCTGTAACGCTTTTCAGATGCTCTGCCTCTGCGGAGAGGATACGGGCTTGGATTGTCGATGACGACGAATTTGCAGATCCATTTTTGTCACTTTGTTCACTGCACTTCCTAGCCTTACTTCTTGTAAGCATTTTAAATAATTTCTTTACTCCTGACACCAAAAATGTAAGTAAAGCGATGTGTCTTGTACAAATCTTTTAATATTAGGTACTGACGTTTTCAATAGAACAATATATGTTAAAAAAATACAATTCGAAACTTATAACTAATATGTCGCCAGAGTTAGCGACAAAAAAAATAGTTTAAAAAACTGATACCTGACTACGGAAAAAAACGCGCTCTGAAAAGTATGAAATAAGAAAAATTTGAAGTACTATCCACAATTAATATGGTCCTCCTGGACCACAAATATGAACCTCCGCAAATTAACGCCTGATTCAATCAAGCAAGAAAATATTCTTGTCCGAAATTCTTATACAGACTTCAGAGGAGAGCCGTGGTCGCATGCCACCTTGCCTTAAGGGTTGCTTAGGTACTGAACAAATCATTATTTATGGTGGCATGCGACCACGGCTCTCCTCTGAAGTCTGTATAAGAATTTCGGACAAGAATATTTTCTTGCTTGATTGAATCAGGCGTTAATTTGCGGAGGTTCATATTTGTGGTCCAGGAGGACCATATTAATTGTGGATAGTACTTCAAATTTTTCTTATTTCATACTTTTCAGAGCGCGTTTTTTTCCGTAGTCGGGTATCAGTTTTTTAAACTATTTTTTTTATTTAAATTATTTTGGGGTTTTAATTTCGCCATGATAGCGACATCTGATGACGAACTGGTGAACTAAAATTTATATGCATAATCAAAGGAATTAGTACTAAAATCTTTTATACGATTTGGAACTTTGTGGCGGTTTATTCATCATTCATCATTTCGGCCGATGCTGCTGAACATAGGCCTCCCAAGGTTCGCCAAACCGCTCGGTCCTGCGCCATCCGCATCCAACGCAACCTTAACCAGTTGGTCGCTCCATCTTGTTGGAGGCCTACCTACACTGGGTCTTCCGGTCCGTGGACGCCATTCGAAAATCTTTTGGCCCCACCAGCCATCTCTATGAGCAATGTGCCCTGCCCGGCCCACTGCCACTTGAGTCTGGCGATTCTTAGAGTGACTTTAATTCTTGCGTGGATTTCATCATTTCTGGTGTGATCCCACAGAAAAACTCTGAGCATAGCCCTCTCCATCGCCCTCTGAGTAACCTTGAGCTTTCTTATAAAGCCCATCGTTAGCGGCCACGCTCACTGCCATATGTCATCACTGACAGGCAACAAACACACTGGTCAAAGACTTTTGACTTGAGTTACTGCGGTATATTGGATGACCAGATATTGTGGAGCTTCCCGAACGCTACCCAACCAAGTCGAATTCGTCGATTGACCTCTTTCTCGAAGTTGGACCTTCCTACTTAGACTGTATGTCCCAGGTAGATTCAGTCGTCAACAACTTCGAGCGAAGAGTCTCCGATTGTAACGGGATTTGGTACAACATGGATATTCGCCATGAGTTTTGTCTAGTTCGTGTTTATTGTAATACCAGCTCATTCGGAGACTCTTCCGAGGTAAGCGAAGCGAGCATAGCACTGAGGTCTTTCAAAGTCTCAGCCATGACCATTATTTCGTCGGCAAATCAAATGTGAGTGATTTATTCGCCATTTACATTATTGCCATGCCCTTCCCAGTCCAGAGTCTTGAACGCATACTCCAGTGCAGCGGTTGAACAGGTTCGGAAAAATCACCTGAAGTTGAACGGAGAATGTGGCGTTACTACACAGACCTTCAACACTTCGATGTTCCGGTAGTTTACTTTCCACCGTTAGAGAGACTCGAAGGCTTTCTCGTAGTCCACAAATGCTAGGCAAAGGGGACGGTTATACTCCTCGGTTTTCTGTATAACCTGCCGCAACGCACGCGTGCACCGTCGGGTCGGTTTCCTCTGTTTACGCAATTTTTTTTAGTCATATTTTAATATTGCATAATGTGTTTAAGCCGAATTGTATTTGTGCAGAAACTGTTCTCATATAATTTGATGTCGCTGAATTCTATCACGCATATCCAATTTTAGCCGAATTGATTTTATGCATATTTTCTGAATTCCGTATAGTAATTTGGCAGAAAATGACTTACGCATAACCTAGTTTCGCAGAAAGTTAGTTTTCGCAGAAGTTTATTTCGCCGAATTAATAAATTGAGTATTAACATAACCTAATAATGACCTAAGCGAGGACAGTCACCTTATGTACCGCTTCCTGGGGCAGTGTCAACGGGCCTCCGCTTCGCGGAGCCCCTATTCCGCGTAGTTTGGCGCTTCGCGCCTTGACACAACTCCAACCTAACCTAAACCTATTTTTTTTTCAAATTGACCTGTTACAATATAGAGTACCTCCTTCTCCATGAAGCCGGCCGGTAGGTGGCCCCGGTGATTCCTACGCCCTACTCCAAATTGCCCCATTCGCAGCTCTTCCCCATCCCGTTTACCCAGTTTTCAGTTGAAGTCCCCAATAACAAATAGGAAGTGAGTTTCGGAGGGAATAATCGTTTGGTCAATCTTACAGTACAAGGTACGCTATCCTAGTCGACACATTTGCGAGGGAGCTGAGGGACGATTTATTATCTGTATAAGGTAAACGTCCCTGTACTCGACACTGACCCAATACATGGCACCTTCAATCTTAAGTCATACTAAGAGAGGTGACAGATGGGTGTCATCTATTGGGTATTGAGGTGTCGAGCATTAGTACGTTTACCTTAGTAATGCTACAAAACGAATGTAGTGTTGCCGCTCAATTGAAATTGATGTCAGATAACTTTGTGAATTTTGACGACTTTCGGAGCTAATAGCTCCTTAAAACTTATCTTAAACCAAAAACCTACTAAGAAACCTCTACATCATTTTTTAAGACCTATCTAATAATGCCTCACCTTAGATTATTTATGCACTAGATGGAGCATAGGCGGCATGAAAACGTCCCATAAAAATATAAGCCAACAATTGGCTTATATGTCAATTGCGTCATTCCGAATGACAGGGTTGCCAATAGTAATATGCTAAAATCCCCAAACGCATTGTCAAAATTCCCCACGGGTGGGGAATGAAAAATTATGTGGGCCGAGTGACTTAGTTTCGAGCTGTTGCGAATAGTGAATTGTAGGAAATTAATCAAGACTAGCAGAAATTTTATGTCAAATGTCGCGTATTTGTGTTCATACTTAAAATCCCCTCATTTTCCCAGAATTGAAGCTCTCCCCACACATTCCCCAATCAGCTTCGCTTTCCCCGCAGTTTTGCCGCACACATTGGCAACACTCATTTGTCATTTTCCCTTCAGTCTGCATTGTGACAGCGCGAGAAACGTTATAAAAATGACTAAATGTGTAATAAATAAATGTAATGTAACCGTGTTTCATTATTATTTTTGGAAATAAATTCTTTTTCACCACTCAAGCTCTGAAAGTAGGTTGCATTCAGCTTGAAATCCGGGATGTAAATTCGATTTACATCCTTAGGGATGTAAGCAAATTTGAAAATCGAATGGTGCTCCTTTGTATTCACGAACCCCGTGGCCGCGTGCTGCGCCACGCCGCGCGCGCGCCGCCCGTGCGCTGCTGCACGTGCAGCTGCAGCGCCTCGCCGCCTGCGCACCGAGCTCAGCAAGGTGTGCAGGCGGCCGCGGCGACGTGACGCCGGTGCCGGCCGCAAGGGCGGCGCGACGCGCTCTCTTACAAATGGCGTATATATTTTTAACATAACGGTTTTTCTTTATTTCCTCGCATTTATGATGAAAAGTAGTGTTCAACTCGAGTGTAAATGATCAATTACAACTTACAACTAGAGATGTGC
This sequence comes from Archips xylosteana, assembly GCA_947563465.1. Lineage (NCBI taxonomy): Eukaryota > Metazoa > Arthropoda > Insecta > Lepidoptera > Tortricidae > Archips > Archips xylosteana. The sequence continues at coordinate 8,313,615 of OX387361.1, read as the reverse complement.
CGAGTACAACTTTTAGCGAGTAACCGATTACCGAGTATACTCGGTTCAAAGTTTCTCAAACCGAGTACTCGGCCGAGTTACTCGGTTCTGTTTTGAGGCGCGAAAACGGGTTTAGACAGGTTCGCGCGGCGCTACCAGCCACCGCGAGCGAACGACGCGGGGATCCCCGCCTTCTCCCCGCAAATTAGTCAGTTTTTGTTTAACGAGTAATACGCATTTGGTCCGCACATTAATTGCTTAAATATTTTAAAAACATTGGAAATAGATGATTGTGTACAGTGACTGTTGACACAATGAGTATACGCAAAAGATTGCGAATCTGGTTGTTTTACAAGCCCGTTTTATTTTAATACGCATGATTAATAATAATTTTATTTAGACCGAGTATACTCGGCATTCGAACCGAGTTATTCGGCCGAGTACGAGTATCAAAAAAACTGCCGAGTACACCGAGTACCGAGTAGTAAACGAGTACTCAGCCCATCTCTACTTACAACCCTTGTTTATCAATCTACTATCTATTTGTATTGTAGTTATGAAGGGGTCAAAAGTGGCTCCAATTGGTTCGTGTAATATTCACACAGCGCTGCTTTGCCAGTTTCATTTCCTTGAACTTAGCTTGACACACTCCCGCGTGTTTAGATTTCCCCGCGGCCGCTCAAATTTCGATTTTGCCACAGAAAAAAAAATATATAATCAGTTTTTAGTTTTATTTATTCATACTTTATTTAATTACAATTTACAGTCACTTTTACTCGCGTCTATCGGCCTCTAATATTTTTCCCCACATTTTGGGGAATGTGAAATTAACTGGTATCATTAAGCACGCACACTGACAACCGGAATGACGTAACGCGATCGTAATATGAAGCTGTCAAATGGATGGTGGACGTTTTGTATCGCGATGTTTGCTCCTGACGCTCCATCTAGTGCATAAATAATCTAAGTGCCTCACACGCCGCCGTGCGGTAATTTTTTTTTTATTATCGCTCAGTTTTTTACTGTAAAATCCAACCAATATTTTTTTTAAATAAAAAGGTATCCTATGTCACCCGGAGCATAATAACGAATCGATTGATACCCTATTTATTAAAATCGGATGAGTAGTTTCGACGCTACGGTGGAACATCCGTACACACAAACATAGACTGTTAAAAAAATCATTACACTTCCTTTTGGCTTTGCCGTAGTCGTGTAAAAAGATAAAGCATTTTTAATAAAAAATATAATTCGTGTAATTATAAAAGAATAAACCAACTTATACTGGTCAAGTTTAATACAAATTATTACCAAAAATCTAAAGAAGAAATAAATGAGTATGCTAATGGATTTTGTTCACTACCTCACGCACCGCGGTGGTCTGTGATCACGGAACAGAAAAAACTAGTGGAAGTGCCATGAGTCCCGTTTTGTATCGAAACCAGGTGTGGCAAAACTCACACATACACACTCTTGCAATACATTGGAATCTTAGCAATCATTGGTCGTAGCTTCTATTCAAGAAAGTCATAACTTCTGAATCCGGTAACACAATTTAAACTTTACTACCACGGTATATCGTTGAGAGTACATTACACGGGGTCGTAAGTAAAATTGCATACAAAGTGCTGCCGTCTTTCATCGAGTAGCTGAATTAAAATGACAGGTGTCAAAAAAAATTTCCGCTACTCGCCGCTACTCGCCGTCAGAGGTCGTTAAAATATTCCATTGAATAATGAACTCTATGAGATAGGGTTTGGGTTCAACACGAGTGAAAAATATTATACGTCATAAATCTTAAGTATTAGAGATGGGCGGAGTGCATTTATGAGAATATCGATGTAATTCATAGGTCAATAATCTCTATATATAAACATGAATCCCTACTTCCCTTGCACGAACGGTTGCACCGATTTCGCTAGTTCTTTTTTTGTTGTGTTCGTTATTGTCAGGAGAAGGTTCTTAGAAAATCGGAATGCCAAAGGATCCTTTTCCTTGCCGATGCCGATAATGTGCGCCGGGTCTTACTAAGCTGTTCCTAATAATTGGTTAATTATTTAATATCATTACAATTTAATCCGATTTTGTTCAGTCATGGTTAAAATCTATGCATGTATAATGTGAGAGCTTACGTAATCCCTATTTAATATTATAAATGCAAAAGTATGTCTATCTGTCTGTTACCTCTTCACGCTTAAGCCGCTGAACCCCCGATTTTGAAACATTCTGCCGCTCCTATTAGTGTGAGCATGATGAAATATAGCCTATAGCCTTCCTCGATAAATGGGCTATCTAACGCTGAAAGAATTTTTCAAATCGGAGCAGTAGTTCCTGAGATTAGCGCGTTCAACCAAACAAACAAACAAACTATTCAGCTTTATAATATTAGTATAGATGGTACGGAACTCTTCGTGCGCGAGTCCGACTCGCACTTGGCCGGTTTTTTTTAAGATAACTAGCTGTTGCCCGCGACTCCGTCTGCAAATAATTCATTTATCGCTATATGCCTATACCAAATTGCATCTAAATCGGTTCAGCGGTTTAAGCGTGTTACAGACAGACAGACACACTTTCGCATTTATAATATTAAGTATGGATGGTACGAAACCCTTTGTAAGCGAGTCCGACTCGCACTTGGCCGGTTTTTTTTCTAAGACACAAGAAAACACCGTGTAGATTAATTTTAATTTTTATGCCCGACAACTAGGAAACGGAATGAAAATTCAACTCTAAAGGCCACCACAAACCGGGAATAAAATATACGGTGACACACACTGGCAGCGTTGAACACTGTATTTGATTCACTGTTATTAACCGCGCTGTTGCGTCAGCGCCCTGCGCTCCCGGTTTGTTGTGGCCTTAACACTTAATACTCAGAAATAAACATCGATAATTTTATCGACAACACCTCCGCCCTTCGCGAGTAGCGGAATGTTCCGGTCTCACAAAGTTCTGTGACACAGACAATAATCGACGTTATCGTATAAAAATAAAGTCTATTTTTATATTACGCATTTCTAAAAAAATGTCTTACGGACTAGAAAAAATATATATTAATCAAAATTAAAATGAAATACTACTTACCGATGATACGAAATACCACAATGAGTGACGTTTTTGGTGCGGCTATCATTTTTACACTCTAAAACTGAACAATAAGGCATATTTCCTCAACTTTTCACTATAATTGTCGTTTAGATTGCACAATCGCCCGACACAGCCTCTGCGCGCAACTGAGCCGGTTGCGCGCAAGTTATGCGGAACTCCGCATGATTGTGCCACACTCGACATGACTGCATAACACTTCTATAGTTTTTTCTGTTCTGTGTCTGTGATGTTAATTTAATACGTTTCGCCAAAACGGTCTTTATTTTGCGCGTTGTCTTGCAAGTAGTTCAGGTGTCTATCACTAGATGGCGGTATCTTTTGTATCTCACGTTTAAAAAATAACTCATATGAACGTAATAAGTTAATAACCCCATAGTGGCCTTCACCCCAGTTAATCTTACATTACAATGTATGTATGATAACTGTATTAACACGTTCACTGCGTTACGAGATCTAAAAGATCTCTTATGAGTCTTTCATTCAGTGCGGCGCCCGATTTCGTATTTCGCACCTCTGTGCGGGAGGCAATAGCAGCTGAATTACTACGAGTATGACGGAGACAAATATAAAAACTTGCTTCCTGCTAAAAATTTAACTCATCGACGAATTAAAAAAAATTGGAGATAGATTAGGTCCCTAACGCACTGAGTAATAACTTTATTCATTTGGTGCGTTAGGAGATCTTTTGAGTCTCCTGAATCGCAGGCCTCATAGCCGCAAGGAAAGGAGAGCGAGTGGCGCGGGTGCCGCACATTTTGTTTTAGTGTTGTTCAAGTATCGATGTGAATGGCCGCGCGTTATTTAGAAAAAAAATCTCGTTAAAATCTGTGAATTTACTGTATGCTTAAAGTATTTATAAAACAGTTATGAGTGCCATGAAAAGAAAAAAGTGTAAACAAACGCACGATCGCTTAGGGAACTTAATGGGTAGCCAATACTGATTACAAAAAAGTTGGTAGTATATTTTTAATTTGTTTACCTAGATATCCATAAAAAAATATTGTTTTGGACAAACACTTTGGACAACCTGTAGGTATGCCAACTGTTTAAAATACTGTTGTAATATACTTTATTGCAGTATTTTCTGAGGGAAAATGTTCAGTTCAGACCACGTTTTAAAACGCGGTGACAAAAAAAGACGTTGCGTGGGCTGTAACAACAAATTAAGGCTCACAATGAATAGCACACAAACTTCCAAAAAAATAAACTAAAAGAATCTTTACCCACTGTGTTCAATATTTAAACAAACATTGTGTTTATCACTTATTAACGAATAACACTTTTCTTGATGCCACTCTTTGAATAAAACATAGTTATCGACTATTAATCCCATCACTAGTCCGTAGACATATTGAACTAACTTCAGTTGCGACGTGAGATACAATCGATACCCTATGTTTGTTTTGTATTTACTCTGTATATTTATGTCGAAACTGCATCCGAACTCGTTTATAGATAGAGCAATGGATTATCTTTACCTATAAACAAAAACATAACGATACATAGCTTTTTGAGCGAGATTTACGTTATTTTCGAAATCTATTTTTTAGGAGGCTGATTGGGTCTCATACGCACTGAAGTAAAGCTTGGTTACGAGTTCTTATAGGTCACAAACGCACTGGCTGAGAGTTCATTGAAAATGCCCCCGCAGTTAACGTGTTAATGAATAATGGTCAGATAAGATACGAACTTTAAAAATTAAATATTATGAAATTATCAGTTTTCGCGTTGTTGGCTTCGACGAATATCGTATTGATTAACTGTAGGACTAAAACATGTTGTTGATAGTAGTGGGACTATTACTCGTTCTGATCTACTATTACGGCACTAGGACCTTTGATTACTGGAGCAAGCGCGGCGTCAAGCATGACCCGCCCATCCCCTTCTTCGGCACCGCCAAGCGGCAGTTCCTGCAGCAGATCAGCTACGCGGACATCTACGACGAGATGTACTGGAAGTACCCCAAGGAACGATTCGTCGGCTACTACCTCACGACCACACCTCTTCTAATCCTGAGGGACCCGGAACTCGTCAAACGTATTTTAGTGTCGGATTTCAATCACTTTTACGGTAGATCAGTGCATCCACTGGACAAAATACCTGAGCCGATGTTAAACAACTTGTTTTCCTGCGAAGGCGATTTATGGAAATTATTGCGACAAAGGTTAACACCGGCTTTTACTTCGGGAAAGTTGAAAGCTATGTTTCCTTTGATTGTGACGAGAGCTGAAAAACTTCAGTTAGTTGCGGCTGAAACGGCAAGCTCAGGATCAGAGGTTGATATAAGAGATATTATGGCGCGCTACACCACAGATTTTATAGGAGCTTGTGGTTTCGGGATCGATACTGATACGCTTAGCGACGAAAACTCACTGTTCAGGAAATTGGGCCGACGTATATTCGCTAACACTAAACGCGACGCATTAGTAGCGATCCTAAAATATTTGATGCCAAGTTTGTTTACAAGTCTTCACTTTGTACCGCCTTTTGTTGAAAACAATGCAATTTTACTGGTGAAAACAATTATGGAAAGACGGGAGTATAAGCCATCAGGCAGAAATGATTTCATAGATATGCTCCTAGAACTAAAGGGAAAACTGTCAGGAGATTCGATGGAAAGTAAAAACGCTGATGGTTCGGCGCGGATAGTTGAGATGGAGTTCAGTGATGAACTTATGGCTGCCCAAGTGCTTGTGTTCTTTGGTGCTGGGTTCGAGACGTCGTCATCAGCGACCAGCTACACTTTGCATGAGCTTGCTCACCATCCAGAGTATCAAAGAAAATGCCAGGAGGAAATCGACGAAGTTTTAGCTCGACACGGAAATAAGTTATCTTATGAAGCTGTAAAGGAGTTGAAGTACTTGGATATGTGTTTCAGGTATGGATAATTATTTCTAAACGTGTTCTGTTTTTCTGATTATTCGCGATGCTAAAGATTTCATACGATTTAAAATAATTAAGCCGAAAGGTGATGCAGATGTAGTATGTGGAAAGTTGTAGATTAGTATATTATCAGTTTAAGTGTACCTTATGTCTTCAATCTTGTTTGAATTAACATTAAGTTTACCCAGCTTACTACATCTAAATATGAATGATTAACATTTCAGTGAAGGCATGCGTATCTTTCCATCTCTCGGCTACTTGATGCGGAAATGCGAGAAGCCCTATACCATCCCAGACACGAACATTACGATCGACAAGGGCGTGAAGGTGATAATCCCGGTGAAGTCGCTGCACGCAGACCCGCTGTACTGGGACAAGCCGGAAGAGTTCCGTCCGGATCGCTTTCACCCGGACAATGTAGCCAAAATCAAGAAGCATGTGTATTTGCCGTTTGGAGAGGGACCAAGAGCTTGTATTGGTGAGTTTCAGCTACGAGTACTTAGACTATACAGCCGAAAAAGTCGTGGTAACCTTGCGGTTTAATAAATTACCCATCAAGCAGACGATCATGATTACACCTCAGACTATCAGAATTTTCTGAATATACGTGCGAAAATTACATTTGAAATTCACCATGAGATTTTCCGTGAACGACAACATCGTGAGCCTTATGTACAATCTGCAAAACAGTTAAATGGTGTGTGTTAAGTTCTCAATCCACATTGAGCCCACGTCCAATATATCTAGTTAGTTGTCACACATATTGAAGAAATGAGCATAAATATATTGAATATTTTTGCATTCTAACCGAATGCCGTTATCTATAACAGGTTTTTTTCTTTGATATCATAAAAATCGAACAGGGTGTCGGATAACAGCAGTGTGTCTTGATATAAGCTGGAGATAATGAAAGATCAAAGAGATTAGCGTTGGAGCACACGGGCCACACGCGACAGCCACAAAACGCCGCCACTTGAAGCTAGAAACGGCTGCAAACGTAATTAGTTGAAGCGCGCTTCAGGAACTTTGTAGCTGGTGGTCGCCACTTACGATGGTGGCCGCTATTTTTTTTGACCCATGCTGTGGAGTATCGTAATGGACTTTGAAGAAGCTGTGATTGCGCTGCTTCTGATAAAAAATGTCGTCACAGAAGATAGTACCGACTTTCATGGATACATCCAATTTTAATAAACGTACACAAATACTACGAGCATTTTAAACCGTAATTATCGAGGACGGTGCTTCCTATCCTCCGGTGTTACTGGCCGCAGTTTTTGGACATAAAATGAGTCAAACACGACGGTTTTTTTTAAACGGCCTTGGCTACATATTGATTATAAATTGTTTTTGTTTTGTAGGCGAGCGTCTTGGGCACATGCAGTCACTTGCGGGTATGGCCGCTCTGCTCAGCCGTTTCTCGGTGGCTCCCAGCGCCAGCACCGTTCGTCACCCGCCCGTTGACCCCACGGTCCCAGTTGTGCAGAGCATTCGCGGTGGACTCCCTCTTTCGCTTATTGCAAGAAAGGAACAGCAATAAGGCAACCGAAGAACTTCAATTTCTATTAGCTGATGTCATTATCTAGTCTATACAGCTTGTGTTTTTATAACCAAGAATCTCAGACGGATATGAAACTTCACAATATTATTTTTATGATGATTTACGTGAACATTTTGCGACATAAATGACAAAATAATAACAAACTAACTAGGCACGTTGATAGGGATGAGACACGACCGAACTGAACCGATGAATGAAGTTTATCCTGCGGTTTATTTTAACTTTATTTTAAACCACAGAGCTTTAATCTAGGGTTTTTTTGTGGTGTTTTTGATCTAAAGTTGTTTTGCAATAAATTGGTAATAGCTTTTACTTCGTATTTACAGTTTTCCGAAACAACTCGTAACTAAAGACCAATGAAATTGACTAAATTTTGTCGCAGAACGGTTACTTGGGCTATCTGCTCACATCATTTTGAGTTACATGTATCGAAGTGTTTACAAATTAAAAAAAGAAGAAGATTTTATTGTATTGTAAATTATAAAATAAACACGTTCATGACAATTATGTTTGTAATTATTTTTTAAGTATTTTCGTTTTAATCTACAGATGATATACATGTCGCCATCATAAACAATAGATCGGAGCAGTCTCATAATCCTCATCTCGACTTATATACGTTCCAGTGTAGAGCACAGGCCTCCTCTCAGAATGAAAGGGCAGCAGCAGAGCTTTGCAGCCTTAATCACCGATAGCTCAGTTAGTTAGAGTTCGCCAAACTTTGAATAAAGTGGTATCTACACTGCCACCATTACATTCAGCGATCTTCTTATTTAGCTTTATAGGTGTATTGATCTAATTAATCAGATTTCTACAATTTTCTGTCATTAAATTACGAGTAGGTGAATCCGCAGTGAAAAACTATTGAAATTCGTGAAAAATTTACTTAATGATGACCACTTTCATTCGAAACATATGACTTTAATTTCAGTCATTCATTCTTCCATTCAATTGAATCGGTCTTTACACATGTCACATCACTATTTCGAGTGTTAGTTATCGTCTAAAAATCAGTGTCATTACGACAAAATGTCAGTGTGCGGTAATGCGTAGATGTGTGCTGTACGTCGTACCTCGCCCCCCGGGCGAATTGGCAGAAAAAGTTGTAAGTAAATGTACGTCAAAGGCGCATCCTGTCTTAAATTATCTAAGATGGGGAGTATTCTGACGAACTGTTGGAATTGCTACCTGCGGCTAAATTCCACTACCGCACTTCGAGGAACCGTCTGTCTTTCCATCCTCACCATCTTGATGATTGGCAGTCTAGTACCGTGCGTTTTAAGCGAAACTTCTTTCCTCGCACGATGAAGATCTGGAATCAGCTTACTGCGGCAACATTCCCGTAGCGTTACAACTTAGGGATCTTTAAAAAACGAGCCTACCAATTTCTAAAAGGGTCGGCAACGCACCTGTGATTCCCCTCGTGACCCGTCTGCTCGTTTGCCCCTCTTATATAAAAAAAATCCTTTTTTATTTTATTTTAAAAACTTTTTAACAAAAAAATTAAGCCGCCGAATAAACTGAAAAGCAAAAAATAATATCTTTTTTGTTTGGCCTTAATCTAGGTACCAGTTTGAAGTCGGTGCCTCAGCACGAATCAGGAGGAGTGATAGAAGCCCATCGGGTAGATGATTATAGGTCCACTCCTCCTGGCTAGTGCTGAGGCACCGACTTCAATCTGGTACCAAGATTAAGGCCAAACAAAAAAGATATTATTTTTTGCTTTTCAGTTTTTTCGGCGGTTTAGTTTTTTTGTTTTAAAGGTTTTATTTTATACTTTTTCCCATCCTTGGGATAATTTTTATTTCCAAATTTATATAATACTAACTTCAAGGTATTCCATATCCAATAAAAAAAGAATTATGAAAATCAGACTACTCTGTAAAAAGTTATGCCTGGTCATACAGTACAATCAGTGACTGAACAATCAATCATCCCCTGTTTTTCTACCCTTAGAGTAGGAATATTATTTCCAAATTTAAATGGGACCACCCTTGGGGTATACGCTTTCCAATAAAAAAAGAATCATCAAAATGAAACTTTTTTGTAAAAAGTTATGCGTGGTCATACATAAAATATATATTATAATATATAAACGGAGGAGGTTCTCAAGTCGACGCGTATATATACGCGTCTCCTCCGTTTTTTCGTCGGTTGAAAAGGTTTTATATTATTTGGCCACTTTACTGCTTTATCTATACCTACATATTCCGAATAAAAATAAAAATACAGCAATCCGACCATGTGATAGAATTTTCTAGGATATGTGCGCTAGAGTTTACGTTCGTTACAACAACTGTACTTGCTTCTTTAATCTCTTGCCCGCCACAAAATAAACGAAGTGACGTGGTCTTTAGAATAAATACGGATTTATTTCCATCGCAGAAGGATTTATTTCGAGTTGAATGTTGGTCATGTATTATTGATGACGTTGGCGTTTCACTGGCCTTTTCACTGGACCAGTGAAAAGGTTGTCACGACTGCATGACTTCGGCGGTCAAGAGGTTAAACGATAGGTATGTTCTATGTCGTCGTAACAGTTAAAATAATCCTTTACATTTTTGCCATAGATGCTATAAGGTAGGATATCACAGATTGATATATCTAATGAAAAAACACAGACATTTTTATGGAAAATCTTTATTAAGAACACTAAACACAATTCCTGGCTGGTACAAAATACTTATATCTTTTGGTAGGATCCTATGTCCAAGAATCAGCGAAAACATTCCTTTTTATTCTGAACTAGCAGTAGCCCGCGGCTCCGTCTGCGAAGAATTTGTCTATCGCTATCCAATTTTGCGGGCTACTATGCAATTTTCCCGGATAAAAACTAGGGTCCCTCCTAGGGTCTCAAGCTATGTCTGTACCAAATTTTATTTAAATAGATATAGCGGTTTAAGCGTGAAGAGGTTACAGATAGACAGACAGACACGCTTTCGCATTTAGAATATTAGTATAGATGTGAATAATTTTTTTTTTTTTTTATGTTAGATAGGCCAGACAAACGAACTAGTGAGTCACCTGATGTTAAATGAACACCACTGTCCATAGACACCCGCAGCGCTTTACACGATGCCAGTGCGTTGTCGGCCCTAAAGGAGAGGGAATAGGGGATGGGGGAGAGGGAAGGGGAGAGGGAAGGGGTGAGGTATTGGGCCCCCAGCACTCTCACTGACCGTACGAAACGCAAGCAGGATTACTGCTGCTTCACGCCGGTGTTCTGTGATAGGGTGGTACTGCCCCGGACGAGCCGGCCCATTCGTGATGCAGCGGCTAGCTACAACATGGCTCTACCAGCCGGCCCATTCGAAAATGGATGGATTAATGGATATTAGTACCTATAGATATGGATTACTTAGTATGTATATAACTTACGATTTTGGATGTTGAGCACATTAACTACGTAGAACAGTATGGATTACTACTAAGCACTCGTACCTAATTGACAAAGCTTTGCTCGTACCAAAACTCGTAAACACGCGTTCATCCAGAAATATTAAGAGATATTTCATCAAAATGATTAGAATGAATGTACAAGAATTGCTCGTTTAAAGATATGTATCAGTAATTAAAACACTAAGAAATCAGCGTGGAAATTTGATTATTACATTGTAGCTGTAACAAAGATAACCTATCATTGTTGTGATAACATATATATGGAAGTTTGATTATTACATTGTAGCTGTAACAAAGATAACCTATCATGAATGATAATAACCTATAATGATAATAATAATAATGATAATAATGTCGTCTCACCAGTGCAGTCAGTCATCGCAGGGCGACTTGTGGCGAGCTGTTGGTGCGTAGCGACACCACGAACCCGAGACCTCCAGGGGTACACATACACACATGCGCTTATACACACACTCACACACAGTTACACACCCACCCCGCCTCTAGTTTGCCTTTGTTGGCCGCCTAGAGTGGAACTCAAGAGCTAAATGCTCGAAGGATGGATGTGTTTGGCCGTAAGTGGCGAGTTGGCATTTTGAAGTTTAAAGTCCACGGACACCTCTCCATCCTTAGCCGTTCACACCAATGTTGCCGCCTCGTTGCCCCGAGCAGGCAATAGTTCGAGGGGCCCATTTAGTGAATGGCGAGTCACCGCCTACCAAAAGTTCAGTTTATGAGATATTGAAATGGTAGGTGTCCGTTATCTCACTCCATAGCCCGGTAATCCTGTCCACAACATCCCAACCCCATAGCCAATTCCACGTCGCTTCCTACCTGGCAATAGATTGGCAACTGTGGAGGACTGTCCGCTAGCACATCCCCATGGTGTATTAGGGAACTAGCTTTTGCCCGCGGCTTCGCTCGCGTGTACCAGAAGTATTCCAAAGAACCAAGATATCAAGCAAGCAAGCATACAGGCAAGCAAGCAAGCAGGTCCACAATTGACCGAGAAATCGGTGAACATACCTACATAAAAAAAATACATAAAGTGGAATGCATAACCTCCTCCTTTTTTAGAAGTCGGTTAAAGAGCCCTTTGCGGCCTATTTACAGTATAAACTTATGCATTTTGAAATTTTAGCTTTTTACAACCAGTAAAACGGAAAATCCCGTTTTTTCCCCTTCCTGTAAGAATTTCGGGAAAAGATTTCTTAATACTCCCCTACACTCCCCAAGGAACCCACATGCCAAATTTCAGCTTTCTATGACCAGTAAAACGAAAGATCCCGTTTTTCCCGTTCCCGTGGGAATTTTGGAAAGTCCTCTCTCAATGCTCCTCTACACTCCCCAAGCAACCTACATGCCGAATTTCAGCTTTCTACGACCAGTAAAACGAAAGATCCCGTTTTTCCCGTTCCCGTGGGAATTTTGGAAAGTCCTCTCTCAATCCTGCTCTACACTCCCCAAGCAACCTACATACCGAATTTCACGACCAGTAAAACGAAAAATCCCGTTTTTTCCTTATCCCGTGGGAATTTCCGAAAATCCTTAAAACGGTTTTTCTATTATAATTACCTACTTCTATGCCAAATTTTAAGAGTCTAGTAATTATAGTTCATAGGATCCCGTTGAACTGAAGATATAAATCCCGTTTTTTCCTTATCTCGTGGGAATTATGAAAAATCCTGTAATTAATGTTTTAACTAATGTAATACCTACTTGTGTATCAAGTTTGAAGAGTCTAGTTACTATAGTTACTGAGATAGGGTCACTCGGAATCGAATATATAAATCCCTTTTTTTCCCGTCCCCGTGGGAATTTCCAAAAATCCTTCCTTAGTGGATGCCTACATTGTATAAGGTATCTATCTATGTGCAAAATTTTAAGTCTCTAGGTCCAGTGGTTTGGGCTGTGCGTTGATATATCAACAGTCATTTAGTTTATTTAGACATTTCAACCCCATCGCACCCCATCCAGGGAGATGGTATTTTACGTCCGCCACGTCGGATTTTAAAACCGTTGTTGTTTTCATAACCAGCGACCCGATAAACCATAGAAACAACACCCTTGTTGATTTTCAGACTTTGTTACCCCTTTTCCCCCTTTTAGGGGTTGAATTCTCAAAAAACCTGAAACACGTGTTTACTCATTTATCATTAGGAGTACTTCTGTGAAGTTTCGAATAAAATAGTCGAGCGAATCTTGTTTCCCCATACAAAGTTTGGACCCCCGTTTCACCCCCTTAGGGAGTTAATTTTGAAAAATCCTTTCTTAGTGCTCCCCTAGACCTTATAAGGAACCTACATGCCAAATTTGGAATCTCTAGGCCCAGTGGTTTGGGCTGTGCGTTGATATGTCAGTCAGTCAGTTTCTTCTTTTATATATATATAGATAGACCTCCGTAGTTGCGCCCATCTCATTTATATTATATGGTACCAAAGGCCTCTTCATGTTGGCTTCGGCCCCATGAATGCCTTTCAAATGACCGGGTCCCCATGGGCCCGTGATCGGAAATCCGTACCAACATAATAATAATGATATGTAAACCTTGAACGCGGTTAGGGTTACCATATGTAAATAGAGGGATGCCTGTCTATGGTACCTAAAATGCCTGATTTTTCAGAAAAATGCCTGTCTAAAGCAAAACGCTGTAAGTAATAAGTAAAAGCCAACAGATAATAATGAAGAAGGATGTTTATTCATGATGTAGATTTTGCGTATGTACATTTAACTGTTTGAACATTTTTTGCGTGTAGTGTACATTTTGCGTAGGTATTATAGGTATATTATCAGCCGAAGCGGAAAAATAGACCGAAAATTATTGATCATTCCCTTTACTTCGAAAGATCACACTAAAGCATATAAGAAACTAGCAGTTGCCTGTGACTCCGTCTGCAATTAATTCGTTTATCGGTATCCCACGGGAACTGTGCAATTTTCCGGGACCAAAAGTATCCTATAATGTTAATCCAGGTTATAAACTATTTGTGTGCCAACTGCCAAATACCATAAAAAACCGTGAAACCGTTTTAGAGTAAAAGAGTAACAAATATCCACACATCCATCTAATAAATTTTCTTGTGTATAATATTAGTACTTGATATAAGAAACAAACTCACATTTAAAATAAGGGAGGCGTGATATGGACGCAACTAAAAAAAATTAAAAACCGATGAAATAAAAACTTATCGTCTCCCCGCGTATATTGTATAGATACAGATATCCGTTACATCACTAGTTTGTATAAAGCTAGGTTTAGAGGAAGCCAATGTTGGCTGCCAGTTTCATTTCAGCGCTGACTTGTTATTGGTTACGTATAAACAGTTTTGCACCACCAGCACTGGCGGGAATGGGTATGTATTACAATACCGAAGTACGAGAGACCGAATGTATTAAAACATCGAATGGGTCAAAAGACTGACACGATTTTTTTCTGAAACCGTAAACTTTCAGAATTTATTAAAACGGTATCATACAGAACCCATTAGGTTAGGTTAGGTTTGTTAAAAAATCGTGTCGGTCTTTTGACCCATTCGATGTTTTAATACATTCGCCTATTTTTTCAAGCCAGCCAGTAAACTGAATGAAATTAAATTAATCCAGTTGGCATCATCTGTCGCGACTTATCGTGTCGCGATACCCTAAAGCATTTAAGCTGGCAACATTTTCTACTCTATGGTGAGTTAAGCATACCTGTCAATGTTAGTTTCAATCTCGTTTGATAATGGCGCCAAAGTGGAAGTTTAATGTGATATAAATGCATAGTGTTCGTTTACCGGGTTTCCTGATCCTCAAGCAATGAAAGCTAAGTATCGTAGATGTAGACATTGACATTTTGAGTATCGTAAATGCCATAGTGAAAATAAACGGATCACTCACGTCTCAAAACGAGTTTAACTCGACATGTGATCCGTTTATTTTCACTATGAGTGAGTCTCACGGTAGTTTCATGTTTAAAATCGTAAATGCCCTTAATGGGTGATTCTTCGAGGTCGTGATTTTTGTTTTATTCCTCTGTCATATTTTTTTTTACTTATTTGAAAGAAAAATTCATGCTCCCATGAAAATAGATTTGTTCAGTAACATAAATATTGTTTTGGCACTCATTTTTATGAAACCATTTTGAAAATAATTAACATATTAGTTTTTATGTCTAGAGGAATAAAAATAGTAGTAAAAAATACGTTAAATATTAATAAAAAAATATAAATAGTAATTAGAGTATTATTATACGTAAAAATTAACAATCTACTTAATTATTCTTGAAAACATTTTCTGTGCTTATTATTTATACTCACCGGCAAATCTAAAAATTCTCTTGAAATTTTATTTTTTTTACTGTTAAGGCATGTTTTATTTCAAAATAACTAAGTAAACTGTACTTTTATTCAAAAACTACTATGAAAACTGTTTTTTTTTATTCCAATGTCCATTTATCCATAGGAATAAAGGACAGAGGAATAAAAAAGTAAATAAAAATACTCATGATTCATAATACGAACATTCTGGAAGGTTGCCGTTCATACTACAGAAAGGTAGTATTAAAAGCAGTGAATCAAGCATAATTAAAAAAAATAAGGGTTATACAAGCGTCAAAAAACCTGGCAGAGTAATAAAAATGTTACCTGAATCAAGGACAGAGAAATAAAATATTTACCTTCGTATCTCTGGAGCTAATTGCACCAGCTGAAATATCCACTACTAGACATGTTCGAAACGCGAGTAAAAGCAGCCCACGTGTAAATTTATCACCAGTTTCTTAATTTTTCTTTATGAAACAACTGATTGAAACGCGCTTCAGAGTAATAAAGAATTTACGGCGGACACATCTTATTTCCTCGGCTATAAAGTTAATACTACAACTAAAAATTATTCATCAGTTGTTTATTACGTAACAACTAATATTCTTTGAATGTAAGTCACTCAACATATTGTTACAGTTGACTGATTTTGAGATATTATCGTATGTTTTCATGAAAATGGGGAACGGACACGACAGAGTAGTAAAAATCATGGTGTTAATTATTTTTTTGTATATAATTAGAACCAGTTGCACAAAAACCTGAAAAAAAAACCAAACTTATAAACTGAAGGGTTCATTAAAATTAGCCCCCGGACATCGAAAATCGGGGCCTTGAAGAATCACCCTAATATTCCCTGTATCATGAGTCCCCTATGTAGGGTAGGCAATGAACGTTACTCGTTTCTCCAGACTAAACTTAGCTATGACCATACAGACTAGACAAAGGCACATGACTGGTGCACGGTATCGCATGGGAAAGTTCTGAGGGCTCACGAAACTCACTGAGCTGGGGGGCCGTCATTGCTTTCCATCGCGAATGACTTGAGAAAGGCACGGACTGGTGGACCTGTATAAAGCCAGGATACCAAGAGACAGAGGCACATGACTGGTGCACAATATAGTATGGGGAGGTTCTGAGGACCCACGAAACTCACTGAGCTGGGGAGCCGTCATTACCTTCCATCGTGTATGGTTAGAGACGAAGGCACATGACTGGTGCTCCGTAGGATGGGGAGGTTCTGAGGACCCACGAAACTCACTGAGCTGGGGGGCCGTCATTACCTTCCATCGTGAATGCTGAGACAGAGGCACATGACTGGTGCACAGTGTAGGATGGGGAGGTTCTGAGGACCCAAGAAACTCACTGAGCTGATGGGCCGTCATTACTTTTCTATCGTGTATGATTAGAGACGAAGGCACATGACTGGTGCTCCGTAGGATGGGGGACTTCCGGGGACCCACGAAACTCACTGAGCTGATGGGCCGCCGCTATTTTCCATCTTGTATTATCACAAAAAGGCACATGATTGGTGTGCTGTGTAAAAGCCAGAGCTGGCAAGTAAGAGTCTAATCAGAAAGTAATGCGTGTGGCATTACTTTGACTTATGAACAGTAACCACCGACTTGACTAACTACTAGGACGAGATATATGTCATAGCCGTTGATGATGACGACATTCATTCCTGACTGGTACAGTCCCCTCGACTATTCAAGATACTCCTTATAGGCGAAGTGCACCTGAATAAGTAAGACTTAAAGATACTAAACGAGCAATGGTTTGAAGGTAGTCTGCGACACTTAGTAGTGGCACCGAAGACATCGGTGTCAATGATGTATTCTATGTGTAGATGGTGAACGCAGACCTTGCAGAAGTATAGCGAAGCAGATAGAGCCCATGCCTGTCCCCAGGGGAATAAACCCAGGTAAGATTCAGAGTTCCTATAACTTCTCTTACTGTCAGATATGAAGTATCTTTATAATTTATTTTTCAACTTCATTTTTTTTTTTTTATATTACTTTTACGGTCATCCTTTGAAACCATATATTTCAAACTAAATACAAACTGAAATATAGATGCACAGAAAAAACCCCAGAAAAAAGACCAATGCTGGGAATCGAACCCAGGTCCTCAGCTTTCCGTGCTGCGTGCTTACCCCTACACCATCACTGGTCTAGAGGTTAGCGACGAATCTTTCCCATACATCGTACATTTCAGTCTGTTATAATCACCTTATGCAGTGATAAAGCACTCATCTATGTATATGCCCTCTACCGAGAGACTTTAACACTCCTTCGGAGCTAACCGCTCACCTGGACCAAGAGATGGCGCTACTGTGCAACTTTAAACAAGTCCTGTCCTTACTGTCGCAACGCCTTGTACCATGTAGGTTGACTCAGGCGTATCCTTTGACACATAATATTTCACATTGCCATAATAACAATTGAAATAACTAATATAACGAAAGGCGTGGCGACATCATCTAAACAACGCAGACCAGTCCAGAGCTGGCTTGTCTGGGCACTGGCGCCAGCGTTACTGGCTTCGTCTAAACCTTGCTTAACGACAATGCGCTAAAAGCTTCAAACGCACAGACACCTGATGCGTGGCGGTGTGGTGGCGGTGACGGTTGTAATATTCTAACTTGTATGAACGAGTTCGCGGTATGGTACCGCACAACCGTTCATACAAGTTAGAATATTACACCCGTCACGCCTCCGCTGTCGGTGCGTTTAGAACCTAAGTCCCCAAAGGGTTCATAGCATCTTCTTTCTAGCAATCAGGGCCAGTGGCAGACCTCCAAGGACGCTTTGCACTGCCATTACTTTGTTATCGATGATGGGCCGCCGGATTGTACTCTGGCTGGGAGCTACTGAGAACTGGCTGAGGACTGCTGCTAATCCGGCCAACGACTGCATTTGTCCCAATCTTTCACCTTAAACATAAGAAAAGAAAACTTACTTCCTTATACTATAACGCCGTCAGATGGAAAAAACCGAAATGAAATGGGCGGGGCCGTGAAGCGTCGCACCGCCGTGTGTGTGTGTGTGTGTTACCGAAATTTGCTAATAGTACTGTCAAGTTAAGGTCATAAATATATTATTATAATAACTAGCTCACCCGACAAACGTTGTTTTGCCATATTAGGGGTATAAAAAATAGCCTACGAACTATTCTCAGACCTACCGAGTACAGATAAAAAGGTTTCATAAAAATCGGTCAAGCCGTTTCGGGGGAGTTCGGTAACAAACACCGTGACACGAGATTTTTATATATTACTAGCTTTTGCCCGCGGCTTCGCTCGCGTGTTCCATGAGTATTCCAAAGAACTAAGATATCAAGCAAGCAAGCATGCACGCAAGCAAGCAAGCGTGCAAGAAAGCGTGCAAGTAAGCGTGCAAGCAACCGTGCAAACAAGCCCGACTAAACTTCAGGTAGATACGGTCCTTTACAGTATTTCTTTTTATACAATGTTTTTCACTAATTCGGAAGCGGGCACTAAAATAACCAGGCTTGTTAATAATATAAAACCTATTATTACTTTCCCCTGTCCTGCATTGGGTATAATTCAATGTTTTCTTACCTTCTACGGAAACTTGAGTAACTGGAAGCGCTGTGTACCTACTTAGCATTGATATTATACATATTATAGTATTTTGTAAAGGTGTTGTGTGATCTAACCGCTAAGGAGTTATACCTTCCATCATCAGCTCATCTGAATAACCAGAAAGAATACAACTAAAGATCTATACGTGCATATGATATTTAAAGAAACTTCCTATAACTCCTAACCGTTAAGAAGTTTAACCTTCCATCATCAGCTCACCTGGATAACCTGAAAAAATACAACTATCGGTCTATACATACCTATAATATTTGAAAAAATATTCTCAACTCCTAACCGTTAAGGAGTTTTACCTTCCATCATCAGCTCATCAACATGAAATGATGTCTGTCTACCAGACGCAAACACTAAAATAGCTTGAGAAAATATATGAAAAACGTAATGCGTGCCTACAAAATTTGAAGGTTGCCCTCGATTTCCCTGAGATCCCGTCATCAGATCCTGATTTGGTGACAATGGGACCATCTCAGAAGTATATTATATTCTTTCGAATAAAAAAAGATTTTTTTAAATCGGTTCAAAATTGACCGAAAAATCGGTGAACATACCTACATAAAAAAAATACATACAGTGGAATGCATAACCTCTTCCTTTTCAAAAGCCTGTTAAAGAGCCCTCTGTGGCCTACTTACAGTATAAACTTTTGAATTTTGAAATTTTACCTTTCTACAACCAGTAAAACGAAAAATCCCGTTTTTTCCCGTTCCCGTAAGAATTCCGGGAAATGCTTTCTTAATGCTCCCCTACACTCCCCAAGGAACTCACTTGCCAAATTTCAGCTTTCTACGACCAGTAAAACGAAAAATCCCGTTTTTTCCCGTTCCCGTGGGAATTTCAGAAAGTCCTCTCTTAATGCTCCTCTACACTCCCCAAGCAACCTACATGCCGAATTTTAGCTTTCTACAACCAGTAAAACGAAACATCCCGTTTTTTCCTTATCCCGTGGGAATTTCCGAAAATCCTTAAAATTAAAACCTGAGTATAAGCCTCACGAAAACTACTCGAATGCTTTTACGGACCTATTATTACTTTCCCCTGTCCTGCGTTAGGTATAATTCAATGTTTTCTTACCTTCTGCGGAAACTTGAGTTGGAAGCACTGTGTGCTGAGTACCTACTTAGCATTGATATTATTTATAGTATCTTTGTTAAGGTGTTGTGTGATCTAACCGTTAAGGAATTACACCTTCCATCATCAGTTCATCTGAATTACCAGAAAGAATACAACTAAAGGTCGATACGTGCATATGATATTTAAAGAAACTTCCTATAACTCCTAACCGTTAAGGAGTTTAACCTTCAGTCATCAGCTCACGTGGATAACCTAAAAGAATACAACTATCGGTCTATACGTACCTATAATATTTGAAAAAATATCCTCAACTCTCCTAACCGTTAAGGAGTTTTACCTTCCATCATCAGCTCATCAACATGAGATGATGTCTACCAGACGCAAACACTTAAATAACTTAAGAAAGTATATGAAAAACGTAATGCGTGCCTACAAAATTTGAGGGTTGCCCTCGATTTCCCTAAGATCCCGTCATCAGATCCTGATTTGGTGACAATGGGACCATCTCAGGAGTATATTATATTCTTTAGAATAAAAAAAGAATTTTTAAAATCGGTCCACAAAATGACCGAGAAATCGGTGAATGAATCGGTGTAGGTATCTACATAAAAAAAATACATCAAGTGGAATGCATAACCTCCTCCTATTTTTGAAGTCGGTTAAAGAGCCCTTTGCGGCCTACTTACAGTATAAAGTTATAAATTTTGAAATTTTAGCTTTCTACAACCAGTAAAACGAAAAATTCCGTTTTTTCCCGTTCCCGTATAAATTTTGAAAATTCCTCTCTCAATGCTCTTCTACACTCCCCGAGCAACCTACTTGCCGAATTTCAACTTTCTACGACCAGTAAGACGAAAAATCCCGTTTTTTCCCGTTCCCGTAAGAATTTTGAAAAGTCCTCTCTCAATGCTCCTCTACACTCCCCAAGCAACCTACATGCCGAATTTCAACTTTCTACGACCAGTAAAACGAAAAATCCTATTTTTTCCCGTTCCCGTGAGAATTTTGGATAGTCCTCTCTCAAGGCTCCTCTACACTTCCCAAACAACCTACGTGCCGAATTTCAGCTTTCTACGACCAGAAAACGAAAAATCTCGTTTTTTCCTTATCCCGTGGGAACTTCCGAAAATCCTTAAAATAGTTTTTTACTATTATAATTACCTACTTCTATGCCAAATTTGAAGAGTCTAGTAATTATAGTTCATAGGATTCCGTTGAACTGAATATATAAATCCCGTTTATTCCTTATCCCGTGAGAATTTTGAAAAATCCTGAAACTTATGTTTTCATTATTGAAATACCTACTTGTGTATCAAATTTGAAGAGTTTTGTTATTATAGTTACTGAGATACGGTCACTCGGAATCGAATCTATAAATCCCGTTTTTTCCCGTTCCCGTGGGAATTCCCAAAAATCCTTCCTTAGTGGATGCCTACATTGTATAAGGTATCTATGTGCAAAATTTCAAGTCTCTAGGTCCAGTGGTTTGGGCTGTGCGTTGATATATCAACAGTCAGTCAGTCAGTCAGTCAGTTTAGAATTTTATATATATAGAAGATAATGTCGCAGGGAAATGGCCAAAAGAGAAATTTGATCAAATCTCTAAAGATGAGATTGGGATACGATCAAATCGCGCCGGATATTAAAATAGGGAATTCATTTTATCATTTACCTAGAAAAAAACAGTCATTTCATCAAAAATCCCAACCAGGGCTCAATTGCATAACAAAGTACAACTTATATTACAAGCGGAACTCCCTTTCTAGTTAATATAACTGAAGCGAGAGTTCCGCTTGTAATAATAGTTGTACATTGTTATGCGATTGGGCTCTGTTTAGTGAAATGACAAAATCAGATAAAAACGGCAACTCGTTTTTTTCATTTCACTAGATTTGTTTTTAGCGATTTGATAAAATCCCTGTTACGCGTCAGTGAGTTGACGAACTGAACTCGCAAAGTCGACTCGTTTTATCATTCACTAGAGAAATTTAGTGATATGATAAAATTCTCAACTGTTATAATGGTGTAGGTGTGATTTGATCAAATCTCTGATCTGCTAGGCAAGATACACCACCAGCACCGTCAGCAGCAGCTATGTGCACGTCCCCTATAGAATTATAAAATAAGGTATAAAAACAGGGACTAAGTATAAAATTAACATAACTAAAACTAACTTAAAATAGCTAAACAGAAATTAAAAACTAAAAATTATTATCTAAATTTGGACCCTTAGGTAGGGTGCCCATCACGCAGGCAGCATTCCCACGTTGAATTGCTATAGCAAGTCTTTGTGCGAGAAAGCTGCCTGCGCGAGGGTCACCTGTTGCCTCTCTCAGGCGCTTGCTTAGAGCTCCGTAGAGCCCTCGTGCGCCCTTGCCCCACGATCCGAGTGTCTCGACACCGAATGCGACGAACTCGTACTGGGCGCCGAGACACTCGTATTTAATGGCCTTGAGCCGTTCTCGGGTGTCGGCCGCTGCACCGGCACGTCTGCTCGTTGTGGGGAGGTAGGACGCTGCCAAGGTGTCGGCGCAAGTGGCAGAAATTTATGATAGATATTTATGTCCGTCAACAAAAAAATCATAATGACCACCATACCATGCGTTGTGTGGTGTGTGTGGCTGAATTGCAATATATTTTAGTTCATGGACATTATTCTTAGATTTAGAAAGGTTCTCGAGTGGCGTCTCGACCGGAAGACGCAGTGTTGGTAGGCCTCCAACAAGATGGAGCGACGACCTGGTTAAAGTTGCTGGAACGCGTTGGATGCGGATGGCGCAGGATGGTGCTGTTTGGCGAGCCTTAGGAGAGGCTTATGTTCAGCAGTGGACGCCTTTCGGCTGAAATGATGATGATGATGATTCTTAGATCATTTTCGTAACACACGGTATATGCGGTTGAAACGTTTCGCGGCTCCCCCAAATAACAAAAAGTCGTGTTAGTCTAGCGGTTTGACTAATGGTCTCTCAAGTAGACTCGTGAGTTCGAGCTTAGGCTGAGGAATTTAGAGCCAAATCACAGTGGCGATTTGCGAACGTATTAGAAGCGGAGCGAAAAGCGCAGTGTTCGCCGCGAATAGCCAACGTATTAGCCGCGTCTAATAGGGGTCTGTAGGGACGCCATGATATACAACAAGTGCGAGTCGGACTCGCGCACCGAAGGTTCCGTACAAATTTATATGTATCTATGAACATCCAGTCTTAGCAGACCCCTGCTCCTAAGCAAAGTGCGCAGTGTGGGAACATTGTAGATTTGTTACTGATATAGACAGACAGACAAAAAAATTATGCTTTTCGCAATTTTTCCTTTATCTGTGCTATAAGACCTTGCTTCGTACCAAATTTCAAGATTCTGAGTTCACGGGAGTACCCTGTAGGTTTTGACTCCCTTGCGAGTGTCAAAAATTTGCGGCATAAATGGCTGTATCTTTTGATTGCGTTGGTTCAGAAGTTTCATTTTTTCACAGCTCCAGGGACAGTGGACTTGAATATTTGATATAAATTTCAACTTGATAGCTCCACGCGTTCCTGAGAAAAAGGGTCTTGACAAACAGACGGACGGACGCACGGACAACAAAGTGATCCTTTATAGGACTACATAATCAAAAGCAGCTATCGATTATCGCAGGGGTTCCCAAACTTTTTCAGTTCGCGGTGCACTTTGAGGTTTCGTATCTTGTTTCGGCGCCCCAAATAATTGAAAGAATGAAAAAATCGATCAGCAAGTGAGCGTTACATACAGTTTCACGGCGCTTATCTTTACCCTGTACGGCGCCCCAGGGCGCCGCGGCGCACACTTTGGGAACCCCTGGATTATCGAATAATATGGGTTCCGTTTTTCCTTTTGAGGTACGGAACCCTAAAAACTGAAGTGGGTAAAATAGAAGTTAGCTTACGTACGTGAGTGACGTACATGGCGTCCGAGCCCTATAGACGCGACGAATACGTTGCACATTCGCGGCAAACACGCTGTGCGTTCGCTCCGCTTCTAAGGCACTAGTCCCACCGCCGGCGAGTAAGCGATGAACTATCGGCGATTTTCTCGCCCAAGAAACGAACAAAAGATAATCTTTTCCGTGTAAATAAAAGAGAGAGATATACAGGGTAATTTTTTAATCAGTGCACACATTTTGATACGTGATTCAGTATCGTTGATAGATCTCGATTATCTGTTCAAGATTTTTTTTTACATTTTGAAATTTGGGTTGTTCATAGTACAAAAAAAATAAGTGATAGATATAACAAAAAATACTGAAATTTGTTATTTTAACGTCACTGAATCACATATTAAAATTTGTGCACTTATTAAAAAAATACCCTGTATAATTTATAGTTGATCGCACATTGCCGGCGAGAACTCTCTTCACTAATTGATCGCAGCGATAAAAGCTATCAACGATAAAACTCGCTCAGCGGTACTTAGCGATGAACGCTTGGCGATTAGAGCGATCATTCTACCGTACAATCGCTCGTCGCACTCGAACATTCGCTTATAGCCGAGTGACAAAACTATCGAAACTTCACACTCTCTTCTCGCCGCTCGCCCACTCGTTTCTAGTTTCTAGTTAGTTTATCGCTCTTTGCCTGCGGTGGGACCAGTGGCTAATATATACTTACGTGTGAAATTACATTTGAAATTTATCATGAATTTTATGGCATCGGACAAAACGAGTTAATCTCGCCAGCGGGATTGAAAGGGAAGTGGCAATTAGAACTCACCAATACAAGCTCTCGGTCCCTCTCCAAAAGGTAAATACACATGCTTCTTGATTTTGGCTACATTGTCCGAGTGAAAGCGATCCGGACGGAACTCTTCCGGCTTGTCCCAGTACAGCGGGTCTGCGTGCAGCGACTTCACCGGGATTATCACCTTCACGCCCTTGTCGATTGTGATGTTCGTGTCCGGGATGGTATAGGGCTTCTCGCATTTACGCATCAAGTAGCCGAGAGATGGGAATATGCGTAAGCCTTCGCTGGAATGTATTAGTAAATAATGCGTTAGAAAGAAAGTGTAAATATGATAGGGCATGCCCACTAAGATCCATCGATCTATGGGTAGGATCCGTCTTCGTTGCAACAATGGATATATCCTAGTGGATATCGCGATATGACGTCATTTTTTGTTAGGTACACTAGCTGTTGTGCGTGACTCCGTCTGCGAAAAATTCGTTTATCGCTGTCCCGCGGAAACTATGCATTTTACCGGAATAAAAGAAAGTTTGAAATTATCTGTGTGCCAAATTTCATTAGAATCCGTCAAACTATGTAAGCGTGAAAGAGTACCAAAAATCCACACATCCATCCATCCATACAAAATTTCACGTTTATTTATTAGTGAAAAATAGAGCCTTGATGCGAACGCACATAAGTGGCGTGGAGTTAACATTTTCATAAGGCAACCTGGAGAGTAAGAGACGACGAAAATTTACAAGAGAGTTTAGGCACTCGGTGCCAGAATTGTTGCGGCGTCACACCACACCACATGTGCACAGGACATTATTTTAGAGGTATAGCGCTTAAGAGGGTTTATACCTGCTGAGCTGGCAACGTCGCATTTTTGTTAGTTTTTCTCGATTATTCCATAAAAATTGAATGAAAATTAAAAATGTTTTGAATACAAATTGTTCTAATATATAAGTTAATGTGTCTACTGCAATAATAATTCGTGATAAGACTTTTATTTTCTTTAAAAACCGTTAGGTAATAATTTGTTCGTTTTTAAAGAAAATAAAAGTCTATCACGAATTATTATTGCAGTAGGTAGACACATTAACTTATATATTAAAACAATTTGTATTCAAAACATTTTTAATTTTCATTCAATTTTTATGGAATAATCGAGAAAAACTAACAAAAATGCAACGTTGCCAGCTCAGCAGGTATAAACCCTCTTAAATCATAGGCGCGGACGTAAATATCCGTTATTCGCCTTGAAGTTCGCTTCGTTGTATCTTAAAAAGAAATGCTAGGTATTAAATGAATAGGAAAATGTGCATTAAACAGCACGTTAAAAAATCTAACAGTTAAATTACGTATACATACGATTAAAACACTGACTAACTGAGAGATTTCATACAGCTTTAACTGTGAGACATGAACAGTAGTATTAAGTAGTCTAAATGGCCACTTAGAAGTTGTTTTCAGAAATTCCCCTGGGATAAGGCACTAGGTCACTTATTGTATTTCCCCGGAGGTGAAATCACAGTATTTAATTAGAAAATGTTAAAATAGTTACTAAAAAGTATAATACAGTGATTCACGACATCACTTTTATCCTAAAAATGTACCTGTAACCGACCGCTCGGAAGGGTGAGGGCTATAGTGTTTATCTTTGAAAAATCTCTACATTACACTCTCTTAAGACAAGATTTAATTAATGCAATATTAAATATTATTCTTTTTACCTGAAACACATGTTTAAATATTTCATCTCTTGTAAGGCTTCATAAGACAATTTGTTATCATAACGGGAAAGGACTTCATCGATTTCTTCTTGGCATTTCCTCTGGCATTCCGGGTAGTGGGCAAGCTCATGCAGAGTGTAGCTAGTCGCCGATGACGATGTCTCAAACCCGGCAGCAAAGAACACAAACACTTGGGCAGCCATAAGTACGTCGTCAAACTCAAACTCAGCAATGCGCGGCGACCCATCGGAGTTAGTGCTTTCAATAGAGACTCCTGAAATTTTGCCTTTCAGTTTCAGCTCGAGAAGCAAGTCAATAAAGTCATTTCTATTAGACGGCTTGTAATCTCTTTGCTTCATTATAGTTTGCACCAGAGAAATAGTATTTGATGTGACTTCAGGGGATGTAAAAGTTAAACTGGTGAACATACTGGGCATCATGTATTTTAGGATGGTCGCTACGACATCCCGAGTTGTCTGTTTAAAGATGCGACGCCCTAGTTTTCTAAACATCGAGTTTTCATCACTAAGCGTGTCAGTGTCGATACCGAAACCGCAAGCTCCTATAAAGTCTGTGGTGTAGCGCGCCATAAGATCTCTGATGTCAACCTCCGTATTTGTTAAAGCTGCTTCAGCAGCAACTAGCTGTAACTTCTCAGCTCTTGACACGATTAAAGGGAACATGGCCTTCAACTTTCCAGAGGTAAAAGCTGGTGTCAATCTTTGTCTCAATAATCTCCATAGATCTCCTTCGCACGCGAACAGGTTGTTCAGCATTGGTTCTGGTATTTTATCGAGCGGCTGTAATGATCTTGAATGGAAATAGGAGAAATCAGAAACTAGTACACGTTTGATGAGTTCAGGTTCCCTCAGGATGAGGAGAGGCGTGGTCGTGAGGTAGTAGCCGACGAATCGTTCCTTGGGGTACTTCCAGTACATCTCATCGTAGATGTCTGCGTAGCTGATCTGCTGCAGGAACTGCCGCTTGGCGGTGCCGAAGAAGGGGATGGGCGGGTCATGCTTGACGCCGCGCTTGCTCCAGTAATCAAAGGTACTAGTGCCATAAAAATATAATAAAATGACGACGATAGCTAAACCTATTAAAATCGACAACATACTGTTAAAAAAAAATCTAACGCTGTCAATTTACGTCCGATGGTTGCAGATATTAACAGTCGTTTGATAAAAAATAATAACGAGCGTGCTTATTTAAGTCGTTTAAAATCCTGGTTTAGTACTGTTGGCGGTTCTCGGAGCGTTTGAACCGTTCGTTTGTACTCGTCTAAGACAGCTATGTGATTAGCCTTTGCAACCACTTTGCAATAATATATATTGCTTTTTAGGGTTCCGTAGTCAACTAGGAACCCTTATAGTTTCGCCATGTCTGTCTGTCTGTCTGTCCGTCCGCGGCTAAGCTCAGAGACTGTTAGTACTAGAAAGCTGTAATTTGGCATGAATCTAATATATAAAAATCTCGTGTCACGGTGTTTGTTACCGAACTCCTCCGAAACGGCTGGACCGATTTTTATGAAATTTTATTCTCTGTATTCGGTAAGTCTGAGAATAGGTCGTAGGCTATAATTTATATGGCAAAACAACGTTTGCTGGGTCAGCTAGTACATATATATTAGTCACGCCGACAAAGTGGTTAAATAAAAAAAGTAAAAAAATTTTTTTAGGGTAGGTACCTCCCGTAGACGTAAAGTGGGGGTGATTTTTTTTCTCGACTAACCCTATAGTGTGGAGTATCATTGGATAGGTATTTGAAAATAAGTAGGGGTTTGCTAAGACCATTTTTTGATAAAGTGAATATTTTCGGAGATATTCATTCCAAAAGTTCAGAATAACGTGCCCTCCCCTCTAACTTTTGAATCGCACGTTTAAAAAATATGAAAAAGTTCACGTAAGTTAAACTTAATAAAAACTTTCTAGGAAAATTATTTTCAACTTAATCAGTTGAGCAGTTTTTAAGTTTTTGTAAAAAAAATATTTCTAAACTAAGATTGTAATTTAACAGCCACTGCAAGCATTTTTCTTTTCTTTGAGTACTATAACATCACGCTAACAGTATCTTCTTTCAAATAAAAAAAAATTGAAATCGGTTCATATAATAAAGAATTACATCTGAAAAACCATCAACATATACTAGTTCTAGTAGACTGCAGATTAGATTAGATTAGTTACCCAATTCGCCGATAGATGGCGCTGTACCGCCGACTTTGAAATTCTAGGTACAGTCTAGTGTAAAAATATGGGTGCACACAAGTTGCTCATAAATATGTCCCATAGCTCTTATGTCGTCAAATTAAGGTATAGGTATGTGACGATGGGAGAATTAAATCGATACTTATTTTTGCACTTGACCGTTCATCGCGCTATTAACCCTAGCGCGCGGTGGGAGTTGGGACCAAAACAACCACATTAATAAAGTATGCAAAGATTTCTTCGTACCTGCTACGGAACCCTATCTTGGGCGTGTCCTACAGGCACTTGGCCGGTTTTTTTTTGCTATCACCAGACCATGGTTAACGATGTAGTATCAAAGTACTTGTCAAGACGAATCGAATGAGCCCAAACTCGTTTTGTTATCATATTTACAACTTTAAAACCGTTAGCGATGTAGAACGTGACAGCAAGGATAAAAAAACGGAAAAGAGAGAAGCTAATATTTTATATTGAAAATTGTTGCCATTATTAAGCATTTTACGTCAAAATTTCAAAGTAACAAAGAAAGTAGCGCCATTATTTGATTGCGTACACGCTTACATTATTTACATACTAGATAGTGTCAGTAGCAAACACTGGCATACAAAACGTCCAAAAACCCATTTGACAGCTTCATATTAATATCAAGTTACGTCATTCAGACTGAAGGGGGACAACTCAACAAGCTCTATCTAGTGTATAAATAATCTAAGCGTACACGCTTTGACCATCAATGAATCACCTTGATTCAAAATAACATGCACGTGAAATAACATCAAATTTAAACCATATACCAAAGATATTTTGATTTTGATTTAGCTTCTCTCTAGCTAAATAAAAATCAAAGTATCTTTATTTAATTTAGGCAAAAAACACTTAGAAAGTCGAAGAACCTATCACCGGTTCGGAAAAGTCCTGTTGAGCAGAATCCGTCAAGAAACTCAACAAGGTATATTTTATCAAACTGTTATGTTATGTTATTATGTTATTAAATTACATACGTAGATACAGTAAAATTACATAAAGTTTACCACTGACAGATGGTTTGCCTTCATTTCATATTCAACTTTAACTACCTACAAATAAAGCCAATTTTAGAATACTGTTACCCATGTTTGCAGATTTTGTAATTGCTACTTTATTTGTATGGTGTTAAAGTTGGAAATTAAATGAAGGCAAGCCATCTGTCAGTGGTAAACTAAAAGTAAACGTATTGTACATCTAAAGTATTTTAATAGCAAACAATGAAATAAAAAAACAGTGTTTTTTTAGTTTATTTAAGAATCTTATAATGGGCGTTTGTACTGCCCCCGTAATAAACCTGTTGAATGCCTGTGGACCGTGGATGACACCAAGGTCAAACTTCGGCCATTATATTACAATATCTGACATTGAAATATTTTGATGGCCGGCTATAAATATCGTTTATAATGTTAACATGCAATTACCGACATAGCCTTATTACCTATTCGATGTTTTGCATACAATACCCACTTTAAAGATTGTTTGAAAGGTGTCAACTGTATGAATATTTATTAGACAAAGTTGGTTTTTGCGACTCTGTCGATCACATGACTTTTTTCTGATTCATGATAATGTAGGAAACGTACTTGATATTAACGTGTTCACGTGTTTTGAAATTTGTTTAAATAATAATTTTACAAAAAAAAAACGAATTCAAGCTACGAGTGCTTACTAGGTACTATAAGCTAGCTACTTTCTTAGGGTTAGTATATTTTCTTCAAATTGAAATGGGGCCAAACGGCAACTAAGCCCTTTGAAACAAAACAAGAATTTTCCAAATCGGTTCTTAAATGACGGAGTTCTGATGCAGCAAATCAAACATTTGAATTGAGAATCTCCTCCATTTTTGAAGTCGGTTAAAAAAGATGTACAAATGTGAATCCTTTAAACTATTACCTATCTAATGTTCTTTATAGGTAATAACGCTCGAGAATCCATTATTATTATATTTGATGAATTTTTGCCGCAGGCATACTGCATACATCCTTTTCTAACCAGAAGGCAAACTGTCCAAGTGCAAAAGAAATAACTACTTTATGACTGGATAAACGCTTACGTACAAGAGCATCACGTTTCTGTCAATTTATTACCGCTGCACGGATGTATCGTAATCCGAAATTGCTTTACGGTAATGTCATAGTAGAGCCCGTTTTTTGATCAATAGTTTTAAACTAATATTTAAAGTATTATGGCAAACATAACAATAGTTAACGCATTTCAAAGGCAATTTGACTATTAGTTTGTTTAACTAATGATCAAACAACGGGCCGTTAGTAAATTTTACGACACTTGTAACTAACTAACAATTTGTAACTAACAAGTTGAGTTTCTTCTTCTAGCCGGATTCTTCTCAACAGGGTTTTTCCGAACCTATGGTAGATTTAGCGACATTCAAAGTGCTTAAATTGAAACCTAAATTGTATAAATATAATTTGACTTTGCTTTTGAATTTAAAACAATGAAACCTAATCATGCAACTTGATTTTTATTGTTTTCCAACATTGATCCGATTGACTTCAATTGGGGTACATTACATACAAAAATGGCCGACGAGTAGGTAACCTCACAGATTTAAAACATAGATATCTCAGGTTATTTCAGGGCAAACAATAATTAAGTCAGGTCAATTTGGCTAAGTTTGGGATCTCCCAAAATCCCAAAAAAGTCCCAAACTTATCCAAGGGACTTTTGTAAAAAATATTGGAGATCCATATATATACTTATTGGATATAATGTTTTGTTTATTCTTTGTTATTTTTTCTTAATTGTTTTAATTAATTTATACCAATAAATAGATATTTTATCATTGGATATATGGAAGAGGCCTAGGTCCAGCAGTGGACGAGCATAGGCTGATGATGATGATGAAAAAATATTTTGAAAAATTCTGCAGTAGTACACACCCTAATGATAAGCATCGTTGCCTCTCTTCAATCCTAACAAGTCTTTTTTATAACAGATAAAATGACAGCTAACGTCATAACAATTTAGAATGCGTTGACAGCTCGTTCGAAGCATAGGTTCGAAGGCCTTGTTATCCTGAAGGTCGAAATTATTCTAATTTTTTGTTTGAATAAAAAGGAAGTTAAAATTACCTATTTGACCCCAGGTTAATAACGTTTTTTTAAATGTTTATATAGGTTTACTTGCTGTAGCCCGCGTCTCCGTCTGCGAAGATAATAAATAGCCTACGACTTATTCTCAGACCTACCGAATACAGAGAAAAAAGTTTCATAAAAATCGGTCAAACGGTTTCGGAGGAGTTCGATAACAAACACCGTGACACGAGATTTTTATGTATTAGATTTTGAGATAGGTTAGTCGGAGAAATATTATATTATGCCTAATAAATAACTACCTCTCTGCGAATTGTATACAAACTATGGTATAATTTTATTTTAACTAATGTAGTACTTTAACTCAGAGGGCGATGGAGAGGGCTATGCTTGGAGTGTCTCTGCGGGATCGCATTAGAAATGATGAAATCCGCGCAAGAACTAAAGTCACGGACGGAAGAATCGCTAGACTTAAGTGGCAGTGGGCAGGGCACATCGCCCGTAGAACTGACGGCCGATGGGGCCGAAAGGTTTTTGAGTGGTGACCGCGGACCGGAAGACGCAGTGTAGGTAGGCCTCCAACAAGATGGAGCGACGACCTGGTGAAGGTAGCGGGAACGCATTGGATGCGGATGGCGCAGGGCCGATCTGTTTGGCGAGCCTTGGGGGAGGCCTATGTTCAGCAGTGGACGTCTTTCGGCTGAAATGATGATGATGATGATGAGTACTTTAACTTGACTACCAAGCCTTGTGAGACAATAATAAAAAATATCGATACCGGAAATCTCAAATGTCGTAAAGGACAAAAATGCGAAAATGAGTCTTAAATGCCATCGTATACAGCTTTTTTTTCCCTATCGAATGGCATTTAAGACTCATTTTCGCATTTTTGTCCTTTACGCCATTTGAGATTTCCGGTATCGATATGTTAATTAATTACCTACTGTAAATTTAGTAGTTGACACGATTTTCAGAATAGGTATACTAGTAATATTTTTTTCTACTCGTTGATTTTAATCTGACAATTATGTGTTTATACACAAAATTGCAATCACATACTTTTTAATCTTGGATAGTCTATGGCACTTCAGACTCAACTATAATGATTATTATACAACGCTCTAGACGACTATAATAATTTCAAAATTAGAACTTTGTACTTCGATTGAGCGTTGTGAGCGCTTAGTGGAACGCACCCAATGTAAAGTTGGAAATATCTGGCAAATTTGCTTCCATTTGAACACACAAACTTTTTTCTTCTGTTACGTGATTGGTTAGTAATTGAAGTAATTGGCCAATCAGAAACAGTCTTATAACGACGTCTCATTAGTTCTTTTTTGTGCTACGAAAATTTAAAAGTTTTGTTTGTTATTTGACGCGAAGTCGATGGTGTTATATAAATAATCCCTAATTCGAATTAAACATGAGTGACAGTGACGAGATTTGTTTCACCGCTACTCCAGAGGAGATAACTACTATTACAGAGGAAGCAACGCTTACCTTGTTGCCAGAAAAATCTAAAAAGCTATACAACAGGAGTTATGCTAACTTCATGGAATGGCGGACGAAAAAAGGTTATGTATGTACCTCGATAGACGATGATGATGATGACTCGTAGAAAAAGTGTTGTATACAATAGTTACATAATTAGCTCTTAAAATCTCGTACCTTACTTAGGCCACTCGGCAAGCCTCGTGGCCTAAACACGGTACTCGACTTTAAGAGCCTTCATTATGCAACGATTGTATAAAATACTATTTCCACAATTGGAAACTTAAAGCTTAACTAAACTGCGGCGTCTTGCTGTAAATATCCATTATAACAGATGATTACATATTGATTTTTCATTTGTCTTCCAATAATTTATTCATTAGTTATGTACATATTCATTACGTTAGGTTTTTGAGTGGAGACCGCGGATCGGCAAACTTAGAGTAGGACGTTCTCAGACTCGGTGGAGCGATGGTCTTTACAAGGTGGCTGGCAAAAACTGGATGGGAGTGGCCGAGGATCGTGCTCAGTGGCGTGCCATGGGAAAAGCCTATATCCAGCATTGGACGAGCATAGACTGATCACGATGATGATGATCGACACCTACTCTTTGGCTAATGTCCAACGTTCCCGCACCGAAAACCCCGAGGTATACTTATGATTCTGGCGTAGGTATTTGTCGTACCCACGTTGTATGTAGAGCTCCGGCGATACTCCATCATCCCAGCCTAAATACTTCCCACTGCAGGGCACAGGCCTCCTCTCTGAATGAAAGTGCTTGGACCGTAGTTCTCACGCGGACCCAGTGCAGATTGGGAACTTCACACACACCATGGAATTTCTTCTCAGGTGTGTACGTAACTATAGGTATCTTCACGATTTTTCCGCCACCGTAAAGCTCATGGTAAATTTTAAATATAATTTCGCAGATAAATTCCGAAAAAATCAGAGGTGCGAGCCCGGATTCGAACCCATGACCCTCTGCTTGGGAGGCAATAGGTCAAACCACTAGGCTACCACGGCATCCGGCGATACTGCTAAGATATAATTAAGTACTTTACTTACTTCAACAAAAATGATGTACCTACTACTTGTTGGTTGGTCGAAAACTGTATTATTTGTCAAACGTGCTGTCAAACTCTATTGTTTTTTTAATGAGCCTTGAATTGCTTGTTTTGATTGAATACATGAATTGACATAACAAGTCTATTGTTTGTTTTGACCAAATAAAAGGGACAATCAAGGGCGTGTCATTCCAGGAAGTATAAGGTTGACTGGAAAATTGCGGGACGAAGGGTTCCGTACTACCACAAACAACACACAGCATATGTATGTATGTAGGTGAAATACTTAAGTAAAGCACCTGTTGATGTAGTAGTGCACAGAATTCAGAAGACAGACGAGCTTAAGTCACTTTTCTAATTTGGAACTTTTTTTTTATACGGTACCTACTACTACGTAAAACACGTCCTTTATTTAAGTTTTTCACATTGTGTTATTAAATATTTCTGTCAAAACGTCCTTATTTAAAAAAGTAAATGGTACACTTTAAATTAACAATGTATGTACTTATTGTATTAAATACTTACGGTTCCTAAGACCGAGCGAAAAAAAATACCCGGTTTTTGCAAGAATATACACACTTTCAAACGGTAGGTATCTTCTGATCGTTTAGAAGCTTATTATTTTTACAGATGCAAAAGATTACAAACCTGAATACAAATAGATATATAGAACTTGTTATCTACTTACTTTATAACCGTTTTAAAAATAGTCTTTATTGATAGACAGCCACATGGTCGCACAGAACAACGAAGTGATTCTAATAGGGGTTTCGTTTTTCCTCTCGAGATACGGACCCCTAATTATAATAGTTTCTACTGGATAAGGCGGAATAACCTGGTTATTTACAGTCCCGCCTTCTGGGTCTAGTGACAATGATCTCGGGAGGAGTTTATACTTCTCAGAATTTTAATCTAATAGTAATTTTTGAACTTACGTAATTTTAACTTATTTTTATTTTACCAAAAAAAAATGGAGTAGATAAGTACCTAAGTACAAGAAAATACTTACTTTAAATCATTTAAATTCGGCCGTGTAGTCCTTGCCAGAAACGGGAAAGTTTGCGATAAGATAAAATAGGACAGATTTTCAAAGTTCCCAATTTAATAAGTACGATAAAAAAAGAGAATGATTTATGCGAAAGGATTAGCTGTGAGTGATGAACCGAATCAGAACTTCGGCGAAGTTCAGCACTGGAAGAGTTGTTAATGGCGTTCTGTCAGTTAGGGCGCATTGTCAGCAGCCAATTGTGAGTTAGGTAAACGTACCAATGCTCGACACCTCAACGCCCAGTAGATGACACCCATCTGTCACCTCTCTTACTATGACATAAGATTGAAGGTGCCATGTAAACTCGACCACCAGTGGTTCGGTTCAGCCACTACACGCTGTGGCAGCCATTGGTGCCTAGATTCGGCCACAGAAGCTGCCACTTGCAGCTAGAATACATTGTTCAAGTGGCCGTGTGTGCGCGTGAGTCAAACGATAAAATCGCGGCCACAAGTAGCGACCGCGGTCGACTTTCGCAGCTTGTGGCTCGGACGCGGCCACTCAAACGCTCGGTGTACGCCGATGCTACACGGACACAGGGGCACAACAGGTGTACATAGGGGCTTTAATCAAAACAAAATTACGGTCGATTTATTTTGTGTAACGAAAGTTAGTCATACAAAGTAGAGTAAATCGCCAATAACGTTCAATACTGACCACCCTTCCATAACAGGCCACGTTATGCTAAATTGAAATCTCTTTGTAGGGAAACAGAGTTCATTTTCAGTATGAGGGGGCCAGTTATTGAAGGGTGGCCAGTTATTGGCGATTTACCCTATATGGGTAACTTTTGTTACACAAAGGAATCAATTATTTAAGTTTGGTTTTTATTAAATTCCTTAAGGGTGAGGACACACGAGCGTAATTTTGTGAATCGTGAGCGGCAGAATTTCGGTCCGCGCCTACAATATGCGCGCCATCACGTGACACTCACGTGACACAATGTATGGCGCGACCGAAATTCTGCCGCTCACAACTCACAAAATTACGCTCGTGTGGCCTCACCCTAATTCTGTACAATTTTTTGATATCGACTCATACAAAATGTATGGAGAAATGCGTCCGCAACTTGTGGCGGCCACTAGTCGTTTTAATGTAATCGAATCGCCTCTATACTCCTTTCACTGTAGCATGGTGCGGGTGACACTTGACACACCGTTCCGTTATACTTAGACAAAATTGCTGCGGTGTATTTCATGGCGAATTATTTAAATTCCAGTCTGAATTTGTCTGGAGTTAAACATTTACACTTTGTAGAAACTGTCGTGCACAAAAGAGATTTAACCTAATTATTTTTTATTATCAATAAAAAAAAAAAAATAAGATTAAGTTAAGAAGCGTAATATGCATGTAACAAAACATTTAATGATGGGACACAATCTACCACGAGTTTATCGATACTTATTAATTTGTAATGTTAATAACGATGCGCTTTAAAAAAATATTCCATGCCGTGGTAACGAACAGGTTGGTATGTCCGACGAACACGTAAGTTTATGAGTGACACTTACCTTACCTACGTGATATAATGCTAGAAAAATAATGACTTATTTTATTCAATAAGGTTCTGTTAAAATAAAAGATACAAGTAGGTCATCACCATCATCATCATTTCAGCCATAGGACGTCCACTGCTGGACATTTGCCTCCCTTATTGATACCCAAACATTACGGTTGGAATAATCGTAAATTTATATTATTAATTACACATACCTAATTAAAGTTACAAATTTATAGTTTTATCAAAGGTTTTATCGATTCGAGTTTTAAAGCTTTCACTTCTCTAGTCTGTGGGTTTTGACACCTGCCACCCGCACCATGCTACAGTGAAAGGAGTAAGCGCCAACTGGTGGGCCGTGTATGAACTAAATTTCTATCATATATAGCCATTATCAATTTAAAGTGTAAACATTTCCTTTTTTATGGGGAAATTTTGGCATTTTCTTAATCAAAATCATGAGTCCGTACTATTCATTTCCTGCTGTGTAACACACCCTAATGATAGGCAACGTTACCAATTTTTATGACAGCTAACGTCATAACAATTTAGCATGCGTTGCTAACTCATTATAAGGCCTTGTTATCTTGAAGTTCGAAAAAATTATTTTTTCTCAAACATGCTTTGAAATGTATGCGTTAATGTCACGAAATGGAGCCATGAAGTTTGTTGTTTATGGCTCCCTACATTACTTCTTGGCTTAGGCCATAAAAGTAAGTATGAAAAACCATTATTGTCCGCTGCTGTAACTTTTTAAATTTGCTTACTAACACTAAACTGACAAAGGAAAAATTACATACAGCCAACTTACGACATTAAAAAAAATCTATCTTCTTTTATTTCTATAAAACCGCCTAAACTACTGGTGATGGATGTATGGATAGATGGATGTATGGATGGATGTATGGATGGATGTATGGATGGATGGATGGATGGATGTATAGATGGATGGATGTATGGATGTATGGATAGATGTATGGATGTATGGATGGATGTATGGATGGATGGATGTATTGATGGATGTATAGATGTATGGATGGATGTATGGATGGATGGATGTATGGATGGATGGATGTATGGATGGATGTATGGATGGATGGATGTATGGATGGATGTATGGATGGATGGATGTATGGATGTATGGATAGATGGATGGATGGATGGATGTATGGATGGATGTATGGATGGATGTATGGGTGGATGTATGGATGGATGTATGGTTGGATGTATGGATGGCTGTATGGATGGATGTATGGTTGGATGGATGGATGTATGGATGGATGGATGGATGGATGGATGGATGTATGGATGGATGTACGGATGGATGTATGGATGGATGTATGTATGGGTGGATGTATGGATGGATGTGGATGGATGTGGATGTATGGATGGATGGATGGATGGACGGATGGATGGATGGTTGGATGGTTGGATGATGATGATGATGATGCATGTTTGAGAAAAGCTCTATACAATCCTCGGCCGGAAGAAGGATTGCTGGACTCGTTTTATCCGGCCTCGTCTACGACTCGGCCGTATACCCCAAATCTCGTCCATCAATCCCTTACTTCACGGCCTCTGCAGTAATGTACTATTTTTTTGTTTAAAAAAAAAGAAAGATAAAATTGCCAGGTTCATTATGAAGTTTTTTACTTTTGAGGGGCTAAGAAATTTGTCTTATGACTGGCGCTATTCGCCTTATCCACGATGTATAGAATACCTATGAGCTCTCAACAGGGCGCAAGGTACCCATATCCATATCTCTATATCTGTATGTCTATCTGTTAGGGCCGGCGCTCACTGCCGGCACGGCACGGCGTGTCATGGCAAAGGATTTTATTACTAATCAAGTTATTTTGAATCTTATTTCAATGAGTTTAGAATTCATGTTACTTTATTTCGATACCACGATGCCACGACGTGCCGAGAAATGCTGCGGTAAAATTCGTATGTAACCTGCAGTGCTCTTCTCGCTTAAACCGTTGAAGCGATTTAGATCATCATCATCATCAGCCTATGTTCGTCCACTGTTGGACATAGGCCTCTCCCATGGCACGCCACTGAGCACGATCCTCGGCCACTCTCATCCAGCTCTTGCCAGCCGCCTTGCGAAGATCATCGCTCCACCGAGTCTAAGGACGTCCCACGCTACGTTTGCCGATCCGTGGTCTCCACTCAAGTACTCGTTTACCCCAACGGTTATCGGTTCTTCGGGTTATATGGCGGGCCCATTGCCACTTCAGCGTGCTAATGCGGTGGGCTATGTCGATAACTTTGGTTCTCTGTCGGATCACTTCGTGAAGCGATTTAGATGAAATTTGGTATATAAATAGTTGAGTCCCGGGAAAGAACATGGGATAGTTCTTATCTCAGAAATAATCCCCTGAACCAATTTAGATGAAATTTATAATATAGTGAGGATCTGCCGAGTCCTACCAAAATATAGGGATCCTACCTCCTCCCAGGGGGTATGGACAGGGGAAAATTTTAAAAGGCGAATGAGGTATCATTTTCTATGTATTTTTTTGTACTGGATCGAATGAGACCATACTCACACTTGTAGGATCAATATTTTTCGAGATATGAAGGGTTTCTGCTGGAGTGGAGGCAGGTGTTTGCGGGGTCGACGCTAGAGGGAAAAGTGCTCGCGGAGTTGGTATGGATTAATAAGCAAGCAAGCGTAAAGCGTCGCTTACTGTACCTTGTGTAAATATTTTCCAATTGTTTTTGCTGATTACATTCTACTTTTAACTATTTTGAGTCAAAAGTAGAATTTTCATTCTTATCAAAAACCCCTTATATCTCGAAAAATATTGATCCTAGCATCAATATTGAAATATTGAGCATAGTCTCATTCGATTCAGCACAAAAAAAATACATAGAACATCACTCCTCACTCGTCTTTTAAAATTTCCCCCTGTCCATACCCCTGGGTAGGACCCCTAAATTTTGGTAGGACTCGGCAGATCCTCATTTCTAGTGCCAAGATAAAGTTATAAACAAAGTTTCATTGTGGTTTTTATTTTGCCGCCATAATAAGCTATTTTACCTGTAGTACATGAGTTTTGCGCTTAGCAACTCATTTAGCGAATAATTTTTATTTATACATGATTATTTTAAATCAGTGATCAGGAATCAGTTTTTCTAGATTATTACCTATATGGTGGCTATCACGTTTAAGTCGATATTACGTGAAGCAAAACTGCTATTTTTAAATAACTTATTTGTAAAGTCACTTTTTGATTATAATCATTGTCACCCTACATATGGTTTAGTCTATGAGCCTAAAACCTCTTTAACATAACAAGTCAGTTTCTTAAACAAACTGACTTAAGCCCTGTCTAATTCCCTTCCAAGGCGATGACATTTGATGAAATTACTTAGTTTCAACAGATGTAGGATGACCATGCATTCGGTGGTTGGGGAAAGTTATAACAATAACTTTTTTTGACGTCCGTACAAGAGAGAGCAGTGAACGCCAGGATGTACAATCTTAGTACTAGCGCTCGGGTAATTTTTAATTGGGGGGAGGTGCAGGGGGGAGGGGTGGGGGCTAAAGGGGGATGAAAATTTCATTGATTTTTCCGTAGGATGCACCGTTTTCAAGATATTTGATAAAACACCGGTTCTCGTCCGATCACCGAGGTTAAGCAACGTCGGGCGCGGTCAGTACTTGGATGGGTGACCGCCTGGTTTCATTTTTGTTTTTGGATTGTTTTGTTATGACGTTGTCACGTTAAACTATCGTCCGTAAATCGACTTTACAGACAACCGGTTTTTTTTTAAATTAATTCCAGTTTGGCTAGGGATTGATATTCTTCAACTTCTGATCACCGATCATCGTGTATAGATAATACTGAAAAATATGCTGTGTATACCTATCTCACTGTTATCTTATTCATCTGAGTTGTTGAACGCAGTTGGTGATGTTCGAATAAACAGAGCAAAGAGAGAGGTAATTCATTCCAAAATAATACTGCAAAATTGTCCATAAACATTTATTAATATAATTTATCATTTTCCATATTCCAATATTAGTAATAATACAATTATCATATTCCATAATCTGGAACGTACGATATAAGAAGCTACGTACAGAAGTATCTACTAGGCTGCAATACCATTATACCCCCTGTCCGAGAGTAGCATAGTACATTAAAGATTCTTTATCAATAATATGAATAATTATATTATGACACATTCATATTGTTAAAGTCTAAGTTGCCAATCGCAAATACAAGTGGCGCTGTTTCATAAAAAGGCTTAATATAGCGTCTTTCACCAAGTTTTCTTTATCATTAGTCTCTTAAAACTCTAAAACACTAATGTTACATTCATTTTTTTTTTTCTATTTTGTAGTATTTGCTACTTCCTATTGACATAAGTTTACCACCAATCTTTAGTAGCTACTGCGTTAGATTTCTACTGTTAGCTTAATTAACTCTACATACATACATCGTTAAGAAGTGTTGAACCGAACACGGAACGACCGTGCTGCTGCCGGAACGAAATCGAACTCAAATGATTGGTCAGCAGCGCGGCATCCGAGCAGGTTGCGAACATCTGATTGGCCGAGCATGGCGTCGAGGCGTACTGATTGGGCAATAAGGCTGGGTGATTGCCCAACCACGTAAGCGGACACTCAACTCAATCAGATAAACTATAAAGTACTAATGAAACCAACGAACGAACGCTTGTAGATGTAGCTAAGAACGCTAAATTTTGTATACAAGGTCCAAAAATATTTCCAAACTAAAATTTAGGTCCCTGTTTTCGATTCGAATCTCTCTAATTTGAAATGATAAATACTGAAATAAAGAAGCCAAGAACGTAATGGGTCCGTTTGTTAACGCAAGAGTTGTCGCTTCCGATGGAGCGGCGGTCAAGTCGGCTGGTAGGAGCTGGTCGCCGCTTCAGGGGAGCCGTGGTGGGGTAGTGGGGCAATCACCCCCATTTCTGGAAGAGCCCCATGCGCTGGCAGCGGCAGTTGGAGCCCCACAGGTTGCAGCGGCAGGACGAGGAGTGGCAGCAGTCGCCGGGGCGGTGGTCGCAGTTGCCGCCGCGCCGCACACAGGCGCGTCTGAAAACGTAGATCAGCGACGAACGTCTGAAATCACCATCGGATACTAACCTATACTAATATTTCAGGCATTTAAAAGAATG
Organism: Archips xylosteana; assembly: GCA_947563465.1. Classification (NCBI taxonomy): domain Eukaryota; kingdom Metazoa; phylum Arthropoda; class Insecta; order Lepidoptera; family Tortricidae; genus Archips; species Archips xylosteana. The sequence continues at coordinate 8,271,740 of OX387361.1, read as the reverse complement.
ACTAAGTACACTCTTTTGAATACCTTGGGGCCCAGTCTAAATTTAGGAGAAAAATCGGATAATTTGCGTAGCATTAGGTACGGCGCTTAATTGACTACTTCAAACTCTTTGCTTTGCTGGCTTTGCTAATTAAGATCCGAGGGTCTCCTGGGCATGCGGGCCCTTGAACAGAGACCCCTGAGCGTAAACCCCTACACCGTGGGGACCCCGGTACACGGCACCATCTAGCCCTCTGATAGCTACGCTACTGCCATTATGATACTATTCAATATTTATAAATTGGGAAGAAACTGCGAGTAATCAATCATAAAAGCTTTCGATGTTATTACAGCAAAGAGGCTTTACTTCATCAAACCGAACATATCATAAACATAAAGATGATTTACGCTCGTGGATAGGATAATCGTGTTTCCTAAATGTTGTCATTCTACTTATTTATGTTTGTGGGCAATTATAGTCTCTGGTAAAATTACGTTGATTGGATGTAAGTTTATAGTGTCTTTATAATTATCATTTCCGTAATAAAATCAAATATACCTACCTCTAACAAGTTATTCGACATACCAATCAATGAGGGTTGTGACAAGCTAGTTGGCGCTAGATTCGTGCGTTAGGTCCGTTTGACACATTTGACATCAGTGTCACGTTTGGGATTGGTTTATAACTGGGGATCGGACGATCTAATGCAAATTACATAAGGAACAAGGCTAATGGAGTAGACATCTGTGTCATATTTTTTACGAAGTCGACAAAAGTCGATGTCGCTGTGAATAAAACTTCTGAATAATTATTTTATCGTTATCAATGGAGATACATTACGTCTATAAAAAGTTGGTATAAACTATATTGTACTTATATGCATATATTGGAGTGGATAGAAAAAAAATCACAAATAGGTAATTCGTATTGGATGCGATAAAATGTACCCATTCCAGTAATAATAAAAGTTTATCATCATCATCATTCAGCCTAAAAGCTGAGCATAGTCAAACAGATCAGACCTAAGACAAGGACACTTTTTACAGACGAATCTCCATTAATAACTATAAAATAATTATGTAGAAATTTTATTTCCGACGTCATTGACAAATTTGTTGACTTGATAAAAAATATAACACTGAGTTCTACTCCATTATCCTGTTCCTTATGCCATTTGCACTCGACCATCCGATCCAGTATAACTAAAGCAAAACTGTAACGTCAAACGGATACTAACGCGATACTAACGCCATCTAGTGATATTCCGTCAGTTAGAAAACTTTCATTTATAATCTATTAATTGTCAAATCGCGACCCTCCCAGATTTTTTAAGGTAGTACTGAACTGTGACGTTTCTTATTAGCTGATCATCATCATCATCATCATCATTATCATCCCAGCCTATATACATCCCACTGCGGGCACAGGCCTCCTCTCAGAATGAGAGGGCTATGGCCGTAGTCACACAGTACACACCATTGAATTTCTTCGCAGGTGTATGCAGGTTTCCTCGCGGTTTGACCTATGGCCTCTCAAGCAGAGGATCGTGGGTTCACATCCCGGCTCACACCTCTGAGTTTTTCGGAATTTATGAGCGAAATTACATTTGAAATTTACCATGAGTTTTAAGGTGAAGGAAAACATCGTGAGGAAACCTGTATACACCTGCGAGTAAATTCAATGGTGTGTGTGAAGTTTCCAATCCGCACTGTGCCCACGTGGGAATTACGGCCCAAGCCCTTTCATTCTGAGAGGAGGCATGTGCCCTGCAGTGGGATGTATATAGGCTGGGATGATGATGATGACGACGAAAGTGAGGTGATTGAAAATCTCGATCCATTAATCCATTAATTGACATTTCGGGCAAGCTTTTTATGGAGTTATTGGTGCCCCACTAACAGATGGCGTTTGAACTTACTTCCCGACATCCTGCAGCAACTGCAGGTCGGCTGGATCCTCCCCGTAGTCCGGTAAACTGATCTCCACGTCCTCGTCACCTGGGTAAACAAAGTTGATTTAATAATAGGGTTTATTATTCGAGCGCTGGTTCCGAATCGCACATTTTTGTAGAAATGACAGAATATTTTGATACAATTTGCAGTGGTCTGGTAGAAATACTGGACCACTAATAAATAACCGAAAATCTACAGCCAATTCTCAAAAAATGTGTCCACTAAAGTGAGACCATAGAAACGCTCGATTAACATCTATTAAATATATTTAAGAAAGAGGTCAATCGACGATTCCGATTCGGCTGGGCAGCGTTCGGGAAGCTCCGCAATATCTTGTCATCCAATATACCGCAATGTCTCAAGTCAAAAGTTTTTGACCAGTGTGTGTTGCCAGTGATGACTTATGGCACTGAGACGTGGCCGCTAACGATGGGCCTCATAAGGAAGCTCAAAGTCACTCAGAGGGCAATGGAGAGGGCTATGCTCGGAGTATCTCTGCGGGCTCGCATTAGAAATGATGAAATCCGCGCAAGAACTAAAGTCACCGACATAGCTCGAAGAATCGCCAGATTCAAGTGGCAGTGGGCAGGGCACATCGGTCGTAGAACTGATGGAAGATAGGGCAAAAAGGTTCTTGAGTGGCGTCCACGGACCGGAAGACGGTGTAGGTAGGCCTCCAAAGATGGACGGTGACCTGGTTAAGGTTGTGGGATCGCGTTGGATGCGAATGGCACGGGACCGATCTGTTTGGCGAGCCTTGGGGGAGGCCTATGTCTAGCAGTGGACGTCTTGATGATGATGATGAAATATATTTATATATAAAATTTGAAATTCGAAGTTCGTATTGTGCCATCCCGTCTCTCTTCTGCTTCATACAATTAGCGTACACGGAACGGCGCGATACGAAGTTCTAAAAACGAATTCCATAGTAGTTATAAGGTCTGATAGCCGGCAGCGGATGCGATAAGGTGGTGTCCTCACCAGGATCGATGTAAGAGGCGTGCGCCCACTCCGCGGCGAGCGCGACCGCCGCGAGCGCAAGCAACAGAGCGCCGGCGCGCGGCATACTGCCCACGCACGAGCTGCTGTTAGCCTGTAACAAAACTATACGTCATTCTAATCCTACTAGCGATGCGTCGTCGATTTTAGGGTGAATATTCAAGCCTTTTGACCTCCCGGTTAAACCTCATTCATTACCATCCAAATAATTATTACTATAACCGAAGAACGAGTCCCGCGAAATTCGATCAAACTAGATTCAGTGGGTCTCTATAGTTTCACATAATTTAACAAGTCATAATGTAAGTATCGTTCTTCATAATCAACGTTAGTCATAAAGTGATTAATTTCCGACCTACTGCATTTTATAAGATGGCATTTTGGTTTTACCAATTTACACAGTAATTTTTTATTATTTGAGTACTAGATCCAATTCAAACATTAGCCGTAATTACCTCAATTTCTTAAAAAAAACAGAGAAAAACCTAGATAGTATAGGTTGTATGTATGTGTGAGTCTGTGACTTCGTATCAATATCAAATACTCTATTTTCTATGAGTTTCAGATTGATTCATTCATGCTTGAGTTATACATATGAAAACTCACTCACTAGCCTTTACAAAACCTGCAAAATTTATTATTATTTACATGCAAAATTCTGCCTGTAAATTTTTCAGAGCCCTATTTTAGCTCAAAGAAAAATTAGATTACCTACACGTACGTGTCGGTGCAGGTATTTCCTGAACCTTTTTTCACTTCACTAATTAGGGACAGGTGACGCAAAGCGAGGATTTAAAAAGTCCGTTGGACTTTCAAAACTTTTGGTGACCTTCATTTTACGTTTTGTTTGTGGAAAACTGTTAAAAGATTCAAAAAATTATACAATATGGAGGAAATTAAACAGTGTTGTGGGTGTGTGGGTTAGACTTAATCGGTCAAAGTTGTAAAGGTGTGTGTGTATGTAAAGTTTTTTTTAATAAGTTTTCAGTTGCGTCTCCTGGCTATACGCGCTGAATATGCTACCAAATGCACCACGTCCCCAACAAAGATGATGAAACATTGAAGACTGCCGAAGACAATAAGACAGTGCAACGAGTGATCATCCCATCAGACTAGGCACAATATTCAGAATGAAGATACCAACAAAGAAGAAAAAAGACTAAGCAAACTCGTAGAACTGCATGAAAAGAGAACTCAGTGAATCATTTATAACGATAGAAAGTAACAACTACATACGTGAAACCGTTTCGAAAAGCAACGGAACGAGGAAATTGAATTTCGTTGGACCAAAAATATTTCTCGAAACAGGCAAGGTAATTTAAATAAGTATGCAAGTGTTATTTTAGTCAAAGTAAAGCCTACGTTTAAACCGATTTCAAAAATATACTATACCAATACTTCGTGAATTGTGGTAGGTAATATTTAGAAAAAAAATGTTGTACGAAAGGGATACCTCTGAATCTATGTGAGACCAACCTTATCAATTTTATTAAATTTTTTCAGCAATTATATTTCACATTTTTGATCTCGGTTGATGTACAGTCGGCCAAAAATATGGTCTACCCCCTACGGTCGAAGTTCATTTGCACGTCATGATACAACGAGGTCGATTTTCCCTTGCAGTAACATGATCATGATGACAGTGACTTAGGGATATTTAGATGTCACAGAAACTTTTGTCAAAAGTGGCAGACCACTTTCTTGGTCGACCGTATCTGTTTCAGTTTAATTATCTGTTCCAGTTATGCTATGTGACATAGATTTTTTTCTTATTTATTCCAGAACTAACGATAACTAGACCATAAAAGTATAACTTGACCTGAACCCGGTACCAGATTATTCCAACCTATATACGTCCCACCACAGGGCACAGGCTTCCGTTCAGAATAAGAGGGCTTGGGCCGTAGTTTCCAGGCGGGCTCAGTGCGGATAGGGAATTTCACACACACCATGGAATTTCTCCTCAGGTGTGGCACACGGTTTACCCTTGAATCGTAGACACTCTTTTCATCGATTATTAGTTCATAAACAACGTTTCCCGTGTTTTCATTTCATCGACTATTCATGTCATCGAACGGTTAAAATATCATGTTTTTTAAATAGCCGATTATTAAATTGTAGAAGAATAATTATTTCATAAAATTTGTTTATTCTACAGAATTTTATATCGATATTTTTTATTTAATGTTTTATTCAAATCGTGTTAATAATGTTTCATAGAAAATTATTCACATCTGTATTAATACATAACTAATTTGTTTAGTAATCAATGAAACACTAATAATTGCAGCTGCTTTTTATATAGCTTTTTCAGGGTGGCCATAAAAAAAATACCTAACACCAAAGGCTAATGCGGGAGCTTCGCTACGCTACGCTCCCGCATTGGGTGTGTTTTACAATACCGAAGTACGAAAGACCGAATGTATTAAAACATCGAATGGGTCATAAGACCGACACGATTTTTTTCTGAAACCGTAAACTTTTCAGAATTTATTAAAACGGCATCATACAGAACCCATTAGGTTAGGTTAGATTTGTTTTATAACAATCTTAAAAAGTTAACGGTTTCAGAAAAAAATCGTGTCGGTCTTTTGACCCATTCGATGTTTTAATACATTCGGTATTTCGTACTTCGGTATTGTAATACATACCCTCCCGCATTAGCCTTTGAACCCAACCTATCTGACTCGCTTCCGCTCCGAGCCGTCTTGCTCGCTTCGCTCGCTCGCTGTAATAAAACGAGATTTGTAATAAAACGTCGGTGAAATGTAATTCGATATTTAGATATTCTGTCTTTTGAATAGTTTAGGAAATGTATGTTCTTTAAAACAATAATCCTTGTACAATTATTCTAGGAATTAAGAAAATTTGTAATGTTATAATATCTAGATGAAACCAGATTACTGCTAAAAATATTATAGGAACTGAATATTCTATACATCGTTTTCGATGCAATGAAATTCGATGAAAAATTTGTCTACGATTCAAGGGGATACCGTGGCACACACCTCACGGTGTTTTCTTCACCGTGGTAAAAGCTCTTGGTAAATTTCAAATGTGATTTTGCACATAAATTCCGAAAAACTATGAGGTACAATTTTGACCAATTTTACATAAGTGTGAAAGAAGCGTGTATTTTTACATTCTGAGATTAATTTTACTGAGTTTTTTGGAATTCAATTTTTTTTACATTAGCTATTCGAGATTTCCCGCCATATAAAAAGTAGTAGAATATGAAAAACCTTTCTAATGAATGGTTTGTCGTTATTGGACCCTAGGCCAGAGTCCATACAAATCTTCCCATCCTCCTTACACCTTCGCTGCGGTATGGGGTCGATTCAACCCCATATAAGTATGTATGGTTAATAACAAGTTAAACTAATTGCCGCAGCGAACGTGCAAAACTCAACAATGTTGGTTTCCAAGCGACCTTTATCTTAAATCTTAATCATAGTTCGCAATCACTTCTGAATCTTACCCCCGCTTTGATTGATCTCAAAACCCCGATTTCTCGGTGTTCTTAATCAAACCTCTAAGAAGTAATTAAAGTTCCGTCTCTGAGCATTTCGAACTGTTTATGAATGTCGCTCCAACTTGAGATCGAATGTTCACGATCAAAGTGGCTCAATATCTTATTACAGTTAAAAGGACTCGAAGTTGGCGACAAATCAAAGACGCAGCATTTAAAAGTTTTATTGGATCGTGGTTGTTTTGTTGTTCTAATTTTTTACCTAGTTATTAAAAGCTTTTTATTAACATGCAATGTATCTATGTATGTACGAGTCAAATCTTGGAAGTCGAATTTGATCCACTTCCAGTGGTCAGATTTACTTGAAATCTGGTATACTTACTTATGTAAGTTGGATGACCATCAACAAAAAGTACAGTCACCTATAAAGCTTGCTCTTAAAATGAAATTTTTAACAAAAATTTATTTTTGATGGTAATGATTTTTGCTGCCTATAATTAATGCGTTCAAAGAAACTACAGAAAAATATGGGAACTACATTTTAATGCGTTTCAACCGCCTCATTTATCTGGTCACATTTTTTAAGAAATTTCAGTCGATTTTTTGACCTTGTTTCAGTTGCCAAGTTCTATCACAATACTTTTTACCGTAAAAGGTGTTTCTAACAACAGCACCTCAATGGATGGTACTCTTCCACTGTGCAATTGAAGCGGCCATTCTTGCCTCGTTCATAGAATTTTTTTTCCAATATGCTACAAAATGACTGCCTTTAAAGGCAATTGTATCGTTTTTCGTAAGGCCGGCAACGCATTAATAGCCCCAATGCTGCTACAGGGGTCCATGGGCAGCGGCGATCACTTACAATCAGGTGAATCGTGTGCTCGTTTGTCGACTTTAGTATTTAAGAAAGTGGTTGACTTGCAACTGTTGTTTTTTTTTAATTTATTTATTTTTTAATATTAGCACATACATAACAATATATTTAAGTACGCCAAACTGTGAAACAGTTTGTTGGCGTCATGTTCTGACAGTTAGATTCTTCTGCAAAGTGATGCTTACTAACTACATAACTTTACTAAAGATAAAAATATACAAACAACAATCTAACCAATACAATCTAATCTATCTATCTATGTAATCTGTTACAATCTTTCTCAAAGTGATCGATGTATTTTTGTATGTAACTTGTCCCGTGGAAAAGGCACCTTTAAATGTGCCTTATGACCGTTGGGGCGAAAAGTTCTCGAATGGAGACCACGGACTGGCAAGCGTAGCGTAGGACGTCCACCAACGAGATGAATGGACGATTTGGTAAAGGCCGCAGGTTTAAGGTGGATGCAAGCCGCTTACAACCGTAATGATTGGGTATCCTGGGAGGCCTGTGTTCAGCTGTGGACGTCCTACGGCTGAAATGATGATGACGATGAATGTGTTGTTTGGATACTTCATGGCAATGTGCGTATTGATTACATCCACAAAACAATAGTCTGATTTATGACCGCACTCGGATGCGGACGTGCGCTTTGTCCCATTGTTTACCAAATTAACTCACTGTATCTGATTATTTTATGAAAAATTACGGCAACGATGAAGCTTTCATTAAAACACGTATTAATCAACATTTAAAACAATGTGTTTGTGTCAATTTACTAATTTTCTTTAAAGAAATGATAAATAAACTTATCATAACAAATGATGGTTCTCCAGGATTTAAAAAAAAATGGTCTAATGGCAATCGTGGCATCAACATTTTCGACCAAAAATGACACAATGTACCTAAGAATAAGAACCCAAATTCAGTGTTTTCTAGTGGGAATAAAACGATGAATAAAGAATTAAGGGATATAACTATTTAAAATACTCCACCATACCATTTCTTCCGTGGATGTCGTAAAAAGTGACTAAAGACTTAGCTTAAGGTATATTGTTGGTGATAGGCTAGTAGCAATCTGATACTATTGTACCACTGTTATCTAACTTTAAACCTAAAATTGCTAAAAGTAGCCCCGAAACGTAAATTTAGCGTTTCATGTGCTCTGCCTACCCCCTTTGGGAATACAGGCGTTATGTGTTGTGTGTGTTAAACAATATATTTTTTGTGTTAACGGAGAGATACAAAAGTGAAATTCAACATTTAAATCCAGATAGATGACCAGATGGATGACCAGATGGCCTAGTGGTTAGAGAACCTGACAACAAAGCTTGAGGTCCCGGGTTCGATTCTCGCGTCGGGGCAGATATTTGTATGAATAATACGAATGTTTATTCTCAGGACTTGGGTTGGGTCCACCTCGGCTTGCCTCAATGCAAATATTGTTTGAATTAACAAATTATGAAAAGCGTTAATTATTAATTTAAACAATATTGAAATTTTAACGACCGCTTTAGCCTAGTTGGTAGTGACCCTGCCTATGAAGCAAGAGGTCCTGGGTTCAAATCCCGGTAAGGGCATTTATTTGTGTGATGAGCACGAATATTTGTTCCTGAGTTATGAATGTTTTCTATGTATTTAAGTATTTATTTATCTATATAAGTATGTTTATCGTCGTCTAGTACCCATAGTACAAGCTTTGCTTAGTTTGGGACTAGGTCAATTTGTGTAAGATTGTCCCCTAATATTTATTTATTTATTTATTTATTTATTATTAAAATAGTTACTTTAAGTTCTTGTCTTGACATTTACGAACGCAACAAAAAAAAAAGAATTATCCAATTTTGTACAGTGGTTCTCGAGTTCAGCCCTTAGCAACACATTTAAGCTGTAACCGCACAGACAGCGGAGGTGTGGTGGTGCGGTGGCTGTGACGGTTGTAATATTCTAACTCGTATGAACGGTTGTGCGGTACCGTACCGCGAACTCGTTCATACAAGTTAGAATATTACAACCGTGTGCGTTTAAAGCTTTAGCGATTCGTTTTCATTTGTATGCCTTATTACTTTTCTAGAATGCGAGTGGGGAATGTTACTTATAAAATTAGGCCAGTTACAGTAGCTTTGGTGGGTGTACACAGATCAACACGGGGTTTCATTACACCGGCTTTGTCTTGCGCCCACGGGAACGAATAGATTACAAGGATACCCTTTTGTGTTGGCATTAGGGATTGGGTGCCCCAATATTTGAGCTGTTGCTGGACGACATTTCGAGGGCAAAGCGGAATTGAGGATGCTTGTGGTTTGAGAGTAGGGTTGCCACCCTTACTGCACAGATTTGCGGTACATTTGCGATCAAATTGCGTGACAAGTATGTAAAACGCGGGACTCCTTCACTCAGTCTGACTTGGTTAGCTATATTGGCCGTTAACGTATCCATGAAAAATTTATTAAACCAAATTAACTTAAGACGCAAGCATTAAAAGGGTCATACACATTTTTTCGTTCGCGTCTCTTCTGTGGACATGGCAAAAGTTAAGGGTCTACCTACAGCCAATATTTTTTATTCAAGTCTACATCGGCGTATGGTACGCCTGGCTAAATTTCAGTCCATTTAAATAACTCGAGTTTGCTGACTTGGAGTCGCTAATATTCTGTCCACAGGGGACACAACTTTTGTTTCTTCTAGTGTGTATGACCCAAAAATCTAGTTCAATATAGATCGTGAAAGAGGACTGGATAGTGCCGAGCGAGTGAGAGCAAGGTGTTCGCGTGCGTTAATCGCGGTATAAGTATACAAATTAACATTAATTTTGGTGCTTATTAGTTTAGCCTGAAAACGGCGTCCCACGCGGACCTTTTGCGGGACGCATGCTCTTTGGGCTCTAGAAACGGGATGTCCCGCGTATAACGGGACAGTTAGTAACCCTATTTGAGAGCCTTGGCTTGGGGATCATTAAAAGAACGCACTTTAGTTCCATGTCGACCGGTGGTTTCATGTCGTAGAATACTTAAGTGCATCATGTTATAATTTAATATTGTTATTATCTCACCGGAAAAAAGTTTTGTTGTTTTATTCCAATTTATTTAATTCATCGGATTAGCATATACTTAATTATAGTTACTAGCTGTTGCCCGAGACTCCGTCAGCGAAGAATAGGGATATAAAAGATTAGCCTACAGCCTATGCTCATTTCAGACCTACCAAATAGAGACAAAAAAAAATCATAATAAAAATCGGTCAAGCCGTTTCGGAGGAGTTTGATAGCAAATTTATCTATGATTCTAAGCAAACTGAACGTGGCGTCGATGGTCAAAATGAACATATTTTTTAAACCCGTTTAAGATTCATGGATCTGCATATGCCTGCAAAACAGCTCAATGTTGTGTGTAAAGCTCCCAATCCACATTAGACCTGCGTGGGAATTAACAGCCTAAGCCCTTCCATTCTCAGAGGAGGACTTTGTTTAGCAGTGGGATGTATTTAGGCCGGAAAAGATTAAGAATTACGCTCGTTTTAACCCATTTTAACGAGACGCGATGAAATCCTCTAAATGCGAAGAAAACAAAATAAAACATGAAAATTATAAGACAATTAATTAAACAAAAAATGTAATTTTACTTTAAAATGTTGACGAAATTCGTCTGAAACTAATCTGCATAACACTGTCTTGAGTTGTAAAAACTTTACCAACCCGTGAACAATTCCACGAAGTTTAGAACTTGGAGGTTTGGACACGTTAAACCGAGCGACAGATTTCAATTTAACTTCGTGGGTATTGAGGTCAAGTTCGTGAATGTAGTCATTTTAATTGGATTCCCGGCTTACAGCCATTCGGGAATAAACTATCAGCGATTTTAAGTGTTACAGACAGCTTTTTGTAATTATTTGTTAAATTTAATTGCTTTTATGTCGTGGTTTGTATTTTCTAAAGATTATAGTGAAAATAAACGGATCACTCACGTCTTAAAACGAGTTTAACTCGACATGTTTCGGGCTAATCCGTAGCCCTACCTCTCGGAGTCGCACATCACGGCGGCTGCCAAACGCGCACTCACGTGCGACTCCGAGAGGAAGGGCTACGGGTTAGCCCGAAACAAACTGAAACTACCGTGAGATTCACTCATAACATGTCGAGTTAAACTCGTTTCAAGACGTGAGTGATCCGTTTATTTTCACTATGAGTGAGTCTCACGGTAGTTTCATATTTCTAAAGATTATTTACCAACTTCTCTGACAGCTGTTGGATTAGATTGAGTTGCGTTAAAAGTTTGTTATTGTGGTGAGACGCAGTGTAGGCAGACCTCCTGTAAGATGGAGCGACGACCTGGTTAAGGTTGGGGAACGCGTTGGATGCGGATGGAGCAGAACCGGTCTATTTGGCAAACAACGGGGGAGGCCTATGTTTAGCTGTGGACGTCTGTCGGCTAAAATGATGATGATGATGAAGGTTTGTCATGAATCAAGCTGTCAACAAGACAACCGAGGAATCAGTGACTGACGGTAGTCAGTCTTAACATCAACGCTATAGCAATTCTATTTGGCCGCTTTCTCAACGTTGACTTTATTCTATATGTGGTCCGATGAATGGAACACGAATAGCAATTTACAATTTTCTAAAATCATACAAAAATATTCATCGACGTCCTTGTTTTTTGCAATTTCCATTCAAGAATACTGACAAAAGTGATGTGACGTGAACCAATTTAACTCGGAAAAAACAGTTTGTGGGTCGTTTTCATAAAAATTGTACATAATTAAACTTAATTGATTCTTTTGTGTAACGAAAGTTACGCATATAGTTTGTATGACTAGCTTTCGTTACAAAAAGGGCGCAATCGTGATTTGTTTTCATTAAGCGCTACTTATGTATTTTTTTTAAAACGACCCACAAACTTTATCAGAGTTAAATTGGATCCCGTGTGGTCTCCAGATTTTTTCATAAGATAAAAATAAAAGGCGATCCACTTTGTGAATGTCGTGAAGTGATATTGGATACATGATATATTTTTTAACTGACCACATTGACATTTAATGGTGAAATTATAAAATCGAAGACTAAGCTCCCAACTTACGTCAGAATCATTTTACCAAATTAAAATAAAATGTATTTTTGCTAAATTTATTGACCAAGAATGACATTAAGTTGTAGGTACTTAATCAAAGTTTTTCATTGTAGCTGTTCTTAAAATGTGTAAATGTAAAATAATTGCAAATTAGATTTTAAGCGCTCTACTAATGAGATAGTCAAAGTTAGTCATTAAGATTTCGACACGTAACTTAAAATGACATTGGCAAAGTTGCAGCAAATGCCATTCTACAAAAAAAGTTTAAGTAATTTATTGAATCACGCGATACTTTGCGGAGGTCCATATCAATGAACTGAAACAATTACTTTGCTCACCCGCCTTATGATAGTTACGTTTATGCAAGAAATGTGTGTTCATGCAGTTCCTCCACCTCCACACACACACAAACCGTTTAATATGCTACTAAAAGTCAGACCCGCATTTGTCTAAAAAAAATTCAATTTAAAAAAATCTCAACTGTGAAATGAAGTAGGTATGCGTCCATAGCGTAGGCGTACATAGGTATACATCAACTACATCAGCCAACTAATTAAATATACAATTAAAACTTTCCTTGTTAGAATAGTTTTGAGTATAGACTAAGGGTCTGTTTTACCAACCTCGGTTAAGTTCCTGCTGTTTTATACGACGAAATTGACGGTTATTTAATTATTTATGATGCGGTCACTATTCATTTTGTTTGATTGAAAAGGGACGGCGTTATATCCTAATTCCGAAACTAATATTTACAGCTGAAACTGAAACCATAACTTTATTCGACGGCTATTTTAGTGTGCATTTAACTTACATTCATTTGAGCTTTTGTACATATGCGTGTGACAGATGATACTTAATATTGTGGTTGGCTCATAATCATCATCATCTTAGCTTGTATGGGGTCCCTTTGTTTCGTATAATTTAATAAGTCATAATAATACAGTATTTGTCACAATCAACGTTAGTCATACAGATATTTTGTTTTTTTAGGGGACAATCTCACACAAATCGACCTAGTCCCAAACTAAGCAAAGCTTGTACTATGGGTACTGACGACGATAGACATACTTATTTAGATAAATAAATACTTAAATACGGCGTTCGGTCTATGCAGACACCATTGTGCGTTTTGTTTTCTTGTATTCTTTTTATAGTTTCCTTTTGTATTTTTATTTTTTTTTTTTGGTTTGCTTATTGATTAATTTTTAGTTGTCGGTTTCACTGAGCAGTTTATGTTTTAATTGTAGGTGAAATGGTTCCAACGGAAGACCAGCCAGCGTCGGCTTCACGGCCGACATCATGCTGAGTTGGGACCATTTCGTGATAATGTTTGTATCTTTTACCGTTTTTCTTTGTTAATTTAAGATTATGTAACGAATAAATATTTTTCTTTCTTTCTTTCTTTAAATACATAGAAAACATTTATTTCTGAAACGGTATTTTTTTTCAGGACTTTTTTTAATGCCATCTTAAATCTACATAGAATGCAGTAGGATAGGTTAGGTTTGTTTTATAACAATTCCGAAAAAAATATTGTTTCAGAAATAAATCACTTTATATGACTAACGTTAACGTTGATTATGAAGAATGACACATTATGACTTGTTAAATTATGGGAGTTATATAGACCCTAGCCATATCAATTTAGCCGAAGACCTCGTCTAATCTAATTTGTCTAATTACTACAGGGAACCTCTTTGAAATTAAGTTTAAACGAACAACTCGATTTCGCAAAAATTGATTACCTACCTCTTTCGAAATATTCAAGAACACAATTTTTTACTAATATTCTAAAGAGAAAAGATTTGATTTTGTTTGTTATGGATAAAGCCAAAAGTCATCAGAAACGAGAGTAGACATGCAAATCAAAAATGCTGTAAAATGTTAATTATTGACCGCGGCACACTACCGCACCGTCTATTTAAAAGCAAATGAGAGTACCTCTGCATTCACAATCATCGAGTTCACTTAATATAAGCTACAAACCACCAAGCACCCACGCGCGACCTGTTCCACTCCCACACTAGTTTAAATTAGGAATCCAATGAATCAACACCTGAAGTTAAAACCACAGTTTGAACTCAGCATGTCGTCCAGAAACGACCCGCCAAATTTGCGCTCTCCCCTGAGGGTCTGCTCCTAAGTTCGTAATTCGGAAGTTTGTATCATACCGTCCCTCTCCATCTCGTACTAAATACTATACTTAACGTGAACGAGGCGGAACGACACAAAGTTCGAATTCCTAACTTCGGAGAGTAAGCTACTCTCGTCGGGAAATTTATCAAATTCCGAAATTTTACTTTTCGATTTTCGTTTTTATTGGTACGGAAACACAAATAAAAACTCGTCAGATTTCTTACACGTTTGAAATCAATCAAAAATTTAGTTTATGACAAAGTTAATGTACTTAATAGTTCAAAGATCGGGCATTCTCTGCTTACATTATTTAATTCACATTAAGATAATCTCAAAAGAAAAGTTTGAAACATTCGTGACGTCAGCACAGACTAACTTCTACAAGAACCTACCTCTCGAAGCAACCCAGAAGTTTTGCTTATGGCAGTCTTTTGTTTTTGGCAAATGTACAAGAAGTAAATCTGGTGCCAAATCCTTGCCAACGCTAAGCTCATACATAACTTTATCGATATTAATTTCATCAATGTTCTAAAAGGTGTAACAAAACGGTAGTGCTTTCATGTTTGTATGCTTTCAGATAAATGTGCAAAATCTGATTTATATTTAGTATGCGTTGCTCGTTGAAGTGATACTCTTAATATTTGGAGGAAATGGGGGTTTTCAGGAAAAAAAATGTACCCCTTTTGCCTTAATTATCCATAATTTTCCATACAAAATTTATTAGTCAGTTTTGTGACGGTCCATACAACATGTATGGTTAACTGCGTCACAAAACTGACAGCAAAAGTGGGACATTTTTTTATTGCTTAAATCGATACCTAGTGCTTGTGATTCTGAGTAGAAATAACCCAAAATTTGTTAGGTTTTTAAAAAAAGTACAGGGTACACTTTTTTCTGAAAATGCCCAAATACGAAATTATTTTTTGGTCCCAATTTGCTCTAGGCTTTGTAATCCTTTACATTGTTTACTAACTTATCACCTCCGTGGAAGAATTTTTAGAGGCATTGTTTGAATGGAATACAAAACAAAAGTTGCATGTTACCATTACTTTGACAAGGTTGCAGTGGCTCAAAATCCCATCAGCAGAGGTACACTGTAGAGCGAAGTTAATTATAGAACATGATTAGTTAGCGGTCCAACTAAACCTTTAGCGAAGGTGATCTCCCCTGAATAATGTATCGAGGTGGTACGATTAATCACAGTAGCTTATTGGGAAACTGATTAATTAAGCGTATTATCAAACACTAACGAGGTTTGCTAAGTAACTTTCTTACATTTATAAAATACGTCATATCTATACAACCTTCTCTTTCTCTCTCTCTTGGTGACAGACAAGACAAGAACAAGAACAAGACAAGGTAGGACAGACAAAAATACTGACTAAATAATTATTTAAATCCAATATATATTTTTATTTTCTAAATAATAATTATTTATTTTCAATTGAAAAAGAAAAATAGTTTGTTACAAGCTAAAATTTAGAAAATAAAAAATATTAGCGCAACAAAAACAAACCCACCCACCCACTTAACTGGTGCGATTTAATTGCCCAAGAGTTATATAATCCGTTTGCGAAGAATAGGGGTATAAAAAATAGCCTACAACCTATTCACAGACCAACCATAAATACTTAGAGAAAAAATTTGATAAAAATCGGTAAAACCGTTTCGGAGGAGTTCGATAACAAACACCGTGACACGAGATTTTTATATATTAGATGATACATTATATACACCAACTTCAGTACGGGAAATAAAGGATGTATAAGATCTCTGAATTATTAATCTGATAAAATTTAGTTAAGGTATGTGAAGTTCAAACACAAATACCTAAAATGATATTACATGTATCAAAAGAGGTAGATATGAGGTGGGAACACCTTCAGAACGAGACTGACAAAATTCGAAATAAGTATTCATTTGAAAATTAAACTTTATGTTAAAAGAAAAACAGGTTTAGTTTCGAAATGAGAATAATTTCAAATGGGTCAGTCTCATTCTGAAGGTGCGATGTTATTGGCTCGCGTTTTAATGAAGCGAAGAGGCGACAGTTGTAGTTTCTGCCATGCCGATGTGAAGTCGTCGAAGAAGCCGAGAAAAAGGACAACCCTATCCTATACCTTTCTTATATGTAGCAAAGAGGATTTAAAGCGTGTATGTGTGTGTGCTGCCGCTGTGTTCAGAGCATGTTTTTCGGTTGTTTCGTCACCATATAACGTACCTATCTTTACCATACAAAATCATTGCACAAATAAATATAAACACAAGGCAAGATAAAAGTACTTTTAATAATGTTAAACGATATCGTGCAGGCACTATCCAATTTGTTAAAGTGTTTTCATTTTCAAACGAACATTGTTAATATCGTTTGACCTTGAACTAGTAAAGGTAAACTGTCTGAATGGTTTTGTTTGGATACAAACAAATGTTTATCATTTATTTCATTTAAAAGTCATGTTCATTACAAAAGGTGACATATTTATGCAGTAGTAGGTATAGTCGGGGTAAGAAAAGGTTTGTCACTTTTCGACCTTAACTCGTTGACATAGAGTCGAAACGTGACGAACTTTTTCTTACCCCGACTATACACAACACCCTGTTAGGGTACAAAAATGAGAATTCACAAACTAACTACATATTAATTATTATGTTAATTCTAATTACATATTAACTACTTACTTTTAGTTTTATTATCTGGATTTGATAGATGAGTGATGTCAGAAAAAAAAAACCTACACTAATACAACATATGATATGAATTTAATGTAATTTCTCTAAATATAATTAAATTGAATTTTAGCAAATCTTCCATGTCTAGTTTAAATATTGTTTACTATAAATAAATTCATGCCATCATTCAACTATGTCTTATTATTATCTTAAAATTAGTTTTATAAATAACATTTTATTATTGAACTATGTATGGGCATTTATATTATTTCACAATGTACCATTGTTTCTGAACATAAAGTTTATGTAGAACATAATAAGCTTTTGAATTTTCATCCAAACTGCACCATCTGTACCAAATTTCGAGTGTACCCGATCACTGCAAACAATCGAATACATTTTTGAAGGAAAGAAAGAAAAGTATTTTAGGGTCATACATAGTGTAAGAAACAAAAGCTGTCCCTCCTGTGGACATAAAATAAGCGACTCCGAGTCAGCAAACTCAAGATTTATTTCAACGGGCCGAAAGTTGGCCAGGCGTCCCGCACGCCGATGTAGACTCTACTAAAAATATTGGCTATATAGACGCTTAACTTTTGCCATGTCCACAGGAGAGACGCGATCAAAAAAATGTGTGTGACTCTTTAATTTTAAAATAAAAAGTTTTGGCTGATTGTACTTTCATTATTTTTTAAACTACACCACAGAATAACTAATAGTGCTAACGTACAGAAGGAACACTCTCGAACAAAACTCAACTTTAGGTATGAAAATTTGCCTACTCTTACGACCGTTACCTGCTTGCACGCGAAATTGAAACTTATCGTGTGATACGAGCGTTCATATTCCGTTGGGCACCGCTGACCCGAAACCAAGAGCATAGGGTTTCCACTCGCCGATATTTAGGTAGGTATATAAATCAAGAAAGGTAACAGTGTGTATTCATTCAGTAAACTGCCTTTAAATGAAACAGTATATTTTATACGGATTGTAAGATTGTTTAAAAGTCATTGTTTGTTGCAAAAAAAAGATGCTTAATTTCGCGCGACGCGGCTAGCCGAAAGCCGAGCGACAATCTACTACCATAGAAAAATCGAATCCTAGTAATATGGCTTTACAGTTATCATACAAAAGATACAGGAACTTTTGTAACAATCTTTTAAAGAAAATTAAAAGTATTTACGACCAAAACCAATTAGAAAAGGCTGGAAAAAACCACAAAAAGGTCTGGCAGATTGTAAAAAATGTCACACATATAAAAAAACAGCAGGAATCATCTTCAAGGTTATTACAACTGCATTCATCACAGCTGACATCTGCAAATAGAGTAAATGAATATTTTGTTAACGTAGGAATAAATCTAGCTCAAAAATTTCAAAATAATCAATCAACTACAGGCTATACGAATCCGCTAAATTCATTTGTGTTGTTAGATACGGACGAAGCTGAGGTCCAAAGATTAATTAGGAACCTAAAAGACGACTCAGCAGTAGGGTGGGATAATATACCTAACAAAATATTAAAACGATTTAATCACATTTTTGTCCCGGTACTAACAAAACTTTTTAATCAATGCCTCTCTCAAGGCTGCTTCCCTAAGTGTTTAAAAAAAGCTGTTGTTAAACCCATATACAAAACTGGCAGTAAAGTCCAAGTAGAGAATTATAGGCCAATTTCAATACTTCCGGCAATATCTAAATTGTTAGAAAAAATCATAAATAATCGGCTTATTAAATTCTTGGAGAAAGTCTCTGTACTATCAAATGCACAATATGGCTTTAGATCGAAACTATCAACTGCTGATGCTGTTCATGAACTAACGGATTATGTAGTGCGGGAACTAGACAATGGTAATAGAACAGTAGGAATATTTTTGGACCTCGCAAAAGCTTTCGATACGGTCTCTATTCCTATTTTATTGCGAAAGATAGAATCTTTGGGTATAAGAGGAACCCAGCTCAAATTATTTAAAAGTTATCTAAGTGAGCGCACCCAATGTGTCAAAATAGGCCATACTCTCAGTTGTGACCTTGAAAATAAACCTTTTGGAGTCCCACAAGGAAGTATTCTAGGTCCAACGCTTTTCTTAATCTATATTAATGACCTATGTGACCTAAAATTGGATGGTGGTAAAATTATTTCATATGCTGATGATACTGTTCTCTTGTTTTCTGCCAGCACAGAAAAAGAGGTCTACGAGCTCGCACAAAAAGGCTTTGATGTGGTTAATAACTGGCTCCGGGAACACATATTGTCACTAAATGCAGCAAAAACTAACTATGTACAATTCACAATGCGTAAATCGAATTATGCCACAACTAACCAAACAATAATTGCACATAATTGTAACTGCACTTCAGACTCATGCGTATGTCCTATGATTACAAAGGCAAAAAATATTAAATATCTGGGTGTTATAATAGATGACACACTCTCATTTAAACAACACATTGCCGCCTTAAGTGGTAGAGTCCGGAAGCTAATATATGTTTTTAAAAAGTTACGTGAATTTGCAGACTCTACAACGATGCGTCTAGTTTACTTTGGTTTGTGTCAGTCTATATTAACATACTGCATTACGTCATGGGGTGGCACATACAAATCTGCATTATTAACCATTGAAAGGGCACAGCGAGCAATCCTAAAGGTCTCTACTTTTCGCTCTTTTCTGTATCCAACGGACCTTCTGTATAAATCCTGCAAGGTACTAACAGTGAGACAATTATTTATAATCAACACGGTTCTAAAACAGCATGCTGCTTTGCCATATAATATTGAAACTACTAACAAGCGACGTAAGGATATAGTTTGCCCACCAAATTTAAATAAGAAACACCCTTTCTCCTCCAGATTTCATGCATTCCTGGCACCATTCCTTTATAACAGGTTAAACGCCAAAGTTGAGTTTTATGCGCTTAATTACATCCAAACTAAGAAAATTCTTCAAGAAGTACTTCAACACATGTCCTATGAAGATACAGAACTATTATTAGTTGTTCTAAAATAAACATAGTATAGTTCAGTTAGTTAGATAATTCTATTAGTTAGTTGGTTACTTAAATTACTTAAAACAATTTAAATTGTCCTAAATGATTTTGTTTCTTTTGCATGTAATTTAATATTTAAGTTTAGTTTTGTTAGCTCTTTTACACCTGAAACACAGGAATTTTCCTAGTTCAGGTATACATAACTGTTTTTGTTCTAATTTAAAATATTTTAGTGTATAAGTTATCTAATTGTACCTAAATGTAAAATTTAATAAAGATTTATTATTATTATTATTATTATAGGCCTGCACGGGAGGCGCGCCGGCTGAACTAACATACGGGTACGTATCAAAATATATAAAGTTTAAAACAAATAATGGACGAAATACATAATGGTCATAATATATACTAAAATTTTCTATGAAACTATTGGTTAAACGATTTTTTTTAATCGTGTATTCTACAGATTGGTTTAGGTTAGGTTAGATTTATTTTATGAAAATCCTGTAAAGTTGAGAATTTCCAAGAAAATTGCTTATATTAAATGACCATTATGTATTTCGTCTATTATTATTTTTAAACTTTATATATTTTGATACTACGTACCCTTGTTTGTTGTTATTATTTTTATTTTTAGACTGGGAGATAAACAATAATTTGTGACTTTATGTACAGAAGTAAACACTCAAATAATAACATTTTCAAATAATTGAATTACAAAGCATTTGCAAACAAAGGTATTACAAAATTCAAAGCAGGCTACGCTAAGTAGGTGTCTACAGAAATAAATCCGAAGGAAGCTTTGTTCAACAGATTGTACAGATTGCTCATCAGTCATCATATTTTCTGCAAAATTACTAGGTATCTAATTATTTTGAGTTCCAACGTAGAGAATTACACATAAATAAGTATTCTTATGTTTTTTACAAAGTTAACACCGTAGAGACCAGTGTCGTCGCTTAGAATACCTATCTTCGCCTATTTTTACAAAAGTTTAAATTCTTGCCTAATTTTTAGTCCTAGATATACCAATTAGTTTTTTTTTTTCATAAGAAGCCAAAATTTTTAGCGCTTTTGAAGGTAGTAATAAGAGCTTGAAAATTTCACTAGATTAAAATTATGGACAAGTCCCTAATCAAAGTCAAAGTCAAAATAATTTTTTTTTAATTTATTTATAAATTTAATTACAACTTAAGTAGCATTACATATATATATTCAATTTAGGCTTTCATCATCATCATTTCAGCCGAAAGACGTCTACTGCTGAACATAGGCCTCTCCCAAGGTTCGCTATACAGATCGGTCAATCGGTATTTAGGCTATAATAAGCACTTATTATGAATGTCGAAGGATCTTCCACAGGTTAGGAAAAACCCTATCAAAAAAAAAATCCGACAAATAACTCAACATGGTATATTTCTTCGAACAGATCTAAGTAAAATGTTATTCTTTTTCTCCTAATATATAAAAATCTCGTGTCACGATGTTTGCTATAGAACACCTCCGAAATGGCGTTACTGATTTTCATGGAACTTTTTTGTCTACATTTGGTAGGTCTAAGAATAGGTCGTAGGCTATTTTTATACCCCTATTCTTGGCAGACGGAGTCGCGGGGAACAGAGTTAAATTATATATCTATAGTATTTAAAATTACACTTTTTTAACACAGTAGATATATCTACGCTAGCGTATACGCTATTTGATACTAGGGATCGTCCAAGTGGGAAGGAATCATTTCCAGACATGACCTTACCAATAAAATAATTTTTTTTTTTTATCATGATCACATGAAGTTTTATTTAAGGATAACAAGTAAGATAAGTTTTAAAATAAATTAATAGATGTCGCTACTACCTACAAAGTATAATTTGATCTCTATACAGGGCTCATAAACCTTCGGGCTCACACACCATCATGGCTGTGAAGTAACAAATCGTGTTCCGGAACCCGATCTCGGTTATTCTGTATTAAACGCCTCTTGAACGTCAAAGCGTGGTTGCGGCTTACAAATTGCCACATAAATTAGACCATAGAGTGTACAAACAGAATGCAGTTCTGTTACGAGACATGACTTACATGGCTTGCGAGCGATATGAGCGAAGGTATTTAATCATAAAGATCATATTCACTCACTCATTCCATTCGTTTACTACTTTTTTTGCAATCATTACCTACTTCCTGTAGCTGTGTGTAATCATTGAGCTCAACTCTCGTGGCACTTCTACGTCACGTGCAACTTAAATGTTTTATTCTCGTATATATATCACCTCGCATTGCACGGTAAAAGGTACAATTTGTCATGTCTTTTGATCCAATGACGTCAGATTTATGGTTTTCACGGCGCTAGATGGTGTTAGTGTAGCCAGCTAAAAGCATTGGAGTAATGTTACAAATATTATAAATGCGAAAGATTGTGTGTATGCAGTGCCGGCGTTAGGGGGGGTGGGGGGCTGGGGCGACGGCCCAGGGCGCCAAAATTCGGGGTGCGAAGTCGGAAACCTCCTCGAGTGCTCGGGCGTTACCACTCCCTTCTAACCGAGGCGTAGGCCTCATGAGGTTGGGAAGGGTAACGCCTGGGACTGTGCACCCTGGGCAACAACGGCTAATTCCTTTCGAGGAATTAGTTAACCGTTGGCTAATATCCGACTGGGGGGGATATGTATATAAGTATTATATGGGCCATTTATGTATCATATGTATATATTTTGTGAGGACGGGCGTAAGGTAGCTGAAGGGAAGCTGCTCTGCATCCCTGCACTGAGTAAGTAGCCCCGCCGTGCTGGGCACACGGCCTGGGCTATGCGAAAGGTGGCAGCGCTCTGCAACAGGCCTGGATGTGACTTACGCCCTATATGGGGAGGGATAGCATAGGAGGGACCGGCGTTTGGTTGCCAATAGTGCACGCTCTGCAACCTTGGACCTAGCAAGTAGCCCCGCCGTACTCGCCACACGGCCTGGGCTACCGAAAACTCCACCGCTCTGCAACCTGCTGAGGCGTTAAACGCCTTATGGGCAGGGATAGCTTTTGGGGTTTGTGAGGGATCGAGTGATGGAGGTGAGCCTAAGCCTAGTACCTGCTCTGTGGCCCGAGCAGGGAAAGGTGAGGGGGAGCCTCAGGGCGGAAGCAACCGTGCCCTCGGTACCACTCTGCTATCAGAGTAGGACATGAGGGCGCGGGAGCTAACGTGAGGGCACGTAAACCCTGCTTGCCCGGGAACGTGGGCGTCTGCGGAAGCCACGAGGAGTAAACCTCTTTAAACAATCCTTCACCAGCGGGGGAGGCCGGGGAGTGCCGAGCCCGCATTGCATGGTGTGGACAGAGGAGCCACATCCCGGGGCGGCCAGGGGGCGTTGCGGTGACTCCTTGTGCTCCCGTGGCGTTCACAATGGCAAACGAGGGAATCCGTGTGGTTTTTAGTGGGTGTGTTTCCACATACCTCCGTTTCCCCGAACGGAGACGATGCATAAGGTGCATTTTCCACAACAAAAAAAAAAAAAAAAAAGGGCGCCAAAATTCAGGGGGCGATCGTAGGGGTGGGATGCTTCCCCTGCCAAACTGGCACTGGATTTTGATTTCATTAACACACTGAGTGCCAACTACGTAATATTGCGTAGCTGGCCTGGGCCATTATGATCAACTACTACGCAATATTACGTAGTTGACATTCGAATGTGTTGAGTGGGCGCCACAATATTCTTGCACGGGGTGTCAGTGGTCGTAACGCCGGCAGTGTGTGTAGTGTATGTGCGTGCGTCCGTGTGTATGTGTTTGTTAGTCCTTCACGCTAAAATGGCTGGATGGATTTGGTGGAAATTTGGTATGCAGATAGCTGGACGTCTGGCATACCACATAAGTTACGTTTTTTTATTTATTTATTCATAAAGTTCACTTGTTTAAAGTTGCACAGTAGCGCCATCTCTTGTCCAGGTGAGCGGTTAGTTCCGAAGGAGTGTTGAAATCTCTCGATAGAGGGTGTAACATAGATGTGCGCTTGTCACTGCATAAAGTGATAATTTAGCAGACTGAAATGTATGATGTATAGGAAAGATTCGTGTCTAATCTCTAGACCAGTGGTGGTGTAGGGGTTTAGCACGCAGCACGGAATGCTGAGGTCCTGGGTTCGATTCCCAGCATTGGTCTTTTTTCTGGGGTTTTTTCTGTGCATCTATATTTCAGTTTGTATTCAGTATGAAATATATGATTTCACGGGATGACCGTAAAAGTAATAAGAAATGAAGTTGAAAAAATAAATACAAAAAGATACTTCATAGTATAGCTAACTTACATGGTTTAAAACCACTGTTTTTCTACCAAGGTCACCTGGCAGAAACTGTGGTAGAATGCCGTCTGGCGCATGCTTTAATAATTTGTAGGTATTCCGTATCAAAATCGCTTTCGGTGCCTTTGCTACAAATGAATCAAAGATACAGTATATAGCTAAGTCATGGTCAATGGTCGTAGCCTTAAACAATGCCATTATAAATCAGGGTAGCATCTGACATTTGAGGGACTTTTGTCTAGGTACATCAGCTTCAAACGATTATACAAGCCTTTATCAACCCCTCCTTTCAATGTCACAAAACAAATGTTTCTCTCAAAACCCCCAGAGCTCCTAAATCACAATGGCTCCCTTCCCTATCCAATATTGTGTTTCGTAGAATAATACCGACACGATATCTGAATACCAAGAGACCTGGTCCAACGTCGTATGGTAAATAATAGGTAAAAAAGTGGATGCCGTTTTTGCTTATTGGTTTCTTCATATTTTGAATTTCCTTTCAGAGGTTTTCCTTAATAGGTTTGGCCCTTCGGGTTTTTGTTTACGCCAACAATTGTTGAGGAGATATACCTATGTCTATAATGAAAATTTTGTGGCTCTTTTTTTACTTAATCAGCCAACCGATCATTCCCATAGATATTTAATAATGCATTATGTTACCCAGCATTAACTGAGTTAGAAACAATAATTTTTGTTCACGACTTAGGATGCACCCTGTATAATTATGAATTTTAACCCTTTCCAGGCCCCGGCTAAATAGCCTAATCTATCTAAATAGAGATGCTGCAACAAAATGAATCATTGTGTTATATTGTTTACCTATGCAGGATTAATTTAAAAGTAAACAAATTCGATTGATTTTCTACCGTATTATAAAGTGGCCGAATCTTTATGTAGATTTTAGTGGTCGCTATATGCACTATGCCTGGAAAAGGGTTAAGTAAGTCTACTTAAATGCTTTTGTTTTAATAACTTTGATGATGATGATGATGATGACTTTAGGCTACTTTTTGTATAATTTTAATACCACATCGAATTTTTAGAACTCCAAAATTACGACGAGGTGTGTTATCATGACCTTTTTAAAAAGTAGGGGCATACTTTAACATGCCTTATTTTTTTCTTAAAAATATTTTAGCACCGAATTCTTTAATATCAAATCTTACTAAGTATAAGAAATTCTACGTTCCAGCTTCAATAAAATGTGGCCAGAATTTTAAACGTACTTACACAGTTGTATTATGCGATGTCACAAAATGTTAAAATTAAAGCAACTTAGTTTTATAACGAGGTCCTTAAAATTCCAGTCACGGAGAACTGATTGTTTCAAAGACTTTACAGACAAGCTCTTAGTTGTAAATATTTACTAAAGTAAAACATGCTTCGTCTGATATGTTAAAGAGAACACTTATTTTGGTTCTGTCATTTTTGAGTTTTTTTTTGCTAATAGGTAGTACTTGCATTGCCATCCAAACTACACAACTATCAAATTTCAAGTCCATTCAATCACTAAAAGTCGTCGTTCTAAACCGATTTAAAATACTAATGCTTTGTCACCACTTTACCAGAACATTAGTCTATTTAATAAGTTTTTGTTAAAAAATTCATTTTTAATACTAGTTGTTTTTACTGGCTGTACCTACTTTTGGTTGACTGATTGGTAAGAGTTCACAGAGGAGCTAAACATTTGGTAATTTCTAAAAGGATTTCATAAACTGACACTTCATCGCCTAATAAAGGTCACCAGAGTATTAGTCTAACTTAATTACGACCAAGTATGTGTTATGCCAGCGCGTTAGAAGCACGCACCAACTTATTGGAATCCGATTAATTGACTACGGCGCGATATTTGATTAATAAATTAATTAGACAGCGTCATGGGGATAACCACTATTTATATCCATATAAAAGGACCCTTAGCGATAAAAACAGAGGAAGCGACGGAAATGTTCAAGTCCTTATAATGTCTACCCTATGAACTCCTTTTAGATTTTGCACGAGCTTACGGTGAACGTAATGCACACACCTATGAATGTATGTGTGTGTGTGTGTGTGTGTGTATGTATGTGTGTGTGTGTGTGTGTGTGAAGTACTTGTTTTGTGCTGGGTTTGCGTGGGAACTTCAGCTCAAGCCGTGGAACTTTGAGAAGAAACACATACCCAGTAGTGGGATGGGTATAGATCAGAGATGATGGTGTTGAACTCATTTAATTAAAATTCAGGAATCGGTCATCTAAGAGACATAGTTTTTTTTTTAATCTTTATTTTAAGGAACTTTGATCAAGTAAATTTTGAGACATAGTTAGAAAACATAATTTACAAATAGACAAATTAGTTAAAAACTGAGAGAATTTGACAAGATGAGCCGAGAACTAAATATGAGAATGTATTAAAAATGTCTTCGCGATTAAGAGTTTTAAAAAGTTTTAATTTTGTTTCAGCCGACAAGAACAGAACTACCCTAAATTATGTTACTGGTAAAATCATTGTTTTTCTCATTTAAAAGTTTCCTTTCATCAGTGTATAACTTCCTATTCCTTACAAAATGGCGGAATGGCTTTGACATTAATTTTCACTTGCCCTACGGTCAGCGATCCCTGTACAACTTTTCGCAGAGTCCTAAAAGCAATCAGCGAGGGAAAAAACTTTATAGCACGTCTCATTTATATCTATTTGTATCCCTTAGACTGGCTTAGACTTTGGGTTGGTTACATAAAGATTTAAAAGTTGCTCAGAAATAGGCATTCGTAAATCTAATAATCCGTAGCAAATCCATGGGTTTCCGACCCCTGTCAACGGGTGCCCCATATCTTTATAAATGGATTTTCAAACAAGGCTATGTTAATGGACTCAATTAAAAGGATTATAGGAAACTAGTCTTTGCCTGAGACCTCGTTCACTCAATAGCGAATGAAAATTCCCACCTCCACAACTACTGGGCTAGCATTTTATCACTTACTAGCTGACCCGGCAAACGTTGTTTTGCCATATTACTGGTATAAAAAATAGCCTACGACCTATTCTCAGAGCTACCGAATACAGATAAAAAGGTTTCATAAAAATTGGTCAAGCCGTTTCGGAGGAGTTCGGTAACAAACACCGTGACACGAGATTTTTATATATTAGATTTTTAGGTACTTCCCTTCTTTTAAAAAAAAATAATGCTTCCGCGGTTTTTTTTGCAGTTTAAAATCGCACAATTTTTTCACTTACATATTATATAAAAAAATTGACAAATAAATTTCATTTTTCATCAACTCTTCCTTATTGCTTGCCTACACGATAGAAGGAAACCTTATGCAAAATTTCAATAATTTTGGGTTATGGATGTCGATATTTTCATTCCCCTATAAATTTACTGTACATATAAAAAAGGGGGCTCTTCTGCATTACGCATTAAGTATTAAAGACGGTTGGCACTACTAGACTACCACAGTTTTTAAACTAAGGACTATGTGATAAAAATTTCAAAAAATTATATTTACCTGCCCTTTTATTTCCTTAATCTAGTAAAAGAAAGTTTAAATTTATAAATGTCGTAAACGTATCGTCGTCGTATGTTATAACAACATTATGATTTCTAATTAGGAAACCGAACATCCCTCCTAACTTTAAGTTGAAGGAAAATTGAAATTTGATTGAATTTGGTTGTTTTCTTAATGTTGAGTTTGTGTATGTTGTTTTGACTTGATCTGGAGTCTGCTAACGTTGAGAATAAGAAGATTTCAAAGTCGTCTGTAAGTTTTATGGCGGCAATAAATAAACATAACATTAATTATAATTTACTTGCTTTAACCCGCGGCTTTGCCCGTGTTACAAATACATTCACGTTAAACATTCACAATCTCAGAGTTTCACATTAAATATAAATTTAAAAATTTAAAAACCCCAACGCTATTACGTCACACATATGTTTGAAAATAAAGTAAATGCCCATTATGCGTCTATGATCCCTTTCGCAGATAACAACGGAGCTGATGACTTTGAATCGGCTAAACCAATTTTGATGAAACATGTCTAAGAACCATCGCCTTCTTGTTTTTCATTGTAACAAAAAATAATAACACCCATAACAATGATGACGCTGAAATTATTTTTAAAAACTCCTGCACGCAAATTTAAATGCAAATCATGATAAAAAAACAGAGTAACGACCGCTTTAGCCTAGTTGGTAGTGACCCTGCCTACGAAGCAAGAGGTTCTGGGTTCAAATCCCGGTAAGGGCATTTATTTGTGTGATGAGCACGAATATTTGTTCCTGAGTTATGGATGTTTTCTATGTATTTATCTATATAATTATGTTTATCGTCGTCTAGTACCCATAGTACAAGCTTTGCTTAGTTTGGGACTAGGTCGATTTGTGTAAGATTGTCCCCTAATTTTTTTTTTTTTTTTTTTACAGAAAGTGGTTAAACTTACTGCGATATAATTTTTCCAACAACAAATAATGAAGCCATTGAAAATCCGACTTTCGTTTTCGTTTCGCAGGAAATGCAATCGACAGGCGGCGCCGAGATGAATATTAGAAATGTAATATTTTCTGGCAGGATTTGAAGACAAGGAAAGTATAAAGTTTCTAGGGCAGCCAACCTAATGAAATATTTATGAAGTTCTGAAAGGTATTTTACCTGATTATCTATCGTACTATTTATTTATAGCAAAAAAATTAATTACTTTTTCTCAAAAAGAATCCGGATTATTTTATCAGGTTTGTAAATATGTTTTTTCGATTTTTGAAGTGAAACTTCTAATGCGACTTCCAACAAGGTCGCGTTAAACGTTTAACGCTACCATGGAGGAGGTATGAAAGCATTAGTATATGTACTGCCGAATCAAGTAATCTCGCATTGTATATATACTAACGGATGTTAAAAACTTCGACAGTGCTGTGCAGAACTCATACTGTCTGTGCAAATTTGTATGAGACTTGATAAAAGCGCCATCTAGTGAGTAATTTAAACACATAGATGCATAAGTAAATTTAGTTCTTCAAGTTATTGCATTAAGGTTCATATTGATGTAGGTATAAGTGCCTTTTTCATTTCCACATTACGAAGTTTCACTTCTTCCGCGCGGAGGAACTGCACGCACGATTTTTTTTTAATTACACTTTAGATGTTCGCTTACGATGATTGAAACAAAATGCAAATAGTTTCTGTCAATATCATCATTGCGATTTCGTGTGATTCATCAACAACTTTTTTACAAGCAAAAATCTACTTTAAGATGACGAATTTTTCCATAACGCGACTGTACCTACATATTTCCGTTATTAAATTATCATAAAAAATATATCAAAATACTACTAAACCTACACCTAATCAATCATCGCCGCTTAAAGCAACCGATTTTCCAAAAACATTTTCTTAGGACGATAGCTTTCCAGGCGTATTTGAGCAAATTCACACAACGTCTAGGGAAAAACCTACATCACATCAGCCACTGTAATCATGTACCTGAATAAATAACGATGGGGTTACATAAAAACGAGCATCGGCCGAAATTGCCGGCCTCCAGCCAGAGATAAACTAACGAAACCCGAAATTGGTGTTTTGTGGCAATTCACAGAACACACAGAATAAGCAGTATGATGTAGGTCGCGCACTTCCATCCCCATCCATCCCAGCCTATGTATAGTATAAATCTTCCCAGGTGAACTTTTCGCTTCGAGCCCTTATCTTTCAAAACAAACGGTATCGTCATAGTATTAAGGTTCAAATTTAATGTAATGGCTCGAAGCGAAAAATTCACCTGGTAAGATTTAAATACTATACGTCCCACTGCAGGGTACATGCCTCCTTCTAGAACGAGAGGGCTTGGGCCGTAGGTTGTTCCTACGCGGCCCAGTGCGGATTGGGAACTTCACACACACTATTGAATTTCTTCGCAGGTGTATGCAGGTTTCCTCACGATGTTTTCCTTCACCGTAAAGCTCAGAGTATAAATTCAAATTGCAATTTCGCACATCAATTCCGAAAAACAAAGAGGTGCGAGCCGGGTTTGAACCCACGACCCTCTGCTTGAGAGACTATGGGTCAAACCACTAGGCCATCAAGGCTTTTTTATCACAGATCGCGCACTTACTTGAAAAAATTAAGGGACAATAGCGATACAGACATACAGTTACGATTCTAGAACGAGGTTGTAGAAACGAAGTGTTATGTCCACAATATTCAGTTAGATTACATAATTCGGTTCGTGCTCTCGCATAGTTGAATGCGCTCATGGCTTCAGCAGCAGAATGCGCCCTGTTTGCGTGGCGATGGGTGGCTGTGAGAAATGAGTGCCTGAGATACTGTGAGGTAATGGATGCCAGGCCTACATCTGTGAGAGTGTAACTTATTTATAATGTACAATAACACTTTATTTATATAATTTCATTGTTTTTATTGAGTTGAGGTTTCATGGAGCAATGGATTTTTCTGTGAGGCTAAGTAAACATATTTTCAAATAATAAATAAATAAATAATCGCGGCGCTATATTCAAAAAGAACGTCTACAGGATGTAGCTAAAGAACTCACTCTGGCACATAACTATGTGAAGTGAAAAATTAACCGACGTATACACTCGGAGCGCGGCGTCAAATATAAGTTACTCAAATATATCGAAACATGTCTCTATCTACAATATTATCAAGGGCGTTATAATTATATCATATACTGATAGGAGTGTTCAATTCAAGAAAATCAACTATTTGCCAAAATATTTT
This sequence comes from Archips xylosteana, assembly GCA_947563465.1. Lineage (NCBI taxonomy): Eukaryota > Metazoa > Arthropoda > Insecta > Lepidoptera > Tortricidae > Archips > Archips xylosteana. The sequence continues at coordinate 8,240,621 of OX387361.1, read as the reverse complement.
GAATTCACTTGAAACCTTGTATGTGAGTATTTTGGCCGTTTCCTTACATTTGACACTAACTGTAGATACGTAATTGTAGACGACGTTCTGTTACTTGCTGACGACCTATTTTGACTGGCTATGGGACTGTGTCAACGTACTGTTTTTATGTGTACACTGTTGCAAAGATATGAAAGAGTGGACCGTGAACGTCTTCTTAACATTATGGCCATAAGTTGCCAGTATATAAAAACGTTTTATTACGATACCTATTATTGCGTTTATATCTCAGATTACATACCTATTAAATAATGAGTCGCTACGGTACTTAAAGAATTAAATAAATCGAAATAAATACAAAAATAAAGGTGAATCGTATCGCAATTTAATGTAATTCGCGAGAGTTTTCTTGCATTATGCAAACAGCGTATAAGAGTGGAATAAGCCGTTTCTTGATGGAACATGGATTAATAAATGCCGCTAAATAAAAAGTCCTAGCCTCTAGACTTACTGACTGACTCATCCACGCACATAAAGCTGAAATTTTCTAATCTCTTTATAATATAGACAAATATTTATGACGGATCTTGCAAATATCCCACGGGATCAGGAGTTAAACTAGTATGGAAATAAAAAAAAAATCTGTAAATCGTATGACATTTTATATCAACCTAACTCCTGCTCGCGATGCGATTAATGGACCGAATGTGCCTAATATATTATTTTAGTAGTCTAAAATTCTAAATTAGTCTAAAACTATCTTCTCATTACTACTCCTACTACAACTAGTTAGCCTGGAGAAGTGTCTCATTGCTGGGCAAAGGTCTCCCCCATTTTCGCCATTCATTCCGATTTTGAGCAATGTCCTTCCAGTCTCTATGGTACACGTCTAGACCGTCCCGCCAACGCCTCCTAGGCCTACCTCGTCGCCACCATCCATCCTGTGGTATCCAGACCGTGGCTAACCTCGCCCACCGATTTGGATCCATGCGGCTGGCGCGGCCTGCCCGGTCCCACTTCAGCTTAGCAGTTTAGCTTAGTTTTCTGCAGTCGGTAAATCGGTAATGGTGTAATGCGTGTTTGGGATTCGCATTATTGCCTGGTTTTGGGGCTTATCAGTTGGACGGTTGCAAAGTTTATAATGGACATAGGTAGATTTTTTTTTCGTGTATTATAAATTATAATGTACCTATAGATAGTTAGATTTCGTATACTTATTTGCTTGTTCATTGTGAATGTTCTTAAATGTAATTTTTATCTCAATAAAGACGAAACCTTTTCAGGAATCAAGGGTACGGATAGACAAGACAGGTGCCTCTCAAATAGAAAGCTATATTCAGCAAAACCGACTTAATATTTTATTCTCATCTACATCAGAAAACTATTTTTAGCCATTAATATCCGCCTCTGGGCACGTTTAAAAAAGATATGGACACTGGAGATGAAACGGCCTTGAGTAAGTATTTTCATTTTTATACCATCATCGTCGTCTCCAGTTTACACATACATCCATCAATCCAAATGATGATAACTGTTTAATATTTGGATATAGTAAGTTTGATTTTTGTAATTTTGTTATCTTAATAACGAGTAAATAATTTTTGCCCTTGTAGGGCACCCTCGGTGTGAAATTAGCCGGTTTTACTGATACTTAGTGATGAAAATTAATATCCTTTTAAATTAAGTAAAGTGCCTACTAATAATTATACTATGTACTAAAACTATTTTAAATAAATGAATTGAATTGAATTAAAAATAAAACTTACCTACTGCCAAACCACCTATTTGTAACATTACAACCAACTTCTCACACAGATGGCGCACATTGTTAATATTCAACTTGAACAAAAAACGAACAAAGTGGCAACAGTGGCGAAGGAAGTGACTCAGAAGCCGGGGAAAACGGCAACAGGGCTCACAAACCCATTAAATATGTCTTTGCTCCGTTACGAAGACATAGTATAGGGTCTTTAAAAAGCCATTTTTGAAATTCGAGCGTGAATATCGCGTGCATACATCATTTTGGGGGAACATTTTGGTTATAATGTAAGCTCTAATATCGTTTAGGTTGTTACGTATTCAGGGTTTTTACAAGGCTTTTTTGCGTATATTGAATACTAGCTTCACCGCTGCTGAAGTAGATTAAAATGTGTTTTCCCGTGGTAAAAAGTAGCCTACGTCACTCTCCAAAAACCCTCAAAACAAATATGCCTCCCTTCAAATATGCCCACACATAAAATCACGGCCATCCGTCGCTCAGTTTCGACGTGAAAGAAGGACAAACAAACAAACAAACACTTTTTCACATTTATAATAAATATTATTATTATATTATATATAATAATTATTATATATGGACTAGGCTGTACCCGCGGCTTTGTACGTATAAACCTTTAGGTCTAGCAGTTGAATTGACATGGCCGGATTTCGTAAAATAAAAAGTCCCATGGGAATTGGCAAAAATTAAATAGCAGTTTTCATTAACTTTGCACAAAACATGTCTCCAATCATAGTGGTTAAAATGAGATTTTATCCAGATCCCGTAAGTATGTCGGGATAAAAAGTAACCAATGTCCTATTTTTATTTACAAGATCAGATACTATTATCATTTATCATCAGACTTTGAGCCGTAGGAAATCCACTGCTGGGCATAGGCCTCCCTCATCGATACCCAGTATGGATGGAAGCGGCTTGCATCCAACTTGAACCTGCGGCCTTTACCAAATCGTCCGTCCATCTCGTTGGTGGACATCCCACGCTGCGCTTGGCAGTCCGTGGTCTATATTCGAGAACTTGGTCCCAACGGCCATCTGTTCTGCGTGCTATGACCTGGCCATTGACATTTCAACGAGCTTAGTCCGTTTGGCTATGTCGGTGACCGGTGGTCGGTGACTTGTTCTTCTAAGGGTCTCCTCATTCCTGATTCGATACCGTAGAGTTTGGTAAGATGTCTCATCTTCTTTGCAACCGGAATCTCAAACTCTCTACAAGATGTCGCTTAGCGCGTTGTTATGTTTTTTTTCCGTTCTTCTGTATGGAGTGGAAGCTTGGACGTTGACCCAAACCATGTGCAAGAGGTTGGAAGCTTTTGAGATGTGGGTGTACAGAAGAATGTTAAAGATATCATGGACGGATCGAGTAAGGAATGAAACGGTATTGCAAAGAATGAATAAAAACTTGGAAGTGATACGTATTATAAAACAGAGGAAACTGTTGTATTTGGGGCAAATAATGCGTAACGATAAGTATGGTCTGCTTCAGCTTATTATCCAGGGGAATATACAAGGCCGCAGACCACCTGGCAGAAGACGTACCTCCTGGTTAAGAAACCTTAGAGACTGGTTCGGGATGAGTACCAGATCCCTCTTTCGGACGGCAGTCTCTAAAGTAAAGATAGCTCTAATGATCGCCGAACTCCGGTAGGAGAGGGCACTAAAAGAAGAAGAGAGAAACTCCAAGCATAGCTTATTCACACTAAATTTCACCTAAACCCGTCGACCCGATTAACTGTGAAAGAGTAACAACGACGAGCAACGAGACAGTTTAAAACTTTGATCATAACATAAGATACGATAGACAAATTCTTTGCAGATGACGTCAGGAGTAACAGTTAGTTTTGTATCAATATTTTTAGTTCTTTCTGCAACTCGCTTTGATCTCACTCTATCTTTCTTTGCCCAAAAAAGTCGCCACAGTGGATCATGATACAATGTTAACACTGGTAATTTTAGAAATGAACAGCAATACGTGAACTGGTAAAAGTAAACAAAAAGTTCATTTAATTAACAGAAGGTACCCAGTAATAATTTAACCGCTACCCTCTCACGGCTTGGAACATTAACACTGCATAAAATTCTATGGCCGCGCAGTGGAAGGCGATCCACTGTAGACTGTTAAGTTTTACACTAACGGTTATTAGCACCGCGAAATGAATCCCGTTACATTATGTTGTTTACCCTCATAGTGAACAAAGCGGTTGGCCATAATGGTGATGTGTTTAAATATGTATATATTTAGCAGAAAGTTTGTCCGAGGGAAATAATAAAAAAGCGTTGATAAGTTATATTGAAGAATTTAATTGTTCACCCTTTTTGCTGACGGTAATTTATGACTAAATTTTCAATCGAGCTCTATACGCCTATCAACTATTCAGAACACCATCAGAAGTAGGTAGGTAGAAATGAAAAATAATTGCAAGACGAAAATTTTACAAAAAAACTTATTTTATTCATTACCCGTCTCCTATGTAACAAATTTCACCAAGTTACCAAAATCACACAAATTTAGGACACATAACTGAAGATACTTTTATCCTAACTAAATAATTGGCTAAATTTTGCTAGATAGCGATAAATAAATTCTTCGTAGACAAAGTCGTGGACTGGTTGCTAATAAAACCTCACTCAATTTGTTCGAACTCTACACAATTTAAACGTTTTGAAATAAACAGGTTTAGTAAGTTCCTACGGGGCACTAATCCAGTAAAATACTGTTTCAAAGCTGGTTGGAAATTACGACTGAATTACGTAGTTAATCTCCTAGATTTACTATTATCTGAGGTGGCGTGTTTCTGAACATAGTTCACAACCATGTAACTTAATATTATAGTGTTTTAATACAGCGAGGTAAACCCTTTATAACAAGTTATGTGAAAACTAATGGAGTTTAAATGGAGTTAAAGCGGTCGGTTACATCGTGCGTTAACAGGGTAAGCCCAACATAAAATTCTACACTTCGCTATAGGTACATAGGATACACAATGACATGGTTTCCTACGACGCCACAGGGTTGAGCAAAATCTTACATGCAAAAAAAAGATAAGTGTAGAATCTTACGGTAGAATCTTCCACTATAAACCCATTATCGTAGATTAGATAAAGTATTAGATTATATATTTAATTTTAAACGCTAAAAGAGTGATTTCAACAAGGTTAAGTTCACCAAGAGTTAAAACTTAGTTTTGTTTCACCGGTTTTATGTTGTGTTTGTAATTGTCAAGACAAGGTTTGTACGGCAGAAAATTTTCGGAATAAATCCAGAAAAGGGTGTTGCCGCGTACGTCAGCAAGCATAAAATAAACATTGTAACGATCACGACATTGAACATAACGCCGCGGCGAGCGACAGCGCTGATTGACACCTATTAGGCTAGCCAATGAAACGGCAAAAACCTTTCATAGACCTATTAAAAGGCACGAAATACCTAATGATGATGACCTAAAACATAATTCAGACTAAGCCAAAACAATTCCCAAATGAGCGACATAAATAACAACCGCAGGCCTGTAATAACTGAAATGGATTTAAATTTATTACAATTTATTTTTATTGTAGCAGCTTTAGAACGCCGGCGACAAATTGATGGCTCCTCTGGGACCAAAGGCACATTAGAGTCTTTATTTGGCATAGCCCAAGTGATATAGTAACGAAGAAGCATAGTTCAAATGCGATTAAACTGATCAAGTGTTGCCATTATATGCTTCCGGTTTGTTATTTAAGTTTCGTCGTGAACTAGATTTTATCCTCCTGCCGTCCACGTCAAATTTTGTTCAATGAAATTTAAACTTTTTCACTAATGAGTTGAGTTCAATGTCAAATTAGAATAAGTCCTAATAATAGGACATCGGACAACAGGAGGTTAAGCTGGAGTTCCTGACGTCACATCCTGACGTAACGTCTTTGAGTAACTTTGAGGTTCCTTATGAGACCCATTGTGAGCGATAGTGGTACCAGATCTACGGAAAAGTCTGTAGATCTACGGATTTTAGACCTTGTGCGGTCACGGAAATGTTTGGCAAATCTACAGAATTTCAGGTTAACATAATTTTTAATTTTGTAGTAGGAATTGTGTTGACTGTTGATTTGTTCTAATGAAAATTAGATTTATTCATTTATTCCATTCAATCACAGAGTTACCAGTCTAGAAGGTGATTGTGACAGGTTTTCGTTAGAATTACAATAAAAAATGAATTGCTGATAAAAAAAAATTGTGCCTATTTTCTATTGCCCAATTACGTTAGCCAGACTCAAATTTAACTTTGAATAGAAGGTTTTTTCTTCTGGTGGTTAACGGAATTCTACGGTTTTTTCGCCTGGACCTTCAGATTTGCGTAAAATAGATATGGCAACACTGGTGAGCGACCACGTCTCAAATTACCAATCTATTTGCAGACTAAATACATAATAATCAGACACCTACGCTACAGAAAAGTAATTTCACAAACATAAACAATATTGATGTTGTCGAGAGCCCAAAAGCGATTCCATGAATCGATTTCCATAATTTTCGGTGACAAGTTTCAGATTTTTAAAAATTGATGAAATTATTCCATTAAACTTGGCGAAACACGAAATAAATTCCTTTAAAAATCTTTCCCAAAGCGGAAATTTCATGCATTCCGCTGAACAGCTTCTTAATACTTACCCACTGAATATGGAACAACGCGGAGAAGAAAACGTGATACCATACTAATGTAATTGTCATTGACATTAATAATTTAATTTACGATGTGATATATTGAATGAATAAATAAACTAAACTAAAGTTGAGAGCGCTTAGTTTGAAAAATTCGGGCAGTTACACTAACACGGGTATATGTCGGTCTATTCGTGATTACTCCCGCTTCAATGTAGCCGAAAGGTCAAGGTAATTTTAAGATTACATCATCGTGATTAAAAACACCTTCACAACCTTTTCGCTAGTATCATCTCATCTCTGGTCTATATACGTCTCAGTACACAGGTGGACACAGGCTTCCCCTCAGAATTAAATGTTTCCCACACGAGCCAACTTAACACACCATTGAAATACGCCGCAGCTGTTTGTAGCTTTTATTTTGTCATTTTTCCCTCATCGAAAAGACTATGCCTCGCTTAGTTAACAATATCGCACAAGGCAGAAACTGATCATGCGAAAGGTACTTTGTACCCTATTTGCTAAGAATATTGTATAAAACGTCATATGACCAATTTCTGACTTGTGCGGTATTGTTAGCTAAGCGAATGTAATTACCTACCCACATAGATCCCGAAGAAATCAGAAGTGTGAGCCTGAGCTCAAATCTAGAGAACGTCAAACCACTGAGCTTCCACGGCTTTTTATCCGCTAGTATACTAAAGCCAAACAGTTTCACCATCAATCAACTACCAAGCTTTATTGTCACTTCCCACGTTATCCCCCCCGTGGGTCGGAAGTAATCATATTTTCGTTTCGTTTCAAAGCAACAGAGACTCATAATGCCGCGTTAAAGAAAGAAATGAATTATTAATGGTGTTTCAACAGTGCCTGTGTTCTCACTTAATTAAAATATCCTGAACGTGGGGAAGGTTGAGCCTGGAGAATTAATGAAAACCGGAGAACGAATAAATGGCGCTAAGATTTTGGGAGCATTCGCTGCATTAATGATAGTCAAGCTACTGTCTGAATTTTGCGAACTACGCCTATTTACTTTTCCTTAGTAGGTCAAATTCAAATCATTGTGGGTACATAAATGAGATGTTAATGTTTTACAGTTTCTCTCCATGGTGTGCTTACAGCGCTCTGCGAGTGCAATTTAATAATGGCTGCAGGATGCTGTTAGTGCTGTCCCGCTTTGCAGCGCGAGTTAGAAAAACAATTGTCTCCCAAATGTATCGCATGCAGAGTAAGAAAACAAAGAAAGAAAGAAAACGTTTGTTAGTGACAACATGAAAAAAAACAAGAATAAAAAATGCGGATGTCACGAAATGATCCTAAATCAGCAAACTACAATGAAAATAGAATAAAAACAAAGTGAACCCGACACATTTTTTAGACTCAAAAAAACATCATCATCATAATCATCATAAAACTATACCCACATACTCACACTGATTACCTGAACAGCACTAACAGGTTGCTGGCAGATGTAGGGAAGAGATAGGACTCCCCATTTTACAGTCACTGTAATTTTATTACTCAGTGTAGCAGGTACCGAAGTAGTTTGTAAGACCTAACTTAAGATATAAATGTACTAACACTAGTTATGTACCGTAAACCGGGGTGCCTTTGATCAAATTGGGGCGACTTTGATAGTTTTTATATCGCTATAAAGTCGACATTTTCCATATGAGGTAAATGGTTCATATGCATTTAGATTAATAGAAGTTCGATGAAGAAATTGAAAAGGAATAGCAAATGCTAACAAAAATACATGAGTTGGTCGGCAAACTACTTTTTAAATTCGCCCCGCAGTTTCAAAGTCACCCCGGTTTAAGGTAAGTAATTTTGCATTTAACACAAAGGGCCAATTTGCCTAAAATATTTTGAAATTAGGAAAATCCGACTTCTTCGAATCGAAAATCTTTTCTTCATGAAAGCGTAACAAGAAACAAAAGACAAAAGCATTTACATATATTGAGCCGGTTTAATACAGCATGTAAGAGGTGCGACCACACCGGTTCTACAAATACCGATCGCGGCTAATGCCGATGTTAGCTGCGGAGGCGTGAAATCGGTCGAGAGAGCTAAAGATAAGACAGATGTTCCAGTTTAAGAAAGCGAAGGTTGAAACGTTACTTAGCGTTATATGTGGTCATGGTGACATAAGATTATACACCCAACTAAATCATGTAACTAAATGTTTTTTCTGACTATTTTTGTTTTTGTTTTGTGTGGACTTCCGTGATTTTACTGTACTGTGGCCCGGCGGAAGACTAGTATTGGTTTTAAATCAGCGACACACTGAGCCGGGATCTTTCTATAACAGCATTTAATATGTATGTTTATGTTTACACTTTTATGTATGTATGTAATATATTTATTCATAAAAAGTTGTACTTTCATTTAAACCATGCCCCGCAAAACTGCTTACGCAGTTTGACTGCAGGTAACTCGCTTTATATAAACATAGCTTAAAAATTATTAAAATAGATTAAATTAAAACAATTAATTTACTTAAATGGTTACAACGAATTTAACAAATGTTTTTTTAGTAAACTTTTAAATTACGTACGTTTTAGCTTGCGTATGTCTTATTGTTTATAAATGCTTTTAGTGTATTCTTTCTTTCTTTCTTATTATGTTTAATTAAATTTTCGGCATACCGTACAGTCCAAAATTCTTCGTAAATCGGATCGGACTTATTTAAATATGTGTAAATGTATAGAAACAACATAACTTGTTCATTTGCAAAAAAAACCGAGGGCGAAAAGTCTTCTCATAAAATATTAAAGCAAACCAAACAAAACTGTTACTTTCTTAGTCCGTTTCTTGGGACTTTTCGTACTTAATGAACTTTGTCATTACCAAACTGTTACCGCTCTTGCCATAAGTAATAAGTGTTCGAAGTCCGTTGGATTGGTAATGATACTGCTACTTTGTGATGTTCTAAAGTTGATTTCACCTTTTTCTTGGCAGAATACCTACCAATTTGTGATGTTTGCGTTAGCATTTACTTTTATTGAAGAACTGGCGGTCAATTGACCTATCTATTCAACTAACAAAAGTAAGGCTAAAAGTGAAGTTCAGTAATTCGCGTGAACAATCGGCTCGCTATTCTGTTTGCCTTAAGTAAGGCCGGGGCCGCACTGGTAAGGCGACCGGCGACGCGACGCGACGGCGACTAAATCAAACATAGTTGATTTAGTCGCCGTCGCCGCTGCGGCCGCTGCGGCCGCTCACATAACTCGAACTATGTTTGATTTAGTCGCCGTCGCGTCGCGTCGCCGGTCGCCTTACCAGTGCGGCCCCGGCCTAAGACCGGCACAGACCAGATGCGTGTGCGTGTCTCGCACCAGTTCTAATAAATTAAACTGTAAGAAAGATGGCACAGCACGTGCGCGCACCTAGTGTGCCATCCCTCCCACAGCTCCACTCACCACGACCGGCCTTTAACGTTCAAGTGTCTCCTATTACTTACGTTAAAAAAATAGTTCTCCGTCGTTTGCTTGAATTTCATACGCCATAATATTATATCGTTTTCCATAATTTTCAATTGTCACAGCATTTTCTTCAGATTTGTTAAAGCTAACCTAAATCCATTTTTTATTACATTCTATAAGATGACAATTGCAACCAGCACGCTTCTACATATATATTTTATGGTAAACGTTGGTATGACAAGTGAAATGATGACAAATTAAATTATGGGAAATGAAGTGACACTAAAATACCATGTTTTGACAGCATCTGAAATGAAATACCTACTTATTGCAAGGAATAATCGGACACTAGTATTTTTTTCATTGGGCAGTCTGTAAACACAAATTTTTGGTTAGAATTTTTATACTATTGTGTATTTAGGTCGCGTTTTTATATCATTCTAAGGTGAAATTAAAAACCCTTTCAAACAACCTTACATGTAGAATGCCCTTTTGTATTCCTTTTTGTTTCGGAACTTTGAGTTTGCGAATGTTTCCATACCCCTTTTTCTGGATGTTTAAATTTTAATTTGTTATTCTTTTCAGTGTTCACCTAATGAAGTGCGGATACCTGTATTGTATATTCTTTTCAATTTGGTTTAAGTCAACCGTAGCTATAATTTACCTGTGTTATGTTAGACTAAAAGGCGCACTCTACTTTTCGAGCTTTATTTCGGAACGATATGTTTCGCCAAAGTTTAAAAAAAATGTATCGTTAGTTTCGTCTGCCACTGAAATCATATGAAACAAGATAGAAATTGAGTATTTTACACTTAACCATGATTATCTAATATATAAAAATCTCGTCTAAAATATAAAAATCTCATGTCACGGTGTTTGTTATCGAACTCCTCCGAACCGGCTTGACCAATTTTTATAAAACATTTTTGTCTATATTTGGTAGGTCTGAGAAAAGGTCGTAGACTATTTGTATACCCCTATTCTTCGCAGACAGAGTCGCGGGTAACAGCTAATATTGTATAAAGTTATCAAGCCAGCAGTCGATAAAAATGCAAATATCCAAGCAGGCAAGGAGACTAAATTAGTCAAAGAATGTGAACATTGTCGAAGCAAGACGTACTTACGTTTTAAAGAAATATGAGTACACTAATACGAAGCTATTTTTGCCCCATTCTAGTGCGCTCGGCTGGTCCCTTAGATGTTTTTTTACCCTCAGAAACGAGCGATAATGAATTTAACAGAGCGTAGACTAGCTAATAAGCAAGCAACACCTGATTAAACGATCTGAGTCCTGTGAGGTCTTTAAACACAGCTATTTTATAGCAACACGACGCCAGTATTCAGACTCACACTTATCTTTATGCAAAATAGGCTAGCCTTTGAGCAAAATCACGCCTGACGGTAAGCGAAAACGTGGCTTAATGGCTCCACGGTTTATGTTTCGAGTAAATGCCCATTTATCCTAGATTTGAAAATTCATAATTATTGCGTACAAAGGTACTTTATTATTCTAAAATATGAAGCTTTCTAAGTCTTAGCGCCCTATTTTACTGAGAGACCTTAGCAGCGCTACTACTTAGTAGAGTTGTGCGTGCTCATTCACTTAACAGATTGCTCCAAACTTGTACAATCGTGTAATTGTACTTGTTAGTCACTAGTTCTTTTAGTACACTAGTGCGCAAAGAATCTAAGCATGGAGTTTGCTCCCGTTCCAACATCCGTTTCGTTTCTTTTAAGACCACCATAAAACGAAGCGCGGCGAGTGCGCGGGGCGCTGACGGAGCGTGCCCAGCGCTTTCTATAACACTGAATCATATACACGGTGACACACAACGACCGCGCGGCAAAGCGTATATGATCAAGTGTTATACAACGCGCTGGGCCCTCTCCGTCGGCGTCGCGCGCACGCCCCGCGCTGTGGTCTGTGGCGGCCTTAAGCTATCACGCTCGTCTCTGACTTGGTTTGATTCGGTTGGCGCCTGGCTAGTGGCTGGTCCAATCGGAGGTATTCGGAGCACTTCGGAGCGGTTTAGTTCGATCGCTTGTTCTCGCGATATACTACGTGTACCCATGTATGTTCTAACAGCAGAAAGGAGACAGGAATATGTAGTTAATTTTTAGTTCATTGTTAGTATTTGTACGTTCTACACAAGCCTAGCAACTAGACGCCGCTACTGCTTGTACTAAGTACTAGTGGAAAATACTCGTAGTGCCTAGTCAGCGCTGCTGTAAAATGTACAACTGCTGGTTCCGCTTCCATACATTATATTGGTAGCGACGACGAGTTGCGCGGTCATGGTCTCTTAGTGAAATAGGGCTCTTAAAGACTGCAAATTAAACGAGAATGTGTTAAGCTTGAAGAATTTTTGGTCCAACGGTCGATAGAATAGAGACAGATAACGCACGCGATGTAATTTGACCCTTCGCTATATAAACTGAAAACATAATACGCATATCCCATTTTCACAGATATTGAAATAAATAAATAAATCAAAGGACAATCGACACCAATTGATTTAGTCCCAAACTAAGCAAAGCTTGTACTATGGCTACTAGACAACGGATTAACATACTTATATAGATAAATACATACTTAAATACAAATTAAACATCCAAGACTTGACATTCATATTTTTCACACAAATATCTGCCCCGACCGGGAATCGAATCGGGAATTTATAACATCTTCAAATATAAAATAATCATTGATATCTTTATGCTCCGGAAAAAGTCTGAACGATATTGAGGAAACAAGAATTGTAATTGCGTCGCATGAATTTAAGTCTCCATTGAGTAAGAAAGTAAGCCTACATTAAATACAATTTGTTTTGCCTTCAATTCGTCTAGATGGCAATAACTGTCAACGTTGCAACTGTCTACTTGGCCATTGTAGGACAATTTCGTTTTGACAGGTTCTTATTCTAAGGATTTTCTATTGTATATTGTTATGTTTTCGAGCTGTCCATCTTTCGCTGATGTTCAGAAGGTTCGTAATTTGCTCGGAAAATATTTTTATTTTGATTTCCCTTTATCAGTACCGACCATAAAAATATCAATACACTTCGGTCGTCCGTGGAAATGGAAAACCAAATTCATAGTTAATTTATAAATTCGAAAAGGCGTTCAAATACGCCAGTGAATTAGTGGATAAAAATTGTGTTTTATTTGTACTTTCAGCCAAACCATATACATAGAGTACGCTGCCCATAAAATACCATGTCAATTTGATATTAGGCCAGACCAAAGCGGCGTGGCTACAACAAAAAAATGCCTCTAGTTAGTCTAGTTTAATAAACTTTTGTGATTCTACCCCACCTCCAACTCAAATATGACTTAGTTTTCAGATAAAAAAGAAACAGCCAAGAGCGTGTCGGACACGCCCAAGATAGGGTTCCGTAGCAAGTACGAAAAAATCTTTGCATACTTTATTAATGTGGTTGTTTTGGTCCCAACTCCCACCGCGCGCAGAATACCAACGTCAGTGGTACAGCGCCATCTATCGGCGAATTGGGTAACTAATCTACTTATGACCTAGTATGTATTATGTTGATGGTTTTTCAGATGTAATTCTTTATTATATGAACCGATTTCAATTATTACTTTTTTAATTGAAAGGAGATACTGTTAGCGTGATCTTATAGGTACTTAAAGAAAAAAAATGCTTGCAGTGGCGGTTAAATTACAATCTAAGTTTACAATTTTTTTTTTTAAATTTAAAACTGCTCAACTGATTAAGTTGAAAATAATTTTCCTAGAAAGTTTTTATTAAGTTTAACTTACGTGATTTTTTTCATATTTTTTAGACGTGTGGTTCAAAAGTTAGAGGGGGGGACACATTATTTTGAACTTTCGGAGTGAATATCTCCGAAAACATTCACTTTATCAAAAAATGGTTATAGCAAACCCCTATTTATTTTAAAATACCTATCCAATGATACCCCACACTATAGCGTTACCCGAGAAAAAAAAAATCACCCCCACTTTACGTCTATGGGAGGTACCTTAAAAAATTTTTTTTTAGTTTTTTTTATTTAACCACTTTGTCGGCATGACTAATATATATATTCATGCCAAATTACAGCTTTCTAGTACTAACAGTCTCTGAGCTTAGCCACGGACAGACAGACAGACGGACAGACATGGCGAAACTATAAGGGTTCCTAGTTGACTACGGAACCCTAAAAAGGTTTTGTCTTGTGTTGGTTTGACAACAATTTTGCCAGTGTTAAGTTGTATGACAGTGAAGTGTTTTAGTTAGTTGATTTTTCATTCCACTAGATGTCGCTATCCAATGCACTAGACAATGCTGAATCGCGCTGGCGAGATTTTTCTAGAGCTGCATTTATATATATTAGCCATCGGCCAATAAATATCCAAAATCGGAAAGAAAATATTTGACCAGGGTGCTACGGCCCAAGCACTGCTCTTCCCCCAGGACGGATACAAAAGGGAGCCCCAGCTCTTGGGCACACGAACAGGTTATTCGACAAGCACTCCTATCACGGCTTAAAATATTAAATTATTGCTAAAACTCTTAGATTATTTATGCACTAAGTCTAAGAGCGTCAGTACCAAACAATGCGATACAAAACGTCCAAAAATCTATTTGACAGCTTCATATTACGATCGCGTTACGTCATTCAAACTGAAGGGAGGCAAATGACATATAAGCCAACAGTTGGCTTATATTTTTCGGGACGGGATCTAGTGTATAAATAATCTAAGCTAAAACTATATTGACGTTTCCATGACGTTTCGACCACATTGCAGCGTCCGTGCTCCGTTCCAGAATTAGATTACTCGCAGTTTTTGCAATATTTTAAGTTGTGAATATCCCGGGTGTTTGTTATCGAACTCCTCCGGTACATTTTTTATTTTAAACAACATTTATGAAATGTTTTCTATATATTTGGTCGGTCTGAGAATAGGTTGTAAGCTGTTTTTTATACCCCTATTTTTCGCAGACGGAGTCGCGGGCTACAGCAGCATCCATACTAATATAACTGTGAAAGTGTGTTTGTTTGTTTGTTTTTCCTTCTTTCACGCCGAAGCTGAACGACGGATAGCCGTAATTTTTTGTATGGCCATAGTTGAAGGGCTGGAGAGTGAGTTTACCACGGGAAAATATTTAACTCCCACAGAAAAACACGTTTTAATCTACTTTAGCGGCGACGAAGCCGCGGGCATCAGCTAGTTACCTATAAAATTGTTTTACAAGAATTCCAAGACTCTTGGCACCCCTTGAAATAACTCCTAGTCTTCAAGAGACTGCTTGAAACTTAGTCAATGAATTTACTTTTGCTCTGGAGATTGCTTTTCAGGGTTCTATATCCCAGCGAAAAACTATCATGCTAAGGCTCCGCTCTACCTGTTTCAGGGCTACCTTTTTGCAGACATTGACATATTTCTGAACTGTCTTAAAAATGGTAACGCACTTACTTGTGGTGTATAGATGGTGATGTTCATTTGTTCAAAAATGTAAAGGTTTTTCAGGACTTCAGAATTGAGGTTGACATGATTTTTTTATACATTAATCGATGTTCAAACTGTACCGCGTCAAATGTGTGCCCACATTTTGAATCAATAGTTCGGTGAAAATCATTTACAAGGGTACAAAAGGCTACTTTTCTGCTATTAAACACATATTAAGCAGAATGTAGTATAATAATTTACAGCTGTAGGTTCATATGTTATTTCAGCCGAAAGACGTCCACCGCTAAACATAGGCCTCCCCCTTGCCAACTAACTATTATACATATACTAGCTGTTGCCTGTGACTCCGTCTGCAAAGAATTAGGGGTATAAAAACTAGCCTACGACCTCACAAATATAGATAAAAAAATCATAAAGATCGGTCAGCCGTTTCGGAGAAGTTTGACACGAGATTTTAACATATTAGATGATGAAATAATAAAACCTGGACCAAGCTAATTAATCCCAATAGCTTAAGTTATGCATCATGGCCAAAGTTACCTTAAGGAACTTGGAAAGCAACGTGTTTTATTTTGATACGAGTACGGTGTACGGTACCCTTCGTTTGCGAGTTCACTCGTACTTGGCCGGTTTATGTTCACAACTTTCAACGGCTTGAGCAAAAAATAAATGTGTATGTTTGGATCTTGAATTAGGGTATATTCCAGCGGCTTGCAACTATCTCTCAACGAATAAGAATCGCTATTCAAGGAAGGCATGCTACCATACTTTAGGGCATCATGCTACTAGGCAGGCGTTCAGGCGCCGGCGCGGTACAGAGGCTGGGGGGTATGACGACAAAGGGGGCTGAGAGAGGTGCGGGCGGCAGGCATACGACTCATTTAAACGGTCTAGCTATACTAGATCAGATTAGTTTCAACATTTTCTGACAAATCATGATTTATAATTCCTTTTCAACCGACTTCAAAAAAAAGAGGAAGTTCTCAATTCGTCTGTATGTTTGTTTTTAGAGTTCTGTATCAGAAGGGTGCTCAATAAAACCCTGTTAATGTCACTACACTGACAGTTCGTACGTCCGTCTATCATAGGGCTATAAAAGATAATCATGGTCATCATCCCAGCATATAAATAATTAAACATCCCACTGTCGGGCACAGGCCCCTTCTTAGAATGAAATGGCTTGGGATGTAGTTCCCGCTCGGCACAGTGCGGATTGGGAATTTCACACACATCATTAAATTTCTTCGCAAATGTGTGTAGGTTTCCGATGTTTTCCTTTGTCGCAAAGCGCATGGTTCATATGTAATTTCGGACATAAATTCGGAAAAACTCAGAGGCTCGAGCTTGAACCTACGACCCTCTGCTTGTGAGGCCAAAGGTCAAACCACTAGGCTGCCACGGCTGTTGTAATACATACTGGTAAGTTTTACATATTGGTAAAAGGTAAAGATATTTTTTTTTCGGTCGAGATTAAATTTCACCTGCATACATTATGGATTGTTTTATCAATTTCGTTCCCATTTCTATACCGGATATTCAGATAGATAAAGATTGACATCATGATAAAAATGGTCGCTATTTATAGCAACCGATAACAGGTACAATTCTCCAGGTATAACGTACCTAGAGATATGAATTTCATTCATCATATCATCGATAAAATATGTCATGTATTTATCATTTACCGGCACCGCGCGTTGCGTTGCGAATATTGCAAGATTGATTCTGGTGTTTTAGTTGATTCATTCGGCATTTCCGTCTGAGTAGCCCCTGCCTTGCCCCTGGACCATAGGCCGTAAAACTCTTTTTTTTTATAGTTTAGTTGATGTAGTTTATTGAGCTTTCGGTATAAAATTACATCATAATTTAAGTTAAAATCCAAAAAAATTGCGAGATTTTTTTGCCCATTTATATCTTCAAAGACTTCTACATCGACGTTGTGATACCAATATATCACGACGATAGAACATAGAGTTATAAAAATACCGTCAAAACTAATAATACCCCTATTTTTTACGCAAACCCTCATTTCGGAAGCTGGGGTCAAACGTGCGAGGATACGAGATGGCCTGAGGCGCATCGTCCGTAGCAAAAGCTCAGCTATTTTTAACTTGTCATCCTCGTAAAGCTGCATTTTCTTTATTTTTGCTGCCGTACACGTACCTACGAATTGTTATGTGAATCGCGAGCCGTCGCAAAATGTTTTTGCCGAAGGCTTTGGAACAAAAGAAGTGTTGTTCTCCGTCCATTTATTCGTGTAGGGGAGTTTTACTTGGGCACTTTGTTATTTTTTATGAAAGCATAAATGATTAACTCAACTTTTTCATCGCCGCTGTACCTAATCTAATATATAATAATCTTGTGTCACAGTGTTTGTTATCAAACTCTTTTGAGACGGCTTGACCGTTTTTTATGATTTTTTTTCTCTATATTTGGTAGGTGTGAGGTCGTAAGCTATTGATACGCGATTGAATTTTTCCGATTGTATACAGGCAAATTCTCCAAATATGTGGTAAAACTGTCACATATTAAGTAAAATAGCCGTGACTATTTCACCTACTTATAGTGGTCGTATTAGCTTGAAATTTGCTACCTATCTACATACATTTTTAACCTTCCTATGCTTAGATAATTTAAGACAGCAAGCGCCTTTGACGTATAGCTTATCTAATTTAAAATGACGCGCTCCACCACTGCATTTGACATACATGATTTCAAATCCTGTATGTCAAATGCGGTGGTGGGGCGCGTCATTTTAAATTAGACAAGCTCTACCTTTACTTGCAACTTTTTCTGCCAATTCGCCCGGGGGGCAAGGTACGACGTATAGCACACATCTACGCATTACCGCACACTCATGTCAAAAATTTTTGCGATACTACAGACGTCTACCAAAACAAAATCGTCACACAAATGTAAAACACGCACACAACTAGACATTTTGTCGTAATGACACTGATTTTTAGACGACAACTAACACTCGAAATAGTGATGTGACGTGTGTAAAGACCGATTCAATTGAATGGAAGAATGAATGACTGAAATTAAAATCATATGTTTTGAATGAAAGTGGCCTTCATTAAGTAAAATTTTCACGAATTTCAATAGTTTTTCACTGCGGATTCACCTACTCGTAATTTAATGACAGAAAATTTTAGAAGTCTGATTAATTAGAACAATACACCTATAAAGCTAAATAAGAAGATCGCTGAATGTAATGGTGGCAGTGTAGGTACCACTTTATTCAAAGTTTGGCGAACTCTAACTAACTGAGCTATCGATGATTAAGGCTGCAAAGCTCTGCTGCTGCCCTTTCGTTCTGAGAGGAGGCCTGTGCTCTACAGTGGGGCGTATATAAGTCGAGATGAGGATTATGAGACTGCTCCGATTTATTGTTTATGATGGCGACTGTGTATCATCTGTAGATAAAACGAAAATACTTAAAAAATAATTACAAACATAATTTTCATGAACGTGTTTATTTTATAATTTAAAAAAAAAAAATCTTCTTCTTTTTTGTTTTGTAAACACTTCGATACATGTAACTCAAAATGATGTGAGCAGATAGCCCAAGTAGCCGTTTTGCGACAAAATTTAGTCAATTCCATTGGTCTTTAGTTACGGGTTGTTTCGGAAAAATGTAAATACGAAGAAGGTACGAAGGGACGAAGGTACTCTGTTAGGTTATAACTTATTCCGCAATTCGTTGTGTATTAACTTAGATATTTTTTGGAAACTATAGGTCTACATAGTACTAAGTTAACCTGTAATGAATATTTGTATATGACTGTTTGTTTCATAATAAATAAATAAATAAATAAATAAATAAATAAATAAATAAAATAAATAAGTAAAAGCTATTTATTACCTTTTTATTGCAAAACAACTTTAGATCAAAAACACCACAAAAAACTCTAGATTAAAGTTTTGTGGCTTAAAATAAAGTTAAAATAAACCGCAGGATAAACTTCATTCACTTCGTTCATTCATCGGTTCAGTTCGGTTGTGTCTCATCCCTATCAACGTGCCTAGTTACAGTATGTCGCAAAATTAAATCTGTTAAATTGACGTTCTGGTAGCGTAAATTGATGATTAAATTACCGACGTGTGATAAGAAACACCGTCTTTCGTAACGCTAGACATTGCTGACTTTGTTTTGCACGAAATAACTGCACAAGACATCGTTTTCTAGGGGATCTGTTCACCAGCACGGCACGGACAATCAAAAATGACAACCTGCCCCTGCCAACTTTGGTTTTTATAAACCATGTTGTTCAAGTGTATAAATAGCAATGGCAGAGGGCAATGTCTTAAATTATCTAAGTTCCTATGCCACGTCTTCCGGTTTGCGGTCGCCATCTATATTTCATTTAATTTAGAATTAGAAAACACAATAACATTATATTGCGTCTGGTCAACTATTTCTTACCTAGCAAATAGTGCAGTACAATAGTCTGGGAGCCGCAAAATAAAATTGTTTTAATGTCACTTTATTTGCGTGTCGTCAATTGTTACTCTAGTACAAATTGTAAAGAGATTATACAGTTCACGAGCCGTAATATAATGTTGTTGTGGTTTCTAATTCTAAATTAAATGAAGTGTATGAAATGAAATGAATGAAATGAAGTGAATGATGACGTCACGAACGTTGGTGACATTGGGTGGCCGAATTACTGTTGTATTATTTTAAAATTAAACACTTTCTTTGTCAAGTTCTTATTTACTGTGAATATATGGCTTAACAAGTAATAAATTACATCAAGTGTTATCCAGTTGAAGTGAAGTGCAAAACATTACATTAGAACAAGAACAAAATTACAACATTAAACTACTCTCTTGTGTCTTACCCACTTACAAAAAAAAATATTGTTGTGAACATAAATAATAACATTGTGTATTAAAAAGTGTTATTTGTGCGACGCGTCGGCTGGGTTTTTTGTGCATAACGGTACCTCTGAGCGGGAACTTGATTTGGGTGTTTATTGTCTGACTTTGGTTGTTTACGCGAGACAGCGCCATCTGTTTGATAGCCCGTGAACCTGTGCCGATCATTGTCGGACAGTAATTAATATCCCTATTACTTATTGACTATGGCTATGCAATGTTCGGGTTGCGGGAAATTTGTAGCTGCGACAGATGTCGCTAAATGCGGGAAATGCGTCGCCGTTTACCATCGGGGCTGTGTGGGCATCCCGCAGGGGGCGCGTATTGCGGCGTCCTGGGCGTGCCCAAATTGCAGAACCAAAGTGCCCCGTATGGACAACTCCAACACGCCGGTGAAAGTGAGCGAATTTTCTTGCGAGGGAGGTGATGCGGTTGCGCCGATCTCAGGATCCCCGACCCCCGCCCCGACCCCCACCCCGACCCCCGCCCCGGCTCATGCCGCGGCCCACGCCCGGGCTCCTGCTGCGCCCCACGGCCGGGCTAACGCCGCGGCTCCCGACCGGGACTCCATGCACGACTTGGCCAAAGAGATGAAACTGTTTCGAACAGATTTCAACTCCATGCGGAGCGAAATGGCGGGACTGCGTCAAGAGATAGCCGACATAAACAAAAACTTATCAACCTTCAGGTCTCGGATTGATGCGGTCGAGGACAGAGTGTCGCGCATGGAAGAGCGCATGGAGGAGCGCCTGGCGGCCGGGGGGGGCGTTGTCGATGCGGGGCTAATGGATAACATAGCCCAATTAAAAATGGAGCTCAATGATAGGGACCAGGAGCTCCTGGTGAACGACATAGAACTCACTGGGATCCCCGAAGAAACCAACGAGCGTCCCGCGCACCTGGTACTCCTGGTCGCACAGAAACTCGGGGTTGCCCTTGACGACCGGGACATCGTCTCTGCCAATCGAGTGGGCGGGCTCCGACGTACGGGGGGCAATTCTCAGCGGCTACTTGAGGAGGAGGCGCCCCGGTGCCCTCCCGGCGGCGGCGCGAGCGACGCGCGGCCGCGGCCCCTGGTCGTGCGGCTGGCGCGCCGCGCGCCCCGCGACGAGCTGCTGCGTGCGGCGCGGGTGCGCCGTGGCGCTGACACCACCGGCTTCGGTCTGCCGGGCCCTCCGTGCCGGTTTTACGTCAACGAGCGCCTCACCAAACACAACAGAGGGTTGTTCTACTTGGTGAGACAGGAATGCTCGAAGCACGGCTGGAGAGCCCCCTGGACCAGTGGAGGACGCGTGCTTGCCCGGCGCGATAGGGACGCTCCGGCCAACAGAGTTCGCTCCGAGGCAGACATTGCACAGGTTTTTCTGAAAACCTTAGTTTAAGGCCTAATTTTTTCTCCGGGACGAAAGTTGAAATGCCTGTTCTTGTTGTGTATGTAATAATAATATCATTGTATGTTTTTTACCTTTTGTTCTCCGCTGTGTCATGTTCTGCGATTATTGCTTACAAAATAGTCGGGTCAGATGTGCTTGATTTACGTAGCCGTATACAAGAGCAATTTTTATTTTCCCACTCATATCTTTATTATTCACTCTTGTTTTTCACTGATGGTGTTGTTAAAAATCGCGTGCAAATATTAAATACAACAACAAATCACATAAACCGATACCTATTTAATAAGATCACATGATGATTGGAAAAAACAAACTTTTAGTTGGTTTGCTTAATCCTTGCTCTCTTGGTACAAAGCATGAGGAGTTTATTGTAGCAATGAAGACTTTTTCTGTTGATATAATGGCAATAAACGAAACATGGCTCAGACAGGGCGAGGACACTCGCGCACCAAAGCTGAATGGCTATAGATTGCGCCATGCGCCGCGTCCCGCCGCCGTGCGCTCGCGCGGTGGTGGGGTGGGCTTCTACGTCAGAGACGGCTTGCGCGCCCGTGTGTGTGCGCACCCTACTTCACACGACGCGGTCGAGCAGATGTGGCTCAACCTTACCGTCAGCGGTGCGAGGGTTGCAATTGGCACAGCATACCGGCCACCTTGGCTCGACGTTGACACATTCATTGATGCCCTTAGTGAATCCGTGAGTCACTTTGCTAAGAGCGACTTTGTTATTATATTAGGAGATTTTAATATAAATATTTTACGTTCCAATGATACGAATACAAAGAAAATAATGAATTTTTTACTACATTTCAATTTAGTCCAGTACGTAGACCAGCCAACTAATTTTACAGAACATAGCAGTACGCTGATTGATCTTGTTTGTACCGATGCTCCAGTTTGCGCCACAAATGTTAATTATATCCCAGATCTGAGCTCTCATGCCTTCGTAACTTGTCAGATGGATATTAAAATCGCAAAGCCCAAACCGAGACGGATAGTTTACAGACCACTGAAGGACATAGACCAGGATTTATTTCGACGGGACTTGAACGAAATACATTGGGAATATATTCTTACTTTGTCAAACCTCGATGAAATGGTAGCTGCCTTTAATCAACATCTTATCTCCTTGTTCGATGCCCACGCGCCGTTTAAAACTGTTTATGCTAAATCCCACGAGTGTCCGTGGATAACTCACACCGTGAAGCAGATGATGCGTTTGCGTAACGAGGCTCACGACAGGTATCGGAGGACGGGCTCTCCTGCTCATAGGAAATATTACAAAGACCTTAAGCATATCGTAGTGTCGGCTATACACAGTGAAAAGCGGGCCTATTTTAAGCAAAAAATAAATTGTAATATCAATGATACTAAAATTTTGTGGAAAAACCTAAAAAACAATGTTATCAGCGATAACCGCACGAAAGGGGAGTTGCCTGCGCATTTAAATGATCCCAATAAAATCAATGGACATTTTCTTGACCTGCCCGGTAGTGACCACGTATCAATTAATGATCTAACCTTTTTCGAATTTCATCGCCATAGCCAAACTACTTTTAGACTTAAACCAGTAACGGAATCTCATGTTTTCAAAATCATAAAAACTTTCAAATCAAATGCACAGGGGATAGATGAAATTTCCTTGGACATGTTGGTGCTTACGCTACCCCGTACCTTGACAATTGTCACTTCAATAATAAATATGTCAATAACAACTAATTCTTTTCCCGACTGTTGGAAAACAGCCTTAGTACGACCTATCCCTAAAGTACCAGACCCTGTAAGTACCAAAGATCTTCGCCCAATCAGCCTATTACCTTGTTTTTCAAAGGTCCTAGAGAAAATTGTTTGTGAACAAATGTCACATTATCTTGAAGTAAACAATATCCTACCGGCTGTACAGTCTGGTTTTCGCAAAAACCGGGGTACTGCTACTGCGCTACTAGACGTCACAGATAATATACTATCGGCACAGGACAATGGGCACGGTACCATTCTTACTTTACTCGATTTTTCTAGAGCTTTCGACACTATAAATATTTCTCTACTCCTGTCAAAATTATCGTACTACGGTTTTGATAATGACACCGTCAATTGGTTTGCTAGTTATCTGAGTAGCCGCAGTCAGCTGGTTGAACTGTGTAGACCGAACGGTGAGCGCGCGGTGTCTGAGCTGTGCTCAGTGCCCAGGGGTGCTCCGCAAGGGTCCATCCTGGCTCCAGTATTGTTTGTCCTTTACACCAGTGATATTACGCAAATGATAAGAAATTGTAACTACCACATTTATGCGGATGACCTGCAAGTGTACATTTCGTGTAGCGGTGACAACGCGTGCTTACAGGTCGACAGGCTCAATGAGGATCTCGACAGGATTAACGCCTGGTCGCATCGTAATTCTTTGATCTTAAACCCCAGTAAATCAAAATACTTAATCCTG
Source organism: Archips xylosteana (assembly GCA_947563465.1). NCBI lineage: Eukaryota > Metazoa > Arthropoda > Insecta > Lepidoptera > Tortricidae > Archips > Archips xylosteana. The sequence continues at coordinate 8,216,654 of OX387361.1, read as the reverse complement.
GGGTCAAAACAGCAGATAGATAAATTATCCAAAATTAACTTAAAGGTTCACATTGACGACAAGCCTCTGGAACGTGTGCTTGAGGCTCGCAACCTGGGCTTGCTCGTGGACGGGGAATTGCGGTTTGAATCACATTTGCATAACACAGTACGTAATTGCTTTTACAGGCTTAAGCTGCTATATAAAATTCGAGAATACCTCGATGTTGAGCTTAGGATCAGACTTTGCGATGCTTTGGTACTGTCAAAGTTGAACTACGGAGACATCGTATATGGCCCGCGCCTTTTGGCACGCACACAGCGCGTAATACAACGCGTTCAAAACGCATGCGCGCGTTTCTGTTTTATTATTCCTCCCCGTACCCATGTATCTCCGTACATTAACCGGAATCGCATTTTAAATATGTCTTCGCGCCGAAAACTGCACATGGCCACCCTTATGTTTGGTATTGTTAACCAGCAACAGCCTTCGTACCTGTACAGTAGGCTGACCTGGTCGCGTAACGCCAGGTCTGCGGAAGTCCGTTCGGAGAGGTACCTTCAGCTTATTTTCCCTCCGCACCACTCAGCTGCATTTCGCGGTAGCTTTCGATACGCGGCCACGAAGTGTTGGAATGATCTGCCTCCACCGATCCGTGCCTTAAAGTCAAAGCATAATTTTAAAACAAAATGTAAAATTCACTTTCTCGCACAATGTATAACCTAAACAGAACATTTTTTTTACTTACCTCGCTCCTACAAGACATCTGACTGGCTGGGGTAGCGCTCTCAGGGCAGCACGTACTTTGAGCGCATTTGACACAGACTCTTTAATTGTTCGTGTAGATAATAATATATATATATTCTTTTTGTTATTTGCTACGTATTTTTTGTTTTTTTTCACACGAAACGGCGGTAGCTTAAATTTGTTGTGAACGACTTTACAAATGGCCGGGCTGCGTCCCCGCCTAACTTTTAAGTCATTATAATGTTTTGTTGTTTTTAAGTTTGTTTTATCGAAGGTTGAGTGATGCGTCACAATATCAAAATTAGTGAAATTGCTGATTATTCACTACAGTAGCCAGAATAATCCTTGGCGTAATTTGTTGCGGTTTAATGGTTCAGATACGATTAAACTGTTCAAGTGTTGCCATACATACTTCCGGTTTGTACCTATTTAGGTTTTGTTGCGAACTACTTTCCGCTGGCGTTCGTGTCATCACAGTGTGTTGTGTTGTTTTTTTTAATTTTTTTTTCTGTGTTTAGTTTTTAAATGGGTCCCACTGAAAAACAGCGTTGCGGCTTGCCGCAACATTATGCTGAGTGGGGCCCAATTTATACTATTCGATGATTTATATTTGTATCTTTTCCTGTCAACTGTATTTCCTGTGTATCGAATATGTGTAAATAAACATCTCTCTCTCTCTCTCTCTCTCTCTCAAGTATAGACTAGAACCTTACTGCTCTATTGGCCGTCGGTTCTACGAGTATCCTGCCCACTGCGAAGTCCGGCAACTCTGCGAGCTCCCTTCAAGATAGAACATAGATCGACGGGTCTCTGACTCAACCTCGTATATCAAATTTTATTACATTCGAATTACTTTAGACACACGGCTTAAAGTGGTTAGTCCAACTTCGTAAAATTTCATATTCGAGGTTGAGTCAGAGTACCGTCGAAATCTGGTAAAGGTTGCAGGAACCACTTGGATGCAGCCAGCGCAGCACCGATCGTTGTGGAACTCTTTGAGGGAGGCCCTTATCTGGCAGTGGAAGTCTTTTGGCTGATATGATAAAGGCGACGATGTATATTTAGCAACACGGCAATAAAAATGCAATCAGCAAATAAAGCTGTCAATAAGCTTTTTTTGGTGACTGTACTTTTTGGCAAAGTACTCGTCAAGACGAATCAAACGAGTCGTGTCGTTTTAAAATAATCTTAAATATTTAAAGATTGTAACTAAGTATAAGAAAAATTTTTTTTTGTAACATTAATTGCAATAAACAGATTATTTTTTTTTTTATAACAGAGTTCCTATGGCCACCTGGCCACGTTCCAACTCTATCACCAGATCAGCTCTATGTCATAATAATATTGCATTGTCATGCGATTTACACATGCATGCAAAATTTCAGCTCAATTTACTACTCTATTCTATAACACTTCTCTATTTACAATCACAGTTATACTCAAAATGATGCGCTTAAAAACATTTGTACTTTTTTTTAAGTTGTTCTGATATGTGAGTATTCTGAGCCAAAATTATTATAATGTATTCATAAGATATGCATAATCTATCCGAGTCTGAAATGTGAAACCCATAAATCATCCTCCAGCTCAAACTTTCCGGGTTTACATACAGAATGTAGCTAAAACCAACGACGGAATACAGCGAGATTATGGCTACCAGTACATGTTATACCAACCATAGTGACAAATTATCATCATCGTTATCTTTTCAGCCGTAGAACGTCTATTGCTGACCATAGGCCTAGCATTGATACCCGAACATTACGGTTGGAAGCGGCTTGTATCCGCATTGAACCTGCGGCCTTTACCAAATAGTCAGTCAGTCCATCTCGTTGGCGGACGTCCCACGCTGGGCTTGCGTCCGTGGTCTCCATTCGAGAACTTTTCAGCCACAACGCCCATCTGTTTTACGTGCTAATATGTCCTGCCCATTGCCATTTCAACGTGCTATCCGTTTGATTATGTCAGTAAACCTGGCTTCTCTACGGATCTTCTCATTCCTGAATCGAAAAATGATAACAGTAAATCTTCATACTAATATTATAAACAGGAAAGTATTTATGGATGTTTCTTGCTCTTTTACCCTAAATTATTTGACGGATTCTGATGGCATTTGGCATATAGATGGCTTATAATCTGGATTAATGTTATATGATACTTTTTATAGCAGAAAATTGCATAGCATAGGGATAGAGAAAACTTATTCTTTTCAAACTAAGTCGCGTGCAACAGCTAGTGACACCAAATAACATTTACAAGACGCGACTCTAGTAAAAACACTTTATTTTAGCCCTGAAAATCAAATTAGTTTTGTGCAAAATTAGATTTGCAATTGCTTTTAAAAAAAACCGGCCAAGTACGAGTCGGACTCGCGCACCGAGGGTTCCGTACAAATTTATATGTATCTATGAACATCCAGCCTTAGCAGACCCCTGCTCCTAAGCAAAATGTGCGCAGTGTGGGATCATTGTAGATTGGTTACTGATATAGACAGACAGACGAACTAAATCTCGATCAAACCAATTTTCGGTGGAAGTTTACATGGTAATGTACATCATAATAATATATTTTTTTTAGTTTTATCATTCTCTTATTTTAGAAGTTCCAGGGGGGAGGGACACACATTTTACCACTTTGGAAGTGTCTCTCGCGCAAACTATTCAGTTTAGAAAAAAATGTTATTAGAAACCTCAATATAATTTTTGAAAACCTATCCATGGATACAACACATGTACGGGTTAGATAAAAAAAAAATTTTTGAGTTTCCGTTCTAAGTATGGGGAACCCCCAAAATTTATTGTTTTTTTTTTTCTATTTTTGTGTGAAAATCTTAATGCGGTTCACAGAATACATGTACTTACCAAGTTTCAATAGTATAGTTCTTATAGTTTCGGAAATAAGTGGCTGTGACATACGGACGGACAGACAGACAGACAGACATGACGAATAAGCCATTTGGCTACGGAACCCTAAAAAACAGTTGATTGAGTTGACAAAAAAGTGACGTACTTAGGTAAGTAATAACTTGCTATTGTCATTCAAAATCTATGAGAGAATCATGTTTTGACAGTTCATAATAATTACGGCAGTTGATTGGTGGTGCCATCATCCCCATTATCCACGGTATGCAGGTAAGTACCACAATCTCGAAAACAATTATATTATGATAGTTTAACCTCTAGTGGCCCAACATCGTATATATAGGACATATTGCAATATTACATCGAACTCAATCATCAGTCCATAAAGTTAATACAACAAAGTTTGACGTTGGGCCGCTAGAGGTTTGGAAATTTTTCTATAACAGACAGTTGCTCACAATGTCGTAGAATTTTAGGCTTTCCCGGGATACGAAGTAGTATTTTGTAGCTTTATATTAATGAAGGATTTTCTTATTTTTTTTTAAACTGATCACGATCATCTATTTTGCCTGAGGGTAAGTGCAAAACCGAAGATCAGTTATTATCAGAATCAGTTCGAGTTCCCGTTATACCTTCTACATGCAAACAAACAAACCAAACTTATCACTTCGCTCTTTATTATATTAGTTGTATTACTTAAAATCACAATTATTTAAGAATTTGTTAGCTCTTGCCTTTGAAACACCCTGTAGATACAACTGTAAGTCACTATAAAACTACAATGTCATGGGATTACGAATTCAGATAAGAAACATATTAAGTTAGAGGAAGAAATAACGTTCATTGTGGTACTTTCCTCCATTTTCTTTTATGTAAGTTGACTTTACATGATAATAGTATTTTATGCAACGGTTGTATAAGTGAGGTCTTAAAAGGCGAGTGACGCGAGTTGCGATACGAGCGAATGCGAGTATCGCAATGGAAGACGGCACGAGCCGTTAAGACCAAAAAAATTATACACCGTTGCATACAATATTTTTTCTACGACTCGACTCTACTGTGTACTAGGCTTTAGTGTTGAGTGTACCCTACATTTAATATTATGTGGCAGCTAGCTAGGTGTATCGTAATAACGACATTACGACACAAGTGCTGTTATGGCGAATGGATTAAGTACTTATAGACTTTCTGGAGTCATATTATCTATGTTCTTATATATTTGTTCGCGACCATGTAAAAAACAGATAAAAGTACAGGAGTAGGAAAATATTAAAAACAGTATAACTATAAATATGAGAAATGACAAACAATAGTATTTTATGCAACGGTTGTAAAAGTGAGGTCTTAAAAGGCAAGTGACGTGAGTTGCGATACGAGCGAATGTGAAATACCCTATTTTACCCTACTGTACCCAACTGTACCCTATTTTACCCTACTGTACCCTATTTTACCCTATTTTACCCTACTGTACCCGACTGTACCCCACTGTACCCTATTTTACCCTACTGTACCCGACTGTACACGACTGTACCCTACTGTACCCTATTTTACCCTACTGTACCCGACTGTACCCAACTGTACCCTATTTTACCCTACTGTACCCTACTGTACCCGACTGTACCCTACTGTACCCTATTTTACTCTACTGTACCCGACTGTACCCTACTGTACCCTATTTTACCCTACTGTACCCGACTGTACCCTATTTTACTCTACTGTACCCGATTGTACCCTATTTTACCCTACTGTACCCGACTGTACCCTACTGTACCCTATTTTACCCTACTGTACCCGACTGTACCCAACTGTACCCTATTTTACCCTACTGTACCCGACTGTACCCGACTGTACCCAACTGTACCCTATTTTACCCTACTGTACCCGACTGTACCCTACTGTAGCCTATTTTACCCTACTGTACCCGACTGTACCCAACTGTACCCTATTTTACCCTACTGTACCCGACTGTACCCTACTGTAGCCTATTTTACCCTACTGTACCCGACTGTACCCAACTGTACCCTATTTTACCCTACTGTACCCTACTGCACCCGACTGTACCCTACTGTACCCTATTTTACCCTACTGTACCCGACTGTACCCTACTGTACCCTATTTTACCCTACTGTACCCGACTGTACCCTATTTTACTCTACTGTACCCGATTGTACCCTATTTTACCCTACTGTACCCGACTGTACCCTACTGTACCCTATTTTACCCTACTGTACCCGACTGTACCCTACTGTACCCTATTTTACCCTACTGTACCCGACTGTACCCTATTTTACCCTACTGTACCCGACTATACCCGAATGTACCCTACTGTACCCTATTTTACCCTTCTGTACCCGACTGTACTCTACTGTACCCTATTTTACCCTACTGTACCCGACTGTACCCTATTTTGCCCTATTTTACCCTACTTTACCCGACTGTACCCTATTTTACCCTACTGTACCCGACTGTACCCTATTTTACCCTACTGTACCCGACTGTACCCTACTGTACCCTATTTTACTCTACTGTACCCGACTGTACCCTATTTTACCCTACTGTACCCAACTGTACCCTACTGTACCCTATTGTACCCGACTGTACCCTACTGTACCCGACTGTACCCTACTTTACTCAACTCAGCAGGTCTAAACTGGGCTTGAGTGTTGAGTGTACCCTACATTTAATATTATGTGGCAGCTAGGTGTGTCATGATTCTTATCTTTTTTAATACTAGCAACACTAGATCAGTTGTAATTGGTTATTTCGAATCATCCAATCAGAGACAAGATCGTTAACCAATGGGATTCGACCACCTGTCTAAGAGGGAATTCGCGGGAAAGATCCTCGGTGCTAGCAAAGACGGTTAATCGAGCGCTGACCGTTGAGCCATAAGGTTCTGGGTAATACTTTTCTGGAATCACGTTGTTGGTGCTAAATTATTATAATATTCCGAAATACTGTAAAGTGTATTTGGTGACGCTGATTAAATCTGTTAAGAGTTAAAAGAGTTTGATTTATAAAAACTCAGAAGTGGGATAAACTCAATAAGGTATGTATATTTATTGTTTATTACGCTCACATTTGAAATACCTGTGAAACGTTAACGTTTAGAATGTGCCTGCCGGCAGCAATTTAGTTCCATGTAGGTACTTACCCTCATTTAGCAAAAAAAATTTTTTTACGCGCCTGTCTTATTATAAAATATCCAAAGCATAATGATAATAACTGTGCAACGGCAGTGCTATTAAGCCAATGGAATTTTAACATATTACAATTATTAATTAATTGCTGGTTGATTATGTGTGTCGCCAGCAAGGTTATGTACGCCTATTATGTAATATACGCGAAATCAGTTGCTGGATGATTATGTGTGTCTCCAGCAAGGCTATGTATGCCTACCATGTAGTATTTGAGATATTAGTTGCTAGTTGATTATGTGTGTCGCTAGCAAGGCTATGTATGCCTATTATGTAGTATATGCGAAATCAGTTTGCTGGATGATTATGTGTGTCGCCAGCAAGGCTATGTGTGCCTACCATGTATTATTTGAGATATTAGTTGCTAGTTGATTATGTGTGTCGCTAGCAAGGCTATGTATGCCTACCATATAAATAGTATTCGAGATATTAGTTGCTGGTTGATTATGTGTGTCGCCAGCGAGGCTATGTATGCCTACCCTATTATTATTTAAATAATCAGTTGTGGGTTGACTATGTGTTTCACTGCCAAGGGTATGTCTGCCTACCCGCGTGTTTGAAGTTGGAGACCGGATAACAAGGAAATGGCCCTAACTATGGAGTTAAATGTTGCGGGTTTGATTCTAGCAAGGCACAGCTAGTGGTATAATGAACGTGTATCTGTGTCTGTCTGCACTTAGTGTTTTACTATGTGACCTTATACTAGTACCTACAGACTTTCGGTATTGTTCGGGCTGGATACGCCACTTTTTGCATTTGGGTACCTACATATATTACAAGTCTTATTAATGAAATTAAATTGAAAAGAAATGGAATTATTTATTCTGCTTTAGACATAATATTACAAAATATGTTGTAGAGGAGTGTTACTGTGTCGTGACATGTCTAGCTAGATATATTGGCATGCAAAAATCTTATTCTATTATCTACAGTAAATCAGATAATTTGACAAATTAGTACTCAAAAATTAATATTAAATTATTGAATAAATTATACAGAATTAATTTAATTGCAATATATTATATCTATTAGGTTTAAATGTCAATCAATTTATTAAGGTGATACCATTAGTGTTATAACCTATGACGTACGCTAACTTAGCTTCCGCCTAATTACTTTGCAAAAACTTTGGTGTTATATTTCATGTTTCTATCGCGAGTTAGTGGGAACATTACCATGGCGTCAGTAAAATTCGACATAAAACCTTATTTCACATAATGCCTACCCCTTGTATTAAAACTTGTTAGAAAGATTGTCCTGCTATATATGTATAAGCTTTTGAGTTGAGTACTCTGGTGGATACCTAACGGTGACAACTAAGCCAGAGTTTCTCACCAGCTTTTGTGTAGAGTACTCTGGTTGATACCTAACGGTGACAACTAAGCCAGAGTTTCTCACCAGCTTTTGTGTTGAGTACTCTGGTGGATACCTAACGGTGACAACTAAGCCAGAGTTTCTCACCTCAACTTCGACATTTCCAACTGACTTTACTCTGTGAGCGATGGGCAATTCTAACACATATATTTTTATTTCTGAGGTGATGTCGACAAATGACAAAGATGAGCCTAGTGGCTTACGTCGAGGGCGAACTCTAAGCAGAATGAAGAGACGCAGAACTCAGACGCCGTCGCCGTCGATGGCTTTGGACCGTAAGTCGCGTCGGAGGGTCACTACTACGCCCTGGACTGTTGAAGACATACAACAGCCTGACGAGCCGGCAACGTTGCCGCCTTCGAGCCCGTCGACGCAGAGCACGCAAGCGGACCCGTCTGCGACAACGTCTGCACCGGGTCTTACAGTTGATCAGGTACTGCAGCTAGTCAATGCTTTGCAGCGAGACAATAGAGAAAAATCTAATTTCAACAATAATCAACTCAATAACGTAATACCGGAGTTTGATCCGTCCAGCAAGACGCAAAGCATTGACAGCTGGGTTCGTAAAGTTAATGAATGTGCTTCTATTTACGATTGGAATGAGAAACAGACCATACATTTTGCTCTTCAGAAACTTGTGGGGTTAGCCAAGAAGTGGTTTGAAGCCTTACCGTCTGTTGTGCATAGTTGGAATGCTTGGCAAGAGAAACTCAAGAAGGCGTTTCCCAACGAGCAAAATTATGGTCAGCTTCTCGAAGAAATGCTTTCTCGAACTACTCGCAGTGGTGAAAGTTATCGAGAGTACTTTTACGATAAGCTTACGTTGCTTAATAGGTGCGAAATTGAGAAAAAGAAAGCTGTTCAATGTATTACACATGGCATTCTCGATAAATCTGTCAGGAACAGCGCACAGGCTCTAAATTGTGAGGAGCCTGAGGACCTACTAGATTTTCTCAACTCTCAGCGACCTCCCGATACAGCCTTCATTAGAAAGCGTAATGACGGTTCAAATCGTACGAATAATAACTCTTCCGCGACTTCAAGTGAAGGTTCCAGCATAGTCTGCTTTAACTGTCGTGGGAAAGGACATTCTTTCCAAAAATGTCCAAAGCCACTTATTAAGTGTCAGAAGTGTCATAGAGTAGGTCACGATTCAGCGGCTTGCAAGTTAACTCCTTTAGTTCCTCGAGTAGATCCACAACCTGCTAATAACGTGGAGCGAAAAACTTTAAAGATCTCTTCTACCAATAACACTAACGACAAATTTTTTAGAAAGGCTTCAGTAAACGGCTTCGAGTGTGTAGCCTACGTAGATTTTGGGAGCGAGTGTAGCCTTATGCGTGAAACTGAGGCCCAGGGATTACAGCTTTCAAAGTGTTTTGACGGTCTGCCAGTAATAAAGGGATTTGGCAACTCGTCTGTTTTGCCATTATACAAAACAGTAGCGACTGTCAAACTAGATGAAGTAGAGACTCTTATTGAGGTGCTGGTGGTTAATAACGAATTTATGCAGACTCCTTTATTGATCGGCCAAGACTTCACAGAGCTTCCCTTTGTGACCGTATTAAAAGATAATAATAGATTGTGTTTTTACAGAAGTCCCATCACTGAATCTTGTGACCAGGAAAGCTCTTTGAAGTTAATGGTCCGTACTACCACCACAATAGAGAAAATCGAACTAGTAGAAGTATTTTCTGATAACCCTTCGTTCTCTGGGGATGTCTACGTGGAAGGGTCTTGCTGTTTAGAGCCTGGTAGGGAATATCGTTTACATCAGGGTGCTTATAGCTTAAAAGATGGCACGGGCCACTTGGTTTTGACAAATTTGGCAAATAACGCCTTGATGTTAGAGCCGGGGTTTCTTCTAGCTAGAGCCATACCGGTTGTCGAAGGGGACGTTCGGCATGTTCGCAGAATTTCCAGAGACATATCATCTTTGCCACCAATAAATCGATCTGATATCATTATCAATAAAGACGCTAGTGATGAAGTGGTAGATAAGTTACACGATCTTTTGCAGTCCTATCGCGATTGTTTTGCCTTAGATCTTAGTGAGATAGGTTGCGCCACAAATGTTGAAATGACGATCGAATTATTGGATGACCGGCCAGTCGTGTATCGTCCGTATCGGTTATCGCATTCTGAAAGAGAGCAGGTACGTGTCATTATAAATGACCTTCTAAATAATGATATTATTCAGGAATCAAACTCTGATTATGCGAGTCCTATTCTAATGGTAAGAAAAAAATCTGGAGAGCAAAGGTTATGCGTAGATTTTAGAGCCTTGAACAATAAGACTAGGAAAGATTGTTTTCCCCTTCCCCTAATAGAAGACCAGTTGTCGAACCTCAGCGGGAATCGTTTCTTTACAACCCTGGACCTAGCTTCCGGGTACTATCAGGTTCCGATGGCAGAAGATAGTCGTAGACTTACGGGCTTCGTAACGCCGGATGGCCACTATGAATTTAAAAGGATGCCATTCGGTCTTGCGAACGCGCCGGCGGTGTTTCAACGTCTCATGAACAAGATGTTGGGGTCAAAACGATTTGAGTCTGCTCTGGCATACTTGGACGATATTCTTGTACCATCGGTCGATCTAGAGCAGGGTAACCAAAGGTTGGAGGAGGTTTTAAAACTTATTCGCGAGTTCGGCCTTACACTCAAGCTGTCAAAGTGCCGCTTCTTCGACACTTCAATTGATTACCTCGGATACGAAATTTCGGTTGACGGTGTTAGACCTAATGAAAACAAGATTCTTGCTGTAAAGGAATTTCCTGTACCTAAGTCCGTTCATGAAGTCAGACAGTTTTTAGGTTTGGCAGGGTATTTCCGAAAGTTTGTCAAGGGATTTGGGGAAATTGCTCGACCTCTTACAAATTTATTGAAGAAAGATGTTCCATTCAAATGGACAGAGTCTGAGTTGCAGGCGTTCGTCTCATTAAAGGATAAGTTAGTAGAGCGTCCTATCTTGTCTCTCTATAGTCCCAGCCTTGACACGGAGCTTCATACGGATGCAAGTGCCCTCGGCGTGGGTGGTATATTGCTACAATGGCAACAGAATCCGCGAGTTTTAAAACCAGTCGCCTATTTCAGCCGCCAAACAACCCCCGAAGAGCGCCATTTGCATTCGTATGAGCTTGAGACCCTCGCTATAGTTAGCTCTTTAAAAAAGTTTAGAGTATATCTATTAGGTATAAATTTCAAGGTTGTAACTGACTGTCATGCGATCAGAACAACGCTCACCAAACGTGATTTAGTACCGCGCATAGCCAGGTGGTGGCTCCAAATAAGCGAATTTACTTTCGATATAGAGTATAGGCCCGGTACCCAGATGGCCCATGTGGACGCCTTGAGTCGAAACACGAGTTTGCCGGGCACTAACGACGATTTTACAACACATACTGTTTATAACATTTCGAAAGATCAATGGCTGTTGACATTGCAAATGTCGGACCCCGACATAGCGCGAATTGTAAAAGTACTCAAACCCGAGACTGATGAAGAATCCAAAGACATCAAAAAGAATTACGTAATAAAAGACCACAAGGTATATAGGAAAGTCGACGATCAATTGCGCTTAGTAGTCCCACGTAATGCTCGATTCCAAATTTGTCAATCCAGTCACGATGACATGGGGCATTTGGGTATAGCCAAGACTATTGAGAAGGTCAAGAGTCTGTACTGGTTTCCAAAATTACGTAGTTTTATAAAGAAATACGTCGAATCGTGTATACACTGTGCGTTTAATAAAGATAGCTCATCTAAACAGAAAGAGGGACATTTATACCCTATTCAAAAGGTAGAAATACCATTTCACACTGTTCACATCGACCACTTGGGACCCTTTGTGAAGAGTGCGAGTGGTAATACTTATATTTTAACACTCGTAGATGGTTTCACAAAATATGTTTTCGTAAAACCCGTAAAGAACACAAAGACTAAAACTACCGTGAAAGTGCTGGAGAGCATATTCTATGATTTTGGGTTGCCCTCGCGCATTATCTCGGACAGGGGTACTTCTTTCACCTCTACAGCTTTCAAAAAGTTTTGTGAACTTTACGGCATAAAGCATGTATTAAACGCGGTCGCGTGTCCTAGAGCGAACGGTCAAGCGGAAAGGTTTAACCAAACGATTCTGCATTCTATGTCCAAACACAACACAGGCAAAGATGAACACGACTGGGACACATGTTTAGGGAAAATACAGTGGGGTATCAATAATACCATAAACTCCTCGACTCAAAAAGCTGCGTCGGAAGCTTTATTCGGCCTTAGATTTCGAGATACGCTAGCTAATAAACTGAATGTTGGGACTGACGCCAGGCCGGACCAAATATCAAACGTTAGGGCTGAAATCAGCACCAACATTCAGGCTAGTCAAGAGAAACAGAAGCGTCGGTATGATGCCGGAAGAGCTCCCGCCGCCATTTACAAAGAAGGAGACTTGGTTAAAATTACTCGTACTAATTTTTACAATAAGGGTAACAGCACAAAACTATTATCTAAGTTCATCGGACCTTATAAAATTGCAAAAGTGTTAGGCAACGATAGGTACAAATTAATCGACATTCCTGGCTTTAACCAAAAGAAACGGTCATTCGAAAGTGTAGTTGCAGCTGATAGAATACGACCATGGATTAACATTAATGCACTAAATCCCGACTCTGATAATAACAATTCCATTAGCTCGAGCGAGTCTTCAGAGTCGGATAGTGATGACAACGTTCCTTTATCTAAACTACGCCATAACGGCATTGATAATAATTAACGTAGTAAAAATTATTTCTCAACCGTCGACGCGTGTTACTGATGGTAGATTTATCGAATGTCATGATTATAAGAATACTTTAGTGTGTAATTTAAGTAAGCTAGGTAACAAGTAGGTCTTATGTTTATGAGTGTTTTTACTTTTACAATAATTATATAACCTTAATTACATACATATATCCTTTGAATTAAAATATTGTTAATGTAAACTATTGTTATTGTAACTAGCGAAATAAGTTATTAATTTCTAATATTACGATAATTTGTATAGTTAAGCGATGATTAATCTATATGGAGGTAGTAAGGACATAATATTGAAGTGATCTCAACTAACAATAAGCATGATTTGAAGTAAAAGGGGTCGTAGAGACATGTTGAGACCGTTTCAATAATTTTTGATCCATTTTGTTTGTTATCATTTGTAATCACAGATCGAGATTTATAAGTGGCAATTTCCATGATTTGTGATAGATTGTTGTAATTATTGGTTTAAGGTCACAGAAACTTCTTTACCTTTCTATTCTAATGTAAGCTTAGGTTAAGTTTATAAATTGAAGTGCTCCGGGGACGTTGCACAGGACGGATGGCCGAATGTCATGATTCTTATCTTTTTTAATACTAGCAACACTAGATCAGTTGTAATTGGTTATTTCGAATCATCCAATCAGAGACAAGATCGTTAACCAATGGGATTCGACCACCTGTCTAAGAGGGAATTCGCGGGAAAGATCCTCGGTGCTAGCAAAGACGGTTAATCGAGCGCTGACCGTTGAGCCATAAGGTTCTGGGTAATACTTTTCTGGAATCACGTTGTTGGTGCTAAATTATTATAATATTCCGAAATACTGTAAAGTGTATTTGGTGACGCTGATTAAATCTGTTAAGAGTTAAAAGAGTTTGATTTATAAAAGGTGTATCGTAATAACGACATTACGACACAAGTGTTGTTATGGCGAATAGATTATGTATAGACTTTCTGAAGTCATTTTATCTATGTTCTTATATATTTGTTCGCGACCATGTAAAAAACAGATAAAAGTACAGGAGTAGGAAAATTAAATATTATTGCTCTAATGGTTTTATCGTCCCTCCTTTCCCTCTTTTTGTCTCAAGTTACTACTTGTTGGGGAGCAGCTTGCCTCAACGTGAGAAGAAGACCAGTAAATGAAGCAACTTATCTTGTGAATAATTATAATAAAGATCCAACCAGGAGTTACAGTACGTGTGTCAATATTTCGAATATAACAAAAATGACATGAGTACACAAAAATCATTTTCTTTTTTAATTTGAATAGGCATAATACAACCTATTCCAATACTACTTTCTATCCCACAGAAAACATTATTAAATTAAACTGTTTTACACAAAACAATAATATTGTTGGGGATATTGCAAAACTACATGCAATGCAGATACACGGTATTTACGAAGGTACGGCAGATAAGCGGATTTGCACTATACCCACAATATGATCAAAACAAAAAAAAACATCTAATAAAATAATGCACTATTTACTCGTAAAAAATAATAACTGAAGGTTAATGTTAGAATTGGTTTCTATTTATTTTTTATTGCATGTCTACTCTCGTTTCTGATGTCCTGTTATTCGTTCAAAGGTTAACTCGATGAGACCCCTTTAAAAGATAAATAACGCCTTTGCACGTTCAAAAACTTGCTGAAATATTCCGTATCAAGTTTAAATCACCCAAGCCAAATAATAGTACATTATTGTCGTGGCCTGGAAGTAGGCAATTGCTGGCTGAGTATGAATATTAAATGAGTATGAATAATACGAAGCCAGCAATTGCTATTCCAGCCGAGACTAATATAAAGCTTTTCTCAAAAATGGTGAAGGAAAAAAATAGAACAAAATTTAATTAAATTCCAAATTCAATGTTTGGTATTTAGATGATGGTACCTTAGGTGGTAATGTAAGCGAAGTCCTTGATGACCTGCAGGTTTTAACCGAAAAATTTCGACACATCGGTTTAGATTTAACTTCTTCAAAATGCGAAATATTTTTCTGTGATTCTTATCAACAAAAATACACAGCTATTTCCCTATTTCAGGCTATTGCCCCTAATATCAAGATTGTTAATAAAAGTTCGCTAAATCTCCTTGGATCTCCAATTCTTGAGGAGTCTTTCCCCGAATTCATTGATGATTAAATACAAACATTTAATTCACAGTCCAATCGTCTTTTTAAAATTAACCTTCACGTAGCTTACACAATCATCCACTATTGCCTTTTTGTACCTAAATTCACTTACGTCCTCCGCTGCAGCCATCTTTGGAAATATCCTCATCTTTTAGAAAATTTAGATTCTATTATTAAAAATACTTTCATATCCATTTTCAATATTAACATTTTAGATAAATCATGGTCTCAGTCATCATTGCCCATTCGCCACGGAGGCTTGGGTATCCGTCAAATTTCTCTTGTTTCCCTCCCTGCCTTTTTATCCTCGGTTCACTATACCCAAGACCTTGTCGCCAAGATTCTTAAAACTCCTCCAGACAACCTAGATATGGCTCACCTGAACGAAGCTATAACAGCATGGAAGTCAGCTTGCCCGTCTGCCGATTTACCCATTTTTCCTAGTTCTCAGCGGCAATGGGATGAGCCGCTCTGTAGACTGATGCGGGATAACCTTTACCTTACGTCTACTAGCCCTACAGAGCGCGCCCGTCTCCTTGCCGTTGCGAAATGGGAATCTGGTGCTTGGCTTCACGCCTTACCATCCACAAATACAGGCACTTTTCTGGACGACAACACATTCCGGCTCACTGTGTCTCTTCGTTTGGGAGTGGCTTGTGTTGCCCCACATCGCTGCCATTGCGGTGTACAGGTCGACTGCCTCGGCCACCATGGACTCTCCTGCCGCAGCAGTACGGGACGCATCCCGCGGCATGCAGCCCTTAACGACGTCATCCGCCGGGCCTTGGTCAGTGCCGGAGCACCAGCCGTTTTGGAACCTTCGGGCTTGCTCCGCGACGACGGCAAGAGGCCCGACGGCATGACACTCATGCCATGGAAAATGGGACGGCCGTTGGTTTGGGACGCCACTTGCGTCGACACACGCGCGCCGTCCCACCTTCCATCTACAGCCATCAGAGCTGGTGCCGCTGCAGACTCTGCGGAATGCCTCAAGCAGCGCAAATATGTAGGCATCAGTAGTGCCTACATTTTTGAGCCGTTTGGGGTTGAAACTATGGGTCCTTGGGGTTTGAATGCATCGAATATTTTTAAATCAATGTCGTCAAAATTAATCGCAGCTTCGAGTGACTAGAGGGCTGGCTTTTTCTTAGCACAAAGAATAAGCATTGCCATACAGCGTGGCAATGCTGCCAGCCTTCTGGGCACCTTACCACCTGGCAGTGATTTTGACCAACTTTTTTATTTATAAGTTTAGTTTGTATGTAGTTTTAGTTTATAGTTTTAGTTTTATTTTATTTAGTTTTTAATTTGTATTGATTCTTTTATGTGTTCTAGAAAAAATAACTTAAATAGGTATAAAGAATTGCAAATCACTTAAAATTAAATGTCATTAAACCCTTTCCCGCCTTTTTTCATTAAAAAAAAAACTGCAGGTGTATTTTTCTGCCGAAAATACCACAAGCTGTTTCAAACACAATAAAAAAGTCTGGAGTTTCAATAAAACAACTGATACCGGTCATTTGAGTTGGCTGTATACGAATAGTGCCGACTTATTACCATGGCCGTTTTAACTTTTTAAAAAGTTTGAGACACGATAATAATGGAATTTGTATGCGACATTGTTGTTTAGTTTATCGAGCCTGCAATGTTTTTGACTTTTTAATTTTTTTTTTACTGACCATAAACCATGCACTTCACGTTCTGATATGTAAAGAATAATGCCAACTTTTACGGTTATTTTTGAGAAAAACCATTTGAAAAGTCGTCGACTGTCGTAGGAAAGAGTCGATTTTAATCCACAAAAATCTACCATAAATCCAGTGGTAATCAACGAAAGCACCGTTATCATTTGCACACAGACAGTCATGCGCTGTCCTTAGGCTGCCGCTATTAATAATTATTCTGATCCAGTCAAACGTTTGAGAGCGGGGGCGCACAAGATTGAGTGCAAACTTTACGAGTTATTTGTACTCTTAGATTACCTACTGGTTTTATGCTATAAAATTTTAATCATTTTTGTTCGAGCGTTTGAAACGCTCATTAATTTGCCCAAGAGTGCTTTAGAGGAAAACTTTTGGACCCGTCCTCGTAAAATAGTCTAAAACATCTCAAAGATAAATTTTGAAACATGCTTCAAACTTTACCTAAAAGTTAAGAAAATCGTAATAAATCTTCAGCATTTTCAACGCCGAAATTGTCGGCTTTGAATATAATATCAATACATTTTTTTTTTATAAAAGAGAGTAAGTATATCCTTCAAATTTTGCCCAACTTAAAAAACGATATATCTAGAAAACCATCACAAATGAGGTGAAAAGGAATAAGGATAAATTCGTTGAATCAGGCGTTACTTTGCGGAGGTCCATATTAATAATAATATAATAATAATAATATAATAATATTAGGGGGACAATCTTACACAAATCGACCTATTCCCAAACTAAGCAAAGCTTGTACTATGGGTACTAGACGACGATAAACATACTTATATAAATAAATAAATACTTAAATACATAGAAATGATAATGAACTGAAACAATTACTTTGCTCACCTGCGACCTAAGGTAAGGTTAAGGTCGCGGGTGAGCATAGTAATTTTTTTCAGTCCAGTAATATGGACCTCCGCAAAGTAAGGTCGCGGGTGAGCAAAGTGATTGTTTCAGTTCATTAAGGAATAAGAACGCATTTTTTTCATTGCCACGGCATAGGAAGCTCATAGGTGAGATCCACCATACGAACCTCGTTCGTGAAGTCATCACTGAATTCGGCAGACAATCTTGACTTGAGCCATCTAGTTGTAGACGTTATACGGAATCAGGTATCTAGACATTGGTCAATCTCAACGTCACGGAAAGACCTAAGGCAAGTATAATACCAACACCTGATGAGATAAGGTCATAAGGCCGATGAGGAAAGTCGTTTGACTCAGTATCGACAGTAATACCGACACCCGATGGGATAAGGTTCTAGAGTGGCAATCGCGAACTGGAAGGCGTGGCGTGGGAAGCCCCTTAACAAGATAGTTCGACGATCTGGTAAAGGTTGCAGGAACCACTTGGTTGCGAGCAGTTCAAGAACGATCGTTCTGGATCTTTTTGGGAGGCCTTTGTCCAGCAGTGGAAGTCTTTTGGCTAAGATGATGATGATGAATTTTCTGTTTGATAATACCTACTGAATATTTCACGTCAACATACCAATTTACTTTAAAATAACTGATAAGTTTTTTAAGCAATAGATCATTCTCCAGCATTTTCGAAATAATAAACTGGCCAAGTGCGAGTCGGACTCGCGCACGAAGGTTTCCGTACCATTATCTATAAAAACGGCAAAAAAATCACGTTTCTCTCCCTTGAATATTTGTTTTATTTTAATTTAATTACCTGTTTATTTTTAAAGTGAATATATAACTAAATATTCTGTGAATATTTCAGGCGTCTACCTGTTGCCGTTATCAATATCGAGCAAAAACGAACAAAAAATCACGTTTGTTGTATGGAAGCCCCCTTAAATATTTAATTTATTCTGGTTTTCAAGTACGATTATCCATTGCCTAGTACCCATAACACAAGCTTTGCCTAGCTTACTTTGGGACTAGGTCAATTGGCGTGAGTTGTCCCGTGATATTTTATATTTATTTCTTTATTTATTTAGTAAGGATAACTATCGCAATTGATGTGTGAAAGCAATAAACTTTTCAAACTGCTCTACTTAGCATTGAACCAAGCCTCGGAAAAAAGATCCGGACAAAATTGTAATCCGGTAGCTCGAACAATTTCCTCGTAATTACGTTGCTGATAACACGGCGCTGGCGTGGGCCTTTATCAAAGGCTTTTGTTACCAAATTATCCTTGATATTTCACGAATTCGCTCCTAATCTTATCACCCTGTGGCGCGATGTAATAAAATTACGGTAAAATTTGCAAATTTGTAGTCTGGTTTTAGTTTCAGATTATTAATATATTTAGTTACTTATAGTAGAAAGTTGATACCTCTTCTAAATCTAATATCAGATACTGAATTTTTTAACGGAGAGACTAAGCCAAAAATACCCTGTTTTGTGATCTTCGAAATTATTTTTACAAATATATATAAAGTTTTCATTTCACTGGGAAAACAGTACTCCACGTACGTTCTTCTTACGATGGATTTGTTCATTATAAAGTACGTGAGGACTTTCGAGGCTTAAATAATATTATAAAGAGAAAATATTTTATTGTGTGTTTTTGTGTAATAGATACTCAAAAACTATTACTAAACCACTAAACCCATTTTAGAAAGCTATACTATCTGCAAATGGGTCGACCAACTTTTTTTTGTCACTTGTTGCTTTAGTGACGGTCTCCTGGGTAACTCTTTAAACCGTAAGTTTATCTGATTAAAATTTGCCAAACATGCATTTTTGTGGTAGTTTTAAACCCCTTCTACAATGGGTCATCTAATAAGCATGTTAGTTAATGTGACACAACATTTCTTCTAATTAAACTGTACTACTTTTGTCCCCTCGCTGACGGGACAGAATAACAACAAGAAATAGTTGATCCACCCAAGTAACATAAGCTATATATGTATAACATACAGTTACATAAGACATAAGATATATTTTATCCCAGGAACGTGTATAGTTCCCGTGGGACGCAGATGCTGTTGCGAGCAAACAGCTAGCTTCAGATAAGATTTAGACGAATACACGACCATGAAAGCAATGTAATTCAGACTTGAACCAGAAAAACTCTATCTTGATTATAGTTAATGCAAGCATGCTTGAGTCAAAGTTGTGTAATGTTAGCTGGGATAAAGTATAGTGTTGAAGATTATACCAGTATATACAAAATTTATGCTTGATTAATTGTGAACTTGAAAAAAAATTGGACTCATAAAAACAAATCAGCACAATTTTCTTAGCATAAAATTATATGCTGATGGAAAAACTGTTCGCTAATATTATAAAAAAGAAATCTAAAATCCTATACAACTTCGCGTTAGCATAAATCAGGTTTAAGACCCGAGTGAAATCCTAAAGAAAATTTGTTGAGCCTAACGTGAGGGGGTAAAAAGTTAAAAGGTAACGCAATTGGGGAGAACTTTGTTTTTTTACAACTCCAAATAAAAAACTACTGAATGGAAGGAATGATTTGATAGATGGACCTAAAAACTTTTTATTTGATGAAAAGAAAAGTTAGTTGAAACACCGAACGCTAATGACGTCTTTGGGTTGGTTGACTTGTCTCTTGAAAGAATTGGAATCATTAAGAATTAGTTGTTATAGGTTAGTAGGTAATTAGATCAGGTAGGTACTTAATTGATAATGTCTCTGTAATTTGATTTCATCATCATCATCATCATTTCAGCCATAGGACGTCCACTGCTGGACATAGGCCTCCCTCATTGATGCCCAATCATTACGATTGGAAGCGATTTGCATCCACCCTGAACCTGCGGCCTTCACCAAATCGTCCGTCCATCTCGTTGGTGGACGTCCCACGCTGCGCTTGCCAGTCCGTGGTCTCCATTCCAGAACTTTTGGCCCCCAACGGCCATCTGTTCTACGTGCTATATGGCCTGCCCATTGCCATTTCAACGAGCTAATCCGTTTGGCTATGGCGGTTACCCCGGTTCTTCTACGGATCTCCTCGTTTCTGATTCGATCCCGTAGAGAAACTCCAAGCATAGCCCTCTCCATAGCTCGCTGAGCGACTCTGAGCCTATTCATCAGGCCCATAGTGAAGCACCACGTCTCGGATCCATATGTCATCACTGGCAACACACACTGATTAAAGACTTTTGTTTTGAGGCACTGAGGTATTTTGGACGAAAAGATGTTGCGGAGCTTCCCGAACGCTGCCCATCCGAGTTGGATTCGCCGATTGACCTCCTTCTCGAAGTTGGACCTACCTAGCTGGACGGTCTGTCCTAGGTATACATATAATAATATGATAATACAATATAATATAATGGTATTCATATAATGGTATGTAATTTGATTTGATTTGAAAAAATTGTAGGGCGTATGTACTATTAAATTAGTGCAAAACCACCTAATGTAGTAATAACTCATTCGTTATAGCTATAAATCATCCATTCCGTAACTTTGCACACATGTTTACATTTCGTTTTATTTCTCTACCGACCAAAACTGAATCTTGCGGTAATGCGATTCGACAGACCGCTTCCCTCGGGTCAAAAAGTTTAAAGCAAAACGTATTTCGTAAAAGTAGCGAACAACAAATGCCGGAGTATCTAAGGGTCGCATTATAGGGAATCCACTGTTTGTATTATACTAAAGTCAGTGATGGGTCAATAACAGATTTAGGTTGGCGTTTTTACTGTGGACATAACTTAAAGTTAAGGGTACATGAAAGTTTGTGAGTGTATGTTTGTTACTCTTTCACGCCATACTTTGCTGAAATATGATTTATAAAATAAATTATTATTGTAAAAGGGGTGTACTAAATGTGACGAGATGAAATTGGAAATGTGGGTAGACTATTTGTTATTCCGATTTTCCCACGGGATCGGGATATCGTTATGTCTGTAAAGTTTTAAAATCTAAAGAGCTAAGTCATAGAAACATAAAATGTTACACGCTTGTTTTTCAAAAATTTGAAAGGAAGACCATGATTAATGTATTTTTATTTATTTCCGGGATCTCGGAAACAGAACGATTTCGACGAAATCTACACGATTAAGATACACCTTTTTGTTTAAATAATTTAGAGCGTTATGTGATTAGACGTCTAAAATTAGACTAATCTAGATCACACACGTGGAGCCAACATACAAAAGAAAATGTTTCCAAAGTCAAGGTGTATATATTTAGATTAATTAATTGATATTTTAATTAATTTGCCTTTTACTAACTATTAAGGTAGCTTTGAAACTTTCACATCATAATGGGATTTGTAATTATGAAGTTGCAGTGTGTACTGCGATAGATTGAAACAATGAAGATTCCAATTATAACTGCGACACCATGAAACCGACCCCTAAACAGGCGGCGTTCATGAAACACTGGAAACGTCTGCCAGCAAAAACTTCCCTAACGATCGGCGTATTGGTTACAAAAACATCCTTTGATGCCATTATTCCTATATCGAAGTGAAGCAAAATATATTCGACAGTGTAATGGCAGCGAAGGGTTAAACTAAGGTTTTCTCTAACAGCAGTAGGGACTCTCTCTCTCTGTGGACATAAAATTAGTGAGTCTGTGTCAACAAACTGAAGATTTATTTAAATGGGTCGGATGTGGGCCAGGCGTCCCACACACCGCACCGATGTAGACTTGAAATTATTCTGGCAATAATCTGAAGTAGGCTAGAATTATGTTAATGTATCGACGAGATAAGCAGTAGTAGCCTATGCCAAATATATAAAGTAAGTGGTTTTGTGTCTTCTCAATCAGGGAGAGAATAATTAGGTAACGTGCGAAATTACATTTTAAATTTACCATCAGCTTAATGGCGAAGAAAAAAAAAGAGAATCTTTTTGACATCTAATGTTAGAATTGTTGCGAGTAAAACTGTTTAACAACCACATGAGTTTGGGTAATGACCTTTAAGGCTCACAGAGTTGGTGGAAATGGGGGCTGCAGGGTATGTATATTTATTTATTTATTACACATTGTCAATGTCATGTACATTATAATCAAGATATTATCAATAAAATAAGTCAGTCCATGACGCCCTGTAAGGGCACACAATACTTAACCAATAACATTAAAAAAACAACTAAATATAATGTAAAAAATGCAATAAAATAATTAAAAAAGACGATGTCAATAAAATAAAAATTCGCATAAGTTAAAAATAAAATAAAGCCAAAAATAATACAATAATAATTATGGAGTACAAATAATCGATTAAAATATCTACAATTTATCATTTAAAATAATCAATTATAAGAAATAAAACAAAAAAACAAATAAATGTAAAATTAAACAGGTCACGTGTAATGCGAGTGTGTGTGTGAGTGTGAAGTATGAGTATGTGTGTGTGTGTGAGTGAGAGCATGTGTGTGTATGAATATGTGTTGTGTTTTATTTGTGTGTGTGTGTGTGTTTTTGTGTTTTAATCAAGGCTTGTGTCAGACATCTATTTAATCAGACGTGTCGACAAAAATGTCCGCGGCGCTTGAGTGTTTTCGCTACTCATTGCGTGTGGTTACAGTGCTAAAATTGTGTTATACAATAGCATATAATACGATACTAGTTTACAGTGACCGTACTCGCTAGCGACGGCGTAAATGATTTGTATGGAGAATTGTACTTCCGTAAGTGACCGCTAGAGGCACTGTACACAATTCTCCATACAAATCATTTACGCCGTCGCTAGCGAGTACGGTCACTGTAAACTAGTGTAAATCATGGTAGAGGTACTGGATTTGGTAACAGATGGGCAAATGTGTGTCTATTCGATATCCATTAGGTGTCCATAAGCTACCTACTCTCAGTTTCAAGGACGTAATAAACTAAATTTAAGGGCCTCTATAGGACTGCTTAGAGCAGTCAGTGCCAGCAAAGAAACAATACAAAATTCAGAGCGTTCAGGTTGAAGTCGTCTTCAACTGCAACAAGACTGCTTTTGTGCTGCTGTTCTCGACTGCTCCAAGCAGTCTGTCTATGGACCATCTAATGCTTATAATTCCATCTATAAAACAAATCTATGTAAGCAAACTTGTGACGGTATTTTAATTTGAAGATAATTTTTTTAAGTTACTTAATAATTTTATCGTAAAGTCGGGGTTCTTTAAGGTCTAATAAAGTAAGGGGTTTTTTAAGGTCTAATAAAATACATGAAAACGTGGGCGACTATCCAAATCAAACCACAACACAATACAATGTAGGGACAACGTCATAAGTAAGTGATCACTTTTGTATAGTCGACCAAGAAACTCCTTTACCACCCTAAAGTGCAATGTCAGTTGTATGACTTAAGACATCAAAAGCTATTTTCACTCACAAGTCAATGTGACAATCAGCCTTAATGTATGAACTGTCACAAAAAATGGTAAAGCACTTACTTGGTCGACTGTACCTCGTCAATTTAACGTCATGTTTGAAAAGCCTTACGAAATTATGCAACGACTGAAAGCGGCAAGGTACAAAAAAGATCACTTATTTATGACGTAGACTGTAGCATAATTATTCAATGTAAATAATACCTAATAAAATCTGGACCAAGCTAAACCCAATAAATAAATAAATAAATAAATAAATATCACGGGACAATTCACACCAATTGACCTAGTCCCAAAGTAAGCTAAGTAAAGCTTGTGATAAGGGTACTAGGCAACGGATAAACATACTTATATAGATAGATACATACTTAAATACATATTAAACACCCAAGACCCGAGAACAAACATTCGTATTTTTCATACAATCGGGAATCGAACCTGGGACCTCAAGCTTCGTAGTCAGGTTCTCTAACCACTAGGCCATCTGGTCGTTAAATGATCTATACTTACATAATAAAGAGGTTAAATTTTACATAGAGGTAACTTATAAGATTTTTGTGTGTCATAAGTATGTCAATTAGAATAATTACAGTATAAGTTGTAACAGTTTCTTAAATAATAAATAAATAAGTTGCAAGCAAGAAATAGGAAGGTATTTGATTAAATTCCTACGCGATAAAAAATTACGGAGTTCTATATCTGGTGCAAACCCGCGGACCAGGCCTTTATTTGATTGGAAATTAACAAAGAAATATATTCAATAGGTGTCTTAAAACGTTTAAATACAAATTGAAAACGTATTCCCTACCAAATAATCGCATTATTCACCAGTGATTTACCCACAAAATCTGTGAAAACCCTAAAGCTGGTAACCCCACCATTCAGTCACCGGAGCTTAAGAAAAAAAGAGTTGGACACTTCAAAAACCACTCTACTCCCTGACACCGTAGTACGCTTTTTGTTTAACACTATATTTCGCGTTACAGTGTTTTCATTTTCGTTGGCCCTCTTTACATCATTCGAGTAAAATCGTTTTAGTAGCATGTCACTGCAGTGCTGGATCGATCTCTTTTATTTCGTTAGCGCTGCGGCATCAAAATGTAATGGTATTAAATATTTTTAGTAGAATAATTCTGCACTCTGTGGTGCTGCTAGATCGATCTTTTGTGACCGTTTATTACAGCGGCCCCATAATGTAATGCTTTTAGATTTTTTATTATAATCATTCCAGTAGCATGCCACTGCAGTGCTAGAGCGCTCTCTCGTAACTAGTTAGCATAGCGACTCCGCAATGTAACGCTATTAGTTTTTTTAAGAAGAATTAACCCAGTAGATGGACACCGCATTGTTTGATCGATCTCTTGTAACTAGAGCTGGTTCCCACTTGTCGAATGTCGGGCCCGAATTTTAATCGGATGTTCCAGTGGCAGAATATTTATACGAAGCTATTCACACTTGCCCTTGTATCGGTGTCGATAAAAATTGTGTTTTGTCAGCCGACGTCCGGAAAAAAATCGTGTCGGGTCTCGCTTGCCTATGAGTAAATATGACGCAGTTCACTTTGATCAGATGTCGGGGCGGAAGCCGACAACCGATTAAAATCCGGGCCCGACA
Organism: Archips xylosteana; assembly: GCA_947563465.1. Lineage (NCBI taxonomy): Eukaryota > Metazoa > Arthropoda > Insecta > Lepidoptera > Tortricidae > Archips > Archips xylosteana. Next base: position 8,191,004 of record OX387361.1, on the reverse strand, counting down.
TCCGACAACTGGGAACCAGCTCTTAGTATCCTTGCCCCGCAATTTAATGGTACTGGAATGATTTTACTGGAATAAAGTAAACAGGGCTTAAAAGAGTAGGGAGCAATTATTTCATTCCAGCAGCTTTCTGGCTCGGGTGGCATGTGCCTGGAAATTACCCTGGTAATAAACTTGATGGGGACGATGAGAAATTAAGGGTACGGCTACACCAAAAATGTCACGGTTACCGAGCGCTTCGATAGCTGCTTATGTGACATTTCCTAAAATGAAATCATCCACCGTATCTAAGGTATCTTAACCTCGCCAACGTAGACAACTGTCTTTCAAGAAAAGTTGACATTTAAAAAAAAATATTTCCCATAAAAAAAATGCAAAATTATGTGGCAAAAGGCTCAGGCTCGGCATGTGAATTTGCGTTGAGGTATTTGCAAATTTTATTACGCTGAACCGTAGCAGGACAAAATAAATCTGAAATATTTCAGCAATGGGTGGAATACTTTGATTAAAGACTACTGTGAATGTTTTTAAGGATTTTTTCATTGTGTTTGATCGATATTGAAACAGTACCGCGTCAGATGTCTGCCTACTTTTTGAATAAAAAATTTCGATAAAAAACTTGTACTTACAAGAGAGTCGTGTCAGACTTCCAACCATCCATAACCATCTGTTTAATTATACCAGATTAATTTAAAAAATACTTTGTACATGAAAGGTTCTTGTAAAAACTTAGTTTGTTTTCCTCTTTTCTTCTGGGCACTAATCGTTTGTTACTTATTTATTGGTTAATTCACGTATTTATTATTGCAAAATACGATTTCCACAGATCTCTCTAAGTGGTTCTGGCAGAATGCCAGCGCGGCCTCTGCAGCTTTATCCTGAATCAGCACTTTTTTCTTTCAATAGCAAATGACAGCTATTTTATAATATTTAATATTTTGTTCTTTTAAAATTTAAATAATGTTCGTTGCTTCAAAATTCTTTCTTCAAAAAAAAACTATAGTACCTAATCTCCACATTAATCTCCCTAATCTCTGTGGAATCAATTTCCGGCAGCAGTGTTTCCAGACAATTATGATATCGGGGCTTTCAAGAAAAGGGTTTATACTTCCTTTCAAAGCAGTGGTGGCCTAGCGGTTTGACCTATGACCTCTCAAGCAGAGGGTCGTGGGTTCAAATCCCGGCTCGCACCTAAATAAATAAATAAAATAAATATTAGGGGACAATCGTACATAAATCGACCTAGTCCCAAACTAAGCAAAGCTTGTACTATGGGCACTAGACGACGATTAACATACTTATGTAGATAAATAAATACTTAAATACATAGAAAACATCCATGACTCAGGAACAAATATTCGTGCTCATCACACAAATAAATGCCCTTACCGGGATTTGAACCCAGGACCTCTTGCTTCGTAGGCAGGGTCACTACCAACTAGGCTAAAGCGGTCGTTAAAACCTCATAGTTTTTCGGAATTTATGTGCGAAATTACATTTGAAATTTACAATGAGGTTTACGGTGAAGGAAAACATCGTGAGGAAACCTGCATACAACTGTGAAGAAATTCAATGGTGTGTGTGAAGTTCTCAATCCGCACTGAGCCCGCGTGGGAACTACGGCCCAAGCCCTCTCATTCTGAAAGGAGGCCTGTGCCCTGCAGTGGGACGTAAAATGGCTGGGATGGTGATGATTTCCTTTAAAGGCCGGTAACAGATCAGTGATTCTCTTTGAGTTGTTGATATTCATGGGCGGTGATGACCCGCTTGCTCGTTTTCCTCCCTCTCATAATAAAAAAAGCAAATTTCTAAGCGTTCTGCTTCAGTGTGGCAGTAGCCTAACACGTTGCCTAGGTTATTTGAAGAGCGCGACGGTGTCGGGAAGATTCGGGGAAGCAATTTAAGAATGTGGTTTTACGATGGAGGTAATTGGGTTGTCAGAGTTGAGGTTTGACGATTACTGATTAATATCCAGATTTTTTCTGAGTGTTTTATGTACATAACTAGCTGTTGCCAGCGACTCCATGTGTGGAAAATTTGTCAATCGGTATCCCGCGGGATGTATGCAATTTTCTGGAATAAAAACTATCCTATGTCCTTTCGGGGACTGAAACTATCTCTATACCAAATTTTATCTAAATCGGTTCAGCGACAGACTCTTAATACATATAGTATTAGCATGGAAATATGGATAGATTTAGATACTGCAGAAAAGTTTCTCATAGATTTTATAAAAAACCGGCCAAGTGCGAGTCGGACTCGCGCACGAAGGGTTCCGTACATCTAATATATAAAAATCTCGTGTCACGGTGTTTGTTATCGAACTCCTCCGAAACGGCTTGACCGATTTTTATGAAACTTTTTTCTCTATATTCGGTAGATCTGAGAATAGGTCGTAGGCTATTTTTTATACCTGCCCCTATTCTTCGTAGACGGAGTCGCGGGCAACAGCTAGTTACCTATAAAAACGACAAAAAATCTCGTGTGTTGTACGGGAGCCCCCCTTACATATTTGTTTTATTTTAATTTAATTATTTATTTTTAAAGTGAATATACATATAACTAAATATTCTGTGAATATTTCAAGCGTCTACTTGTTGCCGTTATCAATATCGAGCTAGAACGAGCAAAAAAATCACGTTTGTTGAATGGGAGCCCCCCTAACTCTTTATTTTATTCTGTTTTTTAGTATTTTTTGTTATAGCGGCAACCGAAATACATCATCTGTGAAAAATTTCAACTGTCTAGCTATCACGGTTCATGAGATGCAGCCTGGTGACATACGGACGGACAGCGAAGTCTCAGTAATAGGGTCCTGTTTTTACCCTTTAGGTACGGAACCCTAAAAAGCCGTGGTAGCCGAGGGGTTTGATCTATAGGTTCTCAAGCAGAGGGTCGTGGGGTCAAACCTGTGTAGCGACTAGCGACATTAATAGGGTTCCGTCGGCTACCCTTTTTCTTAAATGCAGGCGTGGGTTGTTATTGCGTAAACAAATCTTTTTGCTTTTTACTCAAAGCATTCGAAATTGGGCGAGGAATTAAACCAATATTGCCATAGTTGTTGAATTGCCCACGCAGTTTGCCAATAAAATAAATAAATGGCTGGGGACAATAGATATCCCCTGAATAATAAATCAAGCAGAATTGATTAATAGTAGGTACATAAATAAACTTGATGACGTATAAATATGTATTTAGTAGATGATTTGTATAAATATGTAGGTATTTAGTAGATGACGACATCGTTAAAGTCGGAATGTGTTGAAGCAACTTTCATTAAAATTACCAAGTCCCATATTTCTCTTTAACTAACTGCATTTTAGGGTCCGTAACAGAATTGCTAAAATCAAACTTTCTAAATACTCAATTCCTAAAGATGCATGTCCTAATGCAATTTTAATCGAATGATCTCATTTTCGAAACCATTATTCCTTTGTACAAAATGTCTAATGACAATACTTTCAAACTCAATATTTCTAGTGCTCAAAATAGCTACGTACAAAAAGCCTATGACAACCGGTGTCTCACTGGTAGCGAGCGAGCAAGACATTTCGGGGCAGAAACTACTCGGATTGGTTAGATTCAGAAGGCTAAGATGGGAGTGAAGCGTAGCGTGAAAATTTTTCGTGCACTAGCAGTATTGTACTTTAGACATTTTAAAAATAGGTTAATTAACCGTAGGACTTGTATCTTTAGGAATTTCCTTCATTAGAAAATTTGATTTTCGATATTCTGTCTTTAGGAATTTCGTACTTAGGATATTTGATTTTAGAAATAATGCTACATAACCTTATTTTTTAACAGACGAAAAAAGAGGTGGTTTTTAATCACACAGATTTTTCTGTGTAGAAGTTTTAGTTGGGTAGGTTTTGCATGAAAATTTACATGTGGCATACAATCGTTGCTGTTTGTATGTTTGATCGCACAAACACTTTGCTCACCCGCTACCTTTTGTGAGGTCACGAGTGAGCAAAGTAATTGTTTCAGTTCATAACTTAATAGTGTTTTAGTTATGTATGATTAGATACACTACAAAGCAAAAATGACCGGCCTCATTTCATACAACTTTTCACAAATGTGACTCAATATTTTTGATCGTCAGTGTAAATCTATGGTTATACCTACTGACTGGAATCGAATAAAATCGAGGTCCTAAGACATCAAACGTAAGTAAACAGTAAAGTTCAAAAATTCAAATATTCTACCAATGCAAATTTATTTTCCTTGTCATTTGAAAACTTCCCAAACTGAACAAAGACAAAGTCCGTTATTCCGATACTGTTATCTCTTCAAATAACAGGGATCTTCGGAGATCGTAACTTTGCATGAACTCGAGTTAAAAATAATATAAAGTTACAGCGTTACGCCTGACGAGATGGTGTCTTTGGTTTTGCAAAAACAACATTATTTTTCGGTATCCGTACTTAGAAAGGAAATAAAGAACCCGGAAGTAAAGTAAAAGACTAAATTTAGAATATTCATAATTTGCTTATAATAAAGTATTACCATTTAAAAAAGTTATTGCTGTAAGTTTTTAACACTTGTGTATCACGTAAAAATTCATTCTTAGACCGCTTAGAAATTGAGCATAAAATTGTCGATTAGTACTACTTGTACGGTCAGTGAAAAAAGGTAAACCCAGTGTGGTTGCCGCCATTACAGAGGAGTACCTTCTCTCTGCAGCTCAGTATTTGAAATGACAGATGTAAATCCTAGAGATTAAGCCTGTGTTTAGTTGGGTGGTGTTCTGAAGCGTTTCGACCACCTTATCTCGTATTATAAAAATTTCAAAATGTAAGGATAATGTCCAATTCCACCATTTGCAATTCTGCGACCACACACCACACCACACATGGTGGTCATTGGAGATTTTTAGTTGGACATAATTATTAGTTGAAACGCTGCAGAACCGCACCCATTTATGAACAGTAGGCTGTACAGATATTTATTAAAGGGCACGACTGCACGCAAGAATTTAGGACATATAACATTATTACGAGTTCAAAACATAGGCACTAAACTGAATCGCGTAAAGGTCCGTAAAAGGCGAAGACGGTTTGGTTTATGCGAGATGACATTTTATGCTCAACCCCATAAACGCTATAACCCTAAAATGCTACTAAAATTTATATAGACATGAGGTCAGATACGAATGTGACGTTTATAGCATGAATTTTTTTAAGTAAAACCTACATAATGTGCCTATTGTCTACCTGAATTTTTATTTTTGTAATGTTACTGTACTGTTTTTGGTGATCAATAAAGAATATTTGTATTGTATTGTATTGTAATGTGTTCTTTTTTTCGCATAAGTAGTTTTAACCTGCGGTTATAGTTGCTTGAACCAATAAGGACCGCTAGCACGGCCCAGAGTTACAAAATTAAATTGTTAAACCTAGATTAGGATTGCCAGTTTCATACATTTTGAAATTTTTGCGCAAAATCGAATATTTCAGCTAGGTACTGCAACTTATATTGATGGCCAAATATACAGGGAAAATGGCGCCCTGGCCCCTATTTCACCAACGGGACAATTGTCAGTGACATATGTCGAGCGACAATTATACCACTAGCGGATCCTTGGCACTGCATGTGTTAGTAACAATTATGTTGTGAAAAGAGAATATTTTTTCTGACCGACATGTTTGTAGATTTGTCGGTAAATCTTGACATGAGATCTAATCTGTGTCAGTCTTGCGTTACAATTGCAGTATTTTGTGGTTAACATACGCGTATGTCTTAATATTATTCGCCAATCGCCAACCATCTACAAATACGTCGACTAGAAAAATTATTCTCGTTTCACAACATAATTCTCATTAACACATTCAGTGCCAAGAATCCGCTAGTGGTACAATAGTCTCTCGACATATGTCACAGACAATAAAATTGTCGCGTTGGTGAAATAGGGGCCTGGAAGACGGGAGAAATCATGGCTGCGGAATATCAGGGATCGAGTGGACCGGGATCAGCAGTGCAGAACAACTATGACGGATGGCTCTACATTCACAGCGGAAAAATTTCAGAGCTAACGGCCAACCTCCAGTAATGGAGTGGCACTTTAAGAAGAACTCTGAGTTAGCAGTATAACTCGGGGTTGAAAGTTAACTCCTGAAGTTAACCCAGGTGGGTTGAATAAATTTAAGTACTAACCCATGGTTAAGAAGTGTCAAAACGTATGAAACCGTCATCCATGACCCAGGGTTAACGATTTTTTTTTAAATGTATTTAAGGCTGAATTTAAATATAAATTTTATATCTTATAACTTATTTATATACCTGGTTTAGTTTCTTGCCGGTTTTAAGGTTTTTTTCTGAACACGTGGTAGCTTTTCCGATGTTTATAAGTGCTTGTAGGATGAAGTACCCAGTAGTCAGCCAGGCAGCGTAGTCGGCATTATATGGGTGCGAGGAGTACGAAAGATATCTCTCGTGCTCGTTCCACTCGTGTGAAAGATTAGCAGAGGCCGAGTACCGGTACCTGCCTGACTACTGGGTACCTATTTTACCCCATTAACCTAAATTTAATCTATCTATCTATATAAATAAAAATGAATCACCGAAATGTTTGTACGCGCATAACTTCCGATCGACTGCACCAAATTGGATAATTCTTTTTTTTTGCGTTTGTTATTGTCAGGAGAAGGTTCTTATGAAAGAAAAAATACAACGGGGCGAAGCCGCGTGCATCAACTAGTCTAATATATAAAAATCTCGTGTCAAGGTGTTTGTTATCGAACTCCTTCGAAACGGCTTGAGCTTGACCGATTTTTATAAAACTTTTTTCTCCACTTTCCGTAGGCCTGAGAATAGATCGTAGGCTATTTTTACACCCCTGTGTGATAAGAAATAATTTATATGGCAAAACAACGTTCGCCGGGTCAGCTAGTAATGATATAATTTCACGACCGGATAACCTAGTAGTCCGAAAACTTAATTACGAAACTTAAGGTCCCGGACATAATCCCCGACCTGAGCAGATATTTTTATGAAAAATACTAACGTTTATGCTCGTGCCTTGGATCTGTAATATGTCTTTGAATATGTATTTATCTACATAATTGTTTATTCATTGTCCAGTGCCCATAGTGCAAACTTCGCTTATTTTGGGACTAAGTCAGTTGGTGCCATTATTTATTACCATTCGTCATCATCATTTCAGCCGTAGGACATCCACTGCTGGTTATAGACCTCCCTCATTGACAGCCAATCGTTACGGTTAGAAGCGGCTTCCATCCACCTTGAACCTGCGGCCTTTACCAAATTGTCCGTCCATCTCCTTGGTGGACGTCCCACGCTGCGCTTGCCAGTCCGTGGTCTCCATTCGAGAACTTATCGTTATTATTGTTACTATTTGCTAAAAATATTAAAAAACAGGGGCATTGTTCAATTGGCATAACACTTAATTAGTTCAAAATGTTCGGTACGTTTCCTTTGTCTCCTGATTATTTTAAGTACACTCATTAATTATTCACGTTGAATTATACCTTTTAAGACTACGTTTTGTCCAATTTGCCTTTAATTAGTTTCTGGAAGTAATGATGTAATTAAAATACAAAATAATTACATTTAATAGTGAAAACTGGCACGATATCTTTAGTAGAGGAATATGGGTTGAGTTTTTGTGTATTTCGTTTATACAAGCTTTACAGTAGAAGAAAACATCTTGAGGAAACTCGGACGCATTCTGAAGTTCCCAAAGCCCTCTCATTCTGAGAGATGCCCTGTGCCCAACAGCGTGACGTATTTAGATTATAAATGATGATGCTTATGAAAATAAATATGGTGTTTTTGTTTTTCAATACAACTCTAATTTCAGTTTCTTAAGTATTAACATTAAAACATTATAATTATGATAAGGCAAAATTTATTTAGATTACGATGAATTCTCATTATATCATCAGATCACGGAAACTTAGTTTTACCCTGGTTCAATGTCTAATTCTACACGTTTAAATTTTTTACAAGGTTTATTAGCATGTGTAATTATTAATTAGTAGTAGCATAATGTAATTGACGCCTTACGAGTACCACGTAAGGGCTGTCCTTGTGGTTGAAATAAATGCTTTCACGGATTTTACTGAAACTGATTATACATACCGAGTTTTAAAAGGATTAGTGCCTGTCCCCGACCCCCCTAATCCCCTTAATCCACTCTATCTTGACGCTCGATGTTTTAATTAAGTTTTAAATTGGAATTTGAACAGCCATCGCTATTTGTTGAATTCGAACGATACTTCTCACCAGCCAGCTTCTTAATTTCCACAAACCTGTCTCTATTTAACTTTACTTTGGTTAAAAGGTACTGGCCAGAAAAAAACACTATGCCTTATCAATCATTAAGATGAAAATGAACTAAGATTCTATGTATCTACAGTCGAGTATAAAAACATTTACTTGAACTAGGTACGCTACTCACACGCTCGTATTCCGACGTAATAAAGACACATACAAATCACCTGAAATGCCGTTGCATTTTACGTAAATTTAACATTCGTGAAACTGTAGCCCTTTTAGCCGCATATCATAATTATTTACTCATCAGAACCACATTTTTCCTACCATAGTTAATCCTGAAACAATTCTCTAAAAAGTATCGCCGAACAAAACGCTCGGAAATCGAATTCGATTTGCACCAGCTCGTATGAAAACAATTTACATACCGTCAACACAAAAAGCAATAAGGCATTACCGGTCCCGCTGGTGCACACACAACACTAACACTTACTTAAAACCTTGCTGGCTGGTTACACAAAAAAAAATCAATTTTGAACTTTGATCGAATTGGGGATACGTACACGCGCGTTTGCAGGGGTGAGCGGTGCCGCCCCGAGTGGTCGGGTGGCGAATGGAAGCGCGAGTGACGGCCACCGCCGCGCGGCAGCTCTTATACGCCGTTTCAACCCCTACGCTTGCTGTGGGCGGAGCTAATATAGAGCTGTTACAACGGTTATTGGGGTTAAATTTGGTTATAAGGTAGCATTTCGATTTTGGCGACCACGATACACTACCGCCACCCAGTTTCTTGAGATGCCATCTTCTACCAGAAACGGCTATCATTAGTGCTATCCCTACTCCTTAACCTTATTTTTGATACAGCAACTCGGAACAGAGATTTTGGGCTTAAGTTGAACCATGTCCGGAAATTCCTAATCCACGAAGTACGCCTTCTCTAATATGACCAGTTTTCAAGATTTCTACCTTTTTGTTCGCCGTCTGCAAAACTCTTTCATTTGATACCCTATCCGTCCACAATATATTCAGAATTTTTCTGTACATCCACACTTCAAAGGCTGCCAAGCGGTTGCTAATATTTGGGCCTAAGGTGCGACCTGGGCCCGATTGCATAACAAAGTACAATTTATATTATAAGCGGAACTCCCTTTCTAGTTCATATAACTGAAGCGAGAGTTCCGCTTGTAATAGTAGTTCTACTTTGTTATGCAATTGGGCCCTGGTCGCGGTTACCACCGGAAGGTATTTTGTCTTGATTTTGTTAGGATAACAGATAGTTAACCAATTTGATTCCTAAATCACAACAGAACCTTGTCACAATACCATTAACACCGTTTCGCCATTTACGCGTCTTGTGCTGCACTACACTGAACAAAAGGGCAGCAAGGTGCAAGCTTGTACTATGATCACTTGATCAGGTTACATGGTGGCCTGGGAATTAAATTGGTTGACTGTACAGTAGAATATTTTTCATCATGATGCATCTACAAAAACAATCAATCAATCTTGTGATTCCTACCTATCTGTAATTTCTATCTATCTATCTATCTACAGCCATTGTCCGTCCACTGCTGGACGTAGGCCTCCCTCATATTGCGCCAAAATTCGCGATCCTGGGCTTCCCTCATCCAACCACTGCCAGCTGTCCTCCTAAGGTCATCAGTCCAACGTGTTGCAGGGCGTCCCACACTACGCTTTCCTAAACGTGGTCTCCACTCCAGGACACGTCTGCTCCAACGATCGTCAGTTGTACGGCAAACGTGACCAGCCCATTGCCACTTCAGCGTGCTAATCCTTCGGGCTATGTCAACGACTTTCGTCTTTTGTCTTATATGCTCGTTGCGGACCCTATCTCTCAACGAGATTCCGAGCATAGCCCTCTCCATGGCACGCTGAGCGACTTTGAACTTATGGACTAGTCCTCCTGTGAGTGTCCACGTTTCTGCAGCGTAAGTCATAACGGGTAGGACGCACTGGTTAAAAACCTTAGTCTTCAGGCATTGTGGCAGGGATGACGTCAAGATATGACGAAGCTTCCCAAATGCTGCCCAGCCCAATCGAATCCTTCTATCGGCTTCTTTCTCGAAGTTGTTTCTACCAAGCTTAATGACTTGTCCTAGGTAGACATACTCCTGAACAACTTCGAGGGCCGAATCTCCGACGAACAGGGGCTCAGGGATGACGTGATCGTTGAACATGACCTTTGTCTTGTCCAAATTCATCCCAAGCCCCACTCGTCGCGAAGCATCGTTAAGGCTGTTCAGCATTTCCGCCAAATCCTGCAATGATTCCGCCATAACAACTATGTCATCGGCAAACCTGAGGTGAGAGATGTACTCGCCGTTTACGTTTATGCCACGTCTTTTCCAGTCCAGGGTCTTAAAGACATCCTCTAGTGCGTTAGTGAATAGCTTAGGGGATATAACATCCCCCTGCCTCACTCCTCGACGCAACTGGATGGGTTCTGTCTCCTGATCCTGTACTTGGACGGACATCGTGGCGGCATCATACAGACATCTCAGCACCTCAATGTAACGCCAATCGACTTGGCATCGCTGCAAGGATTCCAGAACCGCCCAGGTCTCGATGGAGTCGAAGGCTTTTTCGTAGTCCACAAATGCCAGACACAGGGGCTGATTGTACTCGTGAGTCTTCTGTACAATCTGCCGCACTGTGTGTATGTGATCCACGGTGCTGTAGCCTTTTCGGAACCCGGCTTGTTCTGGTGGCTGGAAGTCGTCAAATCTTTTGGCGAGACGATTCGTGATAACCCTCGAAAACAACTTGTAGACGTGGCTCAAGAGCGAAATCGGTCTGTAGTTCTGTAAGAGCAACTTGTCTCCTTTTTTATGGAACAATACGACCACGCTCCTGTTCCACGCCTCCGGTGTTATACCGTTTTGGAGAACGGCATCAAACAACTTCTGGAGCTCTTTTAGGAGCGGTGTCCCACCTGCTCGCAGCAACTCAGTTGTGATACCGTCCTCACCCGGTGCTTTATTGTTTTTCATCTGTTTGAGGGCTATCCTAATCTCGCCGACGTCAATTTCCGGAAGGTCCTCCGTGTGGTGGCGGGTCAGAGTGGCTCTCTCATCTTGAACGTCTTGGGTCACTACTTTCGAGGCATGCGAGGCATACAGGGTATCGTAGAATTTCTTGACTTCCGCGAGAACTTCTGGTTTGGACGTAACGTGTCTGCCATCCGCAGTCTTGAGCTTTGTTATGTGACCTCTCCCAAGCTGCTGATTAAACACTTTGGACCCCCTATTACGCTCGATCGCTTCCATTACGGTGCGAGTATTGGAGCGCCGGAGATCGCGTCTAATCAGCTTTTTGGTCTGAGAGTTTAGTGCTCGGTATGGGTCTATAATGACTCCCTTAAAATTTCAAGTCATAATGTATCATTAGTCATAATCAACGTTAGTCATACAGTGATTTATTTCTGAAACAATTTATTTTTCGGAATTGTTATAAAACAAACCTAACCTAACCTACTGCATTCTATAAGATGGCATTTAAAAAAGTCCTGAATAAAATACCGTTTCAGAAATAAATCACTGTATGACTAACGTTGATTATGACTAATGATACATTATGACTTAAAATTTTATGGGAGAAAAGAGGCACCGGCTCGGTATGCTAATGCATTGGCCTGCGTTTGCGCCATTTCACGTCTCTTCGTCATGAACTCCAGAGTCTCAGCAGACAGTTTAGATACCCTGTCTTTCCTCTGCCGTCGAAAATGTTTGTGACCTACGTTTCGGAGTATTGTAGCCACGTTTTTGGCCATCCCGTCAACATTTGCCGTGGTTTCCAGCGAATCAAATCTGTTCTTCAGATCGATCTGAAAATTTTCGGACCCAAGTTCGGTTTGGAGCAGTGTAGGACGGAGAGTAGACTTCATAAGACGTCGACGTTCCAGCTTATATGATATATCTAGAGTGCCTCGTACAAGTCGGTGATCACTTCCGGTATCAAACCTGTTGATCACTGAGACATCCCTAAATACATGTCGCTTGTCTGCCATTCTATCTCGTTCTTTGTCACATTATCGGGGCTTTGCCATGTCCACTTCCTTTGGGGCTTCTTTTTGAAGAAAGAGTTCATCAAAAATAGCCCCTGTGATTCGAGGAAGTTGACTAGCATTTGTCCCCTGCGATTCCGACGTCCGTAACCGTGTGGTCCGATTCTCGACTCGTCGCGTTCTTGTACTCCCACTTTGGCGTTAAAGTCTCCCATGACAACGGTGAAATGGGTATGGGGGGTTGAATGCAAGGCTGTTGAGATGTCCTCATAGAGAGCCTCCACCTCATCATCCGAGTGTGCCGAGGTCGGTGCGTATACCTGTACCACCTTTAGAGAGTATCTCTGAGTGAGTTTAAGTACAAGGTATGCCACCCTGGTCGACACACTGTTTATCTCTAACACGTTGTTTGAAAGACACTTGTTGACAAGAAAGCCAATGCCGCCTCTGGATGGTTCATCTCCCTCTCGAAAGTAGAAGAGATCGCCTGATTCTAGAGTTATCGTGCCCTCCCCCTGTCTACGGACTTCTGATAACCCCAGTATGTGCCAGTTGATCTTGCTAAGTTCTACTTCGAGCTCTAGAAGATGTTCAGGAAGCCTAAGGGTGCGTCCATTATACGTAGCCAGGTTCAATCGATGATGGTAGCCGCTGATCGTCTCCCGGGGATTCTTCGCACCCCCCACTCCACCATTTCCAAGGCCGCTACCATAACCAGGAATGGCGGAGCTACCGGGAACTGGGGGCCGTATTTTATTGGCGCTATCCATATTTAGGGTATTTGCCCATAATCACCACGCTGGGCAGGCGTGTTGGTGATCGCAGTAAGAGTAGTGGGAGAGCGCTGCTGCCCGACATCTCCCACCGGACATTAGAAGGGAATACAAGGGCTGGTTGGGATATGGTTTCCGTGAGAAGGATTTATGGAATCTTGGTAGGAATTGAAGGGACAGAATACAGCTAACTCGGAAGGAACAGGGAGAGTTAGCGGTAGCTCGGGAAGCCGGGGTCGCGTACCCGTGTGCCCTGATCTCGATTTCCGGAAAGGAAACCGAGAAGAACATCCCTGACTGCATCTGCATCTGTAATTTGCTTTTCCAATAATAGAAGTTAATGTTGTCTCAACCTGCTATTATTACTGCATTACATACCGAACATCGATTAGGTACATCATTGATTGAGCTTTCTTCTTCTTCTTTTAGTGCCCTCTCCTACCGGAGGTCGGCGATCATTAGAGCTATCCTTACTTTAGAGACTGCCGCCCGAAAGAGGGATCTGGTACTCATCCCGAACCAGTCTCTAAGGTTTCTTAACCAGGAGGTATGTCTTCTGCCAGGTGGTCTGCGGCCTTGTATCTTCCCCTGGATAATAAGCTGAAGCATACCATACTTTTCGCTACGCATTATATGCCCCAAATACAACAGTTTCCTCTGTTTTATAATACGTATCACTTCCAAGTTTTTATTCATTCTTTGCAATACCGTTTCATTCCTTACTCGATCCGTCCATGATATCTTTAACATTCTTCTGTACACCCACATCTCAAAAGCTTCCAACCTCTTGCACATGGTTTGGGTCATGGTTTGGTTTGAGCTTTAAAAAAGTTAATTTAAGTATTTATTTATTCAATTTATTTACACGACATTACAGCAAGTCGAGAAACCAAATGAAATGTTGTTACGTGTGTGTTGTTGTTAATACGTATATTTTCTGAGAAAGGGTTGTGCTCTTTTTACAAGGATTCAACTCAACAACCACAGCTTTTGTAAGTTTTTGTTTCAAAGATCGTCTCCGCAGAAATCTCCTTGAAACTTCGTACGGACATGTAGTTTGGATGGCAATGCACGTACAGCCAACAAAAGTAAGCCAGCAAAAGAAGCTTTCAAAAGTATCTAAGTATTGATTAAACCAAAGGGGTATTCTCAACTCTAGATGAATCCCAGTCTAGCGTCCCTGTCACGCCGCTCGTTGTCAACAAAATGTTATTAGCCACCATCTGCGGAACCACGGTTACGCGGAAAAATTCTCTAACGGAAGCGGAAAACTATTGCAGTACGTTGCGAAGCGTGAATTGCGAAGTTGCAAGGCATTGCGGAGTGTATAGATAAATTGCAAACTCCGAACGGAGTTTTAAAGTTGGAGTAATGTTCGATTGGACATTGCAGCTTCGGCATGCCCTTTGTCTTCCATTGCCAGTCAGACGCCGATCAAGTTTATTTTAAGGGCTGCTAGTTGGTCACACATTACGTAGTCCGTTTTTAATATGAAGTGGGTGGACCACTGGTACAAATAAATGAGGAACTCCGATTGGTACTTTTGACTTTATTTGGCGGCCGTATATCCTAGTGTCATATTCTATGGAGATAGAGATCCCGTGTTTGAATCGCGGTAGATACAGCCGCTTGTACGTAGCGTATACGAAGATATTTATCTGAGTCACGGGTGTTATAGATAGCTACTCATAATTTTAAGCATGCATTTACCTATATTTTTGTACGATGCCTAGGACACATAGTACAAGTTTTGCTTATTTAGTTTGGAAATAGAACAATTTTGGTGTAAAATTTTCCAAGATATTTTCTATTATATATTATAAAAATCTTGTGTCACGGTGTTTGTTATCGAACCCCTCCGAAACGGCGCGACCAATTTTTATTAAATTTTTATTTATATTTTTAGTATCATAAAATAAGAGGGCTTGGGCGTAGTTGCCACGCGGGCCCAGTGAAGATCGGGAACTTCACACACAACATTGCAAACCTTCGCAGGTGGTGCAAAAATTCTCACGATGTTTTCCTTTACCGCAAAGCTCGTGGTAAATTTCAAATCCAATTTGGCACATAATTACCGCAAAACTCAAGAGGTGCGAGCCCGAGCTCGAACCCATGACTCTCTGCTTGAGAGACCATAGCTAAAACCACTAGGCTGTCACGCCTCAGAAGTAATTATTTACCGTCAGGTGAACCACTTACATGTTTATCAGCAATGAAATTCACACACACATCGAGTGCATCTGCAACATAGAGCAACCGATTGGAATCCGTAACGTGTGTGCTTCTGGAGAATGGTAGAGCAAAGTTCCGTCACAAACTTTTAGAACATACGTGGCTTATTTAGAGCTTTCAATGAGCTCTGGAACTCAAATAACGGAATTTGTTTTATGTTCAAATATTTCTGTTTTCTCGAAGTAGACTTTTGCTTCTGTACTGAACGTTTTAGATTTTTTTCTTTTACTCCTGCAAAGCATTGGGAAAAAATCTTAGACCAAGCAAATGTTGCCAAGTTGTAGATTTTTAATGTTTTTTTGTAGGTTGAAAACTTAATTCCTAAGTACAAGGAAGGCACAACTGAAAGTAATTGCTTCTAGAATTATTTCTTAATGCTATTTAATTATTAGGATTTGGACGTATTTCTTGGTCTTCCCCTTATCCTTTTCCCTTCTATTTTTCCTTCTATTATAGTCTTAATGTAATTATTATGTTATTATTATTTTATCTTATTTTGTAAGAAGGACAAATATGGAGCAAATAAAAGAAAATATACATGTTTCATTAAATAAGTGAAGGTAAGAGCGGAATGCAGAATAAGCTGGAAATCACTCCATATTAATTATTACATATCACTAAGAACATGTTTGATTTTGGTACTTAAACGTTCATTCAAATAGAAAGTGTCACAAAAAAATAATTTACTCAAAAGAAAAGATAAAATGGAATCGAAAATAAATCTTCGTTTTTACCTGAATACGTTTTATGTAACAAAATGTATTAATAAAATCTTATTTGAATTTGCTATGGGCTTCACGGTGAAGGATAACATCGTGAGGGTTTCCAGTTCAGCAGCAGCAGCAGCACAGCTGCGGGAAAATTCCATGGTGTGTGTGAAGTTCCCAATCCGCACTAGACCCGCATTTGAACTACAGCCCAAGCCCTCTCCTCAGAGAGGCCTGTGCCCTGCAGTGGGAGGTACATTTAAAGAATGATGATATTATATAACTCCATTTTATGAATAAAACTCAAGTGGAAAAAACGTAACGCGAGTAAATGTACTTCTTTTTGTAGTTCCCGTAGCGTTGTTAATTTTCTGTTGTAACGTTTTGAAGTAGGAAGCGTGAACGTTGGCTACATAAAATTGAGTAACGGAAATGTTGGACAGAGCTCTATTGTAGTTTCCAGTTACGCAGTAAATTTAGAGATACGCTAGAGTTAACTTAAACAATTTGAAGGAAATTTTTATTCGTTTTAGAATACTATAATTTTAGTTAACTTTCCAGAACTCTACTCACAGTGCAAGGTTGCTACAATCCTACTAATATAACAAATGTGAAAGATTGTGAAGATGTTTGGATATTTGGATGCTTGTTACTCAATCACGCAATAATGGCTGAACATATTTACGTGAAATTTGATATGGATATAGTTTGAGACCTTAGAAATTGCCTTGTCCTTCTTTCACGTCGAAACTGACCGACGGATTACCGTGATTTTTTGTATGGGCGTAGTTAAAGGGGTAGAGAGCGATTTTTTTTTTACTACGTGAAAATATCACATCCCCACGGGAAAACACGTTTTAATCTTATTCAGCGGAAGCGAAGCCGCGGGCATCAGCTAGTACATAATTAATGGCGAACTGGTGAGATGAGAATGAAGAAGCCACATTTTCCAGATTTGGGGCGGAGGTGTCGTGTCTTGCTTTTCCTTTTACTTGTCATTGTGATTGATTGAATACAAACATGTCACGCTATTATTTTAAATTTATGTCAACCAACGACATGACTAAGTATATTCAGGAAGAATGTGTATTGCATGGGTATTAGACTATTTATTTTATTAAATTGCCCTGAGATTTTCGTAACATGAGCATAAATAATTTAAAAAAAATGGTCCACCAATGGTTGTTGGAAAAATGATTTTATTTGGTCAGTGAATTTTTGAGTGATTATTAAGAGTAAGTAGTAAGTGTAGTAGTGATTTTGCAAGCCGGAAACGGCAGAACATGATGCACCAAGTTTATTTTTAAGACGTAACTATATGTAACATATGTTCGGCAATAAATTACCTCATTTTCATTTAGACGACCAGATGGCCTAATGGTTAGAGAACCTGACTACGAAGCTTGAGGTCCCGGGTTCGATTCCCGTGTCGGGGCAGATATTTGTATGAAAAATACGAATGTTTGTTCTCGGGTCTTAGGTGTTTAATATGTATTTAAGTATGTATCTATCTATATAAGTATGTTTATCCGTTGCCTAGTACCCATAACACAAGCTTTACTTAGCTTACTTTGGGACTAGGTCAATTGGTGTGAAATGTCCCGTGATATTTATTTATTTATTTATTTTTTATTTTATTTCAATGTAATTTAATTATGTATTATAACCTCAAAAGACACGAGCGTTCGCTCGGTTACCCAGGTTAGGAATTTAAGGTGCCCTTACATGTAGGTGAAACTAACTAGCCTTTTAGGTCGGAGCTAGCTGAAAATGGATGTACCCGTTCTTAGGAACTAAGTGAGTTCTAAACTAGTATGTAGGTACTTTGAAATAGCTTTTATACGGTTTGTCTACACATTATAGCTACGTATTTATCTTAAGAGTACTATTGTGAATGTAGGTGAAAAAGTTAAGTAAGGGACGTGTTGTACATATAGTAGTAAGTTCCAAATTAGAAAAGTGTCTTACGCTCCACATCAATTATATGCACTACTCTTAGGCACTACTACATGGGTACAACAGGGGCTATATTGTCTAACGCGGCGGGCTCTTGCCATCGCTTTAATAAGCGTACTGGTCTTAATTAAGCTTTTCACCTATAACAATTCTGTCCACCTATCTATTCTGACCAATTTTTTCGTTATGTTGTCAACACATCACGTTTGTACGTTTCGTTCTTTTTTATTAATTTTTATCTTCTTTTAAGTATTCTAAAAAAGTATAAAATAATATTCTTCAGTGAAAATTTTAATACTACCTAATCTAGGCACATTTACAACATTGGTTAGCTTTTAGCATTCTATAAAATCTCGAAGTATTTTACAGTGGCGCTGCATACAAATTAAAAAGGCTAGTGAACTTTCATTTCTTCCTTTTGATTACAAAACTTTTTGTCTATCTAGTACTAGTTTATGTCCATGTATATGAGTCAATGTATTTAATTTTCTATTAATTTATTTACTTTTTGGGAAGTATGGCTTTCTTTTCACCGCGCGTAATTTTGACTGTTTGTCTATTATTAGGTATAAGTTTGCCTTTTTCTGATAATCTGTACTTTTTTATGTATTTGCAATAAAGAGTTTACATACGAAGTTTCATTAAAAAAATAGAAAGTTAATAGTTAAATGTGTTAAACAGATTTAAGATTATTATCTTAAATCTGTTAGCGTACGGTTACCTACTAAAATGTTTTTGAAGGCTTTTAAAACCTTTGGTTTAAAGGATTCTAAAAAATACTCCAAGGGTGGCCACAAAAAAGAATAGGTTTTCCATTCAACCTGGAAACCCAAAGGTCTAACGGACTTGTGGTTACGACCGCTTTTAAAGGCAAATGAGATGAGCGACGGCGTTACGTAGTAATGAAACAAGAAGTAAATAAAAACGTCTACGTTGTCCTTCGCTAATTACCATTTTGATACACTTCACTGGGGGTACGGCACGCTGTAATTAAAAAAAAATGTAGTAACGTTTTGCATAAAACCATCCAGTTTAGAACTTCAAGTACAGTTCTAAATGTTATGGACGGATTAAGGATCTGGTGGTTATTTTTTTTTTTCAACACCAGGGTTTCAACCTTACTTATCTCTCAAATTCCAGTAAATTTTTATTTTTAACGAAACAACGCAATCCGTCGACGCCGACTCGGCTGGGCAGTGTCTCAAGTCAAAAGTCTTTGACCAGTGTGTGTTGCCAGTGATAACTTATGGCACTGAGTATGGCTGAAGAAAGCTCAAGTTCACTCAGAGGGTGATAGAGAGGGCTATGCGCGGTGTTTCTCTGCATACATAGCTCATAGACATAGCTCGAAGAATCGCCAGACTCAAATGGCAGTGGGCAGAGCATATCGTTCGTAGAACTGTACTTGTCCAGAAGACGCAGTGTAGGTAAAGCAGGCCTCCAACAAGAAGAGCGACGACCTGGTTAAGATTGCGGAATGCGTTGGATGCGGATAGCGCAGGACTGGTCTATTTGGCGCACCTTGCGAGAGGCCTATGTTCAGCAGTGGACGTCTTTTGGCTGAAATTATGATAACATAACACTAATATAATAACCAAATCGTAACAAAAAAAAAAAAAAAAATTCGTAATAAAATACAGTCGCACATTGGCGGGATGATGATGGAAATGTACATTTCTCAAAAATATCCGTAAAAGTTGACATTATTCTTTACATATCAGAACGTGAAGTGCATAGTTTATGGTCAGTAAAAAAATTAAAAGTTGCAATGGCAGGCTCGCTAAACTCGACAATAATGTCGCATACAAATTCCATTATTGTCGAGTCTCAAACTTTTTAAAAAGTTAAAAAGGCCATGGTAATAAGTTGGCACTATTCGTATACAGCCAGCTCAAAAGACCGGTATCAGTTGTTTTGTTGGAACTCGAGACTTTTTTGTTGTGTTTGAAACAGCTTGTGGTGTTTTTGGTAGAAAAATACACCTGTAGGTAGTTTTTCTTAATGAAAAAAGGCGGGAAAGGGTTTAATGACATTTAATTTTAAGTGATTTGCAATTCTTTATACCTATTTAAGTTAATAAAAGTATGTTCTTTTGTTTTTCCTTCATCATTTTTGAGAAAAGCTTTATATTAGTCTCGGCTGGAATAGCAATTGATGTCTTCGTATAAGTTAAACGGACTCGCAAGCTCGTCCGTTTAGTACTCATACTCAGCCAGCAATTGCCTACTTCCAGGCCACGACAATACTGTGCTATTTCACGTCCAGGGTAAGTCAAGACATGTCGATAACTTTGGCATAACACCGTCCATTAGAGACCACTTTAAATCATTAGCGTGGTCGGGTTAGCCCAGACACGGGTTCGACACGCAGACGTTTTCTGCCTCCAATTGTAAAGAGTAATAGTCCTTTTGAAGCGTGTTACGTGAACTATTCATAGACGTGAGCATTGTATGGAGAAAGGTCGGGATTAATAAAAGTTGAAGAAATATTTCGGGTAAACTTATCACAGACGTCAAGTTTTCGCTCAAAAATGGAGATAAATCCGGTCGTCACGGTTAGAAAATAGTGAAATACCAGAATATTATAAATAAGTTTTGTAAAAAAAATCGTTTTTAATACATGTTTTTTTTACTCGAATTCAATGTCAATGTCAAAATATCTTTATTCATTTTAGGCTCTAACAAGCACATATGTCAAAGAATCTACCACCGGTTCGGAAAAACCCTGTTGAGGAATCTGGCAAGAAACTAAAAAAGGTAAGTATATATTTTTTTCAAACAGATCTACAATGTTATTATAGCTAAACCGTTTCAATGAGTCCACGCCCGCGCGGTACAGGGGCTGGGGGTATGACGACAAAGGGGACTTCCGGTTCCCTTTGTTGTCAACCCCGCGCCTGTGTACCCCGCGGACGGGGACTCATTTAAACGGTTTAGCTATAGCTGCACATACTTGCGAAGTAATTTTATGGTGTGTGTGAAGTTCCCCAACCCCACTGGGACCGCGAATGAGCTATGACCCAAGGCTCATTCTGAGAGGAAGCCTGTGCCCTACAGTGGGGAGTATTATATAAGCTGGGATGATGATGATGATTCAGACCGTGCCCACTTCTAATTCTATTAGTCAGTTGTCACCTGTCACATATGAAATAGGATATCGCTGAATGAAATAGGAGCCAGACAGTCTTGCATGAACTAAATTATTTAATGTTATTGTGGTAGCATTGCTACGCCAATTTAGCTACGGCGTAGCAGTAACCGCGTAGCACGCCTTGATTTAGAGCGTAGCACTTCTACGACTATACTAAAGTATTATTACTAAAATGTACCATTATGATCCCGAGTAATATTAAAAATGCGATAGTAACTTAACTCTGTCTGTCTGTTACCTCTTCACGCCTAAACCACGGAGACGATTCAAATGAAATTTGATACGATGATACTATGAAAAGGTTAGATTTACTTATTTTCGAAAACTTGTGACAATTTGTTAGCGGAACGACTGAGACTGCAAAACTGAAAAATCTGAGCAAAAATCCATTTCTAATATGCAATATCCATTCAAGCGTTCATCTGGACCAACATATGTTCATAATTTATCTAAACCCGTCACCAAAGCCTGTAGC
Organism: Archips xylosteana; assembly: GCA_947563465.1. Lineage (NCBI taxonomy): Eukaryota > Metazoa > Arthropoda > Insecta > Lepidoptera > Tortricidae > Archips > Archips xylosteana. The sequence goes on along the minus strand of OX387361.1, from coordinate 8,169,455 downwards.
GTGAAATGAAACATGAAATAACCTTAGTTCAACTTTCTCATCCGGTCAAGTCACACACCCATTCGTATGTCTGCTCCTAGCATGTTATTGGAAACACGTAAGCATCATAACGTGCAGATTGGCATCATAGCACAAAAACAGTACGTAATCTACGAACCACGCGTCGAAATTGTACCCCGCCATTGCCCGCTGGGCATATCGCTCGTAGAATTAATGGCCGATGGGGCCAAAAGGTTCTCGAGTAGCGTTCACGGAATGGAAGAGAAGACGCAGTGTACGTAGGCCTTCAACAAGAATGGGCGACGACCAGGGCCCAATTGCATAACAAAGTACAACTAATATTACAAGCGGAACTCTCGCTTCAGTTATATTAACTAGAAAGGGAGTTCCGCTTGTAATATAAGTTGTACTTTGTTATGCAATTAGGCCCTGGTTGAGGTTGTGGGAACGCGATGGTTGCAGATGGCGCAGTATATTTGGCGAACGGTCTATGATCAATGATGATGATGATGATGATGATGTTGTAACAGCCTAGCTTTGCCTCGTGCACGTAGTTTGCATGCGCTCGAGCTTCATTGTGTCGAAATGCTTCTTCAAAGGATAAAACGCTGTGAAAACTGTTAAAACGCTGGTGAAATTCAATTACATGGGGCATTGTGAGGCAATATCGCCGGTGCAATTCGCGGCACCCTGCTGTTTGCAGTTCATTGAGGGATATTTTATGAGTTCAGTGTGTTCGATCGAGCAATGCAAATGCGAGAAAACGAGACACGAAGCAAATGATTTGAATGCCACATACAACGTCAAGACGCCAACGTCGACGTGTGTAATAGACCATAACAGTCATCATCGTCATCATCATCATCATCATCATTTCAGCCGAAAGACGTCCACTGCTGATCATAGGCTTACCAAGGCACGCCAAATAGCTAGATCGGTCCTGCACCATCCGCATCCAACGCGTTCCCGCAACCTTAACCATAACAGTACATCTCAATAATAACCATTTTGACGCAGCGTACGTGGCTCTTTAAGCGGCCGATGGCGTTTATAGGAGACCATAGCCATATGGATTTAGCGTTCAAATTTAACGCTTTGTTTTAGGATTTCTTACTGTAATTTTACTGTGGCAAAATACTTCTGCGAAGGAAAAGTGTTAAACGCTGGTGCAATTCAATTACATGGGGCATCGTGAGGCAATGCCGCCGGTGCAATTCGCTGCACCCTGCTGTCTGCAGTTCATTGAGGGTATTTTATGTGTTCGACCGAGCTAACAAAATGCGAGGGAATGGTGTGTTGCAAACTATCGTGTGTACTTCATAAAATGAACACTATCTGCTATGGAACCGTTTCAAAATAAATGAGGAGTATATGTCAAAGGTCCTAACAAAAAAAAAACAAATGAAATTAACAAATAATAAGAGAAACATATGTGCAAAGGCGAATTTGTCCCTTAAAGGGATCTCTTCCAGTTAAACTTTGAACGATTGATAGCACATCAGAAATAAGAGTATAGACATGCAATAAAAAGTAACTTAAACAAATAGTGCCGTGCCATGGCGTGTGCTTCGTGTTGAAGGGCTACGGATTAGCCTGAAACAGGTCGAGCCAAACTCGATCATAGACGTGAGTTACCCGTATTTTTTCACTACAACAGTATGTATTTAAAAAAATATCAAAATCTTATATTTCGCCTGCCCGATGTTAGCCTGCCTAGCATGCTTGCGGCATTCTTTCGCTGCATGGCTATGCTCAGTCTCTGGCCGAAAAGTTAATGAAAAATTAAAATTAATACAATACAATCCAATAGAATACAAATATTTTTTATTGAACACCAAAAACAGTACAGAAAAATTAACAAAATTAAAATTGAGACACACAGTAATAATGAAAGGTCCTTAAGAATATTTTGTGGGGACACAGTAATGCATAGCTTGCATTACGTGATATCTACGTCGCTGTGCACTCCAGAGCTTCAGTAGCTTTCCTCCAGTCCCATTATCAATACGTTTAGTGTGAAATAAAATAGACATTAGGCTGGAGAAACACTCACAGGCTACTCAGTAACTACAGATATACTCAGATAGATAAAACAACAAGAGTAGTTACTATATTAATAAATAATGTTGGTAAATTACTAAAAGAGCCAATGAACGGCCGTGTTTGATTTCAAAGTACAACAATTTAACACGTGCTTAAATTTAAGCACGTCCCTACGTTTTATAAAATCTCTATGGAGGATTTTCTTTCAATTTAAAATTAATTCTTATAAGGACTCAAAGGTCAATGGTAATACTTCGCCCACTCAAATACTTACTTAAAAGGACCAAAGGTTATATCCTTACTCCATACATTTCTATTTACGTTCGATGAGGACCTATTTCACCACTCCCTGTTAAGTTTCTATCATATTATATGACAGTCTGAGTTGCCGTCTCTGTTTAATCGAAACAAACAAACAGAGAGAGCATGAACGATATCAATCAGATAAGATAACAGAGAGTGGTAGGTATTACGTTATAGAAGGAATTATTTAGTATCTAAAGGCGAAGTCCGGGTAGATATCATGCAGTTACCAACGGAAAAAAGGAACTCTTAGGTCGCAACGTTGTCCGTCTGTCTGTGAAACCCCTATTTTCTCAGGAATAATGTGGAGTATTTTACAATCGCAAAAAACTTAAGTCTGGAAGCATATGCAATAAAAAAATATAACCTTTTGAATGTGTATTTCATACAAAAACTGTGGCAATTAAAGCCTTTAAGGTACTTGCCACAGTAAAGTTGTGAAATTTTACATGAAAATGTTGGGCTTCACTGCACGGTTTTGTTTTTGCAATTGTTTTTAAAATATATTATAAAATATATTTTGTGAAATAGTACACAAATCATTCACAGGCCTAAAACCGGGAGCATGTCCCTTTTGGACAAGACAGACTACAGTGAAAATCGGTACTTACATTTATTTATTAATTAAAGTAATAAGGTTAAATAAATAAAATGGCCTATTGCTTACCTTGTATCTTTCTCTCTGTGTACCTGTTTTCTGTATTGCTTACTATTCCTGGTGTACAATAAAGAGTCATTGTATTGTTGTATTGTATTGTAAAATGGCCTGGCCTCGATGTGAAAGGTCTATGCTAACATATGTCAATTTTTATTTTTTCTGAAAAACGTAAATTTAATGTACTTTGTATTCAAAAACTCATTGGCAGATTATGATGCCACTTTTATTAGAATCACCCGTATACCTAAAACATCGTTTTTTTAAAAAAGTAGAGTGTTTAACGCGAGACTAAACTGCCATAATGACACGCGAATTAAAACGCTCGGGTGGCTCGGGTGGCTAAATATCTTGTGCCATTATGTTTGTTTTAGTCCCTTGTTGAACAATCTACTATTTTGTCGGTTTAGTTACGTTTGCGTTCGGTGATTTTATTAGGGAAGGCGGAAAAATTGTATGAAGAAGCATATTTTCAACGCAAACTTAGCTATTTTTCATAACTTGGCCTCACTACTTCGCAGAGGAGCAAATTAAGTATTCCATTTATTTAAAATCCTGGAATTTCAAGTCAAATTCCGAATCAAATGGTTTTCGTGCCCAAAGCCGCGGACAAAGGCTAGTATTTGATAGCGCAAAGCTTTTCAACAAAAAAGAGCCACCTACTGCGTGAAACGCCATTCACAACACGTCACAACTGTTATCCACTGAAAACTGCACGTGAACTATTTTAAAATGAAAGCTTTTAAACGTTTTCAGCGAGCACTTTTTCAGCGACAGGTCGTAAATGTGAAAACGTTTGGTTATAACTTTCACCTTGCAACTAATTTTGAACTTGTTGCACGGCATTGGAAGAACAAGAAGAAGGAAAGCGAACCCTTCTGACCCACCGTACCATACCCCCCCCCCCCCCCCCCCAGTGGTACGGTGGGTAATTATTTTCCCTACGATAACCACAGTAGTGCTGAGACACGGATTGCGATTACAATTTATGTATCTATAAATTAAGACGCCTATCATGGGCTCTGATATGGCTGGCTAGGCCGAATTTACTTTTAAATACTCTTAGGTCTTAATTTATAGAATAGTGGGGTCGCCGTCATCGAAACCGATGAGGAGGACTATATATATATATATATATAAAATATATATAATAAATTAACTATTATTATTATGTTGATACGGATTTCCGATCACGGGCCCGTGGGGACCCGGTCATTTGAAAGGCATTCATGGGGCCGAAGCCAACATGAAGAGGCCTTTGGTACCATATAATATAAATGAGATGGGCGCAACTATAGAGGTCTATCCCCTAATACACCATGAGGATGTGCTAGCGGACAGTCCTCCACAGTTGCCAAACTATTGCCAGGTAGGAAGCGACATGGAATTGGCTATGGGGTTGGGATGTTGTGGACAGGATTACCGGGCTATGGAGTGAGATAACGGACACCTACCATTTCAATATCTCATAATATAACTATTATTATTATTATTTTATTTATTATTCTATAATAAATAATTTGTTATAAACTATTGATTTTTTTTAAAAAGTAAATACAATATTAATTAAATTAGTCACATTCCTAAATCCTATGTTAGTACTTATAATAAGTATAAATATAAATTATAGATACATATATATATATATATATAATTTATTATGAATTATTTTATCAAAATGCACTCAGTGAACTGAAACAATTACTTTGATCACCCGCGACGTTACGTTTTACGTTCTAACCAGGAGGGAAAAGCGAAGAATAGTAAGATTGAGGTGCCATCGTCGTATCAGCCAAAAGACTCCCACTGCTGTACAAAGGCCTCACTCGCTCAACTGAAGGCCGAGCGACAACCTACTGCCATACTCCTCCCCAGGACGAGCGCCGGCCGAACATACCTAAACTGCGGAGTGAAACCCCCCTGCCTAAACGTTGTACAATACTGAAGTATATTCCTGGATATTATATTTTGAAATCGTCCTGTCATTCCAACTCAGCTTTGTTCGGCTTCTTAATTAATTTAAATATTAATTCGCGAATGAATTAAATGGCATGCCCGACAGCTAAAACTTGTGTCCCTTTAACAAAAATAGAACTCTAAGACAGTATAAACTAGAGCTAATGACAAAAGTTTAGCGCAATTCAAATCCAAGACCAAATTAGAACCTGCTCTTTAAAAGCTCATGTTACTACAACTTTTTGATTAGAACTCAAAGTTTCTCCAACGAGATATGATTGAAATTGAAAAGACGTCTGGCTTCGCCTAGTTTTCTCCGTAAATTTATGTGACAACATGAAATTACCAACAGAGACAAAGCTTCAAGCTTTTCTTTTTGGCTCAAAAATATTTTTTTGTCATAGAGATACAACAAAAATATATATGCACGAAAAAAAAGAAGTCTCGAAAATTTTTCAAAAATAGCAATATTTTATTTAGTACTCCTACGTCTGTATGTAAAAAAATTACTAATCTTTCTCTTTGTAAACTGTACTTTCATAAACATGATTTTTTTAAATATTCCAAAATAGAGTTTCAATATTTTCAGTAGGATTCCCAAAGTGGGTTCCGCGGATCCTAGGGGTTCCGTAGAATAGTCATCAGGGTTCCGCCAAAATTATTTATTATTAGCCAATGATATTTTAAGTGTAGATACGTTATATGCTCACATGATGCCCAAAAAAAATGCTCCGCACGCGGCGGCAGGCACACATACATACAGTTTCATTTTATTTACATTTTATTACATTGTCAGAAGGTATAAGGGTCATTCTCTGGTCTCACGTTTTTTCGTGTTCTCAACTTCAAGTAGTTGTAAAAATTTAATTATAACAGATATCTTTATAATTAAAATACCTCATATAGTTAATACTTTGTTCTGCTTAAAAAACTTCTAACAGTTTTATATAAGCTATATCTAATGGGAGAAAAAAATCTAAAGTCGCTGGAATCCCCATTTTGGCCTTGTCCAACCTCCAATTTTCACTATGTGTTACCATTTATTTCAAAAACCAAGCAAGAATAACAATAAATGTTACTATTCACTGCAAGCCAACTACTTTTTGAATTAGATTAAATTATCTTAATATTCCTTTTTACCTTATCTTTTTTTTAAACCATATTACATAAATGTCCCGAGAAAAGCGAAAATCCAATTTCTTTCATAAAACTCGTCATACTGTTCTTACGCACACTTCAAGAACATTTGTCGATGGCTTGCCAGAAAGAACCATCCACGCTGCGTCGGCTGAATAGGGCGAACTTAAGGTTTTTTGCGTCACTGCCGAATTATGAGGGTAAGAATCACGTATGATATTTTTGGTACCTCTGAAAGTGATATCAGTGGCAATTTTTTCTCGCTTGAGTTGTTGATATATTGAACTCAAATTAATTAGGCATATTAAACAGTGTTATTACTACTTCTAGAAAAAAAATCGGGTTTCTATTGTTAGCCGTTTTGAAGTAATTCGTTAAAAACTAAATTGCTCATGTGAATTCGGTGGCGGTGAATTCGGTGATTTGAATGAATCCGGTGGTATTACAGTTAGTCATGGATTTTTGAAACTGTTAAGTTTATTTCCTGTACATATTTATGTAAAATAATCCGAGTCAGTTGGTAATATTGGTAAATAATAATGATTTTACGAAAAAAACTTTGATTTTTGAACGTGTTTTCAGCTTTTATTAAATAATTATTGAATTATGTATTGATGGTGGATTAATATTGGTCAAATATTTATGAAATTTATATCTTTTTTGTTTCATTATTTATTTGTTTCGCTAAAAAATTTTAGTTTGTGTTTAGCCGATTTTTGATATCATAAATACTGTTGAAATAAATAATAAGTAGGGAATGATTATTGTTTTTAAGAGATTATTTGTTTTTATGAATGTGTTCTTTAACTACGTTAAATAATTATAATAATAACTACTATTTAAAGCATAATAGCTTATGAACGAGAGCAAAGTTATGTACCTTACAAGACTTAGATACTTATTTAACTAGTGAAACGTTCCAAAAAATATGGTGATAATTGTTTAATTATAGTTTAAGTCCATCATTGTAAGTGTGTAGTTATTACACATTGTGATATTAAACAATAAAAGTAATTTACTTCCGTAATTCGCAGTTGTGTGATTTCGGTGGCGTATGAAAATTTGAAATTAATTATCTCGATAACTGTGAGGACTAAAATGGTGCCTCCTTCTGCAAAACATTTCAAATAAACACTAGTTTTCGATGTAATTATAAAAAGTCGGATAATCATAAAAAAAAATCGTGCCACCGAAGGTCACGCAAAACTGCCTTGCTCAGAGAACGACCCATAAGAGAGATGGCTTCATTAAGACGATATGAAGTAAAAAGACAAAGATAGTTTATCACTTGCGCGCAAAAGCAAACGTCACAGGAGACAGGAGTTCCGACTGATTCCAATGGTCACAATGAGGACCATTTCGCGACACACGTTTTGGTGCGTTGGTGGCGTATCTACCTCTTTTTTGTTATACATATAATATCATTGTTATTAGCTGTTAAATAATACCACGGTTACAAATATTAGTAAATACCTACAGATATACATACGCATTCAACTGTCGGACATAATACCGAACTATAAAACAATTATTTATAAAACAGTGAAACAATTTCACTCTTCACATTAAGAATAATATGTTTCAATCTTCTAATATATAAAAATCTCGTGTCACGGTGTTTGTTATCGAACTCCTCCGAGACGGCTTGACCGATTTGTATGAAACATTTTTGTCTCTCCTCGGTAGGTCTGAGAATAGGTTGTAGGCTATTTTTATCCCCCCCCCCCCCCCATTCTTCGCAGACGGAGTCGCGGGCAACAGCTAGTATAACATATTTCTTGAAAAAATATTATCTTCGTCTAATATATAAAAATCTCGTATCACGGTGTTTGTTATCGAACTCACGCACGGTGTTTTTTATACCCCTATTCTTCGCGGACGAAGTCGCGGGCAACAGCTAGTTTTTATATAAATTTCGGTGTTGATTTGTAATAATTTGATACGGGGTTCCATAAACTAAAAGGTATTTGGTTGGTGTTCCGTTATCTTTAAAGTTTAGGAACCCCTGATCTAACCTATGGCCTCTTCAGTATAGGATCGTGGGCGCAACCGCGGGCTCATACCTCTGAATTTTAGTGCGAAATTAATTTGAATTTTTTCCAGGATCTTTGAAAGAAAACAGATGTCAGTGCTGCAGCGTCAGTTTATGCGGATAAAATAAAGGAAGACACAGAATTTGTAAGAATGTAACAGATTTTGACATAATTATAACCGTGCACTATTCGTGTATACCCTTTGATCAATTATAACTGTAGATCCACAGTCGCGCGCCCGAAAATGTCCGAGCCAAATGAGCGCCACTTTGATAAAAGTGGCCTTCTTTTTTCTCAGAACGTTGCGTGAAATTGTCAAGTTTAGCTGTCAAGTGGAGTTTTGCCGCTACCGAAATACGACTGTAATGAAGTAAAGACTAGGTTCAAATTTCTGTGTAGGCGATGATTTTATTTGTTACGCAACCAAATAAAAAAGTTCGGACATTCTTTGAAGGGGATTTTGTTCGGCAATGTGTATCTTCAGTTATAATTGATCAAAGTGTATACCTCTTCCTCCATGCAAAGTGGTAGAAAAACATGTTTTGGTTGTATGGTTGTAAAAAGCCTTGTCTCTGTGTTGAATTCAGTTACGTGAAATATGTCTTCGTATTCTCGGAATATTTGCATAAAAGACCTCTTTGCCCGATGAAACTCGTTTGATTCTTTGACGTCAGAGGCTAGTACTTCAAAGAAGTTAGAGGGACATAAGAAGTAACTAAGTTTCGAAGGCACTTTGACACGTGTAAATCGTGCTATACGATTATAGACCTTGTTACTAAGGACATCATCCCAACCTATATACGTCCGACTGCAGCTGCATGGCACAGGCCTCCTCTCAGAACGGGAGGGCTTGGACCGTAATTCCCATGTGGACCCAGTGCGGATTGGGAACTTCAGACACCCCATTGAATTTCATCGCAGGTGTGTGCAGATTTCCCCGTAAAGGCCATAGAAAATTGCAGATGTAATTTCGCACATCAATTCCGAAATACTTAGAAGTCCAAGCCCGGATTTGAACACTCTGCTTGACAGGCCATAGGTCAAACCACCAGGCTACCACGGCTTTTTTTCCTAAGCTTTAAACCTTTGGTAAACTAAGTGAAGCATAGTTTTTGCGGCCGGTTAATTTTTTGATTATTGGCTCTGTATTGTTCAATGCAATTTTTATACATCGAAATAGAAATCAACCAGTTTAAAAACTAAAAAGAAATTACAAAAAGAAAACCCCTTTCTAAAAGGTCCCTATGATAATGGCAGCATTACCCCTTTGAATTTTACTTATTTTTTGTCTGATTTAGTAAGTTGAATTTGTTCATAAAGGTACCCGAGTACTATAATCGTATTGTTTTATTTTAATCAAAACTAAAAAACAAAACACTTATGTATATTCAGAAAATGACACTTTTTAGAGTTCACTGTTTTAGTATTTTCATCACTGTAATTATGATAGTATAGCATGTCAATAATGGTCAAGGAAAATATTAATACCAAGTGTTAAATATCTCTAAAACTGTATATTTCATCATAAAACTGCTATATTTCTATTAGGTACTCGAACGAACATCTTCCAAAATTATAAATCGAATCACAGCATGCACTTTCTAGATTACACCTAAAGGAAAATATTACCCTTCTGTTTTTATATAACCGCAATAAAAGTATTCAGTTGGTACCACAGACCTCATAAAGAGAGAAATAGAAATACAGTACTCGGCGATAAAGATTGCACATCGGCCTTTAGCAAGAGACAATTCGCGGTTTACGACGATTTCCGAACCCTGGCGACCGTCCATCAATCGCCGTATTTATTAAGTGACGTTTGATATCAAATGAATACTGCACTCCATCTTTGATCAATTATAACTGTAGATCCACAGTCGCGCGCCCGAAAATGTCAGAGACAAATGAGCGCCACTTTGATAAAAGTGGCCTTCTTTTTCTCAGTACGTTGCGTGAAATTGTCAAGTTTAGCTGTCAAGTGTCAACCGTAATTCGACAGTAATGAAGTAAAGACTAGGTTCAAATTTCTGTGTAGGTGATGATTTTAATTGTTATGCAAACAAATAAAAAAGTTCGGACATTCTTTGAAGGGGATTTTGTTCGGCAATGTGTATCTTCAGTTATAATTGATCAAAGCACTCCATAGACTTAATAAGTTTACGTTTTTTTTTTTATGTTAGATAGGCCAGACAAACGAACTAGTGGGTCACCTGATGTTAAATGAACACCACTGTCCATAGACACCCGCAGCGCTTTACACGATGCCAGTGCGTTCTCGGCCCTAAAGGAGAGGGAATAGGGGAAGGGGGAGAGGGAGGGGGAGAGGGAAGGGGTGAGGTATTGGGCCCCCGGCACTCTCACTGACCGTACGAAACGCAAGCAGGATTACTGCTGCTTCACGCCGGTGTTCTGTGAGAGGGTGGTACTGCCCCGGACGAGCCGGCCCATTCGTGATGCAGCGGCTAGCTACAACATGGCTCTACCCGTAGGTCAAATTAATGACATGTAAACTATAAACTAAAAATGTAAACTTTTGATATCTATAGAAGGTTGTTGCAACTACTAGAAAAAGGATAGTCAAAACAGAGATTAGAGTATATTAAAAGACACCTATTATTTCATAAATTTAAATTTTCAAAAAATCTCAACTCCTTCCATTTCACTATCTGTGCTCTCAATTTGGTCAATATCACTGTCACTATCAGCCGTATTTATTATTAGTCTATCAGTGTAATCCATCATACAATTTAAATTTCAATAACTCTATATTATACTAGCGACCCGCCCCGGCTTCGCACGGGTACAACTATATTATACATTGGTTAGCATTTTCATTAATGTTTAAAATGAAAAAAGTTGTTGTAGTGACATAACTACAATAGTTGGACATATGCTACCGCGGAGTTTTTTGTAGACATTATGATGTTCTTCAATATTGTTGTACATTATTTTGTTCTATCGCTAATAGTTTCGGCAGCGCATTCGACGAAAGACATTTTAAGACTCATTTTTCTACACCTTCGGTTACATTGTTCAAATTTTACCAAGGATCCCTAATTTTTTTCAAAATGAAATGTAGCCTATGTCAAATTGGAAGAATGTAGCATTCTATTGGTGAAAGAATTTTTTAAATCGGCCCAGTACTTTTTGAGCCTATTCATTACAAACATACAAAAATAGGTACAAATCTTTCCTCTTTATAATATTAGTGTAGATGTAGATGTAGATGTAGATATTTTCACCGGAACGCGTCCGTACCCTACTGCACCTGAACAACGACTGACAAACGTCACATAAGTAGTGTGTGACAACGCTCTACGAAGCCGACATTTGCCGGGTCTTTTTCCAAAGACCGATGTGCAATCTTTATGACCGGGTACTGTAGCTTATTTTTTTTTTAAGATCGCGGGTGAGCAAAGTAATTGTTTCAGTTCAGGAATAGAAATGTCATCGTATGTATTAACTTCTAAAATAAATATCGACACTTCAAATGCAATTTATTTACATGTCACAAAAATACATTAAAATGATGATTTCTGTGCCTAGTTCGCAGTAGTATCGTGAAGTCCATTTGACAACTTTGATAATGATAATTGTGTCACATTTGGGAATGGTTTATAACCTAAATGAGCCAATCGCAAGTTAGACTATAACCTGAAACGGACCTCAAGATAACGCCATCTAGTGATATACCTACTAAGGACTCATCCTCATCATCAGCCTATGCTCGTCCATTGCTGGACATAGGCCTCTTCCGTGGTACGCCACTGAGCACGATCCTCGGCCACTCTCATCCAGCTGTTGCCAGCCGCCTTGCGAAGATCATCGCTCCACTGAGTCTGAGGACGTCCTACGCTACGTTTGCCAATCCGTGATCTCCACTCAAGAACTCGTCTCACCTCCCCCAACGGTTATCGGTTCTTCGGGTTATATGGCCGGCCCATTGCCACTTCAGCGTGCTAATCACTGTTCAGTGTACTAAAGAATCCTGACTGGTAATCATCATTGGCACAAAAATGAAGTACAAATCAAAACAATCAACAACAGAGGCAACAGGTGACCCTCGCGCAGGCAGTTTTCTCGCCCAAAGACTTGCTATAGCAATTCAACGTGGGATTGCTGCCTGCGTGATGGGCACCCTACCTAAGGGTCCAAATTAATTAAGATTGTAATTTTTAGTTTTAATTTTTGTTTAGCTATTTTAAGTTAGTTTAAACAATCAAATATAAACAAAATATAACTTAGTAAAATGAATACTTGAATTTTTGGCCTCCCTTGCTATAAATGCGCTAATTAAATCGGCCGTCAGTTCTACGAGCAATGTGTCCTGCCCAAGCCCACTGCCACTTAAGTCTGGCAACTCTCCGAGCTTAACTTATCAGTAACTTGAGTTTTTCTATGAATCTCCTCATTACTGATTCGATCATGTAGGGAAACTCCGAGCACAGCTTGCTTCGCTGTTTTATGAGTGACTTTAAGTTTTCTTATGAGGCCCATTGCAGGCCTCCTGCATGCCATGTACTTACGCGCGATATTTACCTACCGCGGGGACGACCGGCTACAGATCTCCTGCGATCGAAATTTCAGTAGGTTGTCACAAGCGCGCGCCGACGCATTGCACGTTCATTCGTGTTCAACGGAAAAAATATGGCGCCTTTTATAAATGAATGGTGAAACAGGGGGCAAATTTTAATATGACTATGCCAGAATTAATAGCTAATATAACAATTTGGAGTTCGTATCGTGCTGTCCCTCTTGCTCTTCTATAAAAAGCTATAAGCGTGAGCGGGATGGCACGATGCGAAGTTCGAAAGTTGACCTTCGTATCTAGTATTTAAGGCTAGGGTACTGTGAGCGTGGCAATGGGTTCTGCGCATTACAATAAATATCCTTTTTTTTGTTAGGATTCCTGAGCTAAAATGGCAAAAACGGAACCCTTATAGTTTCGCCATGACTGTATGTCCCTTTGTCCGGCCGTGGCTTAGCTTAGGGAATATTAGTGCTAGAAAGTTAGCATGGATATAATATATAGCAATTATCCCGACAAAATGGAAAAACAACTTGACACACTGCGATATAGATCTGCTGGTATATTTCGGAACGATTTGAAGACACAGTGTATACGTGCCACACGTTTTTGGCTTGCATGCCATTTCTATTCTTCCCAACAGGTCTGTGGTACATTGAACATGCAGAATACTAAAATATCGTCAGAACACGTTGAGGAATCTAATAAGAGTATTTGAGAGACGTGTCGTTTATCTTAAAGATATTCGTTTACGGTATAATATTGATTCATACGCTGGAGCGGGAAGCGAGTTGCAATAAGAATACAAAATATTGTGTAGGTGTATCACTTAAATTTTGCATTTTCATGTGTGTGGAATGTATTTAAACCCTATTATAAGTTACCATTATTATCATACCATCGCACCATGCTACCAGATGTTAGACTAACATGTAACATCTGGTAGCATGGTGAACAGTTGAGTTCGAAACGCGTCAGATAGTGTGGTGTTGATGATGATGATAGTTGGGTTTACGTGATTTGTGTGTGTGTTCGTACAGTGTGTTTGTGGAGGAAATGCATGAACACACATTTTTGCATAAGCGTAGCGATCATAAGGTCGGGGTGAGCAGAGTACCTAATTGTTTCAGTTCATTTACGAGTACTGTAGAGCGGAGGCGTGATAAAATAATCCATAATATGGAAGAGCTTACAACAATATTGTTAGAATAACCGAATAGACTAACTTGAGATAAATGAAACTATCAACAAATCTTTTTCAATAAATAGAAACTATTCTAATTTCACTCAGCAAAGACGACAATAGAATCTACGTCATATAGAGCCTAATCTTACCTCGGCACTCGTGCCAAGGCGCCAGGCATCAGTTTATAAATAGCATTACCTAAGTTTGGCAGAGTTCCCAAGTAGGCGCGAAGTACTTATATGCATATGAATTAGACTAGCTATGACGCCCTATTTGAGTTTGATCTAGGCTTTCATGTTATTGTGTATGCTAAGTTAGTAAATTTAACTGTGTAATTTAGGCTCAGAAAAGCTAGACTTGTGTCGTGCTAGTTGCCTACAATTATAATGAAAAACGGGACAAACGAGTTTTTTTTGACAAATTATTATTATTTATTTATTATATCAATACAAACATTAATTAAATTACACTGTATCACTTCGCACTCATAAACTTTCATAAAGTAATTTAAGCCAAAGGCCAGGGAAAACACAGGGAAGCTTAAAGTCCCATCTTATAGGCTGGTTAAAACCAAAAAGTCGTTTCTGGGAAATTGCATACGTTTTTATAATAAATCCTAATTCCAAAAGCAATAACCGATCAAACGCATACAAAATTGAAATGTCTAAGGCGTACTATAAAAATAATGATTATTATAATGTTTGGAAATAATTCCAATACAATACAAATATTCTTTATTGATCACCAAAAGCAGTACAGTGACATTACAAAAATAAAAATTCAGATAGACAATAGGCGGTCTTATCGCTAAAAAGCGAATCCAATCCAGTCTGCAAGGGCGATCCCTAGTCTCAAATAGCGTATCTACTGTGTTTAAAAAGCCCCCACAATAGAACATAGGACAATTGACACCAATTGCCCCGACCGGGAATCGAAGCCGGGATCTCAAGCTTCGTAGTCAGGTTCTCTAACATCTATACTCCATTTAATTTAGAATTATAAACCACAACAACATTATATTGCGGCTCGTGAACTGTAATCTTTTTACAATTTCTACTAGAGTAACAATTGAGGACACGCAAATAAAGTGACATTAAAACAATTTTATTTTGCGGCTCCCAGACTAATGTACTGTACTATTTGCTAGGTAAGAAATAGTTGACGAGCCGCAATATAATGATGTTGTGGTTTTCAATTCTAAATTAAATGAAGTATAGGCTATCTATCTGGTTATTATACATTATTCTCTAAAGGGCCACGATTCCCTTTGTCAGGCTCCCTATTTCGACGTAGTCTAAACGCTGGTCTGTCTTTTTCAATTTACTGCAGTTAGTCGATTACAAAATAAACGTTTAGTTAATTAATGAGGGAAGTTCGTCTATATTTCACTCCGCAGCCGCTGCATGACGGCAGGCTGTATTTACGACCTCTGTACCTCCAATGTTTGACAGTGTTAATTTACAGCTGAACTGCACGAATAATTGTTAAGCCTGTGTGGAATCCTGTCATGATGAGATGATTGCTTGTCTACCGACACCTTGCTTGAGATTGATTGTGTTGATTGCACGGAAACATAATAATATGCTTGTATGCTCGTAGTTTCTCTACGGGATTGAATTAGGAATGAGGAGATTCGTAGAAGAACAAGGGTCACCGATATAGCTGAATAGATTAGGTAGCTCGTTGAAATGGCAATGGGCAGGCTATACAGCACGCTTACGATTGGCACGTTTTAGTTATAAATAGACTCCGTTATCAAGTGGGCAGTTTGGTGGCTACCAAACATTAGTGATGTCACATCACTGATGTGCAATGTCAATAAAAAACTTTTTTTAAATTGAATTTTCAGATTAATTTTGTAGTTGCCTGCCATACATAGCTACAACGTCGAGACTAGGATTATAGTTCGTGTAGCTTATTTATTTATGTGACTGGTGCATAATAAGAGGCATTAAAACGCGAATGTTTTAATGTCAAATTTTGAATATCTGTGATAGTTTTTGAGATAATAAAAAAAACAACAAATTCCTATTATTTTTTTTAATAAATTGCTTATAACTTTTTTAATTTTTATCGGCCCCTTTTGGGACCTTTCCTTAAACTTTCTACATAATATTCCGAATCGAATGACACCTTGATCGTAATTTTCGGTGAATAAACAAAAATTTTATGCAAAAAGATATTTTTTGCATAAAATTTGATTTTTAAATGTTGACCAGACTAAAATACGGTAACTTTATATTCTGTTCTTTGACAGTTAATAACTTTCGAATTTATAAACTAACTAGACTTGAGTCGATTCCGATTCTCAAACCGATTGTAATATTCGAGATTCAAAAAATGTTTGGAACAAAAGTTCAAATACGATAATCACAACCAAATGTGATTCTTTTGTTTAAGAAGATGTTCGAAATTTAAATGTTATTAAAGTATCGATTTCGATACTTTAATGTATGCAGCCACAGATGAAGGGTTCTAAATAGAGATCATTTGATTACCTTTCGCTTATCAACATACCTATTATAGAGAAGTTATGACATTAATGTAGACAAAATCCTTTATTTTACTGCCGGCCGCAGTTTGTCCATCGCGACCAGCGTGAGGATTGATTGATTTCTCTGACCTATTTATTATAAAAGTGGAGCGGGGACAATGTGGCTGCTCGCCTTCATGATAATATGTTCGTCAATGGCATGTAAATATTATAAATATTATTTTTCTTTTGACTATTCCTCTTTTACCGAAACGAAATGTGATGAAAAATAATTTATTGGGAATTTAATAACCGTTTATTTCCAATGTTTTGGGAGATACTTTATTTAATGTGCTTAAACGCTTATAA
Source organism: Archips xylosteana (assembly GCA_947563465.1). Lineage (NCBI taxonomy): Eukaryota > Metazoa > Arthropoda > Insecta > Lepidoptera > Tortricidae > Archips > Archips xylosteana. Next base: position 8,152,772 of record OX387361.1, on the reverse strand, counting down.
ATTCATCAGCGATCAAAAAAACGTTTTTTCGTGTCCAAAATGAATTCCTTCAAGGAATATTTAGATTGAAACACCAGTCACCTTTTTGGTGTAATCAATATATAACCATTGTAATTAAATTACAGTAGTCGTTTCGTACATTTTACGTAATAACCTTGGTAGGTATGAACTTGTACAAGGTCCGTCCGGAATGCTTCCACCGGATAATGGACTTGACAAATTTATCTAAAAAGAGAACCCTGTGTTTATTGCATTCATGAAAAAATAATAAATTATATAATTATGTTCAATAATATTTTGTCTGATTGAAAAGTCATAAATTAACAAATTCGTGTTTTTTTTTTTAACTTTTCGGTTTGATGTTCAAAGTAGGTGATCACATTGTAAATATCATGACATATCCATAACGAAGTGTATAGGAAAGAGAATAGGTACAGTGAGCGCCGGGAGAAGTGACCTTGTCGGCTCGTATGCACAATGTTACTGCAGCTATATTCGCCTTAAAACAACAATATAAACTGACGCAGAGGTCAATAACCGAAGAAAATTCTGGTAAATAGGGGACCAAGTGACTTGTTTTATTTTTCTTCTAAGCAGTAGGTACCTCTTCATTACTGAAGCTTGATAATCAGTTTTTAAAATCTTTCCATGTCCAGCTGAATATTTGATCCACAGCCTTGATGCCGGTACTTTCCGTGATATTGCGAAGCTATGAATTTTCCTTCTTACAACCTTCCGCTTCCCCGCCCTTTTGTCTATCATTATGAAAAAAGTTACTTAGTTTAGTTTCTTTATTTAATGTGACTCTGTCTGTTGAAGGACAATTTTGGCAATGACGAGTAAAAAGCAGTTGTAATATTATAAACTGGGTAAATTGGCAGGCATTTTAAATTTTCACAGAATGTGTGTTGTATTATTATTATTTATTATGACTACTAAAGCAACAATTAACAAAAGTAAAATAAAGTTAAAAATTTAAGAGGCCCCAATCCAAAAAACATGTTTTACCTTTTATGCACGAGTTCGCGCCGCGCTTAGCCGTTTTTTCAATTGTCGTGCTTTCGTCAGTATTTCCCACAGACTTTTTTCAAATGTTCCGTTTTTCGTCAGCTTGTTTAAATTTTTAAATGGTAACCCTACCCTACCCACGCCAATATTGGCATGCAATGGAGACAAAGCTTTGTTGAAACGCATTCAAATGAATGAAGTCTAATTTTGGCTCTTTGTGGAATTTGTCACGTACGTTTTGTCCAAACATGCAGTGCTTTTGTGCACTGGTGTTGATTTCTATTGTTAAGGGATGACACAGATTGAATACTTATAGTGCTATTTCTCCAGTTTTGAATAGACAAAGGTTGATAGCGTGCTTTAGTCCCATCTCTTAGCCAGATTTGATAGCTTAGCTTCAGAATGGGAAATGTGGCTTCCTCTTGATACCAGATATGAAATGGTAATGATTCCCATCTCTCTCGTTGTAAGACCATTATTTTTCAAAACGATATCTTACACAAATACGTATAAATGTTATAATAAAATAACGTTATCTGAAGCGCTGTCCATTATAACGTTATTAATATATATATATCAATATTTCGGGAAGTGATATAAAAACGTTATCATCATCACCATCATTTCAGCCGAAATGCGTCGACTGCTGAACATAGGCCTCCCCCAAGGCTCGCCAAACAGATCGGTCCTGCGCCATCCGCCTCCAACGCGTTCCAGCAACCTTAACCAGGTCGTTTCTCCATCTTGTTGAAGGCCTACCTACACTGCGTCTTCCGGTCCGCGGACACCACTCGAGAACCTTTCGGCACGCGGCCGACACGACGTACAAATACGTGTTCTTGAATCTACATAAGCACGACGACGTCTGTACACGCGTACGCCTACATACATCGCGCGCGCACTCTTCTGCATTCCGGCGGGGTCCGGCAATCTGCGCCTTGAGGGGTGGGGTAACTCGAATCGGTGCGGGGTGGTGCGAGTCCATTCTGTACGTTAGTACTATTATATATTCTGTGCTTTCGGGCCCGTCGGCCGTCAATTCTACGAGCGATGTGCCCTGCCCGCTGATATTTATTTATTTTATTTTATTTATTTAACGTGGTCCAACTTTTTAGTCTTCACCCATATTCCCCAGAATTACGAACACGCTGCAGATTTTAATAAAGAATTACGTAACAGGATCGCCATAAGCCAGTCCTACCTATAGCTAGTAATTTAATTTAAATTATTTTAATGACCGTGCCACATTAACAAGATTTTATGAATAGAAGTTATTAAGTTCCCGCGGCTAAATGAATGAACTCTTTCTCAATTTAAGTTCTCTTGCTATTAAGTTTTGTAGTTACAATTTCTCGCTGCAGTTTTTATTATTGCATCTGGCAGCAACACAGTGGTAGAGAAATATTTTATTCTTTACCGAACACCACAGGTTGTAGTCAGTTTATAAAAAAAAGTTAGAAAGGAGCGTCAAAAATTTAATGGACTGGAACAAATGAACTGAAACAATTACTTTGCTCACCCGCGACCTTACAATAGTTACGTTTATGTAAGAAATACGTGTTCATGCAGTTTCTCCACCTCCACACTGTACAAACACACACAATCCCAATAATGACCATCACCAAACTACACTGACTCAACTTCGAACTCAACCAGAGCTTATTTTCAGAGCAGGTACCACAACCGTACGCTATGCTACCAAATGTTAGACTCCAAATGTTAGAATGTTAGTCTTACACCGTGAGGAAACCTGTATACACCTGAAAATAAATTCAATGGTGTCTGTGAGGTTCCCAACCCGCACTGGGCCCGCGTGAGAACTACGGCCCAAGCCCTCTCATTCTGAAAGGATGCCTGTGCCCTGCAGTGGGACGTATATAGACTGGGATGATGATCCACTTAAATATACGTCAAAATTGACATGAAATAATTATCTCCTACGCCTCTGAGTTTCGAGTTTTGCTTCAAACAGCCTTTATCCCTAAGGCCAGTATGTAAATGAAGCGTATATTTACATACTTTAACGAGCTAGAACAAAATTCACAAATATAGCTCAAGAATCGTTGAAATGGTAATGATTTGATTAAATTATTCTTCCCGATTCACCGAGGGACCTATTTTTGAAATCACAGCGCTCGAAAAATTCCATACCATTTGAAAGTGATACAAATCTGAGTAGGTATGGCTGAAAAACTAACGCTGAAATTTATGACTAGTTGACCAGATTAATTAAATTCTTGAGTTGATTGAGTCTTGGGTATTACATAGTATTATGTATTAAGTATGTATCTTATCTACTCGTATTTAAGTATGCTTATCCGTTGCCTAGTAAATAATCATAACACAAGCTTTGCTTATTTTGCGACGATGTCAATTGATGTCAAGTGTCCCATGTTTTTTTTTTATCATCCGAGGCTTATAGTCACAGCTGCGTTTGACTATTATTGCAGTGTCGTGGTCACGACTTAACTCTACAGCCGCTGCAATGTGGTCAAAATTTCGCGATATACATAATCGTGATTAAGTCCGGAATGATATCAATTTTGAATGAGAAGCGCGAAAGTTTAAAACATCAAAATTAAATAAAGCCTTAATTTTTACCTTTCAAAATCAACACATATTTTCACCACTTTCGAGTGGTATTTTCACAGATGTGATTTCGAAAATAACTCTCCAAAGTGCCTTTCATCTTAATCTACACATATAATAAATCTGTAACAAGTCGGTGTCTGTACATTGAAGATATTTGAGAAAAACTGTCACTAGGGCTATTTACTAGCGCAATAGAACCCAAAACAATGTTTTTTAGAATTATTGTCTGTTTGTCTGTTTATCTGTTTGTCTGTTTGTCTGTGCGTTTGTGCGCGCTAATCTCAGAAACGGCTTAACCTAGAAGGATGCGGTTTTCACTGATATGTTGGTATTTTCTTGGATTAACATTTAGTGTTTGTTTCATTTGAATCGGCTCACAAATAAGAAAGATACGTCTATATTAAGAATTTATAGAACAGTTTTTAGAAGTAGTGACTTGGGAGTAGTACGGTGGTGAATGTGAACGCGGGTGTGCGGGGGGGGTTCGGTGGGGGGACGGTGAAGGGGGGGGGGGGTTACGGGGGTTGGGGTATTTTTTTTTATATCGTTGAACTAAGGAGAGCCATAATTGATGAAAAAGCAAATTGGATAAAAAAAATAAGCTGCCCAAATTTTAATTCCACGCGGACGGAGTCGCGGGCAAAAGCTATTTATAAATATATTTTAAGTGGTCTATTGAAATCGGCAATGTACGTACAGCCAAGTGTAAATTATATGGGTCCATACAGAAGCCGTGGTGTCCTAGTGGTTTGACCTATGGCCTCTCAAGCAGAGGGTCGTGGGTTCAAATCCCGACTCGCACCTCTGAGTTTTTGTAATTTAGTGTGAGTGAGACATTTGTAATTTACCATGAGCTTTACGGTGAAGGAAAACATCGTGAGGAACCCTGCAAAACACCTGCGAAGAAATTCAATGGTGTGTGTGAAATTCCCAATCCGCACTGAATATGTCGCTGAATTAACAATAAGATATCGGTTCGTAATTACGAGAGGATTAAATCGATATATATTTATGCACTTGACCGTACAAGTTTCCCTACATTTCTCACAAAATATAAATAAAGTGTAAATTAACTATTGGAAATTATTTTCCTCTTAAAAGTATCAAACGAATTGGACAAAGGGAAATCGACGAATAGTTCTTTCTTTCGTTCTTGCGCAGCTTCGATCAACAATACAACTGTTGATCGAAGTTGCGCAGGAAATAAACTCTTTCAGTTAGAAATTTAATTAAAAACACACTAAGTGCTGGTGCTTTATCTTTTATCGATTAAAATCGACTGTCAATTAAATATTATTGGCCAGATTCAAGACCTCTTAAACAATAAAAGTAGGTACAAAAACAGAGACTAATATTAAAATTAACATAAATAAAACTAACTTAAAATACATATATTGATGAATTATGACATGTATAAATTTTGTATTGAATAGAATAAGGTAATTTAAGGGTTTTAATTTTAATGTTATGGGTAGTTGACTTTTTAATTCTTTTTAAAGTAGGTATTTAATTGTGACATATAGAGTTTTTATAAATTTTGAATGTTGATTATTATTATTGCAAGTAGAACAAATGTTAATAGTTAATTTTATGGTTGTCAAATTTCTTATTTTTTATACAATAAAGAGTTTACAATATAAAAAAAAAAAAAACTTAAAATACTAAACAAAAATTAAAACTAAAAATTACAATCTAAATTTGGCCCCTTAGGTAGGGTGCCCATCACGCAGGCAGCATTCCCACGTTGAATTGCTATAGCAAGTCTTTGTGCGAGAAAGCTGCCTGCGCGAGGGTCAGTTGCCTCTCTCAGGCGCTTGCTTATAGCTCCGTGGAGCCCTCGTGCGCCCTTGCCCCACGAACCGAGTGTCTCGACACCGAATGCGACGAACTCGTACTGGGCGCCGAGACACTCGTATTTAATGGCCTTGAGCCGTTCTCGGGTGTCCGCCGCTGCACCGGCACGTCTGCTCGTTGTTGGGAGGTAGGACGCTGCCAAGGTGCCGGCGCAAGTGGCGTCCCACACCAGTGCACGGCCCATCCTCCATGGAATTAACGACATCCCGTCAGGGCGCTTGTCAATTAAATGGTTTTATTTCAAGTATAAGCACCACGTCGTCGGCAAAATCCGCGCGAGAACTAAAGTCACGGACATAGCTCGAAGAATCGCTAGACTTAAGTGGCAGTGGGCAGGGCACATCGCCCGTAGAACTGACGGCCGATGGGGCCGAAAGGTTCTCGAGTGGCGTCCGCGGACCGGAAGACGCAGTGTAGGTAGGCCTCCAACAAGATGGAGCGACGACCTGGTGAAGGTAGCGGGAACGCATTGGATGCGGATGGCACAGGGCCGATCTGTTTGGAGAGCCTTGGGGGAGGCCTATGTTCAGCAGTGGACGTCTTTCGGCTGAAGTGATGATGATGATGATGATTTCAAGTATTATCGTACCTACTTTATATCATAACAATCTGAGGCTAAATACAGGAACGGTCCAACACGGTTTGCGAGCGGTAATACAATCGTTTGCGAGAGGATAGGGATGAACTGCTATTCAGGAACGCCAAAAATCACTGGTTTGCGAGAGGTTTGGGCTGGCTAGGTTTATTTTCTTCCTAAAGATGAGTAGTCTATACCAATCAGGAATAGTGTAGCTTTCTATGGGTGAAAGAAATTTTAAAATCAGTCCCGAATTGAATTAATTTATTTCTATCCCGCGGGAATTTTGTTTTTCCCGGATAAAAAGTAACCTATGTCAATTAAGGATAGTGTAGCTTTCTAATGGTGAAAGAATTTTTAAAATCGGCCCAATAGTTCCAGAGATTCCGCTACAAACAAAGAAACAAATGAAGCTTAGATATTTCCCTATCCCGTGAGAATTTCGAAAAATCCTTCCTAAGTGCACCTCAACAATACTCAAGGTACAGCATCAGTAGTTTAGGCTGTGCGTTGTCTGTCTGTCAGTCAGTCACGGTACTGTTTTATAGGTATTGAAGAAGATGATGATAAAATTTGCGACACCTCTATAGCTAGACCGTTTAAATGAGTCCACAGCCGCGTGACGACAAAGGGGGCCGAGAGAGGTGCGGGTGACAGGCATACGAGGCGCGCTCGCCGCTCGCACCTCTCCCGGCCCCCTTTGTCGTCACCCCCAGCCTCTGTACCGCTCGGGCGAGGACACATTTAAACGGTTTAGCTATATGGTAACGTCAAGCCTGCGCGATACTAAGGCTATGGATTTAAAATAATCCATCAACAACGGCAGTGTAACGTGACTAGTACGATATATCTCGTATTTTCTAAATAAAGCTTCAGAAGACGAGTGTCCGCCAACAACCAATCTAACCCAAGCTCTTGACATTTACTTTCGTTCGTATTGTCGATCGAATTGCTTCGATTACTATCAATAAAAGTACCTAACAAGGGAGATATTTCTTGGTGTTCATAAAAAAGTTGTTGAGAAGCAATTTTAGTTTATTTCTTCACAAATAAAATTGAAATAGTGAATCTGTGGGTACGTATCAAAATATATAAAGTTTAAAATTAATAATGGACGAAATACATAATGGTCATTTGATATAATGCAATTTTCTTGGAAATTCTCAACTTTACAGGATTTTCATAAAATAAACCTAACCTAACCTAAACCAATCTGTAGATTACACAATTAAAAAAGTTCGTTTTATCAATAGTTTCATAGAAAATTTTAGTATATATTATGACCATTATGTATTTCGTCCATTATTCGTTTTAAACTTTATATATTTTGATACGTTCCCGAATCTGTCTATCTCTCGGCCTATACACGTGCCGCTGCTGAGGAAAGGCCTTCTAGATTTTGATTGCTTCGTGTGTAGTTTCCAAGCGAGCCCAGTCTGGATTGAGAACTTCACACTCACCATTGAATAGCTTCGCGGGTGTTTACAGGTTTACCTACTTGCGATGTTTTCCTTTATTGATTATGCTCTTGGTAAATTTCAACTTTAATTCTGCATATAAAATTCAGTTAAACTCAGAGGAACAACCCCGGGCTTGAATCCACGATTCCTTGCCTCAAGAAATCGTCACTACTTTGAAAAAAGCTCGTATCTCAAAATCGATTATCTTGCTAATTGAACTTTACTGAGTGTGCAATAAAGTTCAGTTTGATTTACATATTGATTTGAGATACGAGATTTTAGCTTGGGTCGTAGTTCCCACGCAGGCCCAGTGCGGATTGGGAACTTCACATAGGTACACCATTCAATTTCTTCTCAGGTGAATGCAGGTTTCCTCACGATGTTTTCCTTCACCGTAAAGCTCATGGTAAATTACAAATGTAATATCGCACATAAATTCCACTTTATTTACTTTTACAATCCTCAATGTTGTTTTTTTTCAGTACTTTTTATTTATATATTATTCTTTAAAAGAAATATAAATATTATCGTGTGTATTTCATTCCACAATCGATATCGCCAGTTTTTTGCCCCTCCCGCTGTCAAATACACTTTTTCCTATTTTCAAAGATTTCAGTACATCACGATACCTTCTTATAAAATGAAATGTAATCCTTACTGAAAAAAAAAACATCAGTTTTTGAGCAGTTACGTTCATTATAGACTAGGCTACGAAAATAAATATATGGCTTATAGCCATATGCGGTCATATTTTTAGCTCGCGTGACATTCTTTTCCTCTTTTTATTACTTTTGTGACGCCAAAACATCATTAATATCGCTCTTTATCGGCGTAAATTATTAAAGGGAAAATAAAAAGGAAACTTCTCTCGTTACGAGAAATTATAACGATCCTGTAATTGTAGCGGAATTGGGGGAAATGAGGGGGAATGCGAAACTCCTGATTTACGCTTTTAAGTGCGTAATTATTGTTTAAAATACTGCTTTATTGTATACTAAATTATGTCGATACGCGCTATTTAATACAAAGGAATACCGCACATATCATTCGAGGTTCCATTTTGGGTTGCATAATTTTTTTACGCGTAATTCATCATTTGGCATAATCAATCATTTCGCATAAGTCGTCTTTCTCAGAAACCATAAACTTTTGAAAAGTTAGGTACGGACATATTTAGCTCGAAGAATTGCTAGACTTAAGTGGCAGTGGGCAGGGCACATCGCTCGTAGAACTGACGGCCAATGGGGCGGAATGGTTCTCGAGTGGCGTCCGCGGACCGGAAGACGCAGTCCGCCTCCAACAAGATAGAGCGACGACCTGGTGAAGGCGGCGGGAACGAATTGGATGCAGATGGCTCAGAGCCGATGTTTGGCGAACCTTGGGGGAGGCCTATGTTCATCAGTGGATGACTTTCGTCTGAAATGATGATGATGATGATGATAATCTTTCAGAATAGTTATAAAATGAACCTGACATAACCTATAACTAGGTATTTCAAAATTTCTGAATATTTTTATTTGTTCCCATTCAGTGTCGAGACCCTTAGTAATGCATGAGGCTCTACCAACATATCGCTCACAATTACAAATTATTGTCATTTCAAAACTAATTTTATGTAAAAGAAAAAAAGTTTAGTTTTGAAATGACAATAATTTGTAATTGCGTCAGTGTTCTTCTAGAGGCACATGAGCGATATTGTAAAAGAAATAACAAAGAGGTTCGTCAAGGTCACAGGTGACCGAAAAGCTGGTATTTACCTTGTACAAAGAATTAGCTTAGCTATTCAAAAAGAGAACACTGCCAGTGTCTTCGGAACCTTGTCTAAAAGAACTAAAACTACTAAAGATCTTTTATTTATATTTTTTCATTTTTCTTAATGTAATCCAAAATTTTTATATTTTTAGTTTAGCATAATTTATAACATTAGTTACCTACACATAAAAAACCGGCCAAGAGCGTGTCGGACACGCCCAAGGTAGGGTTCCATAGCCATTACAAAAAAATCAAGTTAGCAACCCCACAATGGTTTTAAAAGACCTATCTAACGATACCCCACACTATAAGGTTAGTTGAGAAAAAAAAATCACCCCCCTTTACGTCTATGGGAAAAAAAAAATTTTATTTTACCACTTTGTTGGCGTGACTGATATGTATATTTATGCCAAATTACAGCTTTCTAGTACTAACGATCTCTGAGCTTAGCCGCGGACGGACAGACAGACAGAAAGACATGGCGAAACTATAAGGGTTCCTAGTTGACTACGGAACCCTAAAAAGCACACGATTCCTTTTTCTTCCCCCTGTGTAAATAACCTCAAACCTGAATCCACAGGATGTTATAAATATTTAAATTCCGGATATCAGTTGAGCAAGCACCACATGCGTCGAACTTGTGTCGAGTGAGCAAATCGTCACAATTTAAAAAAGCTCGTATCTCAAATCGATGTAGACACTAAACTGAACCTTGACGCTTACGTAATAAAGTTCACTAAGTAAGATTATCGATTTTGATATACGAGCTTGTAGTCGAAGTGACGAACGGTAATAATAGCCTCGCGGCGTCGTGGATGGGAAAAGTTTTCCCCGATTCGGCGTTGGATCAAACGAAACAAAAAGTTATGACTCGTACGAGTTTCAGGCAGTATTTAGTATTTACTTACCTTTGGGATTGCTGCACCTGATATCAGGCAACTATTTCACCAATCTATCTATCTTCTATACATATAATAAATCTGTAACAAGTCGGTGTCAGTAGAGGTAACGCCACCAGAGTTGAGGTCACGCACACAACCACATCTCATGTAATGACAGCGGGATTTTGACGTTGTGTTGTCGTTTAACGTCAACACAACGTCAAAATTCCGCTGTCATTACATGAGATGTGGTTGTGTGCGTGGCCTCAACTCTGGTGGCGTTACCTATACATTGAAGATATTTGAGCAAAACTGTCACTAGGGCTATTTATTAGCGCAATAGAACCCAAAACAATGATTTTTAGAATTATTGTCTGTTTATCTGTTTGTCTGTTTGTCTGTGCGTTTGTGCGCGCTAATCTCAGAAACGGTTTAACCTAGAAGGATGCGGTTTTCACTGATATGTTGGTATTTTAAACATGAAACTACCGTGATACTCACTCATAGTGAAAATAAACGGATCACTCACGTCTCAAAACGAGTTTAACTCGACATGTTTCGGGCTAACCCGTAGCCCTTCCTCTCGGAGTCGCACGTCACGGCGGCTGCCAAACGTGCACTGCGTGCTAACGCCCTGGTCGCGCGGCTACTCGACGCAACTGACAGCGACACACAACTACCCCCGTTTTCATCATCACTTTTATTGTCATTGTCAAATGTAGGGTAGCACACAACACTAACCACATCACTTTGTAAAGGTTCGCTCACACTCACCGTTGACGCAGTACGAACATTCAAAACTGTTTTTCAACTCGGGGGTACTGACCAACCATTATCCCGGTTAAAATTTGGATGACGACCAATCTCGATGGCTTCACGCACCTTCCGCGGAATGAAAAACTTTTCTCTCGCAAGTACGGAAGCCTTATCAAAACGGATGTAGTGCGTCGAGCCCTAGTCCATTGATGGCATTTTTGCGATTGTGTCTGGAGATGACTTGTCACGGTTTTCTGACTACCTCAACACGTTGCACGATAAGGTTAAATTCACGGTGGAGAGAGAGAGTGATGGACGGTTGCCATTTTTGGATGTTTTGGTGATGCGGAGACCCTGTGGGAGTTTGGAAACTACAGTTTACCGTAAGCCAACTCATACAGACCGATATTTGAGGGCAGATTCACACCATCATCCGTGTCAATTATCTTCTGTGCCAAGGACGTTGATAGATCGAGCCGTAAGTGTTTGTGATCCACAATTTGTGGATTGCGAACTGGGTCACGTAAGACGTGTGTTGGAGAGCAATGGGTACAACTGGAGGCAGAGTAACCGGTTCCTGAACGTAGCGGCTCGTCAACGGCCAAGGGCGGCTGATAGGCTGCCGGTATACTTGCCGTTTATAAAGGGGGTAACGGATAAAATCGGGCAATTGTTACGCCGAAGATACAGCATCAAGTCGATTTACCGTCCTCATATGCAGCTCAGGCAGTTGGTACGTTCACCGAAGGATAGGGAGCCCTTTAGTGGTCCCGGAGTATATAAAATTCCATGTTCCTGTGGCAAGGATTACATCGGAGGGACTGGACGTAATGTTTCCACAAGGTTATCGGAGCACATACGCAGTATGAAAAGCAAGACAGCAAGGGGTCTGCGGTGGCCGAACACTCAATGGACTCGGGCTCAACGCACTACATCCGTTTTGATAAGGCTTCCGTACTTGCGAGAGAAAAGTTTTTCATTCCGCGGAAGGTGAAACAAACAAACATACAGGTGAAGCTAATATAAAGCGTGTAAAAAAAGAGATTAAGAAACAAAAATAAATCAATATCGGGATAAAAAGTAGGGTAAGTGTACCAGTGAAAGAACACTTAAGGAAATTTTCGACTTTGAAAATTAATTTTAGGCAGTTGGGCACAGTTTATTTAAAATATTACTTTTTGTATAGCACAACCAACTACTCTAGTTGGCTAACATCATCATTATTCAACAGTATTACTGCACAATTTGAAGATATATCACTATTTAAGTGAAAAAATGGAAAATCACCAGTGAATGAACGCAAAATTCTAGTGAATGAACAAATGAAACCAGTGAATGAACAACTTTTAATATGATGTTTTGTTATACTTTAAATATACAAAAGCGAAGTTATATTAATACAACCACATTCAATATACTTATTTATATTTATATATCTTGGAAACTAGTAAATGAACTAGCTATAAGTGACATAGTTCATTCACTGGAAAACTTGAACCAGTTATTGAACCTATATTTTACGTTTGTTCCAATACTGGCCTTTCGGTAGATAATATATTTGAATCAATGTCACTAAAAACGAAATCTTAATTATGACAACTAGAAGGAAAGATACTGCACAAATAGAAAATCCTGCAGTCCCAGTGAATGAACACCCCCGTTCATTCACTGGATTTAGGCGATTTTGGATTCCAGTAAAAAACACTGGATTATAACTATTATAAGGTATTGTTTGTAAATAAATTACATTAAACTATATAATGAATAGCACTAACAGGTCTTTAAAGCTTAAAAAAACTATACCCAATGAATGATAGATGGCGGGGACAAATGCAGTAACACATCAGAAGTATAGTTTCGTTCTTCCTTAATACTGCTCCATAGAAAAAATGTACAACATTCGTACGTCCACTTTACATCGTCGCCATTTCAAAACTGTTGCTTAGGAGTCGAAACAAATTTACCAGAGTGCTTAGTATAAGTATTACCTCACCAAAATACTTCTCGATCGCGTTTACGTAAAAAATTCAATTACTAGGGAAACATGGACAGCGCCTCCGCGCGCGCGCGTCTATGTTTCCATAGAATTGAAATTTTTACGTAAACGCGATCGAGAAGTATTGAAGTGAAGGAAAACTTATACTAAGCATACAGATCCTGACAAGTAAAGGTGCTAGTCGAAAAAAAAATACGAGGCGTGGTAGAAACGTACCAAATTCTTATTATTTCAAAAAATTATCGTTTTGTTCTTTCACTGGTACGCTTACCCTAATCTATTGATTATTTTAAATATCCAGCTATACAGGATGTCTCAAAACTTAACTATAACCTGGTACTGAGTGAGTGGTCAAGTTATATAGTTCATACTTATGGGATAAAAGAGTCAAACTTAACATATCTCTTTTAAAATCAAATTAAAAAAAATGTCTATTAGGGGAGAGTAACCTATATTGAACCGGCGCTTAAATTGGACCACTTCCGTATTTCTACCAAATTACACTATTTATTTACACTGGCAACAAATGGACTGTTTGTGGCACTGTCATCGCTTCATTTTTTGTTGCCAGTGTAAATAAAATAGTGTAATTTGGTAGAAATACGGAAGTGGTCCAATTTAAGCGCCGGTTCAATATAGCTTACTCTCCCTTATTCCTTAGCTAAACGACACGGATTTATTTTTTCCAGAACTATAACCATAACAACGAACGAACGATATAAAATTTCAAAATGAGAAGGTTCTGCGTTTGCCTAGGAACACTTAGTACTTTATCGATTTAACTCCTTTGATGATTCCCCGTGCTTTCTCATTAATTATATTAAAGCGACAAGGTACTAAAACGTGCTCACTTTCGAGCCACTTAGCTCAACGTGTGACAAGCGTAAAATGGGCAAATTTATACTTGCCTTGCAAGTTTGGAACGCCCTGGTTCAACGCCATTTTAACTAGCGGATCTTTGTGAGTTAGGGGCGATTTTTCAATCCCCAGATAAAAGTGTCCGTCAGTTAAAACTATCGCTTTCCTTTTCTCAAGTCATAGGAACAAATAGGACAGAGCTTACATTTATCTGACAGATACTTTTATCTGGGGATTGAAAAATCGGCCCTTACTCTTTTGTACAGTCTAACAAACTGAATCGTGACCCTCTGTGGGATTTTACTATTGGGTGGGTGGAACCCGCTTAACTTTCAATTTAATTTTTATTATTTTTTGTTAGAGCGGCAATAGAAATAAACATTATCTGTTAATTTCAGCTGTCTATCTATTACCATTCTTGAGACAGCCAATGACAGACTGATGGACAGCGTGGATGACAACAAAAATAGAGTTTTATTAGAACCCTAAAAAGCTTAAAATGCGTGAAACAGTTCAGCGTACATAGGTACAAGACCCGCTCACAAAAAGTAAACAAAACCTCAATTCCGCCACGCTGAAACACGTACAAATAACTAAGTCAAACTAAAGCCACATAACGATAATATTACTTTAAGGTAAAGTCTGAAATCCTCTGGATATTTCGTCGCCGCGGCTAAATGAAGTGATTTAGCCGGCGTCATATTTCGACCGCCATCGCGCCTGTAGCGGAAACGGAACCACAATTTTTCCCGGGAAGCTGTAAAAATATCCGGGACGAGTTTCCTTGGTATTAAGGGTGTTTCCATAGGAGCGGAGCGGAAGGAATACGTAAAACCGACCAATAGAATAGCTGACACCATAAAACATAACTAGTACGTTGAACCCATCATCATCATAATATTACCCGTAGGACGTCCACTGCGGGGCATAGGCCTCCCTCCTTAATATTAATGGTTAAGAATCATAATGAAAAGGTACGGCATCTTAAAATCGAATTGACAACAGTGAATCACACGAAATTGCGAAGCTGTTTGCATTTAGCTTTATAGTCGAAAGCATATAATTATGTATTACTTCATTTATCTGAGTGTAATGGCAGGTCAAATTTATGAAAAGGAGTTAGCTCAACAAAATTTATAGTCAAGGAATATTAGTTCAATTAAATTTTAACCCTGTTGTGAAGAGTTAAGCATCATTTTCTATGCAGCAATCTGGTGTATTATATTATACATATAGTTTAGAATAAAAGATTTAATTAACGTATTTAAAAACTGACGAACCCTTTCGTTCCACAACTATACTATAGCTAAACCTTTTTCATCTCTCCTGTTTGGAAAGTTAAATTTTCATGGGTAGATAGCCGGGTGGAAAATTGCGTTTTCATCTCTAGGGTGGAAAGTAATTTTTATTTAATTTTTACGATTAGCCTCGGAGTCGAAGATAATTCAGTTACGTCAGTGAAACTTTTTTTCACGCTTCGGCATGACCATCTAGATGCACGTCGTGACCATGGAGCTTATATACAACACTGGAGGTTGTACGCCGAACATCCGTTTGAAACAAGAAATTTGATCTAACTTTTTAAATTTGCTTACTAACATTAAATTGTCAAAGAAAAAATTACATACATGCAGCCAACTCATTCTTACGACATAAAAAAAAATCTATCTTTTATTACTATACCTATAAAACCGCCTAAACTACTGGTGATAGAGTTTGGATGGATGGTGATGGTGATGGTGATGGCGATGGCGTTGGCGATGGCGATAGCGATGGCGAAAGCGATGGCGATAGCGATGGAGATGGCGATGGCGATGGCGAACGCGATGGTGATGGTGATGGTTTTTTGTAGTATTTTACTTTCCTCACAGTCGAAATGAAAATTAGAGTGTCTAACTCGGGTGAAATTACCCATTTCCCCAACTATTCGGGTTCAATGGGTCACTTTCCACCCTTGGTTATCAATCTACTATTAAATAAGTCCTCGCCCGCGTGGTACATGAGGCCGGGAGATGTGCGGGCGGCAGGCAGGCACACGAGGCGTGCTCGCCGCCTGCACCTCTCTCGGCCCCTTTGTCGTCATACCCCCCAGCCCCTGTACCGCGCAGGCGAGGACATTCAAGGAGAATTGCTTTCTCGCTCGCCGCGCGGGTTGATGATCGCTACAAGCGGATTCTTGTCGCTTAACCCGCCACTTTATACTTAGCCTTAGCTCACAGTAAACACCATTTAGTTAGAATTTAGATAATTTTGTTTGTGCACTGGCAAGAAGGGGAATGCAGGCCATCGTTGTTTTTCCTGTTTATGGTAACACTTTTAGCAGCACGTTTGAAAAAAAAAATATTTAAATATGAGGTATAATATGATTGTAATGCAATTATCAACTAAATGGGGATCAAATTTAGCGAGATTTTAATTTAGTAAGGGTCGATTTTAACCAAACTAAAGCCAGAGTCGGTTTAAAGTAATGCTTTTTGCTAACTTCCAACCATTATTTACCCTAAAAGCCTTTTATTAAGCTTTGAAAAGGCCATACGAACAGCGAAATATGAAAAACCAAATGGCTGCCATTTTATATAATGATAATTACCTTATTTACCCGCAACCAGGATTATTATAGCGAAATTGTAATTTTGCAAAACTCACAAACATTTTTCACAATTACTTTTTTATCCCATTACACTTTTTCCTTGCGTGTAATATGCTTAAATGGCCTAAGATTCTCGGGAAAATGCAAATTTTACAAAGTTTCGGACACTTTTTTAAATTTCTATCATAAAGGTCCCGTGATACAGTTTAGTGTACAACTTACTGAAAACCTTTTTGCGACACACCAATTTCTAGTGTCTCTTTTCAAACAAATTTTACGATATTTAATATATATAATTTTGTCGAAACTAAAATGGCACGTATAAATTTCTTCATAACAAAATGCGCATCAATTTACGCGACATAAACATTGTCAAAGGAAACCAAAACGTGATATAATTTCTTGTTTTACCGATTCGTTTGAAGACCCTAAATGCTCGGTGGTTTTCCTACTTTAATTTTAAACCAGGGGCGTATTAAACGCATCAACAAATATAATTAAAAAGCAACCCTCAATGGATTAGCGATGTGGACCAAAGGGCGCCCCGTGGGTTGTTTTAATTTGAATAATAATATATGCAAACTACTTTCATCCCCAAGATCGGCAGGCACATTATCGTGTTTCTGTTTAGGCCGAAAATTTAATTTGTAAAGTATTAAAAGCATTAATCAGTTTACTGTCGAACACTTACTTCATCCGCCGACACATATTATTTTTAACCCCCGACACAAAAAGAGGGGTGTTATAATTTTGACCGCTATGTGTGTATGTGTGTGTGTGTGAGTGTGTCTGTCTGTGGCATCATAGCTCTTAATCGGGTGAACCGATTTGGATGCAGTTTTTTTAATAGAAGGCAGGTTTCTTGGCGATGGTTCTTAGATATGTTTCATCAAAATCGGTGAAGCCGTTTCAAAGTTATCCGCTCTTTTGTTAGCTGCGGAAGGGATCTTAGACGCATAATGGGCATTAACTTAATGTTCAATTCAAACATACGAATGACATAATTGCGTGTTGGGAGTTTTTCAAATTTTTAATTTATGGTTATTAATTTTTTAGAACAATTTTCCATTACTTGAGATGCAGCATCGTATATTATACAGGGTGTCCCAAAAATCAAAGACAACCTGGTAGCAGGCGAGACGTCAACTTATACCAGTTCTGGAAAAGAAATAAATAAATAAATATTAGGGGACAATCTTACACAAATCGACCTAGTCCCAAACTAAGCAAAGCTTGTACTATGGGTATACTAGACGACGACAAACATACTTATATAGATAAATAAATACTTAAATACATAGAAAACATCCATAACTCGGGAACAAATATTCGTGCTCATCACACAAATAAATGCCCTTACCGGGATTCGAACCCAGGACCTCTTGCTTCTTGGGCAGGGTCACTACCAACTAGGCTAAAGAGGTCGTTAAAGGAAAAAAAACGTGGTGAAGCGATAATAGAGTCACATAACATTAATTTTAGTAAGTACCTACTAGATATTTTATGAAAAAATGTCTATTGTCGCTTAACTATATGCCATTCATCATCATCATCCCAGCCTATATACGTCCCACTGCATGGCACAGACAGATCTCCTCTCAAAATGAGAGAGCTTGGGCCGTAGTTCCCACGCGGCGGGCCCAGTGCGGATTGGGAACTTCACACGCACCATTGAATTTCTTTGCAGCTGTATACAGATTCCCTCACGATGTTTTCCTTCACCGTAAAGCTCATGGTAAATTACAAATGTAATTTCGCACATAAATTCCGAAAAACTCAGAGGTGCGAGCCGGGATTTGAATCCACGACCCTCTGCTTGAGAGGCCATAGGTCAAACCACTAGGCCACCACTTTTATTTATTTTTATTATTTTCCAAAACTGTTTTATCTCACCCGGTACCAGTATTATCGTTGAGTTTTGGACCAACCTGTAAAATTCTATTTTTAATATCAGCTTTTTGCTGACTGTATTCTATATTCATTGTACTTGTTAAATTCGGATATATTTCCTCGAGTAAGGGCAAACTTAATATCAGCGGACAGCGATCGTATTTGTTGCTTAAAACCTAAGTCCCTCGAGTAAAAACCTCGGTTTTGTGGCCACTCGCCGTTAACGACCACATTAGGTTAATACCGTATTCTTTAAGGCCTATGTAAAAGCCGAGGGACACCTAACCAAACAAAGCTAGGTCACAGTCATTATAATTTATATTTGAGTACCAAAAAGTCGGAATTAAAGGACAAAAGTGTGGTTCGCTGTTTGCTATTAGTACCTAGGTATTTCCTTTTTTGTTTGTGTTGTCAAATTGTTGGGTGTTAGGGGCAAGTTTAATATTATAAATATTAATCCTATACTATCAAACGAGCAATAATTTGTACGTTTTAAGATCATTGTTTAAGACCTTGGGGGGGGGGGGGGGGGAGGTGCGTGGTTGAACCCGATAAATCTAATTAATTGACCGTTGAAAAAAGAACATTTAAATTCTAAATTCCTACAATAGGTTAGATCGACTCATAAACTGTCAGTCAATTGAAATTGCAAACAATGTAAACAAACCTTGTATTTAAAATGTCTTTAATTGCCATTTTCCCTCATCAAATACTGCTAAATCCGTGTGTTATTTAATCAATACTTACCACAACACTAACCTAAACCATTAAAACAATAAACAAGTGCTAGAATATGGATATATCAAAAAAAGGTTTATTTACATTGTTCGCAATTTCAATTGACAGCGATTTTAGGGTTCGAGAGAGAGGAATATATGACGACCTACTTCTCGAATAAGGGTTAATAAAAACGGTGATAGTCTAGTGGTTTGACCTATGGTCGCTCAAGCAGAAGCAGAGTCTGGGTTCGAGTCCTTCCGGATTTCGGAATTTTATTTTATTTTATTTTATTTTTATTTATTGGAGAAAAAAACAGATACATACACAATTAATATGAAACAAAGCATATAAAATAAGAATGTAGGTACCTATAGTATGCACCCTAAATTAATTCTCACTTAGAATTATTGAAGGATGCGGCAATCGAATAACAATGGGTTCATTAAAAAAAAACACATTAAGAGCAACCGCACATCGAGCCATTACTGTCCACCACCACTTACAAAAAAAAAACCAACAAAAAACAAAAAAAAAACATGCATAAATAATAATATTAAATTAGAAACAAAAAAAAAACATGCGGATTTGTGTACGAAATTACATTTGAAAATTACCATAAGCTTTTAAGAGGAAAATATCGTGATGAAACTTAAACTTGTGATGAAACACCTGCGATGAATCAATCAATAATGTATGTGAAATGTTAATTTTACATTCAAATATATCTGCCTTGGATAGGGACCAAACAGGGACCTTTTTCTTTTAAAGTCAGATATTTTCACCACTAGGCTATCGGGTATGTATTACAATACCGAAGTACGAAAGACCGAATGTATTAAAACATCGAATGGGTCAAAAGTTTTTTAAGATTGTTATAAAACAAACCTAACCTAACCTAATGGGTTCTGTATGATGCCGATTTAATAAATTCTGAAAAGTTTACGGTTTCAGAAAAAAATCCTGTCGGTCTTTTGACCCGTTCGATGTTTTAATACATTCGGTCTTTCGTACTTCGGTATTGTCATACATACCCAGGCTATCCGACGTTAATCGTCTGATCGACGGTTTATACAACTACAAAAAACCGGCCAAGTGCGAGTCGGGCTCGCGTACCGAGGGTTCCATACAAATTTATATGTATCTATGCAAAATGTGCGCAGTGTGGGATCATTGTAGATTGGTTACTGATATAGACAGACAGACAAAAAAAATATGCTTTTCGCAATTTTTCTTTTATCTGTGCTATAAGACCTTGCTTCGTACCAAATTTCAAGGTTCTGAGTTCACGGGAAGTACCCTGTAGGTTTTGATTCCCTTGCGAGTGTCGAAAATATGCGGAAATTTGCTTCATTAACGGCTGTATCTTTTGATTGCGTTGGCTTAGAAGTTTGATTTTTTCACAGCTCTAAGGGACAGTAGACTTGAGTATTTGATATAAATTTCAGCTTGATACCTCCACGCGTTCCTGAGAAAAAGGGTCTTGACAGACAGACGGACTACAAAGTGATCCTATAAGGGTTCCGTTTTTTCCTTTTGAGGTACGGAACCCTAAAAAATAATCGAAACCCAGAAAAAGCTTGTACAGGCTTAGTAAAATCTATGTCTCGTAAAACACTAAAACTTCTAAAATCAGGTGGCGAGGTGGAAATAAATTTAATTGAGAGTTCAAAGGATTACGTTATCAAAGGATTTTTGAGGAACGATATAATCAGTGGACCCTTAAGAATCTCTCCTTGGTTCCGGTGGCATTTAAATTAATTACAACTGAATAATTCGCGTTTGAATTTTTTTAAATGCCCTTCCATCTTGCTCTTTCGGTTTTGGTATCAAGAAAAAGAGTGGCTGAAAGGAACCTTTTATATCTGTAATGCCAATGATATTACACACTTCTGTTCTTTAAAAATTGGGATGTAATTGCGCTTCTCTGTAAAAACGGGAATGTATTTAAATATGTACGTAGGTACAAACGTTTATAGTACATTGTTGTAGAGGCTGGAAAGTAAGCAATAGATGGACGAGTTTGTTTGAGGGCCGACGCGTAGCGGAGGCCCTCAAAAGTACGAGTCCATCTATTGCACTTTTGGCCGAGACTAAACATTGTGCTTTTCACGACTAATGCGAGGAAATAAAAAACGTTTCTTATAATAAAAATAAATATTTAATTAAAGTTTATGTTAATGTTTGCATGGGGGCAGTTGTTAAAACTCATTGTGATGTTTTTCCCTGGAAAGCTGATTTTAGTGTTCTGCGTCATTTCAGTCGGTTTGGAGGTGCTAGGCGTAATATGCTCAGATGGGATTGAAGTACTTGGACACGGAGACTTGAAATCCTCACGAGACGTAGAGGGACGGGGCGTGTTTGTTTCCTCTGATGTGATGTTGATGGATTCGTTTATTAAATTATTTATTTTTACTTTATTATTCACAGAATCCTCTATATATCCTTCCGCAACCTTATCCGACATCCAACCACCGTGTCTTTTTAAGGTGGTTAGATTTGCACCCGAGTCCGCAAGGAGAGTCGCTGAAGTCCTGCGGAAACAGTGGCCTGTGTAGGATTCAGCGTTCGGTAAATTCAGATATGCGGCAATAGTTTTTGGTACGGCGGCAATCTTATGCCTACCCATGGATTGCTTGGTGCATCTGCTATTCATGTAATTCAGAAAAAAATCTATCATTTTCCAAATCCTTAGGGCGAAGATTTATGTATTTCTTCACTATATCAAGAAATTCGTCTCTAACAACAAATGACCGGTCTATTTTCGTTTTTGTGTTTGGCAGGTTTATTAGAATCATGTTTGTATGGTTTTCGATATTACTAATTTTAATGTTGAATAATTCAGCTGCCCGGCACGCACCATTTACTCCAAAAATTAATACGACCTGTAAACAAACAATGGTATTTTTTAAGCATATTCGTAAAGTCATGAAAGTATCACACAGTTAGTTTACTGTATTTAAGTACAGAATTTCCGATCTCATTGTAAATTCAGCAAAAATCTAATAAATCCGAAATAATTTAAAAAAAACAAGACAGGACTGACAGCGGTAAGCGCGGCAAAAGAATAGTTCTCACAATGGCCACCGAGTCGTCCGTGTCACTACTATCACTATCAACAGCCAACGGCCGGCGACGCCGGAATAAAAACTTTTAAGTACCTATAATGTTTATAATCATTTTCTGGCGTTGCATTACTATATTATTATCCTTAAGAAATTGATTATTTACAATACTTTATTCTAATGAAATTAATGTAAAATATACTATACGTAGGTAGTCTTACAATACTATTTACTATTTTAATTACTAGGTATTTCGCTTTCGACTTACTTTTGCAGCTAAATAAATATGATCCGGTGCTTCCATAAGAAACGTCTTTACATTTTCGGCAGTCAATATTTTAGATTTTTTCGATTTGTATCCATCTGAGAACCTTTTCAGTAGTGTCGTCAATTTTTGGTAGTTTTTAATGCTCACGTTATGTTTTATACTTATTGTTGCTTTAAGCATGGAATAAATTCCCCACAAAGTGGAGGGCTTCAATGTTTTTGAAAGTTCGTTAAAATATGTTAGTAGCACATTTTCGGAAAAAGATGTTGTATTTTTCGTGCTCCTCCAAGTTGTAAAATTTGTGTACACTTTTAAATATTTCTCCTTGGATTTTTCGGGCAACAAATTGTTAACAATCGCCTTCGCTGCCTCTTCTATTTCTGAAGGCGTAGTATCCATATCACTATCGTCGCTGGCAAAATTCATTTTATTTATCAACACGCTTAATTATATAAAACAAAACAACCGAAACACTGCGTAGCTCCCGCCGATTTCATTTTTTCTTTTGTGACATAATTATTTTTTTTAAACGAGCGAGACCATTCTAGGCCGGGGCCACACTGGTAAGGCGACCGGCGACGCGACGCGACGGCAACTTAATCAAACATAGTTAGAGTTAATGTGAGCGGCCGTTGCGGCCGCTACGGCCGCTCACATAACTCGAACTATGTTTGATTTAGTCGCCGTCACGACGCGTCGCCGGTCGCCTTACCGGCCTAGTGGCCAGTATCAAAAACCACATAATTAAAAAATAAAAACCTTATCCTTGCAGCGCTTAAAAAGTTTAATGCTGTGGCGTTTTTCATACTTAAAAAAATTAAAGCATTTTGTGCATATTATGCGTTTAAGGAAAAAAAACACCTCATTAAAGTCATGAATGACGCATTCTCATTGGTCAATTGAATTTCACATGCAGCAGACGATTACTTTTGATTGGTCGTTTCAGCACGCCGGGAATGAAATTCAGAAATTATCTTTGAAAAAGTCGTATCGTATTATGAAATACATATACTGATACGACCTGTTTTCGATTAGTGTAACATTGTTGTCGTGTTTGCGCGCCATAAATGAATCAGCTGTTAAATGTACATATATAGGCAGTTTTGAGTACTGGATTTAGGTTATCTATGGCCACATTTTCGAGCAGTGTCGTGAAATAGTACATTGTTGTAGAGGCTGGAAAGTAAGCAATAGATGGACGAGTTTGTTTGAGGGCCGACGCGTAGCGGAGGCCCTCGAAAGTACGAGTCCATCTATTGCACTTTCGGCCGAGACTAAACATTGTGCTTTTCACGACTAATGCGAGGAAATAAAAAACTTTTCTTATAATAAAAATAAATATTTAATTACAGTTTATGTTAATGTTTGCATGGGGGCAGTTGTTAAAACTCATTGTGATGTTTTTCCCTGGAAAGCTGATTTTAGTGTTCTGCGTCATTTCAGTCGGTCGGGAACTTAATCAAACATAGTTAGAGTTAATGTGAGCGGCCGTTGCGGCCGCTACGGCCGCTCACATAACTCGAACTATGTTTGATTTAGTCGCCGTCACGACGCGTCGCCGGTCGCCTTACCGGCCTAGTGGCCAGTATCAAAAACCACATAATTAAAAAATAAAAACCTTAACCTTGCAGCGCTTAAAAAGTTTAATGCTGTGGCGTTTTTCATACTTAAAAAAATTAAAGCATTTTGTGCATATTATGCGTTTAAGGAAAAAAAACACCTCATTAAAGTCATGAATGACGCATTCTCATTGGTCAATTGAATTTCACATGCAGCAGACGATTACTTTTGATTGGTCGTTTCAGCACGCCGGGAATGAAATTCAGAAATTATCTTTGAAAAAGTCGTATCGTATTATGAAATACATATACTGATACGACCTGTTTTCGATTAGTGTAACATTGTTGTCGTGTTTGCGCGCCATAAATGAATCAGCTGTTAAATGTACATATATAGGCAGTTTTGTGTACTGGATTTAGGTTATCTATGGCCACATTTTCGAGCAGTGTCGTGAAAAATAATTTTTCTCAAACATGCTATGAAATATTGACGTTATGTTCCTTATAATACGCCACGAAGGGTCACGTTGCAGGTGCAGGTGCAGCCGGTGGTGGGGGACCGCCTAGACGAGAGGTCAATAATGGAATTTCATACAACTTTGCTGGCCAAGGCCAGCAAAGTGATCGTCTATTGTTTCATATCATGACGTTTATAGGTCTATGGCATCTTAGCATTTAGCCATTAAAAAAAAAACTATAAGCAATATTTGCGTTTTGGTTCATTAAGACATTCTGCCACTACGCTTATTTAAGGTAAGGTAAGATGATGATGATGATGATGGTGTGATGATGATGGTGATGATGATGATGATGGCGATGATGATGATGGTGATGATGAGATAATGATGATGATGATGGTGATGATGAGATGGTGATGATGATGTTGATTATGATGATGATGGTGATGATGAGATGACGATGATGATGTTGATGATGATGATGATGATGATGATGATGATGATGATGATGATGATGATGATGATGATAGTGATGATGATTATGATGATGATGGTGATGGTGATGACGATGATGTTGATGATGATGTTGATGATGATCATGATGGTGATGATGATGATGGTGGTGATGGTGATGCATGTTTGAGAAAAACTCTATACAAGCCTTGGCCACGAACAGGGATTGCCGGCCTCGTATCTCTAGATGGCCTCGTTAACACTCGGCCATCTATAACTACTCGGCCGGCAATCCCCTATTTCGCGGCCGCTGCAGTAATGTACTATTTCTCAAACATGCTATGAAATATTGACGTTATGTTCCTTATAGTACGCCACGAAGGGTCACGTTGCAGGTGCAGGTGCAGCCGGTGGTGGGAGACCGCCTAGACGAGGAGGTCAATAATGGAATTTCATACAACTTTGCAGGCCTAGGCCGGCAATGCGATCGTCTATTGTTTCATGTCACACAGCACCATGATTTTTATAGGTCTATTAT